>CARXXK010000005.1:569776-1769776 GCA_949089665.1 Macrosiphum euphorbiae | reverse complement strand
CTTGTATTTAATTTAATGGTCCAGTACAACTTTTATAACTCTACAAGGTGATAACTTATTACTACCTACCTACTATTTGCATACATCATTATTTATTTCACTTTAAACAGTCTCTAATAACTATTTTAAACATATATGTAAGAATTAACATTTATATTATATTGGACGTTCATTATACAAAATAATTTGCTTACTTATTTATTACATAATAATTAGTTTAACTCAGTTTAGTTTTTTCTAAACGGAGCGGAAATCGTGAGTCTTAGTTTAAGGCAATGATTCAGGACTAGTTTATTTTTGGATAAGTAAATAAGATGACAACATCGTTGCTTATTAAAGTGCACCTTTACCACGAAATAGGTTTTTTTTATTTTCAAAAAAATCACCATTAGTACTCTAATAACGGATAAATGTTCAGATCTCAGCTTTTTTTTGGGTCATTGAGGTTAAGTTTTTAGAAATATTTTAGATGAATTAATCCTCATAATTTATATTGTATCACATAACTCAAACACTTTAGGCAGTTACGTTTTATCAAAATCTAAATTACTAAATATTATGTGATCCAGTTATTCATATTCAGAATATACCACAACATTTTCAGTTTACTACAATATTATATGTATTAAACAAAGTTAATCTTTCAATGTGAAAAAATATAATAATACTATTAGGCACAATAGATACTAATTATATCCATTGTGCGACACGAATATAAGATACTCTGAAATATTGTGTAATATTATCGAGTCTAGATTGTTAATCTATTATCCTTATAACACTATGATCCTCTATATATTTTAATATTTAATTACATTTTAATATTATACGATATTATTACGAATATCTGTATCGTGTTTAATCGGCTGATACGGTACCAATAATTAAAAAAACATTTTACACGAGTTCGTGAAATGGTTAATGTCCGTAGTATAGTGTTCTGTCTAGGCGGTTTTGAAGAGTCGAATTCACAGAGCACACAACAATAAGAGCAAACAAATCAAATCACCGAAAACCAAATATTTTTGCTCTTTATCATTATAATAATACTGTCATCATTCCTTGACGTTTATAACCGAGGTTAAATGCGCCGTAATAATAATCTGTTTATTCATCGTGCTCGTTGTATCGTAAAGAAAATAATATTATTATTGCATAAATACATTTTTCTTCTTGAGATTTACGATCGTATTATTATTGTTAAATACAACGCGTCCTGCTTACAGCCTACAGGACGATAAAATAATATTATTATTTTGTTAATGTTTATACGAAAGTACAATGTATCATGTTATACCTATTTATATCTGAAATCGCTGGTGACTAATTTTTAATTTTCATCCGATGTTCCGTCAATACGATCGTTAAAAACGACTACGTCAAGTCTTGTGATCTAAATAAGAGTAATGACCTATGGATATTATCCTTTCAAAACCGTCACTGTCTATATATATATATATATATATATATCTACCATAGAGTAATATATTAGTGTATGATATATACACACTCGACGCTCGCGAAAAGACGCAACACCGAAAACGAATCTCACACGTCCGCACACGAAACGTTTTAAAATGTTTCCTGTACGGAAATCATAACACAGCTGGGAATTCCAGAACAATGCGATTTTTATGTAAAAGTTATGGGACGAGCGGCGGCGGTCGTAGGTAGATATACAAAATTTCACCTCGCACGCAAATATTGCTGCAAAACACGCAATAACAATACTACTAATATTATGATGATGATAATACAATAATAATTAATAATTATTATATCATGTGTTTTTCTGTCCAACTGTACGATCGCCGAGAGATTTACTCTTCAGACTAAATTATTATTATGTATTTATGTATTATAGTAGGTACTCAAAGTAGGTATGTAGGACACTAGTCACGCACGCCACCTCTCCCCCAAAGAAATAGAAATCTATTAAATAGAAAAAAACCTAGAGTGGTATTTGTTTTTGGTTCAAGCGCGAACAGGGGGCTTCAATTCCTACATCGACCCTAAGTCATGATAAATGATAATACACCCAAGTATTAAGACCGGTAAGAAGTCCTCCCAATCCTTGTACAGTGGTGGACAAAACGCAAAAATTCTCGACCCAAATCTAAAATTTAGAATGTAAAGCGTAATATTCCTTAGAAACCGATCAACAACCAATAATTTTGTTTCTTATGCTTGGCAGACACAATGAAGACGGATCGTACACTTACGGGTACGAAGGATCAGACGGATCGTTCAAGATCGAAACCAAGACGGTGACGGGCGAGGTGAACGGCAAGTACGGTTACGTGGACGACTCGGGCAAGTTGCGCGTCGTCGAGTACGGTGCCAACAAGTACGGGTTCCAGCCGTCGGGCGAGGGCATAACCGTACCGTCACCCACGCTGGTGGAGTTGCGACCGGAAGAGGACGAAGATGACGAGGAACCAGCTGCACCGGTGCCGGCCAAGAGACCGTCGCCCGCGAAACCCACGAAACCGCTGTTCCGGAACAACAACAACAACAACAACAGGCCTGAATCGAACGCCGGGTTCGTGCGGCCACAACAACCACAAATGAAGCCGATATCGGTCGCTTCCGATTTTGACGACGGTGAGTGGACGGCGCAACCAGTGAGCCGACCGCAACAGCCAGCCCCGTCTCACCGGCCGGCGCCACGTCCGAACAAGCCCGCTCCGCCGGTGTCCGGTTCGTTCAGGGCCGTTCCGGTAGAGGAGCCATCGGTCTCGGGTCCGTCCGGGTCGTTCGAGTCCGTCCAGAACTTTGGCGGTAGGCGGCCGACCGGAAACGGACGTGCGGCCCACGCCTCCTCCTCCGTCGATAACTCGTACCAGACGTTCGAGGAACACCAAGAACCGATGACGGAACCACCGACGTTTTACCAACCGGTCGCCAAACCCGCGGCCAAGCGCACCAGGCCCGCAGCCGCTCAGCTGTCCACCAACTACCGCACGGCGCCCAGACAGATGCGCACCAGTGGCGTTCTCGACCAGCTGGCCGAACAGTACGCGCTTCCCGAGTCCCGGTCGCCCGTGGCTCACGACTTTTCGTTCGGATCGGACTCTTGAGTGTCAAGGACATCCGTTTAGTTAGGCTTGTGTAAATATTCTTATTGTATTATATTTAATATGACTTTTTTTTTTTTAATTGAAAATAAACGACGTTTTTAAGTATAATTTTTATTATTATTGACCGAAGTGTGACTTTTGGGTCTGAGAAAGACGACACGAGAAAAAAATGTCCAAGTCCTTACAATTGCATTACGTTTAAAATGATATAAATATAACTGCAGAATAATGTGCATAAGTTTGCCAAACAATGTAAAGTATAATAATATATAGGTTGTACGTTAGTGTTAGTAAATGTAATATGAAAAATCAACTCGTAAAAGCTATGTATATAGGTAATTGTATTGAAAATTATATGATTTCATTATATTATGATGATTACATAACGATAATGTTATTAGCTTTAAAGTTTTTATGGAATTGTCTTCTTTAAAAAGTTATTCTAATACTCACTACATAGTAACCAATAGTTTCAACGTGCAAGTTGTAGGTATATTTACTGTGTGATTAATTAAACTTACTTATTAATACTACAACTGTGCAGTGCACAATGCACATTAAGTCATTAATGAATAATATAATATAACATAACAATGGTTTGTAATTGGGAAATATTAAATTAAGGTATTGTCAATGTACAATGGTCGTTTATTATAATACAAATCCATTGTTGTAATATTGTTTTTAACTTTGTGCTTATTTAGAACTACATTTGTAAAAAAGTATTTATACAAACCATATTATCCGAAATGACTGATGGACTCCAGTGTCTGAACTAGTGTTACAGGACATTGGCTGGCCTAATCCGTCCTAAGCTATGGATTGAAATGTGTAGGTACTTGAATTGCCTCCGAAATTCCCGGAGGAAATTCAGGTAAAAAAAGGTGGGTAAGTGGATGTCGCTCTGCTGTACTGTAGGTTACAAGTGGGTCACTGTATAATGGATGGTATTAAATTTGAATTCAATGATATAATATCATTGTATAAGAAAAACGATTCTGAGCGAAGACGGTATGTCAGTCTAGGTATAAGACATATTATATACATATCTATGGTATTAAAAAAAAATTGACCTATAATAAATTCCAAATTAATCATATCACATTATCACAATATCCATTAGGTACTTATAACACGTTATACATCAACATCATTAACAAACCCTGATACTATCATTGATATATAATAGTACACTTTAGAAGTTTCTAGTAGGTACCCACGAATAATTTTATATAATCACAACAAAATAACTAGGTTTTTTAATATGTAATTTCGTCCAAATTTGAACATAAAATGACTATAAAAATTAACTGTGATTGTATATTTTTTAGATTTTTTGGTAAGAGAATTAACTACTTACGTGGAATCTTATTTTAAATTTTCAATCCTTAGCTATAAAAACTTTATAATTTATTAATTACGATGATTAATCATTTTGTAGATTTTGAAAAATTCTGTCAAAATTCGATGTTTAAATGCTTATAAAAAAAAATTGTGCCTATGTATTTTTAATATTTTTCAACTGATGTTGTAACAATATATCAGGTAGTCTTGTATTACATTTTTACACTTTTTGGCCCAACAGATAAAACTTAATTGATATTCATAGAAAAAAAAAATAAAAAAATTGAAAAATGAAAATGTCCGTAATAGCTCAAAAAGAGTCAAAATATTTTCAAAATTGTATGGTGTATAGGAAATGCTAATATAAACATTCAGTGAAATTTCCATGTATCTATAGTTATTCGTTTATGAATAACAACAAAATAAGGAAATCGCTACATGAGAAATCGAGTGAACATCCAATGTTGTAAAAATTTGAATTTCAAACGCTCATAAAAATTTAATTTGATTGTCCGGTAGAGATTTTTTTATTGATAAAAGTAGACAAACTTATGAGTAATCTTGTATTACATTTTCAAATCTTAGATTTAAAAAGAAAAAGTTTTTTGAATTCTTAACTCAAAATAATTTGCTAATTTTCGTGATTTTTCCATATTTTGTCAATTTTTGAACTTTAAATGCTTATAAAAAAAAACTGTGACTAACGATTTTTAATATTTTTCATCTGCCTTTGAAACAATATACAGGAGTCTTCTATTAAATTTTCAAGTTTTTTAACCAACAAATAAAATTGTATTGATATTTCTAGAAAAAAAACTAAAAAAAAATGAAAAATGAAAATGTCCCTAAACAGTTCAAAATAAATCAAAATATTTTGAAAATGTTATCGTGTATAGAAAATGCAAATATAAACAACCAGTGAAAATTTAATGTATTTATGGTCATTTGTTTTAAAGTTACACCAAAAACCAAATTCGATTTTGTCAAAAACCGATTTTGCGTAAAAATTCCCGTTTTTCCTTAATTTTTATGTTGTTTTTCCCGGCGCTTGTGAAAACTATAGGGAATTTTAAATTTTGACCTCCCCAATGCACCAACGATATTCACTTTCCAATCGAACAAGATACTGAAGTCGAAAATCGAAGCATTATTTCGACTACTTATCGTGTACACAGACACAAATATAAAAAAAAAAACACACATCATTGTAAAATCAATACATTCATCGTTTCACTCAGAATCTAAAATGTCACTTACCTAGATTTGGAAGCATTTCAAGAGGGCCAAAAAATATCAACCGGATTCCGGACACCCCAACCTTACTGTTGGTGAGAGTCGCGCGGATATGAAATAAATCAAACATTTTTATTTCTATTAAATTTTTTTATTTATTTACTCATTGTACAATACCTATTATGATATAATAGTAATAGTTGACATAGTACATAGTACACTGTAGACATGTGGTTATTTCTATTTAGTAATGGTCGGTAGTAACTATCTTAAATTGGAACCTCAGAATTGTTTTTGTACTATAATATTATGACGTATATACATTTTTTTTTATCTTACGATAATATAATAGAATTTTACTTCTTGGACCTCCCTTGAAAAAATCCTGGTTTATTAACGACAAGCAATCAATTAGGAGGTTAGGTTAGGTTCAATTAGGAGGAGGTACCTATATAGGTTCCAGAATTAATTCCAAACAGCTGAGCTTGGTTTTAAATTTTTAATTATAAACTATACAAAATTTTAAACTTCGAATGGAATGCTAAACGTATATGGTATATATACTACGTAAATAATTATTATACTTTGATGAATTAATATACGTTGGACAATGAAGGATTTTAAATATGTCACCCAATTGACAATTGATTTTTATTAATTGAATAACGATGATACGTTTGTACAAGTTACATAAGAGTGTTATACAAAACAATTTATTCTAAAATTACAATATTATAATATTATATTATTGTTCTTGAGGTTGCCAGGTTGGACTAGAAACCACCCGACAGGAAATAAATTATGATTGGATATAATAAATCGGGAAGAGAATAATATTATAGATAGTGAGATAAAAGGGAATTCACGAGAGTATGCAGAAACCGCAGAAAATAACAGAGAGGAATATAATATTTGAATGTTCATAAAATTTAATTAGAAAATTATTGCAATTATTAAAATTTGTTGATAGCAACATTGCTATGACGTATAGTACGGTAGGTATAACAATTATTATTATAAACTGTACATTTGTACTGCCAAATAGTAACTGATCATTTTCTGTCAATTAAAACAATGATTACCTATATTATGTGGGTTTATAAATAATAATAATAATTTGAAAAACTGTATCCCATTTAAAGGATTTGTTTGGATTTTGCACGCTTCTACTATTATATTTTTATTTATCGCTATTATTACTATGGACATAGGCATACCTATACATAACCATTGTTCCATATAGGTAAGTCGTAAATGCACATAATTATATAGGTACACCAAAGGTACGGTAAATACGATATACAATGAATGATGAATGACATAGTCGCAAGATTACAGTTGTTAATTTTGTACAATATATAGGTAATGCACAATATGCGCACACATACTTTTCGTAATATTAATAATAATTATCATATTAACCTCAACCATATTATATTGTACTTGCGTAATACCTACAATACACCTTTGTCCAATAACAGAGTAATAGTCGTATAAATTACCCATATTACCACTTTACAACGAACAATCTTTATTATTATTCACATTTAATAAGACGTGTGCATATTTTTTACTCTTACTCATAAAATATTTTATGTTTTCCATGAAATTAATAAATGTTTTAGCATAATATTCAAATGGAGATCATGTGAAAATTCTAGTAAAATATTTCCATGTCAAAAGCAACACAATACTAATAATATGATGATTCGTGATAACAATACAATTTTACACTATGTATTTTATTATAATTATTATTTATTTTTATCTTTCGCTAGGATCTTAATCTCATAATTTGATTTACTTAATTAAAAACTGGTTTTTCAATTACCTACCAGCTTTACGAGAAATTTTAAATTAATAAATTTAAAATGTGTGCTATCGCAAGTAATTGCCGTAGCGTAGTAGTATGAAATCATAATATAAAAATAATAAACACAATTTATAGTAATTTGTTTGTGTCAGGTACTTCAAAAATAGTTTTCAGTTCACAAATAATTTTAGTGGTCACAAATCACAAACGTAGGTATGTGGATTGGTGTAAAATTACTTCCTAATAGTCTTTGTAAATATTGTATTATGTACCTATATTAATCAAATAACTAGGATACTGTTTGTAAAATTTATTTTTAAAAGTTGAATAATATCAAACATTAAATGAATATCATAATATTATGATCCATTGATGCCCAAAGTAACTGAAAAAAAAATAAGATAATTATTAAAAAATATTATATTTAAATTAGTTTGTAGGTATTTCAGGTTTTTAATTAGTTTTTAGTTTTTTTTTTTTTAATCTCAAATTATTAACTATTTACCTTATTATAATTAAAAGCTTTAGTCATTATTACTTTCCTCTTAGTATTACATTTTTATTTTTTTTTTAAACATCGTATTTACTTTTATTATACACATTTATGAGCAAATCATTATATAATATATTGTATTTTTAATTATAGATTATATACAGTATATTTACTCACACTAACTCATCCTTGAAATAAATAACTGCAGAAATCTCGTGTAAATTTTAATCTATAAACCTGGCTTTTCTATTAACATTAATGGAACTGTTTGTTGGTAAATAATTATTAACATCATGGTTATCTATTGTTCTCGACTAGCCTTACTTTAACGTGACCGCTAATAAAACGTCAAGTAAACAAAATTAAAATATAAAAATAATAATACTTTTTAAAACTCTGTTTTTATGGATATAATATTATATTAACATAAAATTATTATAAATTAAAAATTGTATAATTATATTAGAACATGATAAAGCATTATTATTTGTTGTCGATACGTCAATCCACGCATTTCGTTCATAAAATATATCGTAATAATATCGGTTAAATTAATTAATCGCATCAAACAAATTTATACGTTTTAGTAGGTAAAGATATTAATTAATTTATACATTTCCACGTTAAATCAGACTGCAATAGCGAAATATAATCGGAAAAGAACGTTTTAAATAAACGAAACAATAATTCATATTATAATAATTTAGTATCGGCGTGTGTGTGAGTACGAAATCGTCTGTATAATGACAATAATAATATGCGTATAATAGTCGTGTGTGTTATGACAATAGTTATTATTAATAATTGAAACGAAACGATATCGTCGTCGAGTGAAAATTATAATAATATAAAATATATATTATAATGCTAGCTGATAATATCCCAGTTGACATTGCCGTGGCAAAGATAAGGTTTTTTCATAAATATATTTGTAAAAAAAAATATATGCCATACCTCTACTATAATTATAATAATAGTATAATATGTAACCAACGTGTGAGCACTGAGCTAAGATACCCTTTAGCTGCCTAAATCGGTTTATAAAATAAAATATTAATACCCTCCAAGTCTCGAGGAATTTATTGGTATAACTTTTTATTGAAAACGGTCCAGTGGTTTTTGACTTTTGAGTATTTAACTTTGGAAAAACCAACGTGAAACGAAAACATAGTGACCAAATTTCAAAATCAATAGAAGTCAAAATTATTATATCTGATCAATTACAGATTATATTGTTATTATTATTATCATTATATGTAAGTATTCTGTGGCAACCATATTTGTGTCGAAAAGAAAATACTGATTTCTACTAGTTTGCTACTATACTACTATATTATATTAATATAATATATGTAACCGATTATCGACCATTTACCATTTATATACAAAAATCTCGTGAAAAAAAGGCTTTTCAGTTTTTCTCAAATTTTCCGGGCAACTTTTCCGAATTGCAACCCCATTTGAGCTATACAAACACTGTTCGAAAAACAAAAATGAGCCAAACCAGCCGTTCTCAAACGATGTGGTTATACCGACGGACAGCGTTTAATTTTTATTATATAGATTAAAGACTATACACGAGCATCATATTATGACCTGCAGTACTGTGAGCACTCAAACACATGTTTTCACGGCGACTTTTATAATTATTAGCTAATAAATCGTTGCCAACGATTTCGATTCGGAACGCCTGGAATCGACGAGATACCGCAGCAAATTCGACTCGCGGTCGATACGAACGGCGCACTACAATTTATAATTATTACACGATGACTGAATAATATTATGTTTGATTATCGGGACAAGTTTTTGTCGCGGTCTCTGACCTCTCGTGTCCACATAATAATGTACTTGTATTATATCATACCGCGTTCAACAATGTGAGCGATTCGACAAATATTATTGCCCAACGGTTCGTAACGATATGCCACTAAATCGCTATTTGTTCGCCGTACAATGACATTATTTTTCAATACATTTTTCCTACTCGTAATATGAATTTCGTCGTGTTTTCGGGATCACTATATAATATTTTCGATGTATTATTATAATATTTCAAGCCCACGATTTCGTCACCGGTTAACTGCAGAGATGTCCACGAGATGTCCAAGTCGTCGTTGTTTTCTAAACACCATATCAGTGTAGGGACCCACCAAGCTCAGATATTATAATAAACTTTGACTTTCGAGTGTCGTGGCAATTTATCAAGAAGGGAATAAAAAATTTGTAGTTTTTCAGTTTTTTTGAATTTTTGCGACTCGACTGTAATGTGTACAATCCAATTAAGCTACAGAGAGGGGAAGGGTGAATGTCCCCGTGGAATTTATCCCCCTCCCCCTGCGACAAATACAACTGTCAACGAAATGTATTTATTAAACGTACAATATTACAATCTTCAATCAGTGTTGTGTACATACTAATTGGCACGCTGTCACGGTTCTGAAGTATAAACGCGATCATTATGTGCAATGAATCGAATTATGTCAATACTTTGAAATCGGATGGACACACAATGTAAAAAAGATGCACCTTAGGAGTTCATCGGAGAGGCAATCGACTTTTATGCAAGAAAATAATTTGTCAGGCACATAGATTGACTTAAAAAAAAAATAATAATAACATGCGTTTCTAATTTGTATAAAATAAATAATATCTTTTAAATAAAATATGATGATATATTTTATGTATCAAAACGTAGGTAGGTACCGAATTATAGTAATACTGTAATAAATATAATTATAATAATATAATTCGTATATAACACTAAAATGTATGACCGATGAAAAAACCAGAGCGAGCCCACCAGAAAAAAAATTACTGTCTGGATTCAACACTGAACACAAAGTGGCTATTAAGATTGGCTATTAATTAATATTTATTTTTTTTTTCGTATGGCCGAAGGCCCCTATATAGGCTAATAACTGTGTCCTGCAGATTCGGACGGCCAAAGCTCCTGCAACGTCGTATCGTTGTGAAATAATGTTATTGCCGACGACGACGACTCGACTTGCGTTTTTCGCTCCGACCATCGATGTGCGTGTGAGATGAATGAAACATTATAATATATTATTATTATCGCGTATATGTCGTGGTGCAATACAGTTCGAAAACGGCTAGCGATCGGTGAAAACCGAAACAATGCGAACATTAACCATTCCGGCCCCGCTGCAATCGTGATGTCTAAACCACCTGATGAAATCGCGACCGCGGTCGTGTCCAAAGTCACCCATCATCAGTATTCCTAAGCGGTATTGATGATTATTATTATTATTATTATTATTGTTATTATTATTATTATAATATTATAATTAGCGACGACCATAGTGCGTTCGCGTGTTTGCCTGAGAAAATTGTGGCGAAGTTCAAGGCCGCCAATTGGCACCGACGACGACGACGGTGCGCAGGCGATTATTGCTCACCGGATCTCGGCTCGCTTTTTTTTAGAAATCGGTTTGAATTTCTTGGATACGTTTTGCCGTGAGTAATTCCTACGCACGAGATGTCAGTCAAACAGCGATCGAGCCCACAACTATTATATGGAGAATAACCATTTTTATAATATGGTTACAGTAAACGCACGATATAATATAGCTATGGGTATTTTACCGCCTTTTCAATTACATTCGTGTACTTAACATGTTTCAAAATAATCGTAAGTATAGTTTACATGTGGTCGACACTCTGATAATTTAATCTTCCAACCAATTTGTATTGAGATCTTATCCCGATTGAATTCATCGTGCTTGAGTAAAGGTTAAACAAATATCGAACTTCAATAGGTATAATATAATTCACGACTAAAAACATAATACACAGGTACCTATTTAATATACCAATAGGTAGGCGTACCTATTTAAAATCAAACAATTAGCATACTGCATACCGTTTGTTAATTGACAAACGCAAACTTTACTAATATACTTATATGAACTATAATAATTATTTTATTATTACAACATTGCAAGTTGAAATATTAATGAATAATGTTAAAAAAATATAATATTAGAATAATAATAATTATCGTTCTAAACGAATATTATAATAATATTATTATATACCTACTATAATTACTATCATGTTAATAATATACCTAGCTATTATCTACCTATCTATGATATTGTAAATTTCCTCAAATGATATCATAATATAAAAATTATATAGCATACACTTGTATGTGAATTTCGTAATTTTTTTTAAACACAAAAATCGACACTGTCATTTTCAATACAAAATAATAATAATAATAATGCTGATAAACGTACATTTTATTTCTCACGCCCAAACGGCGCGAGATTTAAAAATAAATTATTACGAAATATACGAATTACGGTTGACAGATTGCCGGAGTTAATACTGAAGACAAATTTTCAGGTTCACGTAATGCAATTGGGTCAACAATTCCTGCAGTTGAATAAACCAAGGCCGAAAATAAATCACAAACAACCCGTACAACCTTTGTATAATACAATGAGATTCTGACTACCAAAGACTGAAAAGGAACAGCGAAAGGTGCAGCAGAGCAAAGTATCTAGTCATTTAGTAGAAGTTTATTTCTTACGCTAAAAGTATTGCACGGAACGAACAAAATGTGTAACAGCGAACGCAATTTATACGAAGTGGAGTAAAGAGAGATATACATGAGAAAAAAGAAGTGTTTTCTCGAAATGAAAATTAAATATGTTCACGTTATAAGAAACGTTAACAACTTACGATTTTCTTAAGCGTGAAAGATTATTGTTATTTAAAAAGTCTACTCCTGCAGTGAATGTATTACGTAAAATCTGTACTGTGCTGTTATATATATTTTCTCCGACTAAACTAACATCATTAATATTATTATTCAAACATATCTTGTTTGTTTAATTTTTTAATTTTAATTAATTATTTTTAGTTAAAAAAGTTTTACTTTTTAACGATATTATATTATGTTATAATTAATTAGGTACCTACCTACCTACTTTTGATCATTTGTAACGATAAACATGAATAATATTATTGCATATTACAATTTACAATATACTAACGCCATTCTTTGTAGGTGTAAATTTAAATTACGTTCAGTTGACAATATGTTATAATAACGATTGGTTAGTATTATAGGTACCTATACAATATAATTTATGTCTATAATAACAATAACACAATATAAATTTGTATGTAATGAAAATAGATAAATCAAACGTTTAATCTAATCCTCATGTTATATAATAAATACCATAATATGTAATATATATATACGTACCGTGTAGGTATAATAAATCGTTATCTTTCATTGTGTTAAAGTTTCTAATACCAAATTAACGTCTTATGTCTATCTAGTGTTAATCTTTATAGGTATTTAATTTCTCGTAGATTTTAACGAACGAAAATTTATAAAAATTTTAATTTCACCCGCTAGACGCAGTTTAATTAAAAATATAATATAATAGTACCTAATACCTACCAAAGCATACAAATCCGTTCAACTGACAATAATATTATTGTTATAATAATTTATGAGTAAGTACAGATGAGCTATGTTATACCATTGATTTTATAATATAAAATCAATGGATATACCTAACTTTAAGTAATAATGGACATCTTAAAATCATTATAATCGGCAATTTGCTCGGTTTGTTTTGTGAAAAGGGTATCTAAATAACAAGTTAATGCCATAGAACCTATGTACTTAGTTTAAGCTCTGCCGCTAAGGTCTGCAATAATCTAATCGTTATTATTTAGTTGAGTTATATTACATTCGTGAACTAAACGGTTGTTCCTGTAATGAATAATTCGAAAAATTAGTCACCGTTTTTACACTAAAATTTGACGGTCGGTGTAACGTTTTTAAAGTAAGTTAAACATATTATATTATTATTAGTCATTAATTGTTTATTTAACTTTAACTCATTATAAAGATTAGTCTTATTATTACGAGAGTTGTAACTAGTAATAGTATTAAAATGCTTTTACACACAATGCACAATTTCATTAATGGTTAAACAGTTTATACCTCGGTCAATTTACGAATGGAAATGATAAATAATATTTTACCTCGATATTTTATATGTATCGTCATTAAAATTCGATTGGAAAAAAAATGTAATTACACAACATATGTATTTATAATGTCAACAAATCGACTGGCATTTCGAACAACAGAATATTGCTCAACGCCCTAACCACTCGATTGTAAGATTCGATTTAAACGCGAAAACTTACAGGTACCCAACTTGACAAGTATAATAATATGATATTTCTATTGTTACAAAAGTTATGTAACGTGGCACGGTATAGCTGGTAATAATAATACTATAATATTATCATGCCGAGCTTAAAAGACGTATTACCCCTTTTGGCCATTAATATTGTATTTTAAAAGGTAGTTTTCCCATGATAATATATTATTATTGAGCGATTATCCATGAAACGAGGACGTCGTGGAGGTGAGACATTTTGCAGTTATGGACGTTTTAAAATCGGCGAATACGAATTAATATTCTCGAGCTTAGAGATACCTAACCTATATTATAATATAAAGCAAGCATCTATATGGCGACGTGTTTCATATTATAATATTATAATACCTACACTTAGAGCGGATAATTTTCGATAATACGTAATATTGCACAACAAAATATAAATATTGTTATGTAGATCGCCGTCCGGATGAGGTAGGCAGTGGCAAGCCATATAATAATCGCCTCGCAAAGACCCGCGGGGCTGTGCCGCAACTATAGACTCAATAATTATAATTAGTGAGTCATAATTCAATTTGGCATTTTCCTGTATTATTTTCCGTAAAACAGGTCGCAATTCGACGTGGGGCCTTTATAATATATTTTTTCGCTCGACGGTTTTACTCTAATATATATTATAGAACGGCGTTATCGGCTATCTCTTGTATATATACCTATAGGCTATAGGTTGTACTTGTACCAGTGACAGATTAATACTGAATAAGAGCAAGAGGGTTTTAAATATTTCAGACAAGACACCCCCCCTAGAGTTATACCGAATAGGTACAGTTATCGTTTAACGCATATCGAAATTAAATGTTTACATCGTAATAATATATTATTTTACTTTACTGATGACCTGCGGTAGCGGTACACGCGGTACAAGCAAACGAGACTACTATAACACACGTAGCAGGTCGAAGAATTATTATTATACATTTTGTAAATAAATCAAAAATAGTTACCTTACCTAACTCCGAATATTACATAACCAATGTGTAAGGTGACACACGCGTCTTCAGGGATTTTTATATAAAAATGAATGTTACTTTCTTTGTTTGTTCTCGATAAACTCAAAGACTACTGGACCATTTCCAATAACAGTTATATTACAATAGGTTCCTTGAGACTCGGAGGATGTTTATAGCTTATTTTTTCAATCCCTATATCGGATGCTGTAAGGGTGAGTGTTCACACATGGGTTTAGTTTTTGATAACGGAAATTAAATATTTTTTTGTTTTAATTAAACGGTTTTCATTGGTGAAAACTTACATACTACTACATTGCTTTATTAAAATAAATTATTAGAAATGTGGCATGTGAAAATGTTTACAAATAATTATATTTAAAAAAAAACAAATCTTAAAATCAAATAGGATCGTATTATTATGAAGACAATTACAATGGTTACCTAACTTTTATGGTTTGCTTTCTTTATTCTGGACATATGAAATACAAACCTTAACGATATTGAATTTACTTCGGCTGTTAAGCATTCGTTGAATCTTTCTTCAGTTGTTTGTTTTAACATAACAAATGTCTCCAGAATTAAGAATTGGAAAATCATAAAATTAACTATTTTAGTTGTCTTTATAAGATACTATATTTTATTTCAACTGAAGCGAAACGAAAACGACAGAAAGATAGATTAATTTTAACCTGTTACCTGGCCAAAGTCGGTTGAAATAAGGCTAGTTTATAATATATTTTAAACATTTTCATAATAATAAAATATGAATACTAATATACTGTAATGTAAACCAAACCTTTACCTCACACAGCAACCATCTTTCGAAAATCCATAGTAAACTGCAACGCTGTAAGACGTCTGAATATCAATGCAGTATATAAATCAAAAGATACATTTTGAGATTATCGATTTTCCCTAGATTTCGCCCAATGTTGAATATTAAGCTAGTGACGGTAAATGTATTTTGCTTCCATAATCTCATATGCGACTTGAATAGGTTACCATTGTACGGTAGAAGTTTTAGATATACCGGACACTCTTGGTAGCTGAAGTTCTATCCGCTATTCTGCAATAGGTTGTATATACTTTGTAGTTTTAAAAAGGTCTGAATGTGTCCGTTAGTAGAGGTTTCACTGTATATACTACGCATATTATTATGTCATATTCTACAAAAACACATCATAATAAGTACATATAGAATACACATCTCAGTATATTCTTAAATTTTAACAAGTTTAGTTAAAAATTGGTATAAATGTAGTTAAAGAACTTTGCGTCTCTTTCAAAAACTTTGATTTTTGGAGACATCATCATTTAAAATTCATACTGTTATATTTATTTATGTATATTGGTGAAATGAAATTAATATTATTATAAGGACTCGATTTTTACCGTAAGAAATAATTTGAACCTGGACCTTGCGTTCAACTAGAAACAAACGACTTTTCGAGTTACTAGTTACTACCTGTATTATGTACACTAACGGTGCGTTTTAATATCATGATAATATAATATATAATATATTTTATTGAAAGACAGAGCGTGATCATACGACAAATCATACCTCAAATCATACGACCGATTTGTGCGGCACTGCGACCGCGAGAGCCTATCCAAATTACAATTTCGTAAGTCCATAGAGATATTATATTTTTAACTTATACCGCCGTGAACGTCGTCGGCTAAATTATATTTCTATAATAATAATATTATAATATAGTAGTCTACAACAGACGAATTCGGTCGAGCGCATAATATCGACTCTGCTGCAGAGACTTGGTGTGACGAGTACCTAATATTATTGTTATATTTCGATGTGGTGCCGTCGAACAATGAGTATTAGAGGTACACAGTACAATATACATAGGTAGGTATGTGTAATATGAAAACGACAAAAACAATGTAACGTATTGACGGTTAGACGCGGACAAAGGACTGCTAGCTCAACAATAAATCGACGTTAAATGAACTTTACAGCGCTGTGTGCGAACCCGTTACCGGGTCTAAACGCCATCCCGAGGGCAATTGATATTATTCACCTATAACATACCGCCAGTTCCAGTACGATATATTATTATTAGACTGTTGTAGTCATTAGGTATGTCGGTATGTGCCAAGCACAGTAAAATAAAAAACTATAGTCAAAGGTGTTGTAAATATAATAAACGATGATGCATTTTTGCCTGTTACATTATACGATCAGGTATACATATGTGGCTGGAGATCTTGGCAAATATTAATTGGAGGTCTTAACTCTTAAATATTCAATAATAAGCCATCCACACCCCCAAAAAATTTACTTAATAATAATCATTAAAAATAACAGTTCTTAATGGCTGGGATGAAATTTATATTCCTTACAGTTATCGCTGTACATAGTATCGTGTATGCCTACTATTGTACAGTATTCACCTATTTACAAATCGCTAGGCACATTACCTAAAAACTAAAATCATTGGTTAGCAAAACTTATTTTGCACGTGGAACCGGGAATCGTACCTTTTTTGTATTCGGAGGAAACGGTCAATATATTATTTTTTTGGTACCGAACACAGGCCTGGTTAGGTATATACGACGACGACGACGATGGTACAGCATTCCTAGAGTTTCAGGTTTGTGTGCCTTGGAGAGATCGTACTATCGTGATCTAATTGTCGATGGATATATAACATTATACCTACCTGGTACCTATACCTGCCTACCGGTTTCGGTCGGACAATATACCAATTAATCCGTACGATATATCGCATTGCAGACGTTCGACATATTCTATATACATAAGTATATAGGTAGGTATACCAATATCATATGTCCGTGTTGCGCAAACCGCGACTTCTGGGACACGTCTCGGGACTGTTACGGAGGAGGTACTCTACAGGAGTCGGATGTGGAGAGATCTGCAGCAGGAGATTCGGCAGGAGTAGTACCCGTACACGACAAACTACGTATCCACGAGACGACGATGACGACAGCGATGACGACGACGATGTTTGCGGTTGCGATGTTGCAGTGTGAGGGAGCAGCGGTTTCGGCCCCGAGACTACGCGGCGGCGGGGGAAAGTTATAAAACCCACTCGGCACCCGCTCGGCCGGTCAGTGTGCGCCACTGAATAAGACGATCGTTTAAGGACCATACGCGGACCTCTCGCCGCAGTGCTCCAACGCTCGCGTATTATTCGCTGCAGAGTTATTATTTTTCATTTCACAGTTCAGAAAATAATTTTACAAATTTTCCACTCGAAGCCGCGTATATAGGTATATTATTTCAACGACCTGCACGGAGCCGCCGACGCGATGAAGTACACGACATACATCTTGGTGAGTAAACCCGTCTCATTATATTATTATAATTACATACGCCTCGTGTTTATTACCATCGACTGGAAAACGATTTTCCCGGCCACGTTTCGAAATCGTATAAACTAATAATAATAATATAACATCGTTTACTCTTACCGAGTTGGGCCGCCGAGAAGAGTGTGGCACAGATATTTTGAAAACATACGATCAATCGTTGTTTTAATTTTAAAAAATAAACATTTTCGCGAGAGAAACAAACACATACCTACACTGTGTTGAACTTTGGAATTTTAATTTCACATCGTATTATTATACTCATTAGATACTTACCAGAAACGGGAAGCACGACGACTCATACTATATCGGTTTACGACTTCTTTCGGGTGATTTAATATTCTGTCATACTTTCAGTGTAATGCGTTTTTTTTTTTCGTCGTCTCTATTCTCGTGCAACCTTATCTAGTGCAAATATTATGTACATTATATTTGACTTGTCTGCGCTCGGTACACAATATACGTCTTGTCGTAGTCGTCGTACGGACGATAAGAACTCGCAAGTTACTCTGAAAGAGGCATATTATTATAATAGTAATACAGCAACGATAATATAATATGATATCGCACCGGAGATTACGACTATGAAAACAAATGGTTTTGTCTTCGATCCGACGCAAAAGAATCGATACGACTCGTATTAGCTACACTGCACAATTCCTCAGACGTCATAATATTATCTTTTACGGACGTGTAAGACCCATAGCCGAGGAAATTACTCTACGGTAAGACCTTGATACATCATCGTCGTCCGAGTGTATCGCGTTCTATGGATCGCCCTGTGCGGTTGTCAATTAGGCACATTATCTGGCCAGATAGTTACTCAGCATGTTCCTTTCATGTCCGAAGCAAAGAAAGAATAATACCGTCGTCACGAACCTTGAGATGAAAACGAAAATCTATTTATTTTTATTATTTTCCCGCGACCGCGGACGCACACTGCAAGTACGTGCTTACACACGAATCGTACGTTTATTATTTTTATTATTATCATTATTATTTTTTTTTTCATTTTAAATATTGTTCGGCGGTCATTGCGCAATCCGACACCCGAAGCAAGGTACGATATTATAATACGTTTTATAGTACGTGCATACAATAACGTCTCGATATATCGCACAATAATATAATATTATGTATTTAGTATTTCTATTTTTCGAAATAATATTATAACGTCCGACCGCTACAACAAACAGTATTATTATTCAGCTTTACTAGTAGTGATTTCGGAATGGTCTCGCGAGGCTTATTGAGCGTAGTTATGGGTATGCCTGTGGGGAGGGAAAAAATGATTGAATAATGTATAACACAATTATTTTTTTCGAAAACCGAATTAACATAATATCGAACGTTTAATTGCCGACGGACCGGAACACAATAATAAGCACAGTGAGCACTGCAGACATGTGAGTGTGCAACTTTCACTAATCGTTATCTAGGCTTATATTATTATGTTGTATTTTTTTTATTTTTTTCATTTTACCTTTGCTACCATCTACGTCCGTCATCGTGCACACACACCTACATAGAGTTATTATACAACAACATCAATAATAATAATGACGATAACGGTAATGGTAATACGATAACAATAATTATTATTGTTACATTACAGAACAACTGTCCGTAACGTTTTCTGGCGCTATTCGGTGGAGCGATCGCCGGAAACGTCTCTGTGCTTATCCGTTTTTCACATACATTAGAGATGTGTTTTTCACCGGTGTCATTGCACTGTATTGTAGTAGTAGGTAAGCAGTAATTTTTTCCGACTTTTTGCGTACCACCCAAAAGTCAAAACAGTGTTACGTTACGTCGTTACCTATTTCAATTAGGTAATAATGTAATCGAATACGATTCGTAACACCCGATAACTAACTACATGACTATAACCGCTCGTCCTAAAACCGTTTGACGTCCAGCCGTTACCAAGACTAATAATTACCATCGTATTACACACTGCTTTAAGATTACTACATAATTGTTATTTGCGATTAAGATATATTCCGATGACAGTTTTTACTTTTTTCTGTTTTTTTTGTTTTATATATATACAGAGGAGGCCAATTTATAGTCACAGCTATTCTACTGCATTTTTCTTACCAACATACCGCGATTTATTTTTACGCAAATCCTTCACATCTAATAATATACAATAACATTATATTACAATATATACCTTAGGTGCTAGGGATTTTCGTAAAAACGATTTCGTCATAATACTGGTCCGTTTTCTGATCGTTTGACCCGTGGCCCTCGGCGTATTTCTCAAAATGCACAAGTCTGACACCTATATACACATTATAATAGATCGTGACATCTATACCGTATATACAGCGTCCTTGACGTTTCGCGTACGCGGGTCACACGCGGTTCACCGTGGGAATATAATGTTCTCGTGGTTCGAACCGCCGTGGGTTTTCCGACACATATATATATATAACAATATTGTGTTATTACACGCGTTATAATATATATATATATATATATATTATATAGGTGCCGTGATTTATAGCCTGCGAGTGTTGTTATTATTATTATTATTAATATTGCGAGTAGGTTTTTTGTTTTCGTCCTCTCGGGACGACGTTACGAGTTACGACACGTCTATAATAATAATAATAATAATAATAATATCATTATTGCGACGATCCGCAGTGGTCCTCACACCTGGGATGGTCTTGGACGTGGAAAGACTTGTAAGTCGCACCCGCGACTAATTTGGAAAAATGTATATGAAAACTCACATCAGACATTGGTAGTACTACTAGTACATACATAATCAAATCTTATTATATGTGATAAGTTATCATCATAAGACTTTATCGTAAAAGATTTTAAGTTAAATTTAAAATACGGTTGCATATACCTATTGTTGAAATTTGAAAAAATGTTCTGTTTGTTTAACGGTTGAGGGGAGGGGGACGTACAGCAACGCTTTCAGGTATGAAATAGTTTGTCATAAACAGTTTGTAAACATTCCTTCATTTACTGCCCCCTTGGCAACCGGCTAACTCCCAGCTCAAACAATAAATGACTACCCGTAGACGACCGCTTAGTAAATATATTATAATAAACTCATCCTTTCTGAATAAATAAAAACATCAAAAAAGGCGTCCAGTCTTGTATATTATAGTAATATGCGTTATTGTACTATTATTATTTCGTATGGATTTCAAGCCGATTGTAGAAAATTCAGTATCTAAAAAAAATATTTTTGTATTAACCATGTCCTTCTGTGGTGTTCGCAGGCCGCGTTACTATTAGTAACGCTGTGGTCGACAGATGTGGACAGCAGACGAGTGAACGTGAAACCTGCGGCTTCTGATGACGTTCAACAAGACGACGCGCAGGCTGCTGCCGACGATGAACAGCAACAGCAACAATTCAAGCCGGTGTTGATCGCGCGCAGGCCGTTGCAACACAGACCGCAGGTGGACATCGAAGCCGAACGGCAACCGGTGGTTGTGGTCCGACAAACGCCCAGGGTGTTGCAGCAGCGTGCCCGCGAACAGCAGCAAGAAGCTGCCGCCGACGAAGAAGACGAACAGCCGCAGGTGATCATCAGACAACAGCACCAGCCGACGAAAGCGGGTCCGAGGTCCCAGTCGCCACATAATCAGCAACTCATCCAGCAACGGCTCAAGCAACAGGAACAGCCACAGCAGCAGAAAGAGCCGACCGCGCAGACCATCCGGAACTTCAACAAGCTGAACGACGACGGTTCGTTCACGTTCGGTTACGAGGCGGACGATGGTAGCTTCAAAGAGGAGACCAGGGGCACGGACTGCGTGGTCAGGGGCAAGTACGGTTACGTAGACCCGGACGGTAACAAACGGGAATTCACGTACGTGCAGGGTAACCCGTGCGACCCGAACGCGGTCAATTCCGAGGAAGACGACGACCAACCGGGCAAACCGAGTGAAAAGGAGAACATTCCGGCCAACATTCCCGTGAACGCTGGCAGGCCCAAGCCCAAGAAGAACCGTCCGACCACCACCTTGTTCCAACAGACGTTCGGCGATTTCGAACCACAGCCACAGTCGCAGCCATCAACGACGCCTCGCCAGCCCGGCAGACAGCAGATGCAGCAGCCGTCGTTCCAGGAAAGTCCCAGGAGACCACCCCCGCAGATATTGTCATCGACCACCGCTGCTCCACCACAACAATTCATATCGGGTGCTGGAAACTTAGATTCGGCCATCCGTAACTTGCCGCAACCATCATCGCCGTCGGGCAAGGTGCAGCTCCAGTCGCCCACCGGGCCAAACTCAGCGCTGTACACCACCGAACTGGTTTTCGACCCAGCCACCGGCCAGTACAACACGGTCATATTCCAACAGGTGCCCAAACAGCAGGCCGGCATCAACATCAACCAACGTCTGCCCCTGCAGGGAGCAACGGCACCGGCTAGACAACAGCAGCCCCTGCCCCAGCAACAGCAGTTCCGTCCCCAGGCCCAGCCGCAATTCCAACAACCACAGTTCCAACAACCACAACCGCAATTCCGGCCGGCGGTCCAACCGTTCCAGCCGCAGTTCCAGCAGCAGAGACCTGCCGAGTTCGACTTCCAGAGGCCAGCCGCCGCATTCCCGGGAGCCCCAGGCCCTCAACAGCAATTGGTGCAGCAACAACAGGCCATGGCGTTCCAACAGTCCCAAAACCTGTTCAGACAACAGCAACAGAAACAGCAACAGCAGCAGCAATCGTTCCAACCGCAGTCGTCGCCGCAGTTCTTCCCGCCACCATCGCAGCGTTTCGAACCGGCGTCGCAGTTCGCCGCCAAGCAGCCGCAGCGGTTCGAACAGCAACCGGAAGCGCATCAGCAGCAGTTCGTGCTCGTCCAGCCCGGCAGGACGCCCGGACAACAGAGCTTGGCCGCCGGCCAGATCGACGCGTTTCTAAGAGGCCACAACGTGCAGTTCTAGACGGAATAATTATTTCATTGATATTTCCATTTTTGTAAATAACATAATATTATAATTATAATATATAATAATAATATTATAGACACTGCGTATAGCCATCCATACTATACATTTTCGCTATACGCCATTCATACGTAGGGTACGATAACTATATTATATTATTATTTTATTATATTTTAACGTAATTTTAATGGTGAAAATATTTTTATTTTCGTTTAAGCTTAATTAATAATGTGCAGCGCGTTATTAAGGTATTTTATATACGAATAATATTATATTTTTTTTTTCTATGGATTTCGTGCGTAAGACCTATATAAACGTTTATATATATATATTTATATTCACACCCGTTTGGCCAAGCAGTTTCACCTGGCTGAGGTGAAAGCCATATATAATATAACTTACTGTATATTTAGCACTTTGCTAAATGCTAGTTTTTTTATTATAATTTTTTTTGTAACTTTAAATCCTCGTACAATATATTATAACGATAATATTATTATATATTTTAATGTTCCAAAAAACAAAATGTGCTCAAAATATATACCTACTCCCAATGTTTGTAAATAAATAAACTTTTATATTATCATGTATTATGTATTGTGTACTATTACACATAATTATATTTTTAATAATGAATAATATAAGTTGTGTGAGAAAAAACGACAGTTTGTTTTCACTTTCCGTTATTATTACACATATACCTACCTACTACATATCGTTATGCACAAGTTATAATATGTATCACTTTCCTGTATTATATACTATATGTATCACTTCCGCACCGAATCCGGTTTGCTCTATTTCGTGATGCAACCGGCGCGGTTTCTTCGCGTCTTTAATTATTGATAATATCTGACCCAAATCGCAGCTGCATTCCACAAGAGACCATAACCGACGAAAATGTGTTCGGACACAACTGCTGCAGGCGTGTAGGTCGCCTATACTCATTACAATGCCCGTCGGGCAACAAATGAAATAATAATATTATTATAACATCATTATATGACACAATCCGTAGGTTCTAGTACACGGTAGAAGCACTCCTCGACGAGTTTGATGTTTTACTTTTTTCTCATTTTTTTTTTCACCGATCAATACTCAAGCCGTGCCTCCTAAACAGAGCAGAGATGTCACGATTATAGAATAAATAATATTATGACGTGGCTTGTGATGGTGCGAAGGTTAAAGAAAAAAATAATACGCATTATGACAGTCATGAATGTGGCTATCAATTTATAAAAATGTAATAATATTATTATTATACACCGATGTATACGCCTACCGTATGTGTATAGGTATTACGTTCGAGTGCTGTTGAACGGAGTTACTCAGACGGAGCAATAAAATAACAATGAAAGCAAAAGCTATTAGAATAAGAGTATACTATAATATGTACTGACACGCTTTGCCTCTTGGATATTATAATGAAATGGCCGTCACCGTGAACGTGGGCTGCAATATTAAATAATATAAAAATAAATCCATTATTATATAGAGCTGATACTGCACCAATTTATTTATATTTTTATTACGCGTAGGTGAGAGAGAGCGAGAGATGTCGAGTGGGCGAATAGAATAATATGATTGAAAACTGAAAATTCGAACTTTTTCACAATACTAATTTAGTTATATATCGATGTCCACTACGCCGTAATAATCAAATAATAATTGTTTGTTTGCTATTTTTAGGTCAGTACAATTTATTTTTCTCGTCGAAATGCACGAGGGTGAATTTTATTTTAAACTTAATTTCTTGAGAAAATCGTAATTTATATCAAAAGCATTCAGGTACGAGTATATTCTCTAACGATAATCACTTGATGCAAATAAAAGTCGTAAAAAATATATTTATTCTATATTTTTATCTCAGACACTATGTTAATAATAATATGATTGTAGATAACAGGTAGAGAAAATTGTTAAAACGGCTTCCCGGGATGTTCGAGAGTTATCTTACTTAGCACATACTATTCAATCTAATAGCTGAACTGCAGTTATTATCTAACATTTTACACTTTGAATAAGTCATAAGTTCTTGTTTAAGTAGATACGTCATAATCGATATGCATAAACGTCACATTGTAAAGCGATTGCGAGTGAGAACCAGGTTTGCGTTTATTTAATATGATTTTTGTGAGTTGATAAAAACAAAGTGCCGCAATGATGCTTAATATTAATACCGTAGCGAATCTAGTATAGATCAATACACGGAGAGTAAGCATAGAAACCCAAACCGAAAATTTAAAAATCTAGAAGCACCGTTTCTATGGATATTCAAAAAATAAAAGTTGGTAAAGTTTACGTAAAAAAAATACGAAATATGTAAAACCAGAATTTGAAATCAGAGACGTATAATACATAATATATCCGTCCGATTTTATGCAATTGTCCTATTTTATATCTACGTCAACTGGTATTCCCAAATAAGTTTACAATCTCACTCTCTATTCTGACGAACATAGAATAATAAAAAATTTGTTGAAATGTCATTTTCTATATAAGCCATTTGGATGTAACATCGTTTTACCGTTTCTTCTATCCTAGATCCATGTAATGTATACATTATACGCGTATGGGTATATTATAAATTCACCAATAATAGAAAATATAGAGATTGGATGTTTTTCTACTCAAAATGTAATCAATTAAATAATACAGAATAAACCATTACAAATTTATTGTTATGTGATATTTATTTAAGTAAAAAAAAAATTTATTTATTATTTAATGGTTTTTTTTTTCTTCTAAATTGCATTTTATTATTATATTATATACTATATCATAAATATAGTGACGACGAAATTATATTCTACTGAACAAAATTAGTTAAACGATACTGAAATCAATAATTGAATATTTCACAAATCAGATTATTAATATTAAATTGAAGATTTATTATTTGTATAGGTACATTATATAATATTTTTAAAGATAAGTTTGGTACATACGCGCTTGGTATACTCTTAAAAAATAAAATTATAAATATACTCCGTTTATCTCTACGGCTTTACCTACAGGTATTTTTTTTTTCCAGGAATTCATTTTATTTTACACTCATAATAGTTTTATTAGTTACAAATTTTCAATTAAAATATTAATTTAAACTTTCTAAACCATTAGGTAAGTAGGATTTTTAAAGCATGAAAAAATTATATTTTAATACCATTAAAATTGCACCTATATAGTAAATTGCTTTGCTCAAATAAATAACTTTACAGCAATTAAACATAACTGGAATGCTGTAATATTGTTGTACTTACGGTTGGTTATTTTTAATTTTAACATCATAAGCTAATTATTTTGAAAAGTTTCTATAAACATTTTTTAATTTTCTTTTTGAAAATATAACTGCAATTATTCTAACATTTTATACTGCCCTTTTTTCATACTTATAATATTTTTGTTAAGCCACTATAAATATTTTAATATTTTAATATTATGGCAACTTATAATTTCTCAGTATTTTTTTTTTAAAGCGCAATTATTTTCTAAGAATATTAAGAAAATACGTTTTATTAAAAGGGATTAAAAGTTTAGATGAACCGTGCACCCCGAATTTCGAAGGATATAACCCTTGTCACTTGTCAATATGAACTAACTAAAAAACTTTAAAATAAGAACAATATAATATATATACAAAAATATATTCAAAACAACGAGAGTGCGATGTTCGTTATCAAGAAAATTATCCTTCATTATTATATAGAATTTTTCGTATTTACTTATCAAACTTTTTCAGTTAATCAACTGTACAGTGTACATAATAATAATAATAATTATTATTATTACGCATGTAAAAATAACTGAGATTGATTAGGGCGACAGTGAGTGAGTGATTGTGACGACCCCATAGCGTAATTCAATTTCCTTGTCGACACAATTATTATTATTATATTCTGTAATTAAAAAAAAACCATCTTCGCTGTGTTCATAATTATAAATAGTGTTGCAAAATTAAATTCAAAAATGAAAAAAAGTTGTGTGTCGGTCGATAACATAATTTGTTGATTTACCAATCCTCCGACATCAGACACAAGCAATTTAACAAATCCTACACTTTAAAATCAACCATAATCTTGTCAGGCACAGTCGATTACAGCTCACATGGTCAGCTCCTAAATAAGTATTGTAGATAATAAGTAAACGCATTAGGATTAATTAAACAATTATTGCAAATTAAATTCTCGGCACTGGCTGTGTACAAATATTTTTTAAATGTAATCGTATTTGATCATTATTTCAACTAGATAATTCACCGAATAACATTTTTACAATAATAATAATTTGTAAAATGCATAGGCCAACTTAGTTTTTTTTGTTGTACAAAATAACGATGATATTATGTAAGGTGGTAAATGTATTTGCTGAAATTTGTTTTCCGGTAGTAATTAT
Source organism: Macrosiphum euphorbiae (assembly GCA_949089665.1). Lineage (NCBI taxonomy): Eukaryota > Metazoa > Arthropoda > Insecta > Hemiptera > Aphididae > Macrosiphum > Macrosiphum euphorbiae. The sequence continues at coordinate 1,741,947 of CARXXK010000005.1, read as the reverse complement.
ACGCGTGGTAGTAATCTCAGCATGTACTTTGGTATATGTATACAATTTCTAAACAACTACATTTTAAAGAACAAACTTTACTCAAACGTTGTGTCTGAGTCTATATACGTGTACACGATTATGCAAATAAATTTAAATTATTACCAACAGCAGAAAACAAATTCAGTTTTACAAATATATAAGTTTCTAAAAACATAAACTACATATATATCATCATAGGAGTTTGTAGTTTTTATTTAATTTATAATATTATATAATATTATATTATCTATTACCTATATTATAATATATAAGAAACTAACTCTCGATTTGTATTCTCAAACAGATTTGAAGATGAATTGATGAAAATGAAAACATCCGACGATTTAAACTTATAATAATTATTATTGATATATAGAGTGTAACAGATAGAACTGATTTTTTAAATAACTTTTTTTCTAATCAATATTATAAACAGGTATTATATTATACAAACAATTATTTTTATTTTTTAACACTGAAATTAAAAATTTGATTTACATTTTTTTTGGATATATTCAAAACAGCCAATTTGTGAATCTGATTTAAAAACAATTTTGATAGTAAAAACATTTATCTAAGTCAAGTAGTTTATTATTTAAAATATCAATATTCTTTTGATCAAATAAATTTGGAACGTAATAGCTTTTTTCAAAATATTTTTTTTTGGGAATTTACTGACATGAGTATATTTCTTAAATTATTTACTAATCATATAACTTTAACAATTTTTGTCATCCGTTTAAGTAGCATCAGTTCTGTTTGTTACACCTTGTATATATGAAGGGCGACATTTCAAAACGTACAGTTTCCATTTTACACTTTTTTGAGAAATCAAGATTTTCTATTTTTAATTACCAGTGGAAATAGTACGTTATGTATTTACTCAATTATATTCCCTATCTTCATACTATGGGAAATAGTACAATATGGCCTACTTTGGAAATAGTACGTTTTGTACGATTTGAGGAATTGGTACGTTTTGCGTCAATTTGTCAAATGAACAAACTATTTAACATGGGAAATACTACGTTTTGACATAATTTTGGAAATAGTGCATTTAGACAAATTTTGCCCTTGGAAATAGTGCATTTTGCGTCATTTATGAGTTAACTTTATGAGTTTCACATTGTCATTAACAAGAGAAATAGTACGTTTTTTTGTCAATTTGACCCCGGCATTCGATTCCTCGTCCATTTTTACATACGAATCCATGTATAACTCAATTTTGGCAATTTTGGAAATAGTACGTCTTAAAATGTGGCCCCTCATATTATATAGGTAGCTACATATTTTGGCTAATATTATGTACCTACCTAGTAAATCGGCTTAATCATATTTATTAAACTCATTTTTACGCCAACTATTATTATTTTAATTATGATATTCGTATACGTAGGTTATTCTCATCGATCGCGTCTGCTGCGAATATTAGACTCTGTTTATTCGCAGTTTGCCGTATAAAAGTTGCGTAAATCCATGTTACATATATTTACAACACATAGATATAATAATATTTGTATGTAAAGTAATCGAACCAGTTTTCAATACCTAGGTAAGCGCAGGACACACCCATTCGTACGTATGTGGAATGAGGATATTCGATAACCGCTCGTCTCAGCTTTCTCCGCCTCGTGCTTCGGAAGTTGACAGAATTCGACCAAATATTAAAAATCTGGTATATGGTCACTCCGATAACGTCGGTAGACGAGATCGATCCGGAGCGTGCAGATTACATCAGACCAAAATCTGGTTCGGAATTCGGACCTATATACCTAGGTCACATAACACACTGCTCGTATGACGTATTTTATGTATAGGTATATAGCCGGTTTGGTATGAAATACTATACACAGTGTTACATATTATATTATACCCGACAACAACGCATAAAATAACTTTAAAAAAAATGTAAACAACGCCTTTTTTTATGTTCTGCGCGTGTACATTATAGGTACGAAAAGATTTGACGAGATATTTTTCGGTGATTCGAATTACACGTGGCCAAGTCACGATTTTATAAATAATATATATCATTACATAGTATTACATATTATTTAAGATTAACTATCACAACAATTATTTACTATACATTTACAAAACAAAAAAAAGATACTACGAATCATATTGTGAAGACTTTGAGTAACCCCTTATTTGTTTAGCTGTCCCTCGAAGTATTTTTTCCAAACTAATTTGTTGAAGTTTTCCCTACCCGGCACGAGTTAAACTTATACCGGGAATAGATGTCCAATAACAATAAATTTAAAAAAAAAAAACAATTCATTCCAATAGCAAATGTTTGTAATAATAAAAAAACCTTAAAAGAAACTATTTTAGAATTTGAATAAAAAAAAAAAAAAAGTTGGGCCTTATAACACTGTATACATGTCAAAGTATTTATAATTTATTAAAATGAAATTATTTATGATTATTTCGTAAACGTATATGATGTAATTATTAAAATACATAATGTATATAAATAAAGTGTACCAAACGCCGTAAAATTATTTGTATGAGATAAACGTAATATTTGTAAAAACATAAATAAATACCAAGGTTTTATCACTATGGCAATAATGATATAAGAATTGTCTAAACAATATTTTGTCATATTGAGAACTCCGTTCCAAATTTAAACTAGTTAAGTCCTTGATAAACTAATGATGTATTCAATGTAGATCTATACTTAATGTGCACAGAGTTCGATTACTTCAGTATATTATTATGTTTTAATTATGCTTAAGTAGATATATGTACCCTTTTCGTTTGATATAAGCACAATCGAGGTTTTGTTCTTTTTTTGCGACAAGGAGGCTAGGTTATTAGACTGTTAATTTTTTTTATTTAGAACATCATTAATTTATTTTTTTTAATTCTTTTGTTTATATGTGTGTTTTTTTTAAGAGGTAATATGAACTCATTGTGTGCTTTTTGAGTACAATTACGAGGTTGACGGCAAACTCCCGAAGACGCTATTTTTGATTAATGAATCATTTTAAAACTTCAGTGCACACTACACGGGTATAAGACGCATATACAATTTACTACCTAGGTAGTTAATCCGATAAAACTATCACTGCTGCAGAATATTAACCAAATTATTGCATTTACATAATCTCGAATCTTCGTGCTAGATATTAATATTATTTAACGACGAATAACCACTAGCTAACCGTTGATACTTATTTCAGACGATTCATAATCATAATTATAATTTAAAGAGGTATAGATTAAAAAAAATCAATTTAACTACGTATACGTTACATGAAGATAATATGTTGATAACTATAGGTGTTAAAAAAAAAATAATACAATCGTTAGAATATCAAATATTTTTTAAACGTCCCACTATGTATGACTTTCTAATGTGTGTAATATTATTTCGAAATCTAATGCCTAATTTCTTCAAGCGCCCTTCGTTATCATCATACCTTATTGTTTCTTACTTAAACTAAACAAGTGTTTGTTTAATTATCGAAATACTAATCAAATATTACGATATAGGTATATATTATGATATGTAAATTATTGTTCTACAAGTGAATAACACAATATTAAAGATACTTTATAAGAAGAATATTATTGGTGTGTTTGAATACAATATATGTATATTTAATGAAGTATCCATGAGAAAAAAAACTATATATTTTACTTTACAAACGTCGCATGTAACACAAATAGATATAAAATTTAAAAAAAAACCCGACAAAAAGTATATGCTGCTGATGCTGGATGTGGGTACCTACTCTGCAGGTACTCGTCTCACTTCATTCACCTTGGCACAAGATATAGTGTATAGTATATTATTTATATCCATTTCAACATTTGAAACTTGGAAGCAATGATAATATTATGATTTATTGTGCACAAAATACGGTTCCTGCAGTACTGTGATCAGGTAACGTCACATTTATTATATGGACATTGAAAAATTGGGGACATATAATAATATAATAAAATCCCTCTATAGAAGCATAGATAAACTTACTACTGTCCTAAAATATTAAAATTTTTAGGCTTTTATGGACATATTATAGTAATCACTAACCGAGGCAAGACAACAAACATTTTATATATAAAAAAAAAAATACATTAATATACCGAACTACTAGTACAATATACACAATCTAGACAGTAGATCCATTTATGTATATAATTATTTAACCACAATACATATGATTAAACATAATAAGAGTATTAAATTTCATAGACTAATGAAAATAATATTATTCTTAAAAATACGTTTTAACAAGTACAAGTTTATAAAAAATAAATTATTCATTTCAGTCAAATTATTTCACAATTATTAACAATAAAACATATGTACATAAATATACATATTTTAAAAATAATTACTGTAACAATACAATTTTCTTTTATAATATTATACTGAATGAATATTATATAAAAGAGTTAAATTATTTTTAAGCTTTTCAATTTGAACAATAGTTATAATTTCTTTGGCTATTTAATTATTTATTACATATAAATAAGAACTACTTACACCTAAAATATTATTTTATGTCCAAATTTTAATTTTCCTATTTATTAAATTTAATAATCTTCTATGGTATTTAGTTTAAAAAAAAAATAAGTTTTATGTAACTAATAAATTATTATTAGATGTAAGTAATGTAAAATAAGTATAAGTTTGTAAACTTAATTATTTTTATTTAAAGTATGAATCACTATTAACAAAACTTACGATTATGACTAAGACATAAAATAATAATTATTGTTAATAATAAATGCATATAACTTTAGAGGTTAACATTATATTACTAATAACAAATACCTTACTAATTTGTATCAGTCATCGAATTTGAATTGATATATTTTGAAAATATATCATAACAAATACATTTAATTTATGAAGGTATAAAATATTATAAATATTGAGAAGTAATCTGAGAAATATCCATAAACGTGTTTTATTTAATCATGAGTTACAGAAATGCCAATTTATTAAATATAATTTCGTTCCCATATTTTATTGTCATCGAATTTGTACTGATTTAATATTACCATAACAATTACTTGAACATGATATTTATAATGATTTTTAAATTCATTAAAACATTAATGTTATCATATTATATTCAATTTTTATTTTATAAAACAATCAAATACCATCTAATTTATTGAATCAGAAAAAAAAATGTTAATATATAAGTTTTTCCGAGACATATTCTCCATCATTAAAATTCAGAAAAACTTCCAAACTTCTGAAGAAGATCTGAAGTATCCATACAACTGTTGAATGCAATAAAATGACTGAAGTATGTGAAAATATAATTGCTTCGAACAAGAATCAAACATAATGTATACAATGATAAATCAGAGAAAATTATATAGTGCATCTTTAGAGCTACTTCCTGTAATTGTTTAAGTGCAATTTAAAGTGAAATCTACGTGTCGTTATATAATAATAATTAAAAATACATAACTACATGGTTTTACCACAAAGGAAATACTTGAAATAAATATTATTTTTTTTGTCTGTGAGCATATGTTTCGGCGCTTGTGATATGCAATAACAAGACGCACATGATTGATATATTTCGACGTTCGTCCAAGTACGGCACTTCTTACTTTTATTTATTAAATTAAAATATTATCCACGCGTATCAGGTCTCCGCTGCAGATCCATCTAAAATAAAAATAATTATCATTTAGACACTTTTTTGTAAATATTTAGCACGGAGTGCCAATAAATTTGAAAGCAAATTTTCGAAATTTGCACGACACCATATTTCACCTCAAAATTAATATTACACGTAGGAGCCTAAAACACGTCCTGGTAAGAGTTTTTTATTTTTTGTGAATATTTAGCGTACTATTCCTGTAACTTTTAAAGATAAGTTTTGAAATTCAATGGCACTCCTTCCCCTCAAATTCAAAAATACGTTAACTACATGGGCCGACAACAAGTGTGTCCAGCAACTCGCTCGATATCAAAAATTAACATTTTAAATTTTTTGTTATAATATTTAATATACCATCCCTGTAAATTTAAAAACAATAACATTATAATATTATATGACATAAAACTATAATGTTTGGTAATATATTCCTTACATAACTAAATAAACCAATCATATTAGTACAAAATATGCATTATTAGAGTATAGATAGGAATAATTATACATAACATATCCTTAGAAATAGATGAGGCTGACACGCCGTTGCTGTTCAGGATCCTTTATCACAGTATACGAAACTAATTTATAATTTAAATCATATTATATTATTATTATTCATTATAATACAGTGGTCAGTGACCAGATACACCTACCACACGCAGTGTGAGTTTCCCATTTTTTTTTACTTGTATAATATTAGGTACCATCGTAAGTGGTGCCAGGTTCTTGACTACCTAATAGAATATATAGATACATTTGCCTATATAGATTGCAACAGAATAAGAATAACATTTGTTTAACCTTAAGAGTCGGGTGGTATAATAAGTCATTACCATCAGAGTATCTGACACATTAATATTATTACCAATTGCGTCCATGGTTGAGTTTTATATTTTTTTCTTACCTATTTTTTTAGTTTTTAGTGATATACTTATTATTTACTATTATTAGTATTATCAATTAATAACTAAGTAATTTTTATATGGAGGGTACAGCTTCCAGACCAGATTCATTCGTGCTCGTAAGTATTCCATTCGTATAATAATCTAAGTACATATTATGCAATGTTATGTTGAAAAACAGAATTAACTATTATTATGTGTTGTTTACGAACAATCAAATATTTAATACAAATTATTTTAACTTGCATATTATAATGGAATGATAAATTATATGTATTTTAACATACATAATACTTTTTTGTACTGGGTACGACCTTTTATTTTCTAACCGACTTTTGCGAGGCTCATTTTCACAACAATTTGTTTATTGCCATTGGAATGCAAATCAACAATAAAAAAAATTTAATTTAATATTAATTAAATTCCTAACAAAATGTTCCATGCTACTAGATAATTTTCCACTGCACTATACCCAAAAACATATTATCTATGATTCATACATTTTCCTTGCAGAGGAAAAAATACATCCTTTATGCTACTTCACATAATAGGTACCTATAATAATATAATGTATGAACAACATATTATTTTATTTAACCCCTATTTTTTTTTTTTAACTCCTTTTGGTTATATTAATCTACATACACAAATGTACTTATTATGTGTATACACAATTACTAAGAGGAGAATTCATATACTAGCTAGGTAATTGTTGTGATAATTATTGTGCTTATTTATTAATACTTAAGACAGTGGCGTAGCCAGGGGTCTGAGAGGCTGCAGCCCCCCCCCCCCCCCGAAATGTTAAGAAAATTAAAAAATTATTTTTATGGTCTATGATAGTCGCTCAAAAAGTTCGGTAAAAATTGATCAGCCCCCACCCCGAAAAAAAATTCTGGCTACACCACTGACTTAAGACAGTGTTATAGCCGTATAGCTAGTAGGTAAAATAATCTTCTACCTTTGTAATTCATATCAAATATGTATTCATGTAAGATTGACTTAACAATATTTCATAGTAAAATACGACAAATAGTTGACAACTTACATTAATTATAAAAATACTTAATAATAATAAATTGAACAACAAAATCTATTATTGTCGTTTAAAATTTGTTACATTATGACTGCGGTTGCTTTCCCTTAAATGCATAGTGTACACCAATAATTTTCTCGAAGGAAAACAATTTTCTTTCACTTTCCAACAATACTACATTTCTGCATAATAATGTAATAATTCAGTGATTTTTTCACACAACATCCTATAATTTATTATATTATTGTAATATAACCAAATTATATTAATGTATGTTTTTGGCAAAAAATATTATGACGTGATTTCATCAAGGTTCGATCTACAACCGTCGATTTCATTTATATCTTATACGATTAAAATGTATAATTATTATTTATTATTTGATAAAAAATAGTTATTCAAATATATTTGAACATTTATAATTGAATAACAATAATGGTATGTTTGGTGAAATGCATTATACTATCTACATGTCATATTTGTACTATTTATGTGCAAAGTGATTATTTTAAAGGTAAACGCTAGAAAAAATTCAAAGTTTTTAGAAATATATTATTTTTATAATTTTAAATAATTATATAAAAAAAAATATTTTTTATCGTTACCATTTAACATAATATTTACCAAATTTTTTTTTATTTATTTACATCTGGTGCTATTAATAGTACCAACATATTATGTTTTACAATAAATTATATTAAATACATAGATTAGTAATGACATTAATACTAATCTGTTAGCGAAATATTGTTTTTTTTTATATATGAATGTAGGGAAGGTATGATGTGTGTGTTATGGAATGGGGGAGTGTTGGGGAGTGGGATTTTGTTTAATAAAGATGTGAGTGCAATTAGAAGAGGGTTAAGGATTGATTTTCATTCGTCGAGGAATTCGGTGATAATTTACAGAGGTTGCTCGAGTGGTGATGGTTTGTTAGCTGTGATTTCGACGTGATATGAAGATTTTGCCATTTGGTTTGGACTGGGGGCTCCGTTTCCGCTTTTCCGAGCTGCCGATGTCGGAGAGAGATGATTTGTTTTGCTTGTTTTTTTCTTTAAGTTTTGTTATTTCCTTGAATGTTTTATATCCTCTATAGTTGGCTGTGTGGTAACCATTACAGTTTGCACATTTTTGCAGGTTTCTCCTTTTTTTAGTACGAATTTGTCAGTGAAGTGTTCCGATCCGCATTTCATGCAGCTCAGAATGAGATGACAATAGTTTAGTGTATGTCCAAATTTCTGACAGCTGTGGAATTGGGGAGAACGGAGATACTTCTTTGGTGTTACGAATTTATCAATTGTGTTAAATATCTTATTGATTTGGAATATCTCTCGATTGTTAGGATTACGAGCTAGGCTGATGTTAAAAATAGAAAGGGGCAGTTATGGCAGTATTAATCTATTCATGTGGTGAAGTATTACGAGATACTGATTTACCAATAAAAATGTATTATTCAAGGTATCTACCTTGAATAATATAATTTTATTAAATGGAGTGTAGTTATCCTGCAGAATGTTGGTCCACTACTCCACTCATTTAAATATTAAACACTATTATCATTTATAAGTGATTAACATCTTGTTCAAAACTCAATTTTTATAAAATTCTCTGACACATTTTTCTGCTTCGAAATATTAAATAAAAATGTATGATGTCATTCAAACAAGTAAAAACTGAACATACAATAACCATAAAAATAATTTAAAAAATGTTATATTATAAAACCAGTTTTGTAACTACGTTGATACATACCTACTTAAAATTATCTAAAACGTTGAAACTTTTCGATAAAATGACTGTTAAAAAAACACTCATCCTCACCAACCTTTTGAAATAAAATCTCCCTGTTCATTGTATCTTTTTAATAATAATAAAGCCAAGCACTATATTGGAACAATCAATCGTATTGGAACAAACGACGATATATCTATTCTCGTGTATAATATTCCGTTGTATATAGGTACCTAGTATAATATTATGTACAATGAAACCAGACATGCACTTTCATTTTTCCCCCCTAAATTATACATCTGTTCCTACGTTTTGTTTACATCCATTGTAGACATAAATTCAAGTGCAGGGTTAATGAGTATGAATAATCCAAACACAACGGTCATGAAGTAATACACCCACCACATAATATGTATTTGCATATTTGAAAATAAAAAAAAATAGATGCAAATATGTTTGTGTAAAAATATTTTTAATTTCACTCACATTATAATACTCGTAGTCCTCACACTTGATACATACACTTCAATTAAAAACTATAAACTGTATACGATTTAATTAAAATACACCTTATTGGTCTTGCATACTTTGGTTTTTAAATGTGGTGAATTATTTTTAATAATATTACGAACATTATGTATATTTTTTAATCACGCTTCAACTATATTTTCTGAAAATTAATAATCATGATGACAACACTTTAATCAAACCCCTAATGAGAATATAATTATTTTTGAAAAATAATGCTTTTTTTATTTAAATTATAAGTATTTTATATATAGGTAGGTTAGCCATGTCTAAAAGGCTATGTTTTATAATAGTAATATTGTTTAGCCGTATTTTTCAATTATTGTATTTTCAAACAATTTATATGCGTAGAAGTTTAACCTATTACCTATTATATAATAATATTCCTACGTCATATTTTTGACATTTGATAAATTAAGAATGACATTTGAATGACTTTAACAAACCCGAATGAAATAATATGATAATTTCAAAACAAAAACACACGACTCGGCGGTTGCTTATTGTGTCAGTTATAACATGTACATAAATACTGTAATAATTGATATTCTATGATCATATTGTTTTTATTAAATTGAGAATCAGCCGATAGACCTGCGGGCTGCGACGATGCAAAACAACACAGGGCAGTTCCGCAATTTTCTGAAACGAACAGCGAGTGGCCTGTGAACAATATAATATTGTATAATGAATAGGTTATTGTTATTTAATGTATAAATGTATATTCATTCGGAATTATGCTATACATAAATCGTCAGCGTTTACAGAAATATTATTTGTTACCTAGGTACTATTGAGCAACCGGATGACAGTTTAATGAAGCAGAATAATAATTTTCCCACCGCGATTCGTGTGGTATATACCTATACTATGTAAGACGTAGGTGTAATATTACGATAAAATTTTAAAAAAATAAAACAATATCGCGAAAGAACGGGGTCACGAGGCTGCCATTCTCACTGCTGTGGCCCAACCACTGTGTTGGTTATAATATTATGTACGTCCGTCGTTCGTAAACATATTATTCGTCCGAGTGCATAGTACTATAATATTATGATTTGTATGCATACAATACGTCTCATATTATGTATGTGTAGAATATTACTGTAGTTTCTTTCGGGGCATAATATAATTGCACACGGCACACGCGACATTGTGTTCGACGGGTCATTGTTCGGGCCGGCACAGGTGGTTGTTGTTAATCGTATTGTATTTTTATTTTTTACACACACACTGCTGTAGGTGCCTATACCTATACCATAGAACAGCCTATGCCTTCACAACTCGCCGCCAATAATCAAACACAATTGTTGCACTTTCGGATCCGGTGCGACCTGTACGTCCGTCGTCAGGTGCACATAATATTATTATAATTATTATCGTTTCCGAAGAAATCGTACGATACGAATTATGCACAGGATATAATGATATATTATTGAAATAATTGTATAGGTTTCGCGTGTTGTGTAGACGGATATTAATAATATAATATCATACGGTGGCGCTATACAGTTGACTGAGGTCGTCGACAATATTATTGTGACTGTCACAAACTTGGGCGGCCAGTCGATTTGTTTATGCACGTCGATTGTCGTCCGGAACGCCACAGCGCTTCCGTACATTATAATAATAATAACAACAATAATAACAATGATGTATGATACAGTATAGGTACCTACACGGGCCGAACAGGCACTGTGAGTCCACGTCTAGTTAATTATTCATAGCATCGGTGGTAATATTATTTTGGTGGTTGTGCGAGATGATTGACGAAGTATTATTATTATAGGTACATGATACGTGGTTGATATTATTATCCTTGTATATTAAGTGGAATTTATTGATTTATACACGAATACCCATAATGTGTTCATTCATAATTCATAAACCGTGTACCTACTTACCTATAATAGTTGATATACTATATTATTAGAGTAAAACGAATTGTATATTTTATATATTACAGTAAAAGCAAGTTAAATCGAAATATATAGTACTTATATTGACGTACAGTCTTGTTAAGAATACTTTTCAAATCTATTCAGAATACGTATTTAAATACTTGGTGTAATTTTTATTTAAAATATGTATTAAAAATACTTACATAAATACTTTTTTTTTAAGTTCAATAAATGAATAATTAATAATCAATAATTCAATCAATCCAATGACTAGTCGACTAACCACTTCTACCCACGGAATGAAGTACTACTATTGAATAGTTTCTTTAATCAAGCCAACCAAACCCTCTTATGTATCCCACCATCTATTGTGCTCATTGTAAAAATATTTTATACAGATTGTACAAGTTAAAATAAATATGACAAAAAAAAAAAGTCCAATTACATTAATACCAAAATCTTATATTCAAATTATAAACTACTACACAGTACCACCCATCAAATAAGAAGAAAGGCTATTTAAAGATTCAAGATAAACGCCAATTGGGATGACAATCGTACGGGAGTGAAGAGCCGACGGGGGTTTCAGTGTTCAGTCATTCTGTTATCTGCTTGTATTTTGGTGAAACCTTCTTTATAATTTATCAGAAGTTAGAAGCATTTTAAAATAATATTTTAGAATCAAAGTTTAAAAATAAATACATAGTACGTTCCGAAATATTCGTAATTGGAATTTGGAGTAGACAACGAGAATGGAAAAAAGTATTTAGTATTCCATAATAAAATTACAAATAAAAAGTATTTGAAATACAAAAAAAGTATTTAAATACAATTATTCGAATACTTAACAAGACTGTTGAAGTGATCATAATAGCATAAGTCATAATAATATTATGGGCATCTTATTATGATAGTATGTAAATTAGGTCGTCCTAATTTGCAAATATCGTAACTCCAACATAATTACTATTTTTCAAGAAGAACAAAAAACATCTCTGATCTCTGATCTCATTCGTTTAAAAACATTTTTATTGGTTCTTGAACTATATACGACATTACTATGTTTTATTTAATATCAATAATTCAATAAATAAATAATATTGTAAGCTTGATAAATAATTTATAGTTTATTAAAAGTTATGGAGGTACGACAATTTCTGTTAATTGGAGTTGAGCTATAATTTATTCGGAACTTTAACGACTGGTTCATGGTTTTAAACGAAGCGTTATTTTATTTTCTAAAATCGCCGTTTCAGAGTTACGATATTGGAGGCCAATTTATATATATTATTTGGTATTCGGTTAAAATGTGTTAAATTGTTAGGTCCACAACAAAGGATTCACAGAATTTTTCCTTTTTCACAATGAATCCATTTAAATGTATAGGATATATATATACCTATCTGTTTATAATTTATTAGTAACGATAACTTATAAATTCTTTAAAAATATAAATTAAATGCATTTTTTTCTGAAATAAAATAATAATAATATGATATTAAATCATCATACTCGTTCCTCTTTCGTTAATTAACTAACCAAATTAATACATATTATAATCAGGTGAAAAGTATTCATTTAAGTGCGTACACCTACAAGCAAGCATTAACTATTGACTATTTGTAGGTAGTTTTTCTCTACAGAAATAAAGTGTCAGGTTAAATAATTAAAATACAATGCATATATATTATTATTACCACATCAGAGTATTAAATATTAATTGTATAATTTGTATGAAAATCTTGGCTGAAAATGTGAAACACCGGGTGGTGGACCACGTAGAACACTAGATAATATTACGGATGAAAATAGTCATAACTCATAAGAAATAAATAAATATTCGATCTCAATCGAATCAAGTCACTCTCCTCTACCGGGGAGATACGCGTTTTGTCAAAATCTTATAATGTTACCTACTCGTTTTTATTCTAAGGCAGATAACTATTGTGTAATCGCGCGAAGGTCGATCTAGAATATCCACGCTACGGAAAATCGGTACTTAAGTAGTTCTGCCGAACATTATTACGATTTTTACGTTCGTGAAAATCCGTGTATTGTACACAACAATATGAGAATAATAATGCCCATTATCATCACTATTATAATGATATCATGCGCTGCGGACCGGTCTTATATTATTATATGGTAAAATATGACAAGCGTAGAAAAGAAAGTCAACCTTCGTCGACCTTGGTCGTTTTGACTTCACAGAGTCGAGGTCTATTTGACTTACCGGGGCGCTTCAATTGACAGTAAAATCTGTCGAAACTTGCAATATGCGATTCTCACACGCTGTTACTCCATACACCGTGCGAATTTTCCATCGCTTTCGCACGCGGACTCGCCGCCCACCCGAAGTCTATTTAGGCGACCCACACCGTACCGGCCATTGTCACTACACCCGGAGCAATGGTCTCGTCCACAGCCGTCCTGCAGGTATCTATCTATAGGTCTGTCCGTGTACATGTCTTGCTTGCTGTCCGTCCGTCATTCTGTCTTCTGTCTGTCTGTCTGTTCTACACTCTAATGTTACGTTTTTGCAGGTACTGTTTTTGGCATGTGTCGTGGCATCCGGCGAGTCGCCGGGCGCGGAAACCGACGTCAAGCGACCCGAACCGGTGTCCACGGTGACTGCAGCCACCGACGACGACTCCGGTCAACGCGGGACCTCTCCACCGGCCACACAACCCAAAGACGTGTCCATCCTCAAGCAGATCAACAAGGTGAACGACGACGGTTCGTATACGTTCGGGTACGAAGCGTCGGACGGCAGCTTCAAAGTGGAGACCCGCGACGTGGCGGGCAACGTGAAGGGCATGTTCGGGTTCGTGGACGACGTGGGGCGTCTGAAGCGCGTGTCGTACTCGGCCAGCAACTCGTCCGGGTTCCAAGCGGCCGGCAGCGAGTCTCCCCGACCGTCGCCGGACCCGACGGCCGCGTCTGCGGTGCAGACGACCACGGTTCGTAGAAATAAAAAGGATGACGGCGGCGGCGACGAGTCGGACGGTGGAAAGTCAGCGGCGGTTGGAGTGAAAAAGGTGCTGGTGTCCAAGAGACCCGTCGTGGTGGCCGCGGCGCCGGAATTGCGGACGGAGACGGAAAATGAGGTGGACGACCATCGACGGCGAGGTGGCAACGACCTGCGAAGGCAGCTGCCCAGGAACGAAGACGGAGACGCACCCGACGTGTACGGCGTGCACGGCCGGTCCAGTCTCCAGGAGTCGGGACCCGTGTCACCCGTCGTGTCGGCACTCATGTCCGAACTGATGCCGGTCAGGTCATACGGCCGTCCGACGGGGCCGCCGCCGCCATCACCGCCGATCGGAAACGAAGACGCAGTCAGCAGCAGACGGGCGGCGCAGGAGCTGCAGGAAGATGAATACGAAGACGGACAACAGTACAACGGTGGCCCGACGACGGTTCAGTACCGCGGGAGGCGGCCTCCCGCCGCGCTGTACCAGCAGCGTACATCGTACCCGACGGTGGCTTCAACGGCGGCGTACCAACAACAGCGACCGGTCGCGTACCTCGCACCGCTGCCCCAGCGCGGTCCCAGTCTGGTGGCTCTACGGGACGAGCTCATGGAGCTCATACTGTCGTTCGTGCAGGCTCGCGTTTCGCAACTCGTGTCCGTCGCCCCTTACCCCGCGCCCGCCCCGTACCCTATGCCTTATCAGCAGCCCAACTACTACGTGCCCAATTACTATCAGGGGCCCCGGATGCCCGGTCCGACGACGGAACAGGCCCAAGAATCGTCACCGATAGTCACGCAGACGCTCAAGGACGGACTGATCCGGATGCTGTTGTCCACCAGCCCGCGATACGACCCGGACAGGATCAGCGAACGTTCGACGACCCGGCTGGCGTACCGCAGTACCAGCACGCAGCCGACGCCCGTCAGGAGCGTGCAGATCGTCAGTGGCGGCAACGACGATGACGACCGAGATGTGGACAGCAGACCGGTGACAACCGAAACTCCGGACTAGAGCTGCCGCTGTCTTATTATTAAAGTTGTGGCTAGTGAGTTGAAGTTAAAAAAAAGTACAGTTAATTATTATTTTATTGTTGTTATCATTATTATTATTAGGTACTTAGGTATCACTTTTATTACGAGCATTATTATTACTATTATATATTGTGTTTTTTTTTATCAATAAAATAGCTTTGAAAATCTTTTATTGTCCGCGCAACCGCTTATATTGGAATAGTGTTGTTCTATCATGATATTATAATGATTATTGATTTAATATAAACACTTGAACGCCGGCCTGATACAGTTGTAATGGTGTATTGGTGTAGAATACCATTAATTGTCATCAAACATTTGTCTCGACAGACTACGATAATAAAATACTTAGGTAGGTACTAAAATGAATAAAGTACATAAAGAATAAACTGTTTGGTAAACAAGCAAATCATGTTTTATATGCAACAGAAATAATAAGAACATTTTTTATCGAAACAAAGATATTTTGTACATTTACTATACATACTATATATACTATACATTCATTTATTTTTAAGTAGTTTATTCTTTTTATTTTTTTTACTTCTGCGATATTTACTTTATATACTATTATAACTTATTATAGGTAAGGAGTTTTGATTTTTAGAAAACGTATGACTATTTAAGTACTTATTAAATTTTTTTAACTGTATATTTTACATTGTGTGGTATGATTTAAATTATGTTCATGTTTTTATAATCATTTAGCAAGCTTTGCATTGTAACCTACGAAAATAGTTAACTGTCTTTAGATTCATCAAAACCAAGTTTAATTATTTTAATTGATCACTTATAGTGATAAATTTTAGGGTAGGTACCTATCTTCTTAAACATGTGATAAATTTGATGTCGTACCTCATTTTATACTTTCCAGTATCCACTGTCTGAAATTGATTATGGGCCAGTACATTTTTCCAAGGATGCTACTGTCAAAAACAAAAAGTATATCTCCTTTCTCTTTAACATTTCATATACCATATCTCATACAGATATACCATTAATATTATTTATTATTACTGTTGAAGAATAATCACGACAACACAAATTTTTAAATTTTTCTTCACTTCTCATAACATCATAAGTCATAAATCAAATTTAAACATATTTTTTGTTCGTCTTTGTACACCGAATACTTATTTAACCAAATAATATTTTGTATACCTTACGACCTGTTAAATAATACGCATTCCAATAATCCACTTAAACGTTTAAGTAGACAGCCAAATTCAGTTAAATAAATTATATCTTACAATAGGTACGTTTATGTATTACAGTATTTCTACATATTCAAAACTGTACATTAAATATTTTTTTTATACATTTAATATAATATATAATATTTAATTCAAATTTATCTTTATTATACATTTTCAATATTTTTTATTGATAAACCACTTTAACTTAACTTTTAATTCAAATCGAGCATCTAGCCCAATATGGTAATCACAATTAGTAAATCAAATCACTAACCAAAAACAAAAAATATAAAAATGTATTCCAACATAATAGGTAATATATAATATACCTAGATACTATCCTTTAGACTATAGTTATTATTTTATTATAAAACCAATTTTTAATTCAATTATACTTGCTATATTAGTTGATAACCGTTAATTTTGAATGATCGTTCTGATATGTTAATTTGAAAATATAAATTAATTGTATACATATATTAAATACATTACACTTGTAATAATATTGTAATAGTAAAATTATATTTACAGTCAAGGTGGTAAGTGAAAAATTGCATGTTATCATACAAAATACAATATTTATTGATACTTAAATAAAATAAAATATCAATATCAATAATATTATATATAACTATACTGGTAATGTATATTATACAATGTATCATAATTTATAAAGTCATTAGTCATTACTATAAAGGATATTTTCATATAACTGTAAGCAATGTACTATAATTTTTCAGACTTTTCACTATTTATTTTTAGATTCTGAGTGAAACGATGAATGTATTGATTTTACAATGATGTGTGTTTTTTTTTTATTTTTGTGTCTGTGTACACGATAAGTAATCGAAATAATGCTTCGATTTTCGACTTCAGTATCTTGTTCGATTGGAAAGTGAATATCGTTGGTGCATTGGGGAGGTCAAAATTTAAAATTCCCAATAGTTTTCACAAGCGCCGGGAAAAACAACATAAAAATTAAGGAAAAACGGGAATTTTTACGCAAAATCGGTTTTTGACAAAATCGAATTTGGTTTTTGGTGTAACTTTAAAACAAATGACCGTAAATACATGAAATTTTCACTGGTTGTTTATATTTGCATTTTCTATATACGATAACATTTTCAAAATATTTTGATTTTTGAACTGTTTAGGGACATTTTCATTTTTCATTTTTTTTAAGTTTTTTTTTCTAGAAATATCAATACAATTTTATTTGTTGGTTAAAAAAACTTGAAAATTTAATAGAAGACTCCTAGTATATTGTTTCAAAGGCAGATGAAAAATATTAAAAATCGTTAGTCACAGTTTTTTTTTATAAGCATTTAAAGTTCAAAAATTGACAAAATATGGAAAAATCACGAAAATTAGCAAATTATTTTGAGTTAAGAATTCACAAAAATTTTTCTTTTTAAATCTAAGATTTGAAAATGTAATACAAGATTACTCATAAGTTTGTCTACCTTTATCAATAAAAAAATCTCTACCGGACAAACAAATTAAATTTTTATGAGCGTTTGAAATTCAAATTTTTACAACATTGGATGTTCACTCGATTTCTCATGTAGCGATTTCCCTATTTTGTTGTTATTCATAAACGAATAACTATAGATACATGGAAATTTCACTGAATGTTTATATTAGCATTTCCTGTACACCATACAATTTTGAAAATATTTTGACTCTTTTTGAGCTATTTACGGATATTTTCATTTTTCAATTTTTTTATTTTTTTTTTCTATGAATATCAATAAAGTTTTATCTGTTGTGCCAAAAAGTGTAAAAATTTAATACAAGGCTCCTGATATATTGTTACAATATCAGTTGAAAAATATTAAAAATACATAGGCACAGTTTTTTTTATAAGCATTTAAACATCGAATTTTGACAGAATTTTTCAAAATCTCGAAAATTATTAATCATCGTAATTAATAAATTATAAAGTTTTTATAGCTAAGGATTGAAAATTTAAAATAAGATTCCACGTAAGTAGTTAATTCTCTTACCAAAAAATCTAAAAAATATACAATCACAGTTTATTTTTATAGTCATTTTATGTTCAAATTTGGACGAAATTACATATTAAAAAACCTAGTTATTTTGTTGTGATTATATAAAATTATTCGTGGGTACCTACTTGAAACTTCTAAAGTGTACTATTATAATATATCAATGATAGTATCAGGGTTTGTTATTGATGTTGATGTATAACGTGTTATAAGTACCTAATGGATATTGTGATAATGTGATATGATTAATTTGGAATTTATTATAGGTCAATTTTTTTTTTTAATACCATAGATATGTATATAATTTGTCTTAAACCTAGACTGACATACCGTCTTCGCTCAGAATCGTTTTTCTTATACAATGATATTGTATCATTGAATTCAAATTTAATACCATCCATCATACAGTGACCCACTTGTAACCTACAGTACAGCAGAGCGACATCCACTTACCCACCTTTTTTGTCTTAAAAATACCTTTTTAAGACATAAGTAGGCACTAATTTTTTTTTTTTTCGACATCGAATACATATAAGACATTACTCATTTAAATTATAGGTACGATTCATAGATTAAGTAGGATTTTAAAATTATTTGACCCCTATTTACGAGTTTTTTTTCAATAATACACTTGCCATGTAAAAATGTGACTTTGAAAGTTACAGTACAAAATAATTAATAAATATATGGTGTGTGATGGTTAACTATACTACATTATACAATTTTAAAAATATTCCTCTAATTTTGAATACTTACATTATGATATTTTTAAGTATCAAAAACCAAATTATAGCTTTTTTTATTTCTTTATTCACTTGCCTCATGCATATTATATATTAAATATTGAACAAGATGATTTGATTTTGCACTTTCCTCAGAAACTGGAGCAATTGAGACATTTTAATTAGGTAATTATAAAAATGTTTTATTAATAATGCATTTTCACGTTACCTATACTTAATATCCTACTTGACCTTACAATATATGCTTTAAAACAATGAGGAAATATGATAATTTTTTAATAAATACAATATTAATGAATAATGATATAATATTATGTATGTAGACCATTGAACCATACAGTGATAGAACCTAACTTTTTTTTTAGACTATGCAATAAGTTTATGATTTTAGTTTAATATAGGTCACTGCAAAATGTTTTTAGTTGATAGATATACCGTGTGTTCAATTTTAAAGGTAACAGGAAATATTTCGATCGTTTGGCCTTGAATTTGATTCGGGGTTTTTATACTGCATATAGGACTCATAAATACATATTTTTTTTAATAAATTCAAATTTTTTTATTTTTATTTTATCAGCGCATGCGCAGTAAAATAAAAATTTCTTAAATAGCAACCACTATTTTGGAGACCAGATTTCGATTTCTTTATTTTTTCTGAACAACTTTGATCTTTACAGTTTGTTGATATCTTCAAAATTGCCATGCTTATGACGGTCGGAAATTTTAAAATAGTTAATTCGTAAATAATTGTGTGGTGGATGATATCTCTCGGGATATCGTTCAGCATAAAGTGCCGCTGCGTTACGCGAATTTTGATGACATTCTCCAAAAATTAATACCATATCGGTTTTTTCGGAATAGTTTGCCATTGTACAGAAAATAATGTGTCACGCGCGACTTACGAAAAACGTTTGACTATTCACAATCAATTTTAGAATGCTATCAAAATATCTTATTCACACAGGTTAATAGTATAACTTTCATTATAATACTATTAAAAACAAATTAAGATAATAGTAGTAGATAATTTAGTAGTTTTAATAAAAATAAATTGTTATAATAATACCTATAAATACCTATAAATTAAGATAGACCGTTGAAAAATGCAATATTTACAAATTAACTATTTTAAAACTTCCGACCGTCATAAACATGGCAATTTTGAAGATATCAACAAACTGTAAAGATCAAAGTTGTTCAGAAAAAATAAAGAAATCGAAATCCGGTCTCCAAAATAGTGGTTGCTATTTAAGAAATTTTTATTTTACTGCGCATGCGCTGATAAAAAAAAATTAAAAATTTGAATTCATTAAAAAAATATGTATTTATAAGTCCTAAATGCAGTATAAAAACCCCGATTCAAATTCAATGTCACACGATCGAAATATTTCCTGTTACCTTTAAAATTGAACACACGGTATAGGATTTAAAGTAGGTGTAATGTAATTTATGACATTTGTGATGTTTAATGTTAAGTAAAAATATATGTTGAATAATAACTTTAGAAATGAAATTAGCAATACAGTAAATTTTGTGTTTAAATGTTGGTTTTTATATCTTATATTTTCTTTAATTTTTAAATTGAAAAAATGTAGGAACATCAAAAAATAAATCTTGGACATCTTGAAAATTTGAGATCAGTGGAGGTCTTGAGAGTGGCAGGCATGCAACGGAGTACCGAAGTACCGAAGTACCGAAATCCATTCCATGGACCACCAGTTGGGAACCACTTGGTTAGACCAAACATTAATTTGCGAAGCTCTCTTTGTTTGATAATAATTGATTGTATGTATAATACACAATAGTTATTTTTACTTCATAAAAAAATCAGCAAAACAAATATTAAATATACAAATATTACCAGAATTAAAATATTATAATATATAAGTTGAGATATAATATGTATAAAAAAAAAAAAAAAAATAGTACATTTATATACAATATATAATAATGTAGGAACTACCCATATAGGTGTAAATATTATAAGTACGTATATTTTCTATATAATACAATTATATTTAACGTAGGTCTTATGATCATCCTTCGTCTATTATATTATAGCTGTACGATACAATATTTGCTTTGGTAATTATTGTAATTAATATTTATATACTCTAACTTTGAAGATTTAATTACCTACTTTAATAGACAAGATGGCAAGGTCAATAATACGAATGTCGAATAATATATTAGAAGTTAGAACAATTATAAATAAATAATGAAGATTAAACAATCTTAATTAACTAGCGTTAAACTATTAGAACAGTAAGATCTTATTTTAAATAATAACAATTTTACATGGAAAATTATTTACCAGAATATGTGGTTCAAAAAGTATAATCAATAAATTACTCGTTTCGTCCAGAGTCAAAATAATAATAATTTATCTAATATGATACAAAAATCAATAGTATCTAATTCAAATTTTTTTTAAGAAAAATATATTTGCATTTGTAAGTAAATTCATAAATGATAATAAAAAAATTGTTTTGATGCCAAATACTTAAATGTGTGATATGATAAAAAAAATAATGTTAGGTATACGTATCGGTATAATAAGAGGCGGTTTTAAAGTATCATCTTTATTAATAGTGGTGCAAGACACAGGTGTGTTACTCTGGCACCCCAAGGTCAAAATGTCGACTTAAAAACTGCTTGGTATTATGTATTCTATTATGTAACAATTTGAAACCTCAAAAAAAATTCTATAAACAAACAGCGTTCTAAGTTTCGGGTGCCAGGATGAAGTTACCTCAGCACCCGAAATATTAAATAATCAAATTTTCAACTTGAAAACTTTTTTTTATTATAAAATTTACTATGTAACAATTTGTAACCATAAAAAAACTTTTTAACCAAATCGGCGCCACCGGAAATTCGAGTTTCAAGTATTATAGTAAGCATAATTATTAATTAATATACACGAACTGTATTAATATAATATTATGTATTGAATAATATATAATAAAGTATTATGTCTTAGTCATTGGTATAATTTATAAACATAATATATAATAAATTGCTAGCATATTAACATAATATCATAAGGATCATACGTATGAGCCTACACGTAAAGGTACCTAAGTAATAAGTGAATTCTTCCATGCTAATTGCTAGGTACAAGTTATTAGTTCTACATCAACAGTACAACACAATTGGTGCAATTTAGTATCCACTTAATTGATATTTATTTAGTTATTATTATTCCACCAACTACTTACGTGTTCTAACTCCTAATATAAGTTAAGGAATAGGAATAGAAGTATAGGTACCTACTACCTACCCAACTAATTAAACAATAATTATGATGAATTAATAATGTTTAATGTGGGTCGTATTAAATTAAAATAAACGATAAAACCATACCTAATAATGGATTTGTGTAGGTACAATATTTAATATATCTTAATTAATTAAACCAAGATTTTCCGGGGCACCAGTTTGGTGACAACATTTTTTTTTGTGGTTTCAAATTGTTACATAATACTATAATAGATTACATAATACCAAACAGTTTTCAAATCAAAATTCTGACCTTGCGTTGCTAGGGTAACACTCCAAGATCTAGAAGCTAGATACTTAAACTACCCCCCCCCCGCCTCCCAAATATATTAGTTGTTAAGCTGCACCAATAGTTTTATTGTATACTCTCTTCTTCTCTCAATTCGAGATATTAAAACAGAAAATATTAGGATCATGCTGAAAATGGATTGGGAACGTATGATAAATTTCTTTTATAAACAATATAATAAGTCAGAATAAAAAATATAAGAATAGGTCACACACACCCCACCCACTACTTCCTCATCTCCAAAGAAGAAAGAACCAGCTCCAGTATATGCGACACATCTCGTAATTGTCACTAGATGCCCATAATACGCCAAAGCTCGTAAAATTTTCAAAAATCAACATCCCTCCGACTTGATCTCAGCGAAGAGAACACTGAAGCAATTTACAAATTTCTCCATTACACACATTTAAACCACAATTGTAAATATCTGTAAATACTTTATTTCTGTTCACATCTCTAACAGTTGTAGCCTGTAGGCTAATATCCTTAAGATGTTGAAGACTTTATCTTAAATAAAAAAAAAAACTAAATAAAAATTGGTGGTCCTAACTAATGAGTATATATATTATAGAACGCAATCTCTATCTCCGTGGGTAGGTATATTAATCGTTATTGACCGTTCAAGTATTAAACACAACGAATGAAGTATAGACGGGAGAAATGCGGTTGGTTATTATACATTGTATTCGTATTAAGATGTGACCTCGCGAATCGTTTTATTGGACATCATCGTTATACTCGTGCAGTAATGTTCAAACATATATAATATAATATATATATATAATAGGGACCTAGGTACGTTATTAAAGTATAATAAAGTTAGCCAAGATGTATCGTGATAAGTATAAGTGGTTCACGGAAGGAAAAAAATCTTACAACTTCATAATAATTATCGAAAAACCATTATTATAGATAAACGCATTATTATATAATAATATTATACACATATTATAGATGCCACATGAAACGTTTTGCATTTTTTTTACTGTCCCAAAATTATCTAAGTGTTTTCTGTGCACAAAAAAACCATACATTATACTTCGTGTTAGACCAATGGCTAATTATAGTTGCATAGTATATTATACATTCTAATGATGTGGAGTAAATAAATCAGGTTATACGTATTTTATGTAATGTTTGTTGTTTGTATTATGTTTATAATTATGGCGTTGTCTACTGCAGTGTAAGTTATTCTCAGACCTTAGTATTAGCATATCCGGTATTCTATATTAATTTTATTTGCGACTATTCGTACAATACCAGTGTTTAGGTTAGGTTGTTACGTAGCTGATGTTTATTTATTTTTCACATCATACATTAGTTCATGACATGTAGACACTCACAAGTTACAGAACTGCTGAGTAAAACAGTTTTAATTCACTTAATTTTAACTTATAATTGTCTTGATATTAATGAACGTCATACACAATCATTATTACACCGTCAAGTACTAAAGTCAAAGTTTAATCTCCACGCCCTGATACATAAATATTAATGATAACAATGGATTAACCGTTTTTAATTGTATTTCATTAAACACTTTCGTTTTCCCTATAATAATTGTTAGGCATAGTTTAAATGGTTATTGTTGGGTTCATATTTTACAGATCTCAGTCCTAAGATAATAGAAAACTGAAGATGTAACAAATAAATTAGCATAATATACAAAAAAGAAAATAGTTCATTGCACGGAAGCTGGTAGCACACATTAAAACTTATAAGTATTAACTATTAATTATTATTGCAATGAAAACATAACTAACCTATTTAGGTACTTAAGCGTTCAGAGTCAAAAGTGTTAATAGTATTTCATTGCATCTAACATTAAAAGTAATCATCACTGTAAGTCAAATTGATACGAGAACACAGAACCTAAGTATTCTTGACTCATAGTAAGAATATAATGAACAGAGCACCAGGGTCCAGCACTATACTCTTTTCACATGCTTTTCTTTAACTCGCAATATTTCATTTCTGTTGTCATCAAATCTTGCAAGTTCAATTTAAGTCACTTCTACATGACTTAGGAGGCTCAAATTTTGTATGGAGGTCTAGGGTCGGTCAGTGGCGGCCTGGCCAGGTCGGCGAGTCGGCGATCGCCGACTGGGCCCTCGGCTAAATGGGCCCTTACAGCCATTACCCGATTGAGATTATATTATTTTAAATGTTCATAAATAACTAAGTTTGTTAACTAATTTTATTTATTATTTATAGTCCATTTTTTTTCATTTTATTTTAACTAGTTGATATTTGATGATGATATTAAACATTTACTTACAATTACTTACAGACTTATTTAATCATTTATTAATTATTATTTATTCAAATTTATTAAAACATTGAATATTCTGTATTATTTATTTGAATATTAAATATTATATAATAATGCGGTGGTAGACACTAAAAAGTTGTTTAGCACACACAATTAATATGAATAATATTAACCAGGTCCTCATATATTATAATATGAAGTATTCGGTATGTAGACTATTAGACTTCATGCAACAGGCAAGAGCTATACCTAGCGGTAGTTAATGAAAATGATACAAATACCTATTAATATTATAGTATATGCATCAACAGCAATGTTGAATAGGTAACATTATAGATATTTTGTTATTTGTTTTTATAGGTAATACCAAAGGGGTAAAGTTAATTGAAACATAAATAAGGTACTTACAAAAATAGTTACATATACATTTTTTTGGAAGAGGTGGGGGTAGTAGAACTTCAAAATGATTAGGTATCTTTAAAAATGTAAAACTGTAAAAAGGCCCATAGCCATTTGCATTTGCACATTTTCTATTAGTCTTATTGGTCAGGGCCTTTTTAAATTCCAGCCGACCAAAAAAAATGAACCCAGGCCGCCACTGGGGTCGGTGACAATACATGACCCATTTGTCAAAAAAAAATATTTTTAAAAACATGCTTTTCTTAATACTACTTAATACATGAACGAAAAAGTTGAAAATAAACTTACTTTTAAAACAATTTCTTAATATATATCAAGATTATCAAGATATTACTAAAAGTGTTTCTAAAATGTATTTGTTGCAAAATTTTTAAAACTTGTGAATTACAAAAAACGAAATGCATGGGGCTCCTACGAGTCAAGAATATCTCTTACAAAATTGGAAGTATGATCAATAATCTTTAAAATATTTATCATAAAGTTTATCTAATGATTCAGTTGTAGAGTGACTTTACATAGGAGTTATCATAAGTGCAAAGTGCCCCATGCTTTTCGTTTTTTTGTAATTCACAAGTTTTAAAAATTTTGCAACAAATACATTTTAAAAATACTTTTAGTAATATCTTGATAACCTTGAAGTTTCATTAAGAAATTGTTTTAAAAGTAAGTTTATTTTCAACTTTTTCGTTCATGTATTAAGTAGTATTAAAAAAAAAAAATTTTTTATTGTTTTTTATTCATATAAGAATGAACCGTTTCGCGCATGCAGACTGAGCCGCCAGTCGATGCATTCTGTGATTGGCTGCCGTGCATACGCTCCCGCCGTTGTCCGGAATTCGCGAACAAAACAAGTTTTCGTTGGCCGAGCGGTTCATTCTTATTTGAAAAAAATTATAGATGAATTCGTCTCGATACGCTCAATTGTAGGCAAGGTAGTTGATAGTAATTAATAATTATGTTATTTAATAGTTTTTAAAAGTATTATAAAAAGCTAGAGATGTGGATTTTACGTAAAAACATTTTTCGGTAATTTACGATAAAATTGGTAAATTTTTATTAAAATTCATTTTATAGTGTACCTGTTGAATTTTTTCACAATATTATGTGAAGAAGGCAAGATAAATATAAAATAAAGTATTAGTATTTAATAATTTATTTAATCCCTTTATTAAAAATAAAAATTAATAATTAATTATAGTAAAATATAAAATAAAAACAATTTTGATTTGCTTGAAAAAAAAATATGTAGAAAAAAATGTAGAACATCTTATAGTATAAAGAAAACAGCAGATTTTTTCAAATTAATATTTTACTCTTATAATGAAGTACCAGTAACCACCACGATTTAAGATATACCTTAAATCGTGGTAATACCACATACACCATATCACAATAATTCGTACCACTTAACTGTCATTATCATTTTATAAAAATCTTGATTTGTATTATAATCCTAATATCTTAATAAAAACTACAAAAACATACAAATAAAGTGGTCACCCAACTATTTGAGAGGTAAATAAAATGTAAATTGTAAATTTTTTTTTGTAAATTTAAGGTAAATTTACTTAACCGTTAAAATCTTACATGGTAAATTTACGATACTCACATCACTAGAAAAAACAATTATGTGTTGTGTTTCGTGCACCGTTTACTATAGTGTATAATGTATATAGTATTTTTTCAAACTTTAAGTACTCAATAAATATGTTAAAATATAAAATGTTGAGTATTCTATGAGTTTATAAATATATTAAAATTAGGAGCGATATGCCATTAATTAATGGAAAAAATATTTTGAAAATTGTGAGATTTACCGACTTATTGGGAAATTCTATGTTTTCAACCTTCAATTTGCATGGTTATTAATGTGGTTGCCATCAATTACTAAGTTTATATCACAGTTCCACTCTCAAAATTGATAAAGTGACGACATTAATAATTGTAACTTCCCACCATCATACAATATATTAATCTCTCTAACTCAAGCATTCATTATGTGTATGATCAAATTGTTTGTGTCTTTAAAGCAAACATAATATTATATTAGTTACCTATAGGTTATAATATTTATGATGAGAAATTTATGTCTTACCTTAATATATCCGAACCTGGCCACCCGCCCACCCATCCATTATATACATGAAGCAATTGCTTTAAATAGTCCTCCGTCCCACCACCAATAAATTCCATACTTACATACACACAACATTGAACATGCAAAAGTATATAAGTATATATAAATAAAAATTAAAAAGCATATTAAAATTATAGCTTTACTGGGTCGTTTATCCTACGATTTTTTTCGTTACTCATTATAACATGAATTTTATAAAATCTGAATGTAAATTTACTATACATTTTTATTTATTGTCAGGCATGGACATATTATTGACTATATAAATATATAAAATATAAATTCCCCAATTTTATAAATCTATGGGATAAAAATTAGATATCCAAATGTGGCAGCAGAGTTGTGGTCTGATGAATTGTAGGGCCTCGGAGAAGAGGTTCTGCTGTTGGTTACATACTGCAGGGGGGAAAAGGTATCCAAATATGTTTTTGAGCAAATTTTAAGATAAAAAAATTTCAATACTTGTCATATAATTTGAATTTAAACGTTTGTAGTAAATACACTAATACAGTATCTACATTATAAAAATAAATACACAATTTCCTTTTAATTATTTCAAACATATTACATATCCAGAAACATTTAAATAATATGTATTCAATTTCCTTATTGAAAATAGATACCTACGTAGTAGTATCTATCTCGTACGTAATTATTAACCTTAGCGGACTTTGAGTTGCAAATCATAATACAAATTACTTCTTATCAAAAGCTATTTATTTTTATTTTTTCATCAATTTATGATACGCTATTTAACTATATCTATAATACATCAGTCAATATATGATTACAAATTGATGTTATTATTATTATTACTATCAAAAACGAGGTGCAGGTTGCATAAAGTTTTTACCAACTTTATTTGCATAATAAATGTCAAACTTTAAGAACGGCATTCATAAATCGTTATTAATTTTAAAAAAAAAATGTCTTATTACTGTAGTGTACGTAGTAGGTACTTTCATATATATATGTACCATTATACCTCCAATATTCTAACTAACTGCGATACAAGTCCCCACTAAAATTGCACATTGGATTATATGGTTTGTGAAACGTGTAGGAAAACCGCTCAGTCGCCGATTTCGTTAACGTTCAACGTATACCTACGTGCAAGTACGCGCTAATCCTATAGTGGTTTAAAAATAAATCGTCGTGTTCAAAGCCACGTGAATAATAGTTAGTGATGAACAAGGAACAATCGAAAAAGCTTCACATACCTTATCCTACAGGTACCACAATTTATGTTTTGATTTTAATATTAGTGATAAAAACCTGTCGATAAATTATTTCAAACGATCTATTGCCAATAAATAGGATAATATTATTATTACACCGCCTACAAACGCATAATATGTTCGTTTCAATTAGGCAGTTAGGTTATGACAAAAATGGTCACCGTGAGTACATAATATCATTATATAAGTTCTACGCACTTACAGAATAATAGACTATAATAATATTTTGTCACGAATTCGTAATCAAACGATCGTTAAAATTTCTGATAGTCACAATTTTAGACGTTTATGGTTAATCCACATAAACTATACTTCTTTAATAAAACAATAACCACTAACCAGTACGTAGGTAGTTATAATGTATTAATATGAGGAGATTTCAAAATGTAAAATTAATTAATTAAATAAAAATTAATGGGTTCGTTTTATTTTTATTTTTTTAATATAACAACATCTGACCATGTGGGGTCCGCGATCTACCACAGATAGGTGCATGCCTGATAATATTCCAAGAAAATCACAAGTGAATCTCACGGACAACGCCGGTCGGGATGGCTATAAATTAAAATATAATATAATTTAAACTTAAAAATAAATTGCTTCCACAGCGTGTTACACCCAAAAGGAATTGAACAATCACAAAACCTAGCAATAGCAAAGCATTTCAGTGTCAGTTAGTAATATTATATAGGTATCTTTATTAAATATATAGTTTATTGATTTTTCCGAGAAAAAAAGATAGTCATCAAAATAAAGTTAAAGAAAAGCACTGATAGTGATGGCGTGGTGTGGTTTGGTGAAAAATAATTTTACCCCCTGGTTCAAAATTCATAAATGCGCCCTGGAAATATGTAGTACCAATTAATGGTATTACTCAGCTAGTGGAATAAATAAAACATCCAACAAAATCCAACACACGATATACGTAAGATACCGTATACCAGTAGATATAATGGAAAGAGAATTCAAGAAAAGAATTTTGAAAGAAGTTGTTAGCGTATATTATAGCCAATATTTTCAAATCAGGGATTATCAAACTTTTGTTTTTATAAAAACATAATTATTATTATTATTATTACTAATATTGAACTATTGTAATTTTCATTTAAATCTATACATATACAATCCAAATACCACTCACTCACTGATCGCTGTATCTCAAAAACTACGCAACATACGGACTTGAAATTTGGAATAGAGATTCTTCTCATATTTACACCGTGCAATAAGAAAGGATTTGCCGAAATTCGCATTTTAAATAGATGCTCAAACAGGGACATTGAGATTCACGATGGAAATTGGAAATTTTATTTTTATTTATTAATAGTTGCCATTGGTTACAAAATACAGTAATATATGAATGATTTAGTTTTAGTACCTATCGAGGAAATTGATTACCGTAAAACAATAATCGTTCAATTTTGGGAAACCCTTGCTGATCAATTTGTATTAGCTAATAACTTAGTAATTTATTGGTGAATATTTTTTTTTTATGGAAATAATTAAGTCAGTTAGTATATAAAGATCAAGTATTCAATTAAGGTAAAGATAAAAAACAAATAAAAAAAAAACCCCGGGCCTGTGGCTGTGCCATTACAAAATATGTCTGGGCACTGAAAATTATTATAATTATTATTTAAAATTGGAATTTATTATTTATTTTAAAAATGACCTCGTATACCTCACTAAATTCAATATTAATATGATTGAAATCTTTGTTTAATTTTATAGTGATGTAAACTCAAACCAAAATTTCAGAGTTTTCATTTCCGTGTACATATTTTCCGCACTGTTGAACGTATGTCAAACGTAAACACTACTATCACAATGAGTAGGTATTTAATAATATTATATAATGCGTTATGTAATCTATACTTACATATTTTATATTCAAAATATTATTTTTACACTAGACCAAAAACATGTAATCGTTAGTTTTTTCTATATATATTCAATTAGTATATTGTTATATCTATCTATACGTATGAAGTAAGCTAGTTGTGGTTGAGCGTTTGGAATTGTGTTACCACAAAACTCTCATAATTTGTACTAATTAAAATTTGGGTTTAACAAATGGGAATTTCCCCGTGACCCAGCATAATATTTACGAACAAGCAAATAAAATACTGGACAATTCAGCCCAATGAACGAAAATATCAAACCCATCAGTAATAGTGGTCGTACGGGCTGTGTTTACTTTTTTATTAACAACGTACATCTTATAATAATAACTACAATGGGCCTACAACGTTGTGCACTTATTATAAACGTATTAATTTCAAACATTTAATAGCTTTCAAATTATCTACGCACTGGTAACTTCTTAAGTATATTCTTATTTAAAGCGAAAATAGCTTAGGTACTGAATGTGTTTCTTACCTTATAGATAACCAAGGTCAATAGCAAATAAACAGGATACAATATCTGGTTTGGAGAGTTTTAATTCTTCCGTAAGCCATTATCGTTTATTTGCATAAAAAAAATTACCTACGCATCTTACAACACAAACTATAATCCAAGTATACATTGTAAATTACATTAATATTATTTTATATTTCTTCCCAACATTAATAAAAACAATTTTATTAAATTTCATAACATGTATCAAAACTATACTCAGAAATAGATCCATGGTTTATAGTTTTTATCAATTGAATTATTTTTTAATACTTTTTTGACAGTTAGAAGCTTAATTAGTTTCCATGTTTAGTTGGTAATTTTTAAAAGTAAGAAATTTACCCCTATACTATAATTCTTTGGATTTGAGAATAATTTATTTTGATAAGGAAGATTCTAAAAGTGGTAAATTATTTTTTTTTAATATAGTTAAATATGGTTGTTTTTTTTATTTGTTTGGATAAACTGTCTTAGTAAATGATTGAAACTACAATAGGTACCGCTGGTTACCAAATATTCTAGTTTATGATATTTGTTTGATTTGTTGAGGCATTTATTGATAAAGCAAACTTATAAATTATTTAATTTTTTGTTTAAAATATCAAGGTCTATATTATCTACATCATCAACGTTTAGTTATGCATGCCAATTTTTAAAAGATATTAATGTATATTAATGTATTAAGATAACCAAAATTATATTTATATTTTTGGATATTTAAAATATTTTCAAAATTTTTGTCATCTACCTATATTTGTATTATCACAGCAAAACTTTAATGATTTTACAAAAATGCAAAATTATCAAACGTTTTATGATTTGGCTATATTTGTATTATTGTTTCTAATGACAATATGATCCTGATTTGAATTTGAATTATTGGTTATTCGCCTATAGTTAGTTATATATTTTGCATAATATCATGTAAAGTGTAAACATTAGCCATTATAATATCGAAATATAGTTATTAGTTATTAAGAGTAGGTATGTGAATTGTTTAAAATGTTAATATTTATATCACTGCTTGTAACAATATTTTTAATATTTGAGCTTAATTGTAGGTAGCTTTCTAAATTAGTTATAAGAATTGTTCATCATTATGATTAGGAGACTGATAAATTCCTATGATAGTGAATTTTATAAATTAATTTTCTTATAAGTCATAGTACCTAGTTCAATTGAATTACAATAAAATATAACAATCCTAGAAACATTTAAAATGTTAATTTTTTTTTGACAAAATATATAGTAACTCTATCGCATTTGTTAAAATTGAACTTCAACAAACAAAACCATTCAAGGTGTTATTAAAACAGTAATATGCCATGTTTCAGTTAAAATGATAATATCAAAAAGACTTTTTAACAGCCCTTAAATAAATAACTATTTCATCAAAATGTACTCTTAAATTTAATGAAAAAACAGATAGCTATGAAGGGTTTAGTTTAAATGTAAAAACTGTTGCAGAATCAACTTTTTTTTATGGTGGTTATTATCAGAAGTAATATTTATATTTAATTAATTTTTTTAAAACATTTTTTTTTTTTTTTTTGTAGGTGCAATTATTTATAAATGATAATTGATAAATGCTATAGCAGATTAATTTGTCATATATTATATTAACTTTGACATAACTTACGAATTATAAAATAATATATATGTTCTAGGTCCACACGCAACAGGATGTATGGAATTAATGACAGAATATTCCGAAGAAGGATGTTTTGCGAGAGTATTTTACCCGACTAACATTCCAACTGATCAATTGAATGTAAGTATAAAATTATAATTGCTCATAACTTAAAAAATAAAAACTTAGAAACCATCTTTAAAGAGTATTTCTTCATTATTTTTGGTATATTTTCATATGACGTCGACCGGTCACTCCCCCCCCCCCCCCGGAACACATTGTACAAAACACATTGTACTTATACAAAATAAACATTACACCCATACAACAATGACACCATTAGGTATTTACGAAATGCAACAATATTTTTTATTATCACTATTATTGCAAAATATAAATAACCGGGTCCAGACCAAAATATTGACATACCTATAAAGGTTATTGTTTAATCAAATTAAATCGTCTATAATAATAGTAAAAAAACAGTGTCAAAGCTCAAAGGTATCTCTGCCATCTTGAGATATAGGCACTATAAACAGTATTAACTATAAAATTAATAATATTATTTCAAACAATAAGATAGTATAGGTACAGACCGAGACCTCATTCCTAATTTCGAGCAGTTAATTATAATACCTATGTTATTATAGGCTGGATCGGACTTTGTGTTTTGTTGGCTGCTGAGTGCCGAATGCTTATGCAAATTATCAAATAATCAAATTATCAATTTGATAAACGAGATTAAAATTCGTTTGAATTTATTTTGAAACATATTATAATATGTTGTAAAAACTATTATTTGGTATCAAAGATATGTACCTATACAACCAAATCATGGATATCAAACCAACCAATATTTGTAATAACTGTCTTAAGTTCACTGTTATAGTTTATTTGATAGGTTAAAACTATAAACGTGTTCAATTTAACTATTCGACTGCTAAACATAATTATTATTATTATTATATTTAATTAATAGGTACATTATATATTTAAATTTATTAACTTTACGTTATCATTTATTTTAACGAGATAATTTTTTCATTGCTATGAAAATATGAAATAATATTTTTTAGACGAATTAAATACCAGAAACTTGACCTACTAAGTACGCAGTTTCAATTCAAATTAAAATGTCTATTTTTGTAATTGTTAAGGCCTTAACTGTCGATGTTTCGATACGTCTTGTAATATGATATTTGAATTCAGATTTAAAGGTCCGAGTATCAAAGGTTTTACATTTAAATTGCTGTGACTTTATTATTATAGGAGTAAAGCTTATATTATTATATAGGCGGATATAAGTAAGTCTTAAAAGGACGTGACAAAATAATCTTATTTAATTGTTTCTCTATCAGTTACGCAACGAATAAAAATTAATTACGTTCCGCGCAACCAAATCTGTGGTCTGTGGGCTCTAGACTAATGCATAAATAATATTTATTGACCTATTATCAAACTAAGCAATTAAAATATTATAATATACGCATAAGGGAACTATTGTTTGTTCGATTTTCTTATTTTAAAACAATATCAAAAACATTTCAAAATATGTTGTTTATTTTTTATTGTAGATATATGCCACTATGTGAATAAGTTACAAAAACAACGAAGTTTACATACAATAGTTTTATAACTAAAACAATCATGTTAAGAGGACGTAATGCGTAGTACTCACATATTGTGTTGTCTCCTTCTTACAAACGTACAACATAGTGAATTTTTATAGAATCCATTTTTTGTCTTTCTTTGCAATATAATATTTAGGAAACTACTTTCGTCATATTTTTTTTTTAATTTTTAATTTGAATGCAATATACAAACATTAATCTTATCATCTTACCTCTTTATAAATCGCTTTATAATTACAATTTATATTAAAAACTATGAGCAGAGAACACAGATAATATGTATTCTTGCCTTCAAATTTGGTAATTAATCAATTCACGTTAATATTAAAAATAAAATACAGCAAAATTTAGTCTTCTGAACGTACCTAAACTTTTCTGAGTTATGTAATAGCAAGACGGGATCAACACACGAGGTTACGACATCCCATCTTAACTAAAATAATTTATTTTTAACTTTAACAATAATTGCATTAATCAAAATTTAGTTAATTAATATTATTTATTACAGAAATACTCTGATAAATGGATTCCGTGGATACCAAATGATATGTATTTGAAAGCATTTGCCCATTCTCTTGGTTTGCCTTATTTCATATTCAAATATATTCCACCAATCATCGGCCAAGGTAATGATCAAATTTCAATTTCCTTAAAATATATAATTTTATTAATGAGTGATGACAGTAGAGTTCATCTAATGTCAAACTATATAATTATAATAACTGTATAGCGATATCAAATTGCACGTACCTGCCTTTAAATTTTTTTAATCGTTAATAATTATTTTTTTTTACAATCTATTCTGTGTGTACAATAAGTAAACTATACTTCCAAAATAAAAATTAAACGCTAAGTATATTACTAGGTCATGTGGGTTCAGTTTAGGAGCCGGCTAGGATTGCCTATATAGTAGAGTAAGTATAAGAAGTTGGGTAAATCTATGTATTATACATATTTATCGTTTAATATATAAGTATATATTAGGTACACTGTTATTAATATTATATAGATATTATAATGTGCTCTATAGGTAATATCATATAATGTAGAATACAAGAGAGACCGATGTAGATATGCTTGATTATGTGAAATCCAGAAACTATTAATAAGTAACTCGTATAGATTACTATTTGAAGATGTAGTGCCTCTCATGCACTCATGTACGTACTGTACAAGAGCTAATGGTATTCTCGAAAATTTCTCCGCTAATTTGTTTCATACTTACGAGTTACAAATTACAATCGAATACCATTTTAATTATATACCTATGCGTTACGCCGTTATTACCTACGCGTATAATATATTTGTCAAGGTATCTAAGTATCATCGCGTAATACAAGCGTATATTATTACAATATATAACGACTACGGACTAATGATAGGTGTAATACGCAATATTCTCAAAATCATCATTTAATATAGTCGACGTATTTAGAGGGAGTCTGAGGCTATCATCCCGGGCGGCATTTTTTTTAAATGTTATGGCCATACTATTACCCGACTCCGCACGAATTGGTTGTCTCAACTCCATTCCAATTGGTTCTTTTTTTAAAACGTTGTTGAATAATTTTTGTTCTTCAATATTAAGTAATTTTAACTGTTTTATGTTCGTTTACATATTGTGAAAGTGATTGATATATACCGACCATATTTTAGTACTTATGTCTTATTGAGTCCATTCATGCATATATATCGAGGTCCTCCTGTAAATAACCTGCACGGTCAAATTGTATAGATCTCCCAACGTGGCGCAACGTCCTGACAGCGTGCTCATAGTATATTGTAGTAATATTGGCATATTTCTATATGTTGAATGTATTTCTGTATGTATGGGAGTAGGGTCGATAAATCTATTCTTAAAACTGTTAAACCACTCACATGATCAAGTGAGTGGTTTCGTATACAAAAGTCATAATTATCATAGCAATGAATTTATAGGAAACACAGGACAGATGGTTCCACAGGTGTTTAAAAAAAAATTTAAAAACTAGACACATGGCGCCCACGGACATATTACTATTTCACCACCCAGTTTTCCGGGAATAAGAGTTAGGTATCCTATGTCCTTCTTTGAAAATAGTCTACCATGTAGGAACAACCTCATATAAATAAAGTCAGTAGATTCGGGGATTACCATGAACAAAAGTAAGGGACTCTCTTATATATATTTATGAAGAGAGAGAGAGAGAGAGATAATCTAAATAGATTGTATGCCTCATATGATCTTAGTTAATTTTAATATTGGTAGAGTAAAAGCTGAGGTCCTGAGAATAATATGAGTAACTGCTGAGCATTTTACCATGACGCGCCACCCTCGGCAAACGGGTATAGCTTGTGCAAATCGGCAAATAGGCAACAGATAACAGTTTTGTAGAACTGAAAATTATGATGTTCGCAAACATACGTAATAACTGAATTCACACCCCTCACAATTCAACGCACTGTATATCTACACACCTATATTAAGACGAATTCGAAGATGACTATACAAGAATGGTGTTATGAGAATTTAACAGCAAGATGAAAGCGAAGAAAAAAGCTGGGAAAGTGGCAAAAAGTTACCGACTGAAGACTGAAAATGTCTTGGTTACACGCTCGTGAATTTACCATTAACAACGTGGACTGCGGTCGAAAGGCCAGAATTTATACCGTAGTGTAACTGTGTAAATCAAACACTATCCAAAGGTAACCACGATATATTCCGTTGGTAACTATCAACTGGTAAGTGTAAAGAAAACAAAGGAGTTTTCTCCGCATCCAGCCGTCTGATCCTCAATATTTCAAAGGTTTCCAATTAAACCAACATCTATTGTCAACGTTCGTGAGTGCGAAAAGTGTTATAGTTATACAATAGCACAATTTCAGCAATTGTGACATTCCAACAAAACAAGTCTAGTATACGTATATTTGACAACATTTTCACTTCTGGTTCGGCAAAACGCGTCACGCGTTTCCCAAGGATTACGAGTCGAGAGTAATGTTCTAGCGCGTCAAGGTAAGATACACATCAGTCACCTATATAGATATTATTAACAGGCTCCTCATACTAGAACGCCTATACTAGTATACTACCCATATTAGGAATTTATTTTAATTACACTAGTAAAATGTATAGTTTTTTTAGACAATAGGCCTCATAAATAAAATTTCCGGTGCCACCTCTGCAATACAAAATATGGATTTAAAAATATTAATGAGGAGGTCTACAACTTTTTTTTAATTGTGGTTACAAATAATTGTGTAACTAATGGTGCGGTTTTTGAGCTAAATTTCAAACAGACGTCGCCAGTTGACATTCGTCGCACCACTCAGAATCTTAAAACTAACTATAACTATAACACCAATATAAAGTGAAAAGTGTTCTCTCTCCTCTTACAATCGAAAAAACATATTAGCAGTTAGTCTTATATATAAAAATGAATTGCTGTTCGTTTGTCTCGCTAAAACTCGAGAACGGTATTACCGATTTGGCTAAAATGTTTTTATGATGTTCGTAATTGCCTGGAGAAGATTGGAAAGATAGAAAATTTTAGGAAAACCCACCGGAAAAGCAGAAAATTAGAATGTCAACAAATACAATAGTTGCGCCATCTAACCAAAAAAAATTAATTAAATAATAAAAAAATTTGTTTTAGATTAAAATAATAATAGTGTATTGGTTGCTATTGGTTAATCGGGCATGTTTGTTGATTTGTATTATTGTTATTGTTTTATTTTTATTTTTTACTCGAGAACGGCTGGTCCGAAATGGCTCAAATTTTTTTTTAAGATGTTCGTAATTGCCAGGAGAAGATTTATACGAAAGAAAATTTTAGGAAATCAACCGGAAAAGTAGGAAATCTTGATGAAAAAAATACAACAGTGGCGCAACAGTGTATTATAATTTATATTGGTTGCTATTGGTTAATCGGCCATGTTTGTTGATTTGTATTTTGTTTTTTGTCAATATAAATAATTGAATGTTTGTGTGTAAGATTAGACCTCTGGGAAGAAGACAAGCTAATTTAAAAATGGTTAAATTTGGTTTTTTTTTATTCATCTGATATTAGTACGGTTAGGATTTTGTATTAACTCACTATTAATCCACCATTAGGTGGAATACAACAAACTTGGTATAACTTTGATACTTTAGAGTTAAATCATTCATTTACATACAAACATCAAGGGGTCCTCGATCTACCGCAGGTAGATTGCCTACCTGATAATATACTGCTGCGAATCAGAATTATTATTATTATCCCGGCCAACGGAAAAGTTAAGATACATTTTGAACACCATATACTGAATATTAAATAACGAATTGAACTAAGTTTGAGTCATATATATTTGGTACATTTAACGGGTAACGAAGTACACGGGATCAGCTAGTATTGAATATAAATACTGATATGTCTAATAGGTTCCTCAGGTTTTATAGTCTTAGGATATATTATAGGCTTTAGCCTTTAACCCAATCTTATACATAGGCAGGTGATACTGTGGTAGTAATGGAGCACCTGTGAGTATTTTACATTTTCTATGAATTAAAATAGCAATGAAATAATCTAAATTTTAATTTATTTTGTAGTAGGTTTATGATGACCTTGTCATCACTCATCAATGACTTTTTATAAAACTATTTATAATATTAATTTAATTATATTTATACACATTTAAATTATAGAAAATTTGGTAATAACACTAGTACCTAATAATAATATACGTAAACAGTGATGGAACAAGGATTTCTAGAATTATTGATGATAAATTGTGTTTATTTTTCATTGTTTAAAATACATTTGTATAGTTAAAAAATGTGATTATAAGGATGGCTGGGAAGGGGCAAAACAAATTTATCACTATGATATGAAAATAGTAAATAGGTACTAAATAACAGAGGATAATATGTCGGAAAATGTGTCAAAAAATTATATTAAAATAATATTTTTCATTTTGGCGTTACAGCACCATATTACATACCAACCATTAGTGATGCACCGCTATCGGATAAAGAACAATCGTATCCCTTTGTCATATTTTCACACGGTTATGCAGCAACGAGATTTGTTTGCTCAGAATTTTGTAACACTTTAGCGTCGCACGGATTTATAGTCGCTGCCATTGAACACAGGTTAGTTATAACTTATAACAATTATCGTAACGCATTGTTAAGGCTCTAAAACTCATGAATCGTTGGAAATATGAAAAAAAGTTAATAAATATCCAATTGGAACACCTGATAGCCCTTTCAAACGTTTTTTTCAAGTAAGATTCCCACGACGTTTGTGGATTAAGTGATTCATTTAACAGTAGGTAAACACTTAGGTATTACAAAGTAAATTTTAGTGTTTTTAAAATTTAAACACAAAAAAGTCGAGTGCGTTTATCTTTTTATATATTTTGCTAATCATCTTGTTATAACACATTTTGTTTAACACCGTGATATTTTATCTTGAGTTTAGAGACAAATCATCGCCTCTT
Source organism: Macrosiphum euphorbiae (assembly GCA_949089665.1). NCBI lineage: Eukaryota > Metazoa > Arthropoda > Insecta > Hemiptera > Aphididae > Macrosiphum > Macrosiphum euphorbiae. The sequence continues at coordinate 1,701,479 of CARXXK010000005.1, read as the reverse complement.
ACGTATTACTATGATTCTCCTGAAAGCGCAGAGCAGGACAAACCCACGTGGGTCAACTATCGACATTTCCATGAGACCTACAACACGGATAATTATCTCCTAAAAAATAGCCAAGTACTGTTATATTATATAATATCATCGTACATTAAAAAATTCTAAAGACATTTTCTACAACGTAAAACCCAAACCTTTGGTATGTTAATTTAGTTAAAAGTTCGGCATAGAGAATGCACCAAACTTCTGAACACATTTTTAGACATCAATGCAGGCCGTTCCGTGAAGAACGTACTCAAGTCATCGTTTGATCTGAATCAATTCAATGTAAGTACCTACTAATTACTTTATTATGAGTTGGGCATGGCTGCTAGTGTATATAGTATTAATATTTTATAGATGTTGTAACTGCAGTAACAATGCAGCCTGTGCCTACTATAGTACCTATCTATAGGTACAGAATTATGCATTTCCACAAACACAAATTTACTCTCCTAATCATTATTATTACATTTTTAAATGGGTATATCATATTTTATAGTGTAATAATTATTGTAATTTGTGTATAATTAGGGCAAGATTAATGTTAACAAAATAATAACATCTGGATTTTCGTTTGGCGGAGCAACCGCAATGTATAATGCATGTTATGACAATCGTTATCAGTAAGTGTATTTCTACGTAGTGCCTACCTAAGTAGTGAGTATTGTATAGGTATAAATTACTACAAAAAAAATCCATCATTCAATTTCATTTATTTATCTATACTGTTATAATTATTATTATAGACATAATTTTTATCTTAAACTATATTTTAATCTAGGATCACGAAATATATTCTAAATCCAAAAATATGAGCTTAGTAAGTAGGTGTAATATAAAAATAGAAAAAATACGTTTTAGTTAAGTATAGCCCGTTATAGATAAGTTAGTTCTCAATAGCTCATTAGCTCAAACAAATAATAAAATATAATGATCAATATATTAGCAATAAACAATTTAAAATCTTAATACATGCTATTATTAAGTACCTAATAATTAAATTATGATTTATTTACAAATTTTTAAATATAACTCAAAATTAGGTAGGTACAATGCGCGTATATTTTACTTAATTGCATATATTAATTGTTTTTTTAGTGTTAAAAATATAAATACATATTACTTGTTTCAATATAGTGTTGCTATAATTATCGACGGTTGGATGTTTCCGTTAAAATCAGAGCCATTTTTGAATATTCAACAACCAATTTTGTTCATCAACACACACACCTTCCACATTGCTGTCAATCTAAGATTGATTCGCCAGTATTTCTGTTCCAAAGGTATTCGGAAACTATACACAATAAAAAATACCACTCACGAAAGTCCGACAGATACACCTTTCATACATGGTTACTGGTTAGACGTGCAAATGCTGAAGAAGTTGGATGCTAAAACCGCATTATATCTACAGAGTAGTCTAGTAGTACAATTTTTACGAGATATAATCGGTGCGTGTATCAAATGTGCAAATATTAAAAAAATATTAAATTTTTTTAGTATACTTATAGCTTATATTTGTTTTTTACAGGTTGCCCTACAAATTCTGACAATGCACAAATATTCATAAAGGAACATTCTGACGACTTCGTAGAAGACGTAATTCCTTATAGAAAAAAGATTATAAGAAAAATTGGAATTTTACAATGAACATTTCAAGTTTATAGAATAAAGATAAAAATTAACTATTTAAAATAAAAACCAAACATTTTTAACCAATTTCCTAAGTATAATAAATAATAATATATTACCTACCTATTTAATTGTGAAATGCTCTTTCCGATTCAACGTTCGATCAACTCGTTCGACACCAATCCAACGACAATCCTACCTAAGTTTCCTTGATATTTTAATCATTCATAATTGTTATAATTTTGATTTATTCTCAACTAAAACAACAACTTGTTATTATAAGATCATTACGGATAACTATAACCCTATACTTCCTAATATTTAGCTAAATGTATTAGATTTTTATTTTATACTATATTGTTTTATATAAAAATATGTATAATGTACATTTTTCAATTTGTTGTGTTAAATTTTAACTAAGATTAATTGTTTTTGTAGTCGTGCATAATATTATTATAGGTGCTGTTTTATATTCAACGACGTCAACAAGTTATGGAATCTAATAAATAGAAACCTAATTTTAACGATATTATATTTTATTCAAAAACAAGCTCACTAACGAGGTTTTATTATTATTGGAATAGGTACCTTTGTTATAATAAATATTTTATTTTACCTATTACCTGCAAGTTGTATTTTTTTTTTTTTTTTTTTTTTTTATTTATAAAGTTTTCCTGACAATTGGTCATCTAAACTTAAGGCTAAAAGAATAGTGCAAGTTTTATAAAATAATATTTAGGACATATTTTATAGTTTTTGATCAGAAGTAAACTGATATCTTATAAATTATAAACTATAATTGTATCAAGACCGATTTGAACAAAAGTCTATGATAAAATGTCAAGTTTTGTAATATTTTAATGATTAATGCAACACCAACAAACCATAAGTCATAAATCATAATAATAAGTACAAATAAGTAGTTTATAATATGTTTGTCAAACATATTATTTAATATTTATTTATTTTGCATAATATCATGGATAGGATTATTATTCTCTCATTTAATTGTACACTTTTTGATGAGCATTGTTGTGTGAACTCTTTTTTAGCACCAATAAAAATAATCATACTTGAATAAATAATGAAAAAGTATAATAAAAGTAGAAGTTTAAATGAAGATAAAAAGCAATAGGTACTTAGTTTCTTTTTTTTTTTTTAAAGAGGTAGGTGCCTACCTATAATTTATAAATTATATATTTTATCAAAATGATTTCTTATAAGCAGCCGTTTATTGAGGCTGCGGCATGCCACATGCAATAACCCATTCACTCACAAATAATAATAACAATAGTTATAATAAATATTAATAATAATATTATAAGTTTTACAAAGGTAAACAGCCTGCAGCTGCTGATGTGGCGTGGTGGTTGTCCTCAGTCACAAAACGTGTTCTGAGTCCACTATAGTTCCAGCGGATGGGTTACCACTCTGGTTTAAGTATAACAAATCTTCGCCACACATGGACGTGCTCCGAACCAACCCTACCCCCTACAAATGCCATAGTCACCGGGCTTGAGATCAATAAATAAAAAAAAAAAGTTTTACAGAGAAGAAAAAACTATATTATAATACATATTAATATATTATATTATATTATGGATTTATAGGTACTTACGTAGGTACTCCAACGTATCGTATCCAGTTACTATCCGACACTGCCCACTGGAGTATATGAACTCAGTGGACTCACTCCATATGATAATATGGTGAACTTCGGTGCACTGAAAAACAGAAAACTGAAAAAATCTAAATGAACGCTGGAGATTAGCTTTAAAACCAAACAATTGTATTTCATGAACGGCGATAATAGTAATAACTGTATAATATAGGAAGTACAAGTCCATACATTGTACCACCAACATTCAAAGTTCAAACTCTTTCGTAGGTACTCTTTAATGTTTTTTCGCGTATAATTGTCCAGTGGTGTTCCTTATCTAGACTACCATGGTTGCGAGTTCCTTATCTTACATATTGTTACAGACCATGGTTATTGTTGACGAATAATCATTACGAGAACAACGATTTTTCTTAATTTTCCATAGCACTATTATGACTGGAGTTTAAATATTTTTGCTCATTACACTTATTCTACCAAATAACATTATGTACGATGCACCTAACAGTTAACACTATATACAGTACACCTGCTATAATAATGAACATAAAGGTAACTATACCATTAATACGCGCGAAATACTTATTTCGAATTTATTTTTATTCCCCTTGAGACTCGAGTTATCTAGACTCGCCTGTATATTAAAATATGTTTAAGCTTAATTATAGGTACTTAGTATAGCGGTGTAGGTAGGTACCAACTACTATAGTTGACAGTGGCTGATGTTAAATGATCGTTATAATATGCTTAAAAAGATAAAAATAAATTGTTGTTTACACTTAAAGATAATTTTTATTTATTAAAAGGAGATTCTAAATCTCTGTGAGTCAGCATACTGAGAAAATAAATCATTTTTTAATATAACAAACAATACAAATAAACAATGATTTTATAATAATATGAGGCAGGACTGCAGGAGATCATACAGACATACAATGTTAGAACCAGAGTGTTCTTTTTTTTATGTTCATGTATAAATATTAAATATATTATTTTAGTTTATTGGGTTACTGCAATATTTTCTTTTTAATCGATAGGTAGGATTTAAGTCATATATTTTATGAAATTAATGATGATAACGAATTTGTTATAGTTATAATATACTCATAGTAATAATATGTTGTATAATGAAGTGTATGCTGGATAATGCCTGACAGGTTTACTGAAAAACCGAGAAACTTCAATGAAGTATACTATACCTCAGTGGCGTAGACAAGGGGGGGGGGTCAGATCCTCCCCATTGGCTTTTTTTTGCCTTACTAAAAAGTTTTGAGAGGGTGGGGGATTTTCCAATTTTCTCCTCCCGTTTAGCTGTGTTATTTTTTTTTTTTGATCCCCCCTTACAGAAATCTATCTACTCCACTGTTATACCTATATGGCTATATAAATACTGTAAGATCATTATATAGTTTTGAATTGATAAAAAAATCAAAAATAATATATTATGTAGGTATATTATATGTATAGTGTTATAAATAAAAAATAATTGTGTATTAACTAGGTACCTAATAAGTTAACCAAAAATGTAATTTCTTTAAAAAAACTATTAAGTTAACTGTAGAATCATTTCTTTTTTTTATTTTTATTCAACTACTTGGTTATTAGCTTGTGCTACTGTAGCTTTGTTTACACGTGTGTGTTTGTTTTGGCAGAATTTTTGATTTAAGCATCCGTATAGGTATCTGCCCGGGTGGGGGATGGCGGTACTTATTCTCCGGACATTGTGACTCGTGCGAAGAAAAATGCCTCCCGTGGCCCAGGTATTTAACCAGCGTCGGCTGCGTCGCAGCCGACGCCTTAGTCAACTCGGCCACTCCGTCCCCCTGTAAAATCAGTTTTGAATTGATAAAAAAATCAAACATAGTATATTATGTACCTATGACCTATCTATAGTGTTATAAACAAAAAAAGAATTGTGTATTAACTGAGTACATAAGTTAACCAAAAAAAGTAATTTCTTTAAAATACTATTAAATTACCCAGCTTTGATCATAGTGGGAGACTGGCCTGAACGTCTGCACAATCCTCCCATCCCCTCTCATACAGTGATTCCGTATTGTTAATTTTAACTACAGTGGAACCTCGATAAGTTAAAAGTCTTAATGAGTCGAAACCATTGCCATTACATTGCCTAATCTAACCTAACCTAACATTAGTAAGTCGAATACCTAGATAAGTCGAAAAAATTATTTTCCCTTGAATTTCGTCTTATCCAGATTCTACATTTCCACTGTGTTTTGGTAAAAAAGTTAAACAAATTATTTTTTTAATTAATTATTTAAAAAAATATTGAAGATTGCCATTTTGTAGAGTTCATTTTTCTGAAAATATTGACGTTTCAACATTTTAATTTCATTAATTTCCTGATTTTTAATAATTTTTTTAATTAATAAGTAAAACGGCAAAAAACCGGTTTTTGTCCGGGAGGCGAGTCCCCCTCTACGGCTAATAGGTAAATCCTCACGGGACACCCTGTATATAATGAAGATTGTTTATTTTGTGGTACCTACGTAAATTCAATATCTTAAGTTTTCTTGATATTTTAATCATTCATAATTGTTATAATTTTGATTTATTCTCAACTAAATCAACAACTTGTTATAAGATCATTGCGGATAACTATAACCCTATACTTCCTAATATTTAGCTAAATGTATTAGATTTTTATTTTATCCAATATTGTTTTATAGTGTGATCACGATTTATATAAAAATATGTATAATGTAAATATTTAAATGCGTTGTGTTAAATGTTAACTAAGATTCCTTGTTTTTGTAGTCGTACATAATATTATTATAGGTGATATTTTATGTTCAACGACGTCAACAAGTTATGGAATCCAATAAATAGGAACCTAATTTTAACGATATTATATTTTATTCAAAAACAAGCTCACTAACTTTATTCTTATTGGAATACGTTTGTAATAAATAATAAATATTTTAATTTAGCTGTTACCTGCAAGCTGTAGAAAATAATATTTAGGACATATTTTATAGTTTTTATTCAGAAGTAAATTGATATTTTATAAGTTATAAATTATAATTATATCAAGACCGATTTGGAGAAAAGTCTATGATAAAATGTCAAGCACTTTCCTAAAGCAACAGTTTCTCAGGGTAGTATTTTAGCTCCAACACTTTTCAACGTATTTACATCCGATATTTTTCACTCCAAGAACACCACTCTTGCTACCTTTGCTGACGATACAGCTAAAATGTCAACAAATTTCCACCTAACCAGAGCCTCTGAAGCACTGCGAACACACCTTAATAAAATCCAAAACTAGTTTAACATGTGGAGAACTACACTCACAAATCAGCACACATTTTGGTAGTATATTTTGTAGTTTGAATCTATAATAAATAAAAGTACACCAAGTATATACTTGAATCAACAACCGTAACTAAAATCTAAATATCTTAATACAAACAATTGTAATTATGTAAATTACCTAATTACAAACAATAATGAATAAATATCTTAATATTAAAAATTGTAACTAACTGATGCAACGCCATAACGAGGATACCTATACCTATATAAGGTGTTCTAAATTTACTTTTAGAAACTTAAAATGTTGGTACAAGGGTACCAAAATATAAAAGTTACCAAATTATTTTTAATTTATTTATAGAATTATAGTTTATTTCATTGTACTAATATAAGTTTAGAAACTGGTAATTTAGCACAAGTGAGCTTTTTTAACTGATTTAAGTTTAGACCAGCGTCCAGCAGTGTACTAGTGTAGCAACATTTTGTAAATTACCAGAGGTACCACTTCACTCAACTTGTCTAAGCTTTAAATACTTAAAAATTACTCGTCCAAAATTCCATTTTTATGTGTCAAAGTAGGTAAAAATATACAGATTTGGAATCAAGAATCAACTAAAATCACTAAAATAAGTAAAAATTAAAAAAAATTAAAACTGAGTACCGGCATTACCAAACTGAAAACTATTTTATGATACTGTCTATTTCATTATTATAAACTATTATAGTTGATATCTTTAGTTTTATAGTACATTTTAGTTCTCACTTCTCTTAGATTACAAGCTAGAATATCTTTGGATAAACTATCTCTATCCTATACCTATACTCCCAAGTCCCAAATAATATGTGATATTTTTATAAAAAAAAATGTGAAAAGTGAAAAATGGCAAAATATAACCAGTTATTCATATACTTTAATAGTTTAATAAACAAACATCATACACAAATTAATAAATTATTAAGTATTAAGAATATAAAATTAAAGGTAATCTTTGTAAAGTATATTTATCTATTAACAGAAGTAAAATATCTATGACATCGAAGCATTGAAACAAATTCTAATATGCTTGCTTTCTCCCTTTCTTCATTTTTAGGTTTGCCATTAAAACACATGATAAAAATTACTTTCAAGTCCACTCTCATTAACATATAAGTGATCTGAAAAAAAAATTACCTTGTTTTAATCAATTAGTATTAATGTAGTAAATTTAATTTATATTGTAAATATAAAATAGATTTAAAAAAACTAAAAAGGATATTTACTTTGTGGTTTTGTAAAAATTATATTTTAAATTTTCAAGTAGGAAACTATTGGTATAACAATTTTTTTTATAAACAAATAGGTAATACTTATTTTTTTAAACTTTAAATGCATGTATTACAAATTGAAAACAAATTATATTTTGAACATATCTCTTAAATTGTAGGGTAAAATGATTTATATTCACTTAAAAATGTAAGATAATAAATAATAATACAACATTTGATTAACGCTTTTGACTTGGTGACAATAATATATCCTCCCATTTATACTATGTTTTATAGTTGCATATTATAGTGTTCAAAATAAGAAACGCATATGGCAGCGACCAGTTTTTGTCGGCGGCAGTTGGGTAACACCCGTTTTTAAACAATCTATATACTTGCCATGTTGTATTAACATGGCACATGCCCCTGCTCATGAGTCGTTGGCCGCCATATGCGTTTCTTATTTTGAATAGAGTATAGAATAATTTATTTTATTCGTTAAATTACCTATTTATGAATCATGCATTAAAAACATTATTGACGAACACAAAAACTTACATTTTCATCTGTAATCATTTCAATTTTATTTACGGAGTTTTCTTCTTCGTTAATTCTTATCTTTTCTACCACATCAAATTTAACTGGGACCTAAATTAAATTTAATAATAATTACTAATTTAATAAATTAACAATTTAATAAACATATTCATTTTAGTACCTTTGGATAACTGATCATAACTTTATACTTAAAATATGGATCCATTTTAGTTATAGGTGGAGTAGGTGAACCCTCATTACAAGAGACATTATCAGAAGGATAATCGGGGGTTTCATACACCAATATTGCAGATAAAGCCTCTGCCTTCTGCTTTAATTGTTGCATCCTAAGAACACATATACACTAAACAATCAGTGAGTATACTTATTTTTTCTTTACTATTGATTAAAATATATTTATATATAATTATTTAAACCATATTTTAACCATTAATAACAAAAAAAATTAATATTTTTAAACTGATCATACTTTGTAAAAAAATGTAAATTTTTGGTTTCACATGTATTCTTGACTTCACGCAATGATGATTGTCGTATAAGAATTCCATAAAAATACAACATATATTTAGAAATTGTCATGTGTTTGAATCTTTGGAACCATAAAAGCAATGGAGGTAACGTACTTTTGCTCTTAAACAATGAGCTAAATCTCCAACCCTAAAAATCAAAATTACATGTCAAATTATGAATTCTAATATGCTTTTAATTATTTAAGTATATTTAACTGTGTAAAATAATAATAAAATAAATGTATTTAATGAATTCAATTTCAAAGTTTAAACTTATGATACATACTATATAGCAGTGGACAGTAGTCATCATCTGATTCAGATAATAACAATACTATTTATTGCAGTAATTAATTCACAATTTATGTTTGGCTATTTATTGTCATTAATGTATTATTTTTTTGAATAACTTTTTATAAAAAAATATTAGTTTATTATTAAGTTCAAGTTGACGTTTTACCAGCATGAGGTTTTTAAACTAATTGAACTCATAAGTTGAACTTGTTAAATATCTATTTCCAAAGATAATTATTGAAAACAAAATTTTATGTTTATTAAGATTGAGTGATTTAAGAAAAAAATGTACATATTAAAACGTCATATAATTTACATTTTACCAATCTATAGTATGTTCACAACACTTTTGTAAGTTTCAGAGCTGTATTGCTCATTAGAATCATCTCGGTCATACATTCTTGATGAAAATGGCAGGTTAGTCTGATTTTAATTTGTCACTCCCCAAATGTTCAACTACATATAAAATTGAAATCTCTTTTATAATTTTTCATCCATCTTATGTTTGCATAATATTTAAACTTGGCTATTTTGATGAAATAAAAATAACTAACAATGTATTTTTTAAGAGCAGTTGTTATGACAATTGCACATCTCTATAATTCCTCTTATGACAACATTATACAACTATTTTGTTGCACAAAGATATCATCAGTTTGTATTGTACCTCGGTTTAAATATTTCCAATGCTAGAATTCCTTTCAATAATGGTGCATAAATGGACTTTCCCGCATACCCCTAGAGCACTACGTCTATGCATTTTTATTATTTATAATTAATATTACATTTTACCTCTTGGTTTTGATAACATTTTTCCCAAGCAATAAATGCATCACTACTTTCCTTTAAGCTAATCAATGAATTAAAATATGACCAATCTCCTAAATGTTCATGACACTTGAATAAATGTTGAATGCAATCCAGCTCATACCTGTAAAATAAATTTTTAATTTACAGATTAAGTAGGTATTCAAAGGATATTAGAACAGTTTATATTAGTAGTCAAATGTTTCTAATAAAAATATTGTATACATAATATATTAGTATAGGTAACTGTTATTCATATTTCAGACTTAATGACAATATAGTTAAGTTGTTACTATTATCATATTGTTAATAGAATAGTTAAAAATATGAAAAGCTTAAACTATTTTGTCATAACCTGTTATTGTGTATTTTATGAAAACCAAACATGTTAAGCTAAAATCTGCTTAACTTAATTTATTTAAATTTATATAATTTAACATTAAAATGTTTATTTACCGTACAATCCTTAATACTTGATCAACAGGTGAAAAATTGATAAGATCATTCTGAATATTTTCAACAATTTCAGATAACTCTCTAAAATTAATCAAACTGTTCAATGTTCCGATTTCATATAATTTATCATATAGTTCAAGAAGTTGGAGTCTAACAGATATAAACTGTAGAAGCGTAGTCATAAATTTTGTAACATAGTTATCATCAACCTCAGTCTGGAGTTTTTCGAGGTCTTGAAACAAGGTCTTGTACACAAAGTCCAGATAGTTCTGCAATGAAAAATATGTGAAAAATTAATAAGCCCAATAATATGTCAATTATTATAAATAGATAATTACCTCGTTTTCTTTTCGCTCAACCATTTTAATTTTTGCAGGTTCAAAATTGGTATCATAGTAATTCTTTTCAGCCAAAGCAAAATCACATAGAATATCAAACATTGCCTTGGGCCAAGCATTGTTTAGGTATACTAAACGCTGTTTCTCCTGAAAATAAATTATTAAATAGTACCTACATATAATATACTTAACATTAAATTATATTTACAGTAAAATTACCATAAACTCTTTTGCATCATCATAACTGGATCTTGATAAATGGTTAAAAAATATACGAACGATTTCTTCTTGAGACTTTGCCATGTTTACCTATGTCATTATTATAATATTATAATAGTGAACTTTATTAACTGTTCAACTCTGATTAAAAACTATCAAGTAAAAAGATGTTTGGAATGTCTAAATATTATTATATAAATACTCAAGCTCCAATGATAATCATAAACGTTCTTGAGGTAACATAGTAAATAATATAATGTTACAGTCTACAGATTAAAGAATAATATTTACATTTTAATAAAATATAGTAAATATCTATTCAAAACTATTTTGTTTTTTCATTTAACAGTATCATGGTATCACACATGTTTTTGAAACTGATAAGCGATTATGTATATAATCTCGATTATAAAATGTTTAACCGTCTGGTATACGGACATGCGTCAGTTGGTTCATAATTCATAAAGATCAAAATAGATATAGATATTAATCATAATATTATTACCACTCGCATCTTGTAACAACCCGGTAGGAACAATTTATAATTTAACCACGAATCACGATGTAGAATGTAGAATGTAGATAATACATAATATCAATATAATTTATCTTAAATAGTACTGGTCAGTGGCGTATCCAGGGGGGGGGGGGGGTTAGGGGGTTGTAACCCCCCCCCCCCCCCCCCCCCCCCGAAAATTGTTAAATTATAACAACGTTTTCATTAATAAATCATTTTAAGATAAGATTCCACAAAAAAAAAATTATAACCCCTCCCGAAAAAAAATTCTGGATACGCTACTGGTACTGGTACATCGTGATTCGTGAGTTCAGAACAGAGTTCCTTCAGAGAAGCTTCCAAAGGATAAAAAACTAGAATTCGAGCAAGAGAAAAATTTGTTATGATAATAAATACGAATTTTTGGCGGTATGAAAATAATAATAAAAACGTATAATCATAGAACAGTATAATGCACACATTTTTTAAAACAGTTTTTAAATGCATTTTGTGTAATTTATTATACAACCACTTAAAACCCTCAATCTCGAATTTGTGAGTACTTGTGCTTTAAAAATAATTAATTACCTACATAATATAGGTAGTTATTATTAGAGTTCGCATGTTGATGGCTTAAAAACACACAAAAATGTCCTAAAACTGCCTTTAAAATATAATTCGAAAAAAGTAACATTTTCCAAATTAGTTTCCTATAAACGTATAGAGCGCCATTTAATCAATTAGTATAGAGCAGTTTCAGGCGTCAAAATTAGGTCCTTCCTTTTTAAAATCTAATCATCATAAACGTCGCTTTAAAAACTGTTTCAATTCTTTAATAACTGTCTATATATATATTTTTTACTTTAAAAAAAGTGGTGCTTTAATTAGAAATATTATTTTTTTGGTAACTATTTTTTTTAAAATAAAGATTATTTTGTTTTAAAAAAAAAATTATATTTAGATAAATTATATTTTGGTATCGCTCAAATATTAACTCAAATATGTGACCCGTTGATTGAACATTTGTAATATATATACTAGTTTTATACTTTTATCTTAGTCCGTGCCCCGTGTTTACACGTATTTAGCCATTTTGGTCCATTCACCATTGTCTCAATCAAAAATTTAACCTAATAATCTAAGAACATTTTATACATACTTCTTGGACCAAGTTGACTGAAGATCTAGATGAACGTCACCCTAAATGATAATGATAAGCAATGATAATACATTAATTAGTGATAACATAATCAATGGACCGTGAATTGGGTTTGCTTGATTTTTATTTTTCATTAAATTAATAATCTACCGGTTTGTAAATTTGTAATTGTTAGTCCGCGTGCTTTTAATAATATATCGTTTTTAAATTTTAATAAGATTTATAATTCAACACCATATTGTCCATATTTTTAAGTAATTGTATAGTATAAATGTATTAAAACAATGTTTTTTAGACGTTTAAAACTATCACATACACGATGTTTTTTACCGGCCTTTTTCTTGAATAAAAATGAACATGATGAAGAAGGAACTGAAGTCTTAGATATGAAAAAAGTCGGTGGTTGGCAAGGTGTTGTGAACGCGTTTTCCACCGAGTAGGACTACCTAAATGTCTAATAAATTAAAACCAACTTCAATTGGACCATTTGGTGATATTAAAATTTGTATTTGTTTTCAGCGAAGATGGTAATCCGTCTCCAGATGTAAGAGCTATATTTTCAACAATATGTTACAGCAGTTTGATGGGCGGTGTGTATGGAAGCTTATCATACAGTAAACGGGCTTATGAGGATTTTTTCCAGAAGAACCAATCAACACTGTTTCAAAATCAGTTTGAAGCCAAAGTATCAAGTTTAAAGTCATATTATTTACAATCATCTAAATTCAAACTATGAAATCAAATATTTATGCCCATTAATTTTTAGGCTAAACTACAATCTCAAGTTACATTGGCCATGGCAAGAGGCGTCTTTAAATGGGGAACCAGAGTAGCAATATTCTGCGGAACTTTTACGTAAGTTTTCATAGTCTGTATAATATAATATTGTTTATTAAAATTTCTGAAAAAAAAAAAATGTCTTAATTATAACTTGTTTTTCAAATATAATAAATTATGATTGCTCCCAAATTTAATATCTCAAATATAAAAAAAAAACCTGACCACCCTTAGTAATTATTGTTTTTTTCATATGTTGTTGGACACTATTTATGTCAATTAATTTTTGAAAATGCAAATTTTCAAAAGTTAGGTTGTAGTTGGCTGAAAAAAATTCTAAAAGGAAGTAGAAAATTGAACATTTTAGTCAGAAAATAGGAGCAGAGGATTGATTATAAAAATCAACAAAAATTTGTTTGTTTGAGAAAAAAATAATGCTGAGTGCACCTTGTACCTTAAGGGCGCTGCAGCCGATGAAAAAAAGTGACTTTTAGACCAATAAGCTAGACAAAACTGGAAGAATTTGATTTGACAAATTTTAATTTTGAAAACAGATTATGATTGATCAACAAGTTTACTAATAAATGATCGAGGCGATTTTGAATATTTTTTTTCAGCTGTGATATCCATAAATAAAAATATCGAAAAAACATGATATTTTTGTATTTATATTATTCATAATGACATTAACAAGAATTGGAATATTCTAAATCGCCTCGATCATTCCCTTGCTGATCAATCATTATCCGTTTTTAAAATTAAAATCTGTCAAACCAAATTCTTCCAGTTTTGCCTAGCTTATTGGTCAAAAAGTCACTTTTTTTTTTCATTGACTGGAGCCCCCTCCAGCCGCCTTCAGGTTTATTTTATGATACCAAATTTAAATATATTGAAAAACATTATAACAAACAAAATTAATGTTTAGATTGGTCAAATCTACTTTAGTTCTGACTTTGACAAAACCTGCTGCAGCCCCCTTAAACATAATTTGCATTATACATTATAAAATAAATATTTTTTTTTATATTCTAAAATTGATTACAATACACAATATAGTTTACTAAATAATTAGTTCATTTATAAATTATAATGTTTACATAATGTAAGAACAAAAAAAAAAAAAGGCATGGTTATAATTTTTATAGTAGAAAAGTAACATATTTACTATTGGCATATAATGTTATAATTAATATCTTTCATTATTTTCATTTTCAGAACTATAGTAACTGCTGTAAATGCGTATACACAAAAGGTTACTGTAATTAGTTATGCAACAGCTGGTTTTGTAGTTGGTGGAATTGCAAGAATAAGTTTTGGTATGAAAGGTTTTCTTGTTGGAGCTACATTGGGTAAGTATTTTTGATAACATTTTACATAATACATGATATGGATAATTTAAATAATACAAAAACATTCAGGAATATTGGCGTGTAACATATACCTCTAATCTACTTATCCGTCACATCATTTTATTAATATTTCAAACAAGAAAAGTATGATACAGCCCGTTAATCAATGGGGGGGGGGGGGGATCGTGAGTAAATATTCTGTGGAGATTTTTATTAGCTTCTACAATTATTAAATGAAATAATCGGCGTAAGTCCAGTGATTAACTAACCAGCGACACGGCATATATTGACGTGAACCCAGTTTCAATAGTGCAATTAATACGGCTTATTCTCCCGGCCCACTCCATCCATCTAGTGATAACATTACATATTAGTATATTACGATTAAAACTGTCAAGCGACAGTTTCACTTAATTGGAGACCATTGTCCAAATTACTAAAATAATAATATTATCATCGAAATAAGTATTTATAGGTTTTGTGGCATTCAATGATAATAATCAAAGAAAACGATATAATATATTTTGAATTCAGATAAAAATACTTCTATACATTTTTATTTTCAATTAATTATTATTTACAAGTAGCTGGTTTGTTTTAAGGGGAGACACAGTCACAAAGTTACCCCTGACGGCTCGCCCTTGCTGTTAATTTACCATGCCAAAGTTAGAAAAAACACATTTTTCAACAACCAAACTAAGTATTTTCTATTATTTTTAATCAACTATTGAAAAAACCTATGTAACAAATTAAAATCGAATACAACAAAAACACTGTTGAGTATTAATACATTGTAAAAAAAAAAAAACATAAAAACTAACACAAAAACTTAGTTTAAATGAGACAACCTAGATAAAAATTAATGTTGTATTGTGTTATGTTATTTAAAAAAAGCCAAATAAATTTATTTTTAAAATTAAATATCATAGTTTCAAAAAAAATGATAACTCTTCCCCTAAATGTATGTATTTATTTATTTATTGCAATTGTGAGAATTAGCCCTTTGAGAAAAAAAATTAAATATATTAAATATACTGATATACATATGTTTATTTCAGGAGCTATTTTAGGTGTCATTGCTGGAAGTTGTACATTATTAATATTAAAATTTTCTTCTTTTACTATGGATGAACTAAAAGAATGGCAGAGCCAAAGTCAAATAGAAAGAGACTTGTATGTATAGATATAAATTGAAAAAAATAACACTCAACCATATTTGTATCTGTTGCAGATATTTTGTTAAGGAACAAAAAACATCTCGGATATTCAAGTATGATAAACCACCTGAACTAGAAGAACATGAAAAAAGAATCCAACAATCAGAAATTTCATCAACAACTTCAGAATAAAGAATAACTGTTATGATTTATGGTAAACATCTATTTTATTAATGTCAGAGTTGGGTAAATTACTTTTAAAAAGTAATGAAATTACATAACTCGTTACTTCAAATATTTTTATTTAAATTACAATTGCGTTCCCCAAAATTATTTTTATCACGTTACATTACTTTTTTATGTTCAAATAATAATACAAGCAATAAGCTAAAAGTTTAAATATAATATCTAATGGGTGGCAGCTTATTCATAACATTCATGTTATTATATTTTACTTTTATCATATAAGCTTATTGTGCTAAAAATAGTATACAGAGATTATTTATATCAATTGCTTTAATCAATTTTTATAGTATAAAACAAAAAACTATTAATATTGTATTTTAATTGTGCATTATATTAAAAATTTCAGAATGAAATGTATGGTTCCTTGTCACCAGCTCCGTCATATGTCAAAATTTGCCTTTGGTGAACTGTTAATCGCAGTCTTATAATCCTCTAAATGGCACCCAATTATTTCTAACAATTAGTTGTTGCTTTTACAGAATTTCAATGGTCACCAGCATAATTTACAAATGAATCAACTGTTAACATGTAAATATTGTTAAAATTGTTAGTAATTTGTGATGAAGTAAATAGTGTTATTATTTTAGTATATTGTATGTGTAACTTAATTATTCATCTACTACCTACTGGTTGAACTTTATATCCTTTGTTTCAACATTCATATCAATACTAAATTGATATTGGACAATTTAGAAATCCAGAGTTAATCAATCTCTCTAAATCTATATTGTTAAAATAAAAACAAAATTTTAATTAATTGTTTGAATATTTATAAATTTATAATTTATACAATATTGTTAAATTTAATATACAATAGTTTTATTTTATAACAATATCATTTTTACCATATAGGTTACCATATTATTATTGTTACGTGGTAGTACCTAACTATAAAACGTTATCTATCTCTAATGGGATGTGTCAGGAATAGATTAATACCAAACAAGAAAATAAGAGAGGATTTAGATCACAAATTAGACAAAACTCTAAGTTATTTTCTATTATTTGGTTGTACTGAATACAATTTAATATATTTCACTTAACCCATATGGAAGCAATACGCACTAACTGGTGGAACGAATTCAGTTTAGTTCTCAAGCTATTTAGTATTTAGTGGATTTTTTTTTTCAATATTTGTGTTATTGAGTGTTTATTATAATAGTAGCTACTTTCAAAAAAAATCGGTCAAATTTTCTTTGGAAGTTATAATCAAAAAACTTCAAAATTGTATTTTTAAATTTTAAATACCGTTAATAAAGTAATTACAACACCCCCCCCCCCCCCATCGTTTTGTGTGACGGACGTATAGGAAATTGAAACAAGCAAAACCCGATCTTTAAAAGGTTACAACTTTGAATATACATAAGTTCGACCCCCTCATAAAAAATTAATTGATTGTACGCTCAACTTTTAGATTCTGAGCAGAGTATGTAGGTATAGATCTTACAATGATGTGTTTTTTTTTTATTATTATTTTATTTGTATCTGTCATCACGTTTTAGGTAGGGTAGTAAAAATGATATTTCTTAAAATGTAATACGAAATTCCCTGTGGCCTATAACATGCCGAATTGGCGGGGTAGATTTCGAGAGAATAACCACAGAGTTAGTGTTAATAGAAGCCTGTAAGTTATTCGAATAAATGTATACGTATTCAAATACTTTATTTTTATTCGAATACTATTTTAATTGTTAAATACTTTTTGAAAACAATTATTCAAATACGTATTCTGAATAATTTTGTTTTGTATTTTTTTTTCATTAAAAAATAGATACCTACTTTTTTTAACTCGAAAAATAGTTCAAATTTGTGACATCTAATGCAATTCGGACACATTATAAGCATTAATGATGGTTTTTCTCTTTAAATGAAATATGATTGACCTTCGTTAATTTCCAACCATTCAAAACTGACAAATATTAGTGGAGGAAAGTATATTCGAATAGGATTAAGTATTTGAATACTTTTTATAGTAATTCGTATTCGAATATCAAATATAATGTATTCAAAAAATATTACTTTAAACGTATTTTAATACGTATTCGGAATACTTTAATACTCCTTTATTCGAATACAAAATAAAAGTATTCTTTATTTCTTTACAATACTGGTAATAATAGTTCGGTGGAATCTGTGAGCCCGTAACAGGTGAATTAAAATCATTTCCCAAATGAAGCGGATGAAGATGTTGAAATTATAATTTGACAAACTAACTAAGTACCTACTACCTAGGTACTTCGCAAGAATTCAAAATTACAAAATGCTTAAATCTCTGCATTGGAAATATATATTGAATTATTTAGAGTGGAGAAATCGCAGATCTTTATTTAGAAGAATTGGTACATACTTACACATCTAGTAAGTATTCGGGGTTTTGTAAATTCGGAAATATCTGATTTCAACAAAGAACAAA
The DNA here is from genome assembly GCA_949089665.1 of Macrosiphum euphorbiae. Classification (NCBI taxonomy): domain Eukaryota; kingdom Metazoa; phylum Arthropoda; class Insecta; order Hemiptera; family Aphididae; genus Macrosiphum; species Macrosiphum euphorbiae. Next base: position 1,682,894 of record CARXXK010000005.1, on the reverse strand, counting down.
GATCAACTGAATAAAGATCTTGAAAAAATGATAAACCTACAACTGAATAAGAATGCTGAAGTGTTCAAAATTAAAAATATCCTCATGGATCGACAAAACTAATGATAAGTATTAAGTAGGTAGGTACTTATAGCTCCATTGTTATCTAAAATTGTTATATATTATAAACCAAGGTGGATTTATAAATTTACCTTGGATTATCCAAGGTGGATATTAATATATTGTGTATAGTATATTATGCATTGCCTATCAATATGTATTAGTGTGTAAAATCACGCAGTACAGACTAGATTGACTATAAACAGATTGATGAGTCGGTATCTATTCTGTATTCATAGTTCATACAATAGTGAATAGACTAATGATTAAAGTAGGAATATTAAACTATATTATGTCTCTATAGCTATATAATTTTAAACTATTTATATTTTATACCACGAATCTAGTTGCACCGTTCTACGATACATCGTTATTGGTAGCCAGGTACTTGCTGGTAGGTATATCGCAGGGACAGACTGGGAAATATAAAATTTGGCTCAATTTTGAGCTAATAATAAAATATTTATAGGTTATCGAACCAAATTCATTCAAGTAGCCCAAAATGTTCACCAGACCCAGGCGAGGATCTCCCACTCGCCACCCAAGCCCGTCCACCCATGGTATATTGACTTGTAAGTTAATAACAGCTTGTAATATTATATGAAATAATATCAAAATAATTGTTTTCTCTGTGTAATTTGTATTGGCCATGCGTTTTAATAATAAAAAAAAATAATTAGGTAGGTAGATACTAATAACAGTATACATTTATTAAGATATAATATATATATATATCCTCAGAAAAATAGGCAATTTCCACTCAGAATCGTTTTTCATTATACACTGCAATGATAGGTAATTTAATTCAACTTTAACTCGTTCATTACAGTTACCTACTCAATGAAGCGGTACTATAGTGTACTGCCTACAATCTACAGCCAACACTGGCTACTACTACAGCAGTGATTTTTTATCTTCATGCATTAGGTACCTACTTACAAATAATTAATACACTCAATTTTTATAAAAACAAAAATTAAATAATTATTTGATAACATTATTGGCATTGCAGGTCAGCAAGTATAATTGTAGAAGAAAAAATATATATTGACAAAATACATTATATCGTTGAAGTAATTTATTTTACAGTAAATTATTTATTAATACAAAAATATCATAAATTATGAGACCAAATTTTAAGTACGAGGTAGGTAGGTAGGTATCTACTAATTATTCAATATAACCACTATCTAACAAATAAAGGCTGAATGGTTGGTACAATTATTTTTGGTACCTATAACACATAGACCATAGGGACCTACATATTTTGAAAACTTCTTCATTTAGGTTCAAATTAACATTATTCAAAAATAATTTTTAAAATGCATTGGATGAGTTGAATAGGGCAAATTAATAGGTTAAAATTACAAATTCCAATTTCCTACTATTTTAACGTCATCTGATTTATTGGTGGGCACTGCCCCCAATTGACTTGACATAAAATCTTATCAGAACTTAAATTCAAATAAGTTCTATATATGTACCATAAATAATTAAAAAAGTTATAATAGATATATTTATTTTATTATAAATTTGAATTTCTATCATAAACATTTAAAATCAATTTGTGTACCCATATCAATTCTAATATAAAATAATTATTTTAGGAATTATTTTAAATAGGGACGATAGCTGGAAGCTTCACTATATTAAAGTGTAAAAAATGTATAAGTGATTTCCCATATTGTAATTAGTAGGTCCTATCAACTAATTTCAATAAAACAGTATAACTCACAACGATCAAAGTAAACATTTATTTTATTCATAATATTATAATATAATATATACATATCACAATTCACAATACATTTAATACACAATTATAACTATAAATTTTATAATACACAATTCAATAAACAATAAGTTTATTACTTATTATAACTAGACGTCATTCAATAACTAAAAAACTTATCACAATACACATTAAAATTGAAAAATACGATGAGTTAATACTAGCAGCAGATGCTACATAAGGATGCGCACCTCCGACAAATGGCCACCATTTACCTAATGTCGATATCATATTAGTACGACTTTCGATATCTACGTCATCCAAACCATCACTCTGACTGGATCCGTTAATCATTGGGTACACCGAATCCATCTCTTCGGGATTCAAAATTGATACTAATCCTTTTCCGTTATAGTTTCCACATTTCGGAAAACCTGGAGGTGGTGGGGGCATTTCCCAGTCTTCGCCGATTTTGAAAACAGTTGCCATGCCCACCTCAACGTGGAACTCAATATGACAATGAAATAACCAATAACCTATTATGTAAAATCATTAGGTACTTACTGTCAATTTTTGGAGTTTTAAAAATGTACTCGATCTTGCATTAATGACTTACCAGGATTGTCGGCTAAGAATCGTAATATTGTAAATCCACCATCTGGTACTGTCACGGTGTCTTTAAGAGGTGCAGTCCGTAGATTTCTTACAATGCGCCCATCTCTGTCCATTTGTTCTATCTCCTCTACAGTAGTATGATTTCCAACTCTTTCCATCGCTACTACTCTAAACGGATGTCCGTGCAAATGAAACGGATGATTTGCGTTGTATGTCACACCTTCAAATTAATAAGTGAGTATATAGTAAGTTACTATTGTACCAATACGTACTAAAATTTTTCCAATATTTTTATTTACCTTTATCAATGAGAAATAGTTCAACGATTGACCCCAGAGGAACTTTTATAATGTTTGTACACTCACAGAATTCGTTTGAACAATCCTTCTTTATATTATCACAACTCATCCAAGGTTCTATCATATTCCTTTGAGATAATAAAGGAAATGATGGAAGCTTGAAAGACATTTTGTTAATTTGTGGTGTGTACACTTGTTCAGACCTGTGCGTCACTATAACATAGAAATATAAAAATATTTATTTATTAAACCGTTTTCACTAAAACAATTGTATTCCATTAGTTCTTAGAATGCAATTATTATTATTAACCTTGTTTGAATCCATATAACGTAGGTTTGTGGAAATGTGGATTATCTAAAGAATAAAAATCATATGACATAAATAATGTTACATCTGGTTTTTTCTCCAAACGAAGGTCGTTTTTGGGGGGTGTTGCGTCTTCTAATTCTGATACAGTAGCAGTGTCCATTAACCCAGATCCTTTATTCAGTGCATTCAATTGCTGTAATCATTGTGTATTGGAATGCATTAATTAAGTATCAAATATAATAATAAAACAAAAAAGTAGGTATTGATATTATATTTTATCTGTGCATTATATTTACAATTCCGGAATGAAGTGTATTGTCATATGTTGGTGTGCCCTCTGGTTCCTCTTCACCAGCTCCGTCATAATGCAAAATCGATACTTCAAAGGCCTTGGTGAACCGTTCATCGCAATCCATCAAGCCTCTAAATCGCATCCAATAATTGCCAACATTAGCTGTTGCTTCCACAACAAAATCCCAGCGTTCACCAGCATAACTTACAAACGAATCGACTGTAAACATGTACGTCATATTATTATTATCACTGTTATAGTTATTTGTGTGATTCGAATAGGGTTATTGTTTCAGTAAATTTTTTGAGTGTAACTAGATTATTCACCTACTACTGGTTGAACGTTATATCCATCTGTTGCAATCACAGTAAACGTATGATTGTCAATACTCATTGAAATTGGACAATTTAGGAATCCAGCGTTAATCAGTCTAAACCTATATCGTTTCCCCTAAACAAAATAAAAATATTAAAAAATTTAACATTTAAGTTGATTTAAATTTCATATGTAGTATTATAATATGCTGGTTGATAAAACCATTAAAACGAATTAATAGTACCAAGAAAATGTATTGAATTAAAGTTAACACATATTTTGCTGGTAAATACTTAACAATATTTTGTACGGGCCCTTTATTATAAACTAGGTAGTTAAAATCGAGTTATACAAATAGGAAATTTAATTTTTTTTACGATGATAAGCGAAATCACTATAGTATATATATTAGTGATGTTTATAAATTATAGCAGGTGGTCAGTTTGGTATGCTCACTCTGGTCACGTTGAACTGTGTCAGGGGCGTGCGGTAACCGCCGTCGAAGACTTTGTAACGGCCGCGGCCGTTTATCAGAATGGTCTCGGGCTTGTTGTTGCCCGAACCGTGGTAATGGGCGAGGAACTTGCGGATGCCCAGCTCGTGCAGCCAGTCGGTGACCGTGATGAGGTGCACGTCCACATCGTACATGTCGCGGTGCACGTCTCGCGATTTTGGTGCTCGCACCACGAACGACCCGAACGCTCCGTCACCCCGCTGGCAGCCGGAGTGCGAGTGCCAGAAGTGCGTGCCCTCGTTGTCAGCCAGGTACACGTACCGGAACGAACTGTGCGGAGGAACCGGACACTGTGTCACGTACGGCACGCCGTCCATGTACGGTGAGTTGCGCTGGTGGTGCCCGTGCCAGTGGACTGACGTTGACTCCTCCATCATGGCGTTCTCCACGTCCACCATGACCGTGTCGCCCAAGCACACCTATGGAACGTGACACACAATCGTTAGATTTTACAGTGGAGGATCCAGGGCTTAATTTGGAGGGGGCAAAAGTACAAAAAATACAAAAGGTTGCTTTAAAATTGGCTAAACACAGGGTAGAATAAAGGAAAACTACGACGATTGGGGGAGGGGGCAAATGCCCCCTTATATATACAGGCTGAACAGACAAGAGTTTGGAGATATCCAGCTAGTTTTACTATGTTATGTAGGTTACTATATGTAACTATGTTAAGGGGGATATATCTGCAATATTTAGTACTAGATGACGTAAAATTCGAGATTTTGACGTTTGACATAATAATAGAATGTGTACTGACGTACTGTATATCATACGCCGCATGTTATACATTTTCTATGAGTTGATTTATATTCCTTATACGTTATGTGACATATGTGGAGTATAAATCGGGTTAGGCACTCGTTTTCAGTTTTCACGATTTATTTTTGCCGCATACGTATGTTTCCAATATTTTTTTACATTTATCTTTATTAAATAGGTACATAGTACATTATGGAAAACAACACGAAACTTGATAGTTCAGTTTTTTCGTCTCCAGCGATTGGGATGCGTTTCTGCACTGTTCCGTCCAATATATAATATGGTGGCAACATACCTAATATAGTGAATTATGTTCAACTTGAATTTGAGCAATTCCGAATATTTATGAAATTTTTTCCGGTGATTTGTCTTTTTTTTAAGAAATTTTATTTCTAGTAATGTATTTTTTTGAGAATTTTTTTATAACAAATATTTATTGAAAGTTCAATCATAACTTGTTAGTATGAAAATGGCATTTAATATTTATTCATATGAAGTATATATATATCCTTAAAACTAAATTTTTGTTTAAAAAAAAATCAACTTATTACATACTTTTATATCATATTGTGTTCTTATGTCTTATACAGTTATACTAGACAATATTTAAAAAAAAAATTAAATTACAATGTAAATATCATATGGTGATCAATGAATTTAAAATAATATGTACGTTCGTGAGTGATACTACTGATACTATAGTTGATGGCCGGTCAGTGTAACACGGTGTGCAGCGTACTTAAAATATTGCAATAATATAATATTCGTCATCGGGGAAAAGTGTTTCGTATTGTTTTCCCCATCCGTGGGATAGGAAATTTTTGTTGCTCAGACACGACAATAATAATAATATAATTAAACATTCCTATATTCTCGTTATATACTTATATATAGTTACCTGCGTCACTTGTCTCATATTTCTACATAAGTTAATAGTCGATACATCGCTGTTTCGTTAACATAACTTTACTTTACTATAGTCTATATGGTACATAATATATCGCTGTACCTGTAATAAAGTGTACATAAAACAAATATAAATATAATTGTATAAACGTACAGCGTAGGTAGACGTACACGTGTATTTAATTACAGACATAATATTGTGTTATACATAATATTATGTTGCAACATAGCGGTATTGAAGACCGTAAACGAAAATTAAAAATAATCACTGTTTCGACATCTCGATTCTCTATAATTGCCATCAGTGTAAATCGGTAGGTAGGAAAATGCCGGAATAATATTATGTTGTATATTATATTATACGATTTCGATATTTTGCTATTTAAATCGTTTGAAATGGTTCAATGTAAATAGTAAAATGAGTGTTTAAAATTGTAATTATTAAACAAATCGTCCATGCACAAATAATAATAACACAGTCACAGTGCAATACAATGATTAACGTTAAAAAATATAATTTTAAATTTGCATTGGTCATTTGGCCATCGGTCGCTTCCAAGAACTAGTGCGCGTCTCTGTACATAATATAATAATACAGGTAGGTACATAACTGCAGTTTGGAAATAAAATCTCGACAGTGCACAATTATAACGCGTATACCCATCAGGTATATCAGGTACGATTGAGCAAAAGTTACAACGTTGTCCTAGAAAACCCGGTTAAATTGTCTATCTAAATTATAACACGTAAATGACGATCTGTAGTTGTAACTAACCTGCATCTGTACAAGACGATTCGCCAAGCATGCCCTCACCCCCCATATTTTTATTTTAATACCCAATAACCCTAATAATAACTTTATTGAAATTCCGATTTTTTGATCATTCTAAGTATACCTGAGAATTGTATTTCCAATTATTTACAGTTCTTATACCGTGTAACGTACCAACCTGTAAAGAGTGTCCAGTGTCGATACAAACTTATTTTTTTTCAAATGAGAACCAACCGACAATTGTCGACTATATATAGATATAGACGACGATTAAACGACAATATTTTTTTGAAAACATTGATCTATACCTAATACAACATTTGAACGAGTAGTTTTTCAAAATATATATACTAAGGATAATAGTATTTAAAAATAGTTTTACAAAAATATAAAATGTATTATGTAATATTGACTAGTAGATTTAGTACATTTATAAATTATGAAAAGTATTCGAAAAATATTTTACAAATATTATAAAATTTTGATAAATTGTAATATAAATTACTTACTAAAATTGTCTAATGAGTAATGATCATAGCCAATTTCTTCCAATTCCATTATTATAGGGACATATTACTCGTATTATCTAAAGTACGCAAAGTTAAGTAACTTAAAATATTAAGTTCGAATATCGATCTAGGTACGTATAACATCAACATTTTAAAAATTTATAATTTACATGAAAAAAGGGTGATTATTATTTGAAAAAAATGAAGTTTTTGTCGACACACACACAAGACATAATCTATGACAAGTTCTGTGTATTTTAAAATATGGTCCTTAAGTATATAAGGTTGCTGAAGACCTTTTTAATGAGTTTATGTGATTTAAATATAGTGTTCTAAATACCGAAAAAACTTCTTTTATCAAATAAAAATCTTTATTTTTCATGTATACTGTTAAACAAAGTATTTTTTTTAGGAGCACTGTCCTTAGTAAATACATTATAATAACTCAGAAACCACTCTTTTATTTAGATCCTTACAAATTTAAAAAAATATCTTTTACCTAATAGCAAATACAGTAATAACAGAGGGTGGTTCTTGTTTGAAAAAACAAAGTTCGCATCGCCATTAGTCACTATACACTCCATAAAAGATAAAAAAGTATAATACATTTATTATTTAGGAATAAAAGAGGGATGAACATGATTGGTTAATACTGAATTGTATGTAAACAGTATTAAAGTGCTTTAAAGAAACGCCTCGAGAACGCGTTTAAAATCATTTACTCCACCGACTCCACGCATAGGTATTATACAATGGTTTTTGATGGACAATAATATTATTATCGTCCGAGTATGCCTACCGGTAAATGGAAAATAATAATATCATAATTATTTATAATAATATATATTGTATGGTCCTCGTGCTCGACATAAATATAATAATAATAATAAATATAATATATAGCTACAGGCGGCCCAAGGACGCGTAAACGTAAATCTTTTCTTTTCTCGTCGTAGTTTTTTTTCCGCTATGTGACGACGAGGTCCCCGAAAAAAAATTCCCCATTGCTACATCGCGCACCATTGTGAAAATTGAAAACAACGGACGACTGCCAACTACCACACTGTTGTAGGTACAACGTACGTCGTGCGCTCTGCACGTTTGGCCGCGCGAACTTACCTTACCCGCAGCCGTACTTATTATTATTATACTTTTCCGTCGCTTATTGGAGGGCGCGCGCGTGAACAATATAATATCTGTGCCTCCTACATAATGATAATATCATTTCAAGTACGGCCGGGAAAGTGAGTTCGGGAGGGTATATACTCAATAATTGAATAATGACATTATCATTATATTATATACGCATAATAGAGGATATATTTTTATAATATATCGGATTATAATATGACATTATTATTATCGTTACTTGTATGGAAGGTCCCGGCAGACTTCTATTGATGACGATAATGGGCTTCGCAACGCCGTCGGCCGGCACACAGTCTGGTCTGTAACAATCGGTAATGTTGTACGGACAGTCGTAGCACGCCTTGCTCATTGTGTAGTACCATTCCACTTTGAAACGGTACTCGCACGTTTTGGGTGGTTCGCCCTCGCGACATTCTCTCTGGCAAGGATGGACGGCGTTGTAGTCCTGTCCGCGTTCGTATCGCGGCTTCACGGCGCCTGTCAAGCGCAGCACAGCGATCGTACAGCAGCAGTAGTAGAACAGCACGACGGTGGTGGTGCACTGTGATCTCATTTTTCTTCCGTTTTCATCTCATATGCAAATTAATATGTTGTACCGGTAGGTGCAGTATTATAGGAACGATAAACTCTGCGGGATAGGACTTTATGCGTCTGAAAAACACCATAAACATACATATTATTATTACTATATTGTTCTTGTTGTTTTGCATACCTACACTAATGAGATTACTATTATTATTAATAATATATGCACAGACGGGTAGGCATGTTATTATGTAGGTACGCGAGTATTGATATATTATAAATTATTAATTAATTTACATCGATTAAGTAGGTAGGGACCTATATAATATACAGACTTACAGTACCTAGTGACACGGTCATGCGGACGTCGCGACGGCCGTGTGCTGCTGCTTCAGTGGCGTCTAGAATAATGTATTGTATTTTTGTTTTGCCAAGTGGAAACCGGATTTTTAAAATGCCAACATTTACCGACGTGGAAGTTGCAGTTTCCCCCACCCCCTCACATTAGAACTTCAAACCGCGGGTATCGGAATAAATTTCGGGGGATTTACCCTTGACTGCAGTATAATTTTTTCTCAACATTATTTATAATGATATTATAATCGTTTATAGTTCACATACCTACACTCACAGCACTTAGCAGATACAATAACAACATAATATATCAATACTATATTTTATAAGCTGCATATATATATTGTATATATAGTCTGCAATGATGCAGAGATACCTGTTGAATTTTTTTTTTGAACGAAATCTACAATCTATACAGACAATGTACAATAAGTAGATACTATGTATAGATTGTAGAGTGACACCAAAAAAAGGTAAGTATTACAGTGGGCTACTTGAATTGGGAGATTACCCAGTAGTAACACGTGTGTTATTTATTATATTATTGTAAGATGCTGAAGTAGAAGGTCCCCACACCATTTTCTTTTTATAAGGTATTAAATTCACTAATTATTGGTACTTTTTAAATACATACAAATATACAATATTTACATACCATGGTGTCTAATGTATACGACATTTTAATAATAATTTACATTTTACTCATTTCAATTTTATATAGGGAATACATTATCGACGTATGCAAAAAGATATATATAGTACTAATCCGCATAAAATTAAATACAAACTGGTTCTACAGACACGAGTTCTACGGAAATCAAACTATTGTTGAAATTTTAGGTACGTACATAAATATAAATATAATTAAAACGAGGAACCGTCGTCGTCATTAGGTATATATTTTATTTATTTTATTCTTTCCGTAGAAAAGGGACCTTCTAACGTTTTTTAATTGACTGTTGCTGCTGCACGTATATTGTATATAGCGTGTAATGTGTATACTGTGTATACTATTATATCATATTCTATGCATACATGTGGCTATAGGTGCAATTTGAAACGCTTGTTGGTATACTTTGGTAAAAATTACCTGACTAATTTACGTATGAAGAATGAAGTATGTATACCCGCTGCCCAGTCTGGGTAGGTATACAAACTGATGATTGTGCAATCGATCGAGTAATTTTAAAATCAATTTCCATAGAATTATTATTGTAATTTTTATATTTTTGGAGCTTCATCATAATAATAAGACATTATTTATTACCGTCGTTATCAAAGTAGTTATAATATTATAATTATCGATAATGACATTATTATAATTTATTACTTATAAAATTAAAAGATTAAAAAATCGTCCATGTACCTATATAACGATATAGCAGAGTAACAGTACTTCGTGACCATATATCCACGCCGGTCGTAGCCATTTTTTTGAGTTGAGTATTTTAAGTTTTTAAGTATTTGAACACAAATATAGATTATCTACCTTGTCTTTTTAAATATTAATTGTTCTTTGTTTTAAATACTTCTCAAATATTTTATGTTTAGGTAGGTATTAAATGTATTATTATATATTATAAATTACTATGTTATCTTGGTCTATCAAAAAGTTTTTTCTATAACCAGCAATTGTTGAAATTTTTAATAAAAAAAATACACCTGTAAGGATGTATAAGGTCGTATTTTATAAAAAAAAAAATAGCTACATACTACGTATGTATATGTTTAATTTATCTTTATGGTTGAACTGTCTAACAAATTAATAAATTATAATAACAAGTAACTAGTTAAAGTAAAATGTACGCAATTTTCACCCAAGTACAATGGATGTTCAATATATGACCTCTAGAATAAAATGTTTTTCTCATAAGGATCTGACTATAACTTAAATATACAGAGTACCGACCTACTGTAACAGTTAGTAACGCTGTGGTCGAAACAAACGCACTTATTTAATATTATCATCTAATAAACATATATTTTTAAGCCTATGCATTTAAAACTTAACATATCTTTTAATCGGGTAATTTTATTAAAGTTAATTAAATTTAATTTAAAATGTATTTTTAAATTATCTGATGGGAAAAAATTAAAATAAAGTTTTATATCCATAATATTTTAGTCAAATTGATCATAATAATACGCGACTAACCACGTTTGTACGATAGGCAGATCTTAAATTATCATTTGATATTTATTTTTCAATGGGTTTTATAATAATATTATTATTTTAAATATTGATTTGTTTTATTATAATTTACAATTATCAATAAACTAAAGTAATTTATATTGCACCATACCAAGCGGTCCATAAGACCAAGATGCGACAAATTGCGTAATATACAAATATACGTAGGTATACTGCAAAGCAACTATAACGACGCGTTAAAGTCATATATAACTGGCTATGCAGTTTCCTTAACTATATTAAGGATGAGGAGAAATAACTCATATTTTTCATATTAAATTATTACAGAAAAGTAAACAAAGGTTTGAGCAATTTTTACTTCACATAATGACCAAGAGACTTATATACGGATGGTATAGGTATCCAATTTGAGCTAATAATTATTTATTAACGATCATCCTTGAAGTATTCGAGTAAAGTTTTCCTATTCGTTTTTCGATAGTGATAATAATAAATAATAATAATATTTTAAATAACAATAAATTGATGTTTTGCTTCACTAAAACTATATAGAGCTCGAAGGTCTTTCAAAATAATCAGCGATCCCGTGTATACACGCATAATATAAGGTCTCGAAGTACATTTATACAATAATTATCGTATTGTAAAGTGTGCCATCACATTAAAATAACACGGGAACAGCCTATCTAAATATATTATATAACTACCTATAAAATATCACCTATATGATATGCTTTAGAATGAGCAATTCATTTTAATGAACTATTGATGGAACAAAGAACAACGAAATCATAATATTAGATGCGTATATTTTCAAACTGCATAGGTATGAATATTATATCGCTCCTCAATATTGCAGATCGAAAACGAACTAGCGAGCGGTCGTTAAAATATTATTTTATATAGCTAATAATTTAATATCGGGGGTGGATAATATTCAATAGTATTATTAGTATCGGGAAATTGATGATATTAATATTTCCTTGTAAATAAAAAATGTCGTCGTAGAGACGAAAATATATTATAAAATACCTACCTATATGGGTAGTATTAGGAAGGTTAAAGGTATATGCGCCTTATCGTTAAAATTTAAAATAATAATAATATTATATGGTACATTTTATTTATTTGTCACTATCACAACTCACAAGTAGAATATTATTATTGTGATTTACCTGCTACCTGTTGCTGTGTGATGATGATATTGTGTGCGTGCGCGGCCGTTATCCGGCAAAGTCGAACTTTCAAAAACACGCGGCGCACACGGCGTAGTGCGTTTTATTAACAGAGGAGCACGGCACGTCCAAGCGCGTTGTACCTCACGACGACGAGCCGGTCAACGATCAACGATTATCGTTTTCGGAATACGCGATACTCGCACGGTCTCGCCAGATACTATTATGCTGTTATAGGGATGCCCTTGACGCAAGTGTACCTGGTAAATGAGAAAAAAAAAAAACTAAACATATATTATAGGTAGGTAGGTACACACACGCACACACACACACACACACACACAAACACACAGATAAATTATATATATATGAATGTAGGTATAGGTTATTGAAACGTCTCCGTCTCCCCCGTGTGTGTATTATACACGTTTTATTATTATTTTTCGTTGTTTTTAGGGGAAGGGGAAATCATTATTACTGTCCCGGGCGGGTATATTAAATACGGTCGTGTGACGTAGGCACACGTCGAAATTAGCATAATATCTAAGTGATCTAACGTGCCATTATATTATTATTATTATAAATCGTACGAATCTTCTGTAAAGATAAACCACTATATAGGTACCTATAATACCATAGTATACCTACCACATAATGAACACATCTACATATGTATATATTACTATACTATACCATAGTTACTACCACATAATGAACATACATATATACACCTCGGTGTTTCGTCTATGTACAAAACTATATCATTATTATATTGTTTCGACGTCATCGGTCGAAAAAGTCTTCTTGAAAACCTATAATGTCCGCGCAAGAAGTCGACAGTGTCATTGTTTACAAAATCTTAATATTATATGTAATACCTATACTGCAATAATTGATTTTCGGTCAGTAACAATAATAATATGTTATATTCCTTTGCATACCTACGAGAAAATGTAATAATATAATATATAGTATTATACCCACTTATGACTTATCGTTATGAAATCACATTCCTCGCGCGTGTAACAACTAATAACCTGCAGAACAGTAAAAACAATATCGTTTTAATAATGCTTTGGACTGAAATATGACTAATATACCTATGTCCTATAATTATTATACTTGTTATGAAATTTAAAAATGTTCTCAATATTGTTTTTTATATAGACAATTAGACTTATTTTACTACCCACATGAACTGCATTTACAACATTTTCTATCTTATTAATAAACATCATAGTATTGTCTTTTTAGGGAGTGGGTAAAATGTATTAAAAAAATTCTTCGGATATCAAATTTTAAAAATTTCGAAACGTTTTTATTAGTTATTAGACGTTTTCTTTATCTTTTATCTGTTTATTTATTATGTAGGAATGTTTAGACAGTTCCTATTATATTATGTATATAAACACTATACAGTATATTATACACAATAATATTATAGACTTTAAAATCATTCAAATCGTTGTAACAATAACAATAATATTAACTATCAAGTATGATTGAGTATAATTTTATCGTTGTTATCATTAATAGTATTATATATTTTCTTTTATTATACAATCGGTAATTACTAATTTGTGTCAAGTTCTAACATTCAACATTTGAAGACACCCTGTCGTTGCAAGCTTTCATTAAAGTGAGGCCCCAATCAGCTCAAGTATTTTGTTTTCAAATTGTACTATTATTATTATAGGTAACAATATTACGTATACTGACATACTGCGTTTTGACTTTAATAATAAGAAGAAGATGCACTTAGGAGAATAAATTTATTTATTATTATAATTTATTATAATATAGGACATGAGTACTTTAATAAATGACACGTTAAGTTTTTACGATAATTTTTCATTAAAACCAAAACGCGGTTAGATAGGTAAATAATTCCATACAAACAAACGCCATAATATTATGAAGTATAAATCATTTATCACTATATACCTACTTATATAGTCATTATATAAAATTGTGAATCTTTTCCCTTTCACTTGTATTTTATTTTGTCAACTATACGCGAATACAGAAATATGATTGTATATATTATTATGACTCTACGTATTAAATTACAATTAACTATTACTGTCTTATACAATGATACAAAACGTGTTTCTATAGCGACTGCAGTATCACAGTTTCGACTGTTTCGAGATTCTGTCATTAAACAAAAATACATATTCACGACCACGATAAAATATTATTGAGACCGTGACATTTTTTTTTTTATAACGTTTATTTTTAATTAGAATTTTTTTTTTTATCCTTTTTTTAATATTTTTCCCGAATGGAGTTTTTGAAAATACTCGAGGACGTCAACAACCGAGCTTCAAATGAACTCTTCGACGAGTATAATAAAATTCCCCGATGATGATGAATAATACACACACGACACACACACACATATACACGAACTACGGGTGTTATAAACATAATAAATAAAAAAAACGTAATACTATATACATATAGGTAATATATACCTACAAAACCTGATGTCAACGCGTGTCGGAACAACGGCAATGAGCGAGTCTGTCCTGGGTTTTTCAAGGGTAATCGTTACATTCCCCGTGCAGTTAGTCACGTGGTTCTGTTTTGCCATTATTAATAATAATATATATGTATATTATGTTTAAATATTATAATCAGTCGGACGAGAGTATTTACACGAATATAATACGTCTATATCGAATACAATTATTATTACTTTGACGCCGAACAATTAACAGCTGCTGGTAAGCGGTAATTACAGACTATATTATTATTATTATATCCCATATAGACTCTCTCTCTCTATATATATATTGTGTTTGCGCATTGATTTATTAAGTTTTCATCCGTAGCGATGAAGATTAATTATATTGTTCCGCATTTGAACGGCGGCTGTACAGGAAGTGTACAATATGAGTAGCCATAGGTTCTGAGAATTACTGCAGTTTAGAGTATGAATCATCGCGATTAAATAAATTGGCCACTGTACCAGTATCGGAACACATTTTATTCTGCGCTACCTTTAAATAATAATTTTTAAAAAATACGCTGGCCCGGAGCAATATAATGTACAACTATAATACTTGAATACTAGAGAGACTTTAACATCCCGTTCAATATAATTGTCTATCACATTCTTGGGTATAAAAAATATGGAATGATTAATAATTCTTTGCTTATACATATTATTATTATAATATTACTAGAATACTACAACTTCCACGTCATAATGATCAACCCAATTATCGTTTAGACGACCGTGGAAAAGCACTAAACCAATTTATTACATATATATAGCTGTAGGTAAGTCATAGAAACATAATATTTTGTTTTTATTTGTAAACGTTTATATATTATAGCCGTGTATGAGAAACTTGAAGATTCAAAAGCTCGGAAAGCTCCACCGTGGTGCCCGGTGGCCGATACAACATCCCTCCCATCTTTGAAAGTCAGCAATTATTATTATAGGTAAATAACTCTTAAAAAGGAATTTATTTATTTTATATACCTACTGATTAGTGGCTATCAATTCCCCTCAATCCACTTAAGTCGTAGACGCCTAAAGCGTTTAAAATGTGTCGTGAACTCTTACAATAATAAACATATGCTATAATAGAAAGTGTCATCAATGGGTGGCTTTTTCATTATACACTTTTCCTAGTTTTTTCCTGTCATGAGTTTTATTTATTTACTTACCATATAATATATTATGCGCATTATGTCAATTGCGTTATATATATATTGAATATTACTTAAATATTCTTTATGTACTGAGAATAATAGTACCTACCAAGTACCAACTGTCCAACTACATAGTAGGTAATGTTTTAATATAAAGCGTGATTATAAAAGGAAAGAATTGGGATGATAAATTACCAATATTAATGTGATTTAATGTGTTTTTATATTCTCTAAAATAAAATATATTTCTACATTGTTTTTCAAAATGATGGACTTTCTAGTCAAGTCTAGCCCTAATACTTTGCTATTAAGAAATATTTTAATCATTATAGATTTAAAGTTGAAACATTGATGGCCATCTATCTGACCAATAATTACATTGCATAACATGATATTATCTGTAAAATATATACCTGGTATATATATTTATATTATACCAGCCATTATCCATATAGATATTGTTATATACCTACCTACATACAAGTAGGTAATGTTTTTTCATTAAATATAAAAATGATATAATATATTTTAATCTAGTAGTTATATTATGCTTGGACATTTTTAACGAATTATAGAAAAGCTAATATATATTTTGTATTAACTATTAGTACAATAATTTTAAAATCATCATAGGTGATTATGTATCTTTAAACCTATATCATGGACTATAATATTAACTTAAGTACCTAAATAATGTTTAATAATTTAGTAACTACTAGTTTGGATTTTAATTTATATAAATTAACATTTTAAAAAAAAAACAAGTAACTTGATGATACCTAACCTGTAGTAAAAGAGGCAAGTATAATTTAAAAATATAAAGTTTGTACATTGTACTTACTCCTCCTTAAATTAAAACGAAAATTTCAAATATTTATACATGTTTTTTAGGTATTGGTAAGTTTATAGTTAAAAAAATTAAAAAACAGAATTTAAATATAAAGCGTGATTATAAAAGGAAAGAATTGGGATGATAAATTACCAATATTAATGTGATTTAATGTGTTTTTATATTCTCTAAAATAAAATATATTTCTACATTGTTTTTCAAAATGATGGACTTTCTAGTCAAGTCTAGCCCTAATACTTTGCTATTAAGAAATATTTTAATCATTATAGATTTAAAGTTGAAACATTGATGGCCATCTATCTGACCAATAATTACATTGCATAACATGATATTATCTGTAAAATATATACCTGGTATATATATTTATATTATACCAGCCATTATCCATATAGATATTGTTATATACCTACCTACATACAAGTTTTTTTTAGAATAAAAGTTTACTCAGAATCGGTGCGTATTATAATTGAAACGATTGGAAATTTAAACAGAATTTAGATTTTAATCAGTTTATTTTTAATTTCACAACGTACAATATATACAATCTCTAATAAATAATTTAAAACACATCTATATATATATATTCTGTATACATATTTTAATGAACATTTATTTAAGTTTAGTTCAGGGACATTTGCTGTTCTTGTGAGCTAACAATAATATGTGAGCGGTTTAAACATGTTATTATTGTGAACATTATTGTCTTAAGACGATTAAATCAAATTTAAAAAAATAAAACATTTTAATTAATTCATACAGTCTGATAGCCATCATATGTATAATAGGCACATAACTTACTATAACTAACTGTGCTTTTATATGGGTACCTAATCCGTAAGATATTGCAAGTAATTAAATTATTTGTATTTATTAATAGTAATACACTAATATTAATTACTTTATTTACTAATACACTAGTATATACAACTAAGGGACCTTTGGTAGAGCAATATCCCGTTGTTAGCAAAAAAAGAAAAACAATCATTTAATCGGAGCTAATCTCTATATAGGGTGATTCATTTTGAGTATGACACTCATTACCTCAAAAAATATTAATGTTTTTGAAAATATTTTCTTACATTGTTTCAAGTTGTTAAAAGACAATGTTTTTATTAAAAAAACTATATTTTAAAATATTTTTATCCTTATAATTTTAAGTTTTTAGTTTTTTGAATGACAGCATAGAGTTTTAATTTCATATTCCAAAGCAGAATATTTTTCTAAGTATTTTGATACATACAAATCGAATTTAGGACTAGTACTTTATGAGTTATTAGTATTTCAAGTTTAGATGGGTGGAGTGGAGTGGTATGGGGTTACCCCGCAAAATGATTGTCCACTACTTCGCTGGTCTAAGCTTTAAATACTTATAAAGTTATAACTCATAAACTACTTGTCCTAATTTCGATTTTTATGTATAAAAGTACTTAGAAAAATATTCTGCTTTGGAATATGAAATTAAAACTCTATTCAAAAAACTTATTCAAAAAATAAAAACCTAAAAAAATTATGAGGATAAAATAAATTTTAAAATATAATTTTTTAATAAAAACGTTGTTTTTTTAACAACTTGAAACTGTAAAAAATATTTTCAAAAACATTAATACTTTTTGAGATAATGAGTGTTTTACGCCTAATCAATCACTTTGTATAATTTTACAATTCGTTAGATCCCGTGAACATAGTATAATCTCTAAATAATGATATAAAAAGTTTTAAATAATAATTGAAATATGAAACCGACAGTTATAACTTATAAGTATTGAAATGTGATAACTATTTCAGATGAAACATCCTATAGGTAGTAGGAAAAATGTATAAGTGGGTGGGGGAGCCGAGCGGTCAGAGGGTAGACCCCCTGTATCATCTAATATACCTATCTAAGATGTATTAAGACGGAATTTTCCTTTTTATCAGTCAAGCTGGATATTAAACACGATTTCTCATACCAATCAAACTTTTATCGGTTGCTCGAGATTCCACAGGTTTCACTATGCATAATAATATTACGAAGATAAACTGAAATTAAAATAGACAATTGTTCGTTTTTATTGTTATTCGAGTGTTGTCCGATACCACGGTTATAGATTGCATTTCAGTGCGTTCTACCTAATTAATCGGTAACGTATCCTATAGCCTTTTAAAAACCATCGAAGGTTCTTTAAAAGACGCCTCAATAAATCACTGCGAGTGGGCGGAGGGGCCCTAGAATTGTATTTATCGAAAGTTACGAGTATTGCCTTGTTTTTGTATTTAGATGTCATATTACCTATAATTATACATGTTAATAATAGCAGGTATACGTCTGTTTTCGATAGCTGTACACATTTAAATTTCGCATAGTAGTACTTATTTAAATCAAAAACTCGTATCGGTATGCAAAATAATAATATATTATTATAATGTAAAATACTGTTTATGAATGCGGTCTGCCAGTTTACCTATAGGTACTCGTCGGCGGGAAAGAAATGAAAATGAGTAAAAAAAAAACCCGAAGACCCGGAATATTCAAACTACGTAGGTAGACAGACTTGTGCCTCGCCAGTAGTATAACAGACTGGTAACACGGTAAATACCTGCCTACACCGTCGTACTCGTACTACACTACCACTCGGTAGCATCGCACCTAAGTAAATAAAGATTATAACGACGACGACGACGGCAAACGTATATTTGGCACTATAGGTATGTCACATAATATTATACGTTACCTACATATTATTATTATAATGTAGGAAATGGCGTTTGAATAAATTATATCGTTTTCGTTGTACGTAATTGTATATTAGCAGTTATCACCGCGTGTGATGATAATATAAAATGTTATATATCCCCACCACGGTATTATTATTATTATTATGATGTTATACTCGTATATAGACACATTTAGGCGAAAATATAATAAATAATAATGATGAATAATAATACACAACCGCGAAGGTTAATGCGCTCGATTAATAAGGTACGTGATTCGCGATCGGTCGGCCAACGATGAACCGCGAACATCTAGGGTACCCGTCCCGATAATAATATCGAATATAATTTAATATAAAACAACAATAACGGTATTGACGGATGTACGATGATAATAATATTATCATACTACAAAAACAACAACAAAAACAATTCTATTGAATACATCTATCAATACATATCAATATGTTATATTATAATAGAACAGCACAAGGTGATCCATTAAAGCGTCTACATTCGTTATTTAAAATTTTTTTGAAAATATTTTTTAAGTTTAAATAAGTGGAGTAGAGTGGCACAAGGGTATGCGTACAAAATGTTGGTCAATTGTCTCCGCCCATCTTAACTTTAGTCTTCAAGTACTTATATAATATAACCATTGATTATAAATACTAGTATTACTAGATATAACTAATTAACCACTCTTTCAAAATTCCATTTCTATGTATCTCAAAATACTCCGAAAATATTCTGATTTAACACGTCATGAAATGTGTTGTCATTGAAAAGAGTAAATTATAACAAAAAACAATTATTGTAAAAATAATAATTTTTTTTAAAATAAAGTTGTTTTGCACGGACATCGCTGTTCAAGAATAATATTTTGGAAAAAGTTAAGAATTTTTGAAATAAGGCACTTAATTAATATTGATCACCTTGTATATAGTTCTAAATAATACCTATCTATACCATACGAATCTCGTTACATAATAAAAATACTGCGTCCTCGACCACAGTAGAAAAAAATTCGCTCATTACTTGTCGTGATAATATATTAAACGAATAACAAAACAAAATACCATACCGGTAAATCGATTGGGCAAAACAAAACATCAAATTAAACTTGACAAAACCCACTATCCTCCACTGGCCCAACAACCTTTCGGATAGAATAAAGGAAACGATTAACAACATATTATATTATAATATAGGGTAGGTCAACGAGAACGAGACCGATCCAAACACGTACATTCGCCGAATTTGACGACTACTATTATATACCGGGAACCAAGTAAAAAGTAATTAATAAAAGATATCTCACGACATAGTGTTATTATTTGAAACCCTTGGGCCTGAACTTCCAATATCGAAAACTTATTATCTTTCCTCCAAGAACCTCGTGGAGGACTGTTTAAAGTCGTTTAATATACCTATAGGTAGTATTGCCACGCTGTCCGGTGATCGCCCTTTGATATTTTTTCGATATTGGGAGACCGTAGCCAAATGGTAAAACGTATATTTAATTCAATTAGGTATATGTCGTGAGTGGAACATTTCAAATTTTTTTTGAGCTAATGCCTACGTTTGGTTCAGTGGCGTAATTATTAATTTGGTTTGGGGGGTGATTATACGTTTTAGCAAACATTAATGGTCATTACCAATACTTTGATCAAAATGTTAGCTGCAGTAAAAAAATTTTTGAGGGGATCTATCCCCCTAATCCCCCTTCCCTTAATTACGTCCCTGGTTTGATTCATATTATATATATTATCCAAATACGTTCTTCCGTGTATTCAATAGTTAAATGTGAATGAGTACCATTGTTGTTCATAGTTATAATATTTATGATAACTACTAATTAGTTTTAAAGACAAGTAATAAATTATTTTATTGCAACGTACTAAAAGGCAGTTAAAAATTTGTTAAGTCTGTAGGGTCTTAAGACCCAACCATGAGCCAGACTGACGCTGTTTATCATGTAGGCATAGGTGGTGCCTAAAAATTTCACAATAACAACGAAAAATTTCATCAGCTATCAAAATGTATAAATATTATGAAAAATGTGCCTTTCCCCTTCCAACAAAAATAAATATTATGATGACGATAACCAATATCAATGATTAATGCTAATATTAAATATTGTAATTTATAAAATTTAAACTATAATAATATTATAAGTCGATAATATTATTATAATATGTTACATAAGAACAATATTGTTCTCGAGTACCCTCGAGCGAATCGATAATATTATTATAATACCTATCGATTTGCAATAATTATTAAAAGGTTGTTGAATTCATAAACAGTCGCGTAAACAGCAGATTATGGTATTGTTATGTTTTACTATATGCGATTCGTCGCGTACCTATAACAACATAAGACTTATTAATATATTATTATAATATTATGCCTTGTGAGTTTCATTATATAATACGATAAACAGTAATAATAGTAATTCAACAATCGTGCGGTACATCATCATCGCGTTACATGACGTGCCGCCGCTCGCCCCCGCCGCTGAAGCCTACTCGTCACTGTGGTGCGACGACGTCACGGCGATGACGGCGTTCGGTAACGACGACGATGGCGGCGGCGGCCGATTACTACAACTCTCGTACGTCACCGTGTTGGACGGCGGCACGTTCGGCACCGTTTACCGGGCGGTGTTGTCTGCCGGCGGCGGGACGGCGCGAACGGTGGCCGTCAAGCAGATTCGGTCGCCGGGCGGCGGCCGTCACGAACTGGACGCGCACAGACGGCTCCGGCACCCGAACGTCGTCAGACTGCTGTTCCACTTTTATTCCGGTAACGAAAACAATTTATAGGTACCGTCGTCATGTTCTTACGCACCGTGTGTAGGCATATAGTAGGCCAATTTTCTCGAGGTGGACTTAAAAGTTGAAGGCTCAATATAGATTTTCATCAAAACGAGGCCCAACTCCTCACCCCCACCCCAAACTATATAGTGTCATCGACTTAAAAATACAATATTATCATAATTTTCATAATTTGTATTCAATATTTATTGTACGCCTACTAACTACTTATCCTATCGATATGGCTATATTTGTGGTAATATGGTCTGTTCATCATATTATTCTCTCACCCCGCATTTACTACGGAAAAAACAACAATTCTTGTGGTCCGTAATTATCGCACCCGTTGGAAATACCGTGGGCTGGGCACCACAAAAACAATATTTTAAATTGTATTTTTTCAATGAATTTATCGAGTTCGATTTCAAATTTGTAGAAAATAATGATAATCACTTGGTATTTAATTGATAAGCACTTGATTTGGGGAGACTTAGCAACATTTTGGTGGGCCTAAGCCATCACTACTATTTGCCTCAACATGTGTGACAATAATTTGCTATTGGACACGAGTACACCGGACCATGTACGTAAATTGGCCCATAAGCCCCCTCACCCAAAACAAGAACTCCTTCAAATATTTCCTAATTTAACCCCGTCAGTGTAATAAATTATGTCTCAATACATGTCAATTGATATTTCTAACTCCCCCTAGATTTTTTACCATATTTACCCCTATTATAACTTTAGGGTATATTTATATTAAGTAAAAGGGGAATTGCAAAGCTGTGAATTACTGTAGGAAAGTGCAATTCTATTTGCAAACTTTTAAAATTGAAAACCGCTGCTTCCTCGACAGGAAGTTTGAATTGTGTAAACACCAATTCCACTTTGATACTTACTACGCATTTTTTTTGCCGTTGTAGGTCAATGTTTCCTTTTTTATCATACTTTACAATGTTCTTAACAATCTACATCGATCAAATTTTTTTTATGCACATTTTATGAGATTTTTTTTTAATTTACACGGACTATAAGACGTACACACTCCAAACTTAATAATTTATATATATATGATGTAAATTTGTTGCAAAGTTTTGTTTTTTGGGTCAATTTTTTTCTTTTAATTGTATTTTAAACTGCATTTTTAGGGATTTCAAATTCATCTCTTAAGGTCTTATAATAGTGCATTTAACTCACGGCCCGACTTGTGGGTAACGTGTGTAATGTGTATGGGATCCTATAAGTGAGTTTTTATTGAAAAACGGTCGGCTGTGGGTTTGGTTAAGCTGCAAGGTGAGGGGGAGACGTAACAAAACCTTATAAACATCTCGTCAGAGTTCTACGTACGAATAAACAACTATGACGTCTTAGCGACCTTATCGGACCAACGCCTATCGATTATTATATAAATATTAAATAATGCATAAAAGCATAATATATATACATCGCCGAGATAACCCAATTTTCAATTGACCAACAATAATATATATTATTATATATTCTTTTTCGTATAATTATATTATATAGCTCTTACTAATATTATTAACTATCGCACTTAAAAATTATTAAATACAATATGCACAGATGACAATATAGTTAAATAACGCTAGATTATAGTATTCGATTTGGTGAGTTCAATTTATCTGCAGTTTTTGCTCGCGTTTATCGGCCGTATCCGTTCACCGATTTACATTAAAAAAAAAAGACTGGAACCGATTTTAAGTACCATTTTCGCAACGAGTTATATTAAAGAAGAATAGTCCCGGAGCTGTCGAAACAATCGGTTGTCAGTCTCCTGCACGCAATATATTATATATTAATGAGAGTATGAGACTGACAATCGATGACCAACGGCCAAAATGTCTCGACAGGACAATAGACCTTCAACCAAAATACCACAACACGAAACATATAAAAACGATTTTCGCTGAGTGATCATTATTATTGTTATTATTTTTTTTTTTTTTTTCAAAATCACGAAATATGTTGGGAACGCCAAAATATAAAACTAAATAGTGCAAGTATAACCGGTACAAAAATATAATTTAAAATACCGATGGCGAAAGGGTGTGGGGCCTCCACAGGTTTGAGTGTTCGGTGTACACCCACACAAATATTGGTCTATAGTTGAGCCCGTGGGAGCATTGGACGATGATATGTGTATTATGTTCAATTAACAGCTTACTGCATGATGTTATCATTTAATTATATATAGACATAAACCAGCAAAATATACAACAAATTTATATGACGTACGTCGGACTGACGACTCGCAGAGATTTAGTATAATATTTTCATACGTGTCAACGACTTTAAAGCATATTTTTGTCTTTTCAAAAACCTTGACAAACCGGGCAATCCTCTGTAGTTGCTACTCACTAAGAAGCCAGAGCCTTATTCCGACTAAACAAATTAGTAATTAGTAAATATAATATCAAAAGTATAGTTGTGAAGCTGTTTATAACAATAGTAAAAATTAAATAGATCCATTGAGTATTCGATTATTTCGATTATAATTTATAATATCATACCGTCCCGGCTATTTTATATCGAAAAGACAATACAAGAAAGTAACAGAAAGACTTGAAAAAAAAAACAAATGATGCTACTTAAACTTATGACAATAATCGTTAAAATTATATGATAAGACTTGTCAGTAAAATTCCTAAAAAATTATTTTAAAAAAAATTATTACTTTCCAAATTAATTTAATCAAAAAAATATTGATATTTAAAAAATTCTAAAAAATAAACTACTTGACTTACATTAATGTTTTTACTATCAAAATTGTTCTTATAATCAGATTCAAAAATTGGATATTTTGAATATATCCAAAAAAATTTTAAGCAAATTTTAGTGTTAAAATATGTTAAAGTAAAAATAATTTTTTGTATAATATACTTATGTGTAGAGCAAGTGACTATAAATATTAAATTATATGTATACAAAAAAATTTTTTTTTAATATTGATTAGAACAAAAGTTATTCCAAAAGTCAGTAGAACTGTTCAGTTCTATCTGTTACAACCTGTATATACGAGTACACATATCTACGGTTAGATTACATTACAGAGAAATGTCCCATTGTATGGATTTTTTTTTAAATACTGCAAAAAAAATATATCAAAGTGATATTCTATAACCTATCGTCTACTCTAAATTATGTACCTATTTTATTTTTGTGGTATTTTGGTAGGTATTGTTATTTTTGGTCGAGATTATCCTGTCGCTGGTTGATCGGTAACCACCGACCAAACATCGAGTAACCATCTATTGGTCCTATATACCATACCCATCTTAATATTATTCCATGTCTATGTGTTATGACATGGTATTTATTTATTAATACAATATAACTCTCAGTTCTTGGGAAGCTGCAATACCTATATAGTACCTATATAATATTATATGCAGTGCTCGTTTACAAAACGATCTAAGAAGATATCTAAACACAGATAGGTATATGTTCAGTGTTGTAATATTGCATGTATAGGTATAAGTAATATAAATAACATTTGCCTTGACTTTGAAAATACCTACTAAATAATAATATGTTTGAATTGTGTAATATTGTTATAATAATTGTATGATTCACCAAATACGGACCGAGATCATGACACTGAATGTTTGTGAAGGAATTTATGTAATTTTCAAATTATGTAGCTTAAAAACTGTTAAAACGTGTACATGTAATATAATTACGTGTAGCGAATTGCGTGCTATAACCTTAAATGGAATTACTGTATATTAAGTATTAACCCAATTACTACTAATTCTAAAAAAAAAAAAAAATAGCGATCACGAAGTGTACCTATTACAATATAATACGTAACCTAACCTAACGTAGGATCGATGAACGAAAATCGAAGTACACATAGTTTAAATATTATTCGTTATTATTGGCGATGGCATGTTGACTTCGGATTACTAACGCATACAAAATATGCAGTAAATTGTACTTGAACAATTCGTTTCATTTTGTTATTTTTATAATATTATTACAAAACAGTGTACAAAATGTTTCGAATTTTTATTATTTTTGAAATGCTCTAATATAATATTATTCTTTAGAAATTCATTAAATAATATTACAACTGAATTAATATTCTTAAGAAATTTCTTAACGTAAAATTTGCTACGCGTTATGCGTCAGAAACACGGAGTGAACACACGACACGTCCCAGATTTTCCAGAAGTAAATTCGTTACGTATCGATACGGAGTAATTATTACTAGGGCTAATACTATAAAACCTATACTCGATATCGGTGGTATCGGATTTTTTTTTTTGAAACCGATATTTGAACCGATACCAAAAAACAAAAAAACAACCAAACAATCAGCATAATAGCATTGATTATAAATTTATAAATGTATAATCAATGAAAAATTGCAAAAAATTTGTAGTATCGGGTATCGGTTCTAGCTGACATCGGTTGCCGGTTGGTAGGTATCGGCTATCATTTAATATCGGTTCACGGCATTATGCCGAAAATGTTGGTTTTCATATACATTGGTTATTGATTTTTTATCGGAATATCGGATATCGGTAAAAAGTGGTATCGGCCAATCCCTAGTTATTACGTGTACCTAGTCGTATACCTAGTCGTGTACCGCAGTCAGAGTCCGATAAGGGTTAAAGGGTCTGTACGTTTCGTTGCGTTTCGAACACTCAATATTGAACCGATACGTATCGATATACCCCTAATTTCATCCTCGAAAATCTCGGTCCCCTCGATGACGGCGACACAGTGTATACAGTATTTGACTTGTGCTGTGCAGGGTGGGACGGCACCGCCGGTCGGCTGAACTTGGTAATGGAATTGGCGCCGACCAACTTGGACCACGTGATCCGACGGCTGGCCGCGGCTGGCCTGACTGCGAGCGCGGGCCACGGCAAGCTGTACGCGTACCAGATGTTCAGGGGCTTGGGGTACGTGCATGAGACGGCGGGACTGTGCCACAGGGACGTGAAACCAAGCAACCTGTTGCTGTACCCGGTCACGGGCGTGCTCAAGCTGTGCGACTTTGGCACCGCGAAGGACCTGTTGGACGGCGTGCCGAACACCCGGTACGCTTGTTCCCGCCACTACCGGGCGCCCGAACTGCTGTTCGACCAACCGCCCGACGCTCCCGACTACACCGTCGCTGTGGACGTGTGGAGCGCCGGTTGCGTGTACGCCGAACTCACGGCGGGCACTCCCCTGTACCCGGGCACGAGTGTTCCGCACCAGCGAGCGTTGGTCTCGCGCCCCCCAATGTTCCCGGAATGGGCCGCGGCCGACGCGATCAGGTTGATGGCGGCCACTCTTCAGTTCGACCCGTCCGCCAGGCCGACGGCGGCGGAAGCGTGCGACCACGAGTGTTTCGACGAGCTCAAACGCCCGGGCGGCCACCGCTTGCCGCCGCTGTTCGACGACTACAACGACTACGATGCCGATGACAACTACGACGACTGAGGATATCGCGAGGACGATAACGCGCGTGGGTTATAGATGCGTTTAGTTTACATTAAAAATATTTTCTTTTCACTTCAGTTTTATACATTTTATTACGTCCTTGAAGTTGTCCCTTACATTTTTATTAAAAAAAGTGTAAGGGCCAACTCCACGGTGGTCATTTTATTGTATTTTTTTGTCTAACAAATTCAATTATTTTTCCGACACCGGAAATATTTTTATATTATACTAGCTGATCCCGTGCACTTCGCTGCCCATTAAAAATGCCAACTCTATATGAATAATATGTTTTATTTTATAATATAACGCTGTTACCATAACTACAATTTTAAAACAATGGCAGCCAATAAGTATTATTATAATAACTTTGAAACACACGGCAACTATTTATAAACAAAAATTCAAAAAATCTCAAAATCCTGTTTGAACACCTCCCGGAGTTGGTCCTCCCCCTCTTTAAATTACCCAATCTTCTAGGTCTAACCTATCTCTGTACCAAATGATCCTGTGCACTTCGTTGCTCGGCAACCATGGCAATAATTATTATTATTATAGCTTCAAAACCCATGGTAATCATGGCAACTAAAGGACACACACAAACATTCTATCTCCTGCCGGGGTTGGTTGCCATGGTAATATGGAGACACACACGGACGGAAATCTCAAAATAATATTTAAATGGTTACCATGGCAATATGGACACACAGACATACATTCGTTTTTATATATATAAATAAAAATTATTTAAAATCATAAATTATTAAATCTAAAAACAAAACAAATCCTAGCTTCTCGTGGTGGGTGACTGCCTCCATTCACTGCCCACCCACCCTTGAACACAATACATATTCTAACGACCACATTATTATATTATAATACGAAAATACAAATCGGTTATGAGAATACAATTATAATATTAACAATGACGTAGCGCGTAGAGTGCAACAACTTTTTTATAGACATTTATAGAAGAAAACTAAATAATAATTTAAAATATTATATATCTATAAATAGCTCAAAGAGAATCAAAATATTTTGAAAGTTTTATCAATTATCATGTACGCAAAGTGATTATAGAAACATTCGGTTAGTCTTTTTAGTCACACCAAAAATTTGGCGAGTTTTCGTCACAAACAAACTGGTTTTGCATAAAAATTCCTGTTTTTCCCAGTGATTGAGAAACTGAAAAGAACCAAAAATTTTCGATTTTGACATCTTTAAAGTAAAAACAAGATCCAATTTCATATCTCTATACAGCCACCTTCAAAGTTAAAAATCGAACCATACTTTTCGCGTATACCACAAAAAAATAATTTAAAAAAAAATACACACATCATCCTTGTAAAATCAATACATTCATCGCTATCCTCGTCAGATCTAAAACTACCATGATAATAGTACTGCAGTAGCACCCCCTCAACTCGGATACACCTGGGAGGGGGCCCGGCTTCAACGCACCACTCAATATCGTCATAATATTCTACTTGAGCTCGACACATAACAATATTATATTATATGACTTACCTCAAAGAATTAATGACTGCGACGGTATGTGTAAGAGTGTAAAAGTATGTTCGTTCTGCGTGGACGTCGTCTGTGCAGTAAACTAAACGTTTCAGACCGATTATGTCGGTGAATAAACGGCGTGCAAAGGTGCGAAAAGGGCCTATATATGCATATGCATGCCCGGACATGACGTAAACGGGGAATTTTTCGGAGCTACACCGCGGTTATTATCGCTAAATATTATTTAATTATAATATCGTTTGTTATTAGGTGCTATTATTTAATACAATATATTATTATTACATATTATATTGGCATTGGTTATATTATTGTTATTATAAATATTTTATAACACAATTCGGTAGTCATTATGATAATACATATTATTACCCGTACCTATATTAATATTGTTGTCTGCTTTTGACCGAATCGATGACGCTTTAATCGACAACGCCGCCGAGATATCGCAGAACAAATGCGTCACGAGCGACGTCGAGGTCCTCTACATATTATTAATATCGTATGATTATTGTACCGAGTGTAATAACTAATAACTAATAAGCAATAACTAACATCACTAACAATAATCATTATATTGTTGGCCGGATATTGTGCATGATAATATATTATATATTATTATAAAACGTCGTACGTAGGTATGGACTATATGGGTAACCGTCCAAGGGCGATCTCCCGCAGGTGTACCGGAGAGAACACTCGACTTGACAATAAAACGATAATTCTTAGCACTTCGGAGTGATTAATAATACGTTTAATTTCCGTTTTGAAAACAAAACGTACTATTACAATGGAAGTATATACATTACAGCGAGCATACCCTCGATTTCCTATAACATTAAAAAATAATATCAAAACTTCCGACTGCAGTAGGTAGATACATATTTACATTAAAGTAATAATACCGTCACTATTAATGTTTAAAGAAAAAGAAATTTAGCAGTTTATATTGCTCGATGAACATTGTCTTAATAAGTAGATTATAACTACATTTAAATATGTATGCTTAAGTAGTTTAGTCCTACAACAGGTGGTAGGTGCCAGGTGGTACAGGTATTCGCAAATGGAATTTCAGATTTCTAAATGTTCTTTGATCGTTTTCTATAATGTACAACTCGAGTGTCTTAAAACCTACTTCACTTTCTAATTACCATTATAAGTGATTATTTAAAAATGTTTAAACGTCGAAATATCATCTGATACCATATTCTAGATAAATTATAAATTAAGTTTTAAAAGTATAAAATGATTTTAGTAGTTTACTCAATAATTGTTTTTTATCTCGTTCACCACCGTGATTGCATTATTTTCCTTTACGATTAATATAATTTTAATTAAACTGTTTAGTTTTGTACGATTCGGTCTATCGATATGATACGATGAAATTAAAAAAATGTTAAATGATTGTTATGACTATTTGAAAATATAATGTTAGTTATATCTTACTGACATACATTAAGCAAATAATTTAATAATTAATTAGATTGGCTAATGCGGAAAATAGGTACTCGCTAAGAACAAACCCAGTGAGCAATAATATTAATAGATAATAATCTGTAGGTATATCTCCTAGTAATGATTTAAAAGCACTAATGAGCATTTTAACTCTGATATGACATTATAATATATTCATGTATTACGTATATGGCTACTGGCTAGACGTAAGTATAAATCTTTAAATTAAAATAAAATTGAACTAATAATAAACAATGATAAACAATACATTTTCAATGTTTATAATTATGTATTATGTATTATTTATTGTGATATCTATGATTTTTTTTATTTATATTTATTCAAATCAATATTAGTCACGATTTATAAGTCATTATTACTTTTATAGAAAAATTATAAATTTCATATTTTATCGGGTAAATGAACGTATAATTGAGCAATATTTATTGATATTTATCTAGTAATTATTTAAATATGCTAATTAGCATTTTGATTTTTATCTCCGATATGACATAATTGTATTCCTATATATACTTACATATAAGTCCTTAAATTGAAATAAAATTTAACAATGATAAATAATAATTTATCATACGAATAATGTATTATTATATTATGTATTCATTACGATATTTACAAATGTATTGTAAATACATTTTGTACAAATGTTTTTTTTTTCAAATGATATAATATTATATCGTGTTCAAAATCATAGTGTTAGTCATAGGTGACTAGATTTTTAATTAATAAATAGTTAATGCGCTATAATAAAAAGTCCTTAAATTCAAATAAAATTGAAGTAATAACAATGATAAATAATAATTTTTCGTATTCGTTACAATATTTACGCTTCTTTTTGGACAAATGTTTTTTTTTAAATGATAATATATCCCCTCCCTTCAACTTCAAGGAGTCGAGATTCCTACATCGAATAAGGTAAAATATTTGGGAATTTTACTAGACAAAAGATTGACACGGGGACCGCATTTAAAGTCCAAACGTAAAATCCTTAACAACTGCCTTCATCTACTTAGGTCGATTCTCAAATCTAAACTTTCAATACACACAAGGTCCACATTGTACAAATCTCTACTCAGACCCATTTGGGCTTACGGTATGCAAATCTGGGGGTGTGCCAAACCTTCTCAAGTCCGCACTATCCAAGCTTCCCAGTCCATTATTCTCCGGCTAATAGCCTCGGCCCCTTGGTACGTAACAAATGAAACCCTGCACAAAGATCTAAGAATTTCAACAGTTGAGCAACTAGCTAAATTGTATTATATCAGATTTCACTCTAAACTGCAACACCATCCCAAATCTTTAGTCACTCACCTAGCATCACGTACTATTCCTGACCACCCAACTCAAAAGAAATTGGTGCCTTGACCTATTAAATTAATTAATAAAAATAATAAATTACTGGAGGGTACTATCGTTGGATGATTTCCCTCATCAAGTGCTTCGTGTGTTTTATATGTATGTATATAGTATTATGTCAGTTATCATATTTACTTATTGTGCAACACTGCAAATTGTACAGATTGTAAATTTTCTTATAAAAAAAAAATGATAATATTATATCGTGCTCAAAATCATAGTATTAGTACATAGGTGACTTTCGATTTTTAATTAATAAATAATTATAAACATTCTATTTGGTGGATTAAGTTTAAAGTTCATATTTTGTAGATACCTTATTATTGATAATCTATTTTTAGATCACATCAATATATACACTTGTTGAAACGTATTCCGGTATTCGTACTTGTTGCTTTATTAATTATCATTCATATAATATTATAATGTGCTATAATAACGAGATACACATATTGTACTCGTTGTTAAAAAGCTTCAGCTTATCAAACTCTATAATTAGACGCCGTGTAGTCGTCTCCTATTAAAACCAAAAAAAAAAAATGAAGAAGATCCGATTACCATAATTATTAACGAATATCTCGGAGAATCACTTAAAAAATACAATACAAGCGACGTGTACGGCGCGTCGTTCTCGCATTATATTATTATGATCTTTTGTCGTATAGAGATTTTTACACTCAGATTAAATAACTATTATTATTCGATTCAAGGTCGACGTCTTCCAACGGCGGTTATTTTCAAATCATAAGTTATGTCCGTTCTTTTGCAGCTAATTTCTCAATGCTAATATTATATTATATTATACGTTTCGCCGGACCTTGTATACGTCATCGCCGTATTATTATGTTATCGGTCCTCGTAATATTTAAACATCTCGCATAGGTAATAAATAATAATAATAATAATCGTTCCGATATTACATATATCTTTTCGTAGACGGTGTCTCTTCGACGACCATAGGTCGATAGCATATTATTATTATTATACAAATGTCTGTGCGCATATAGGCGTAATCTGGGGTAAATTCTTATGGGGGGGGGCAGTAAACTAAAATCTATAATGTAAAATTACATAAATGACAACTCAGTTAAATATCTGAGGGGCAGTTTGCCCCCCTTGCCTCAGAGATTACGCGCCTATGTATGTGCGAATCTATTTTTATCGGGCACAGGTGTCAGGATAATAATAATAATATATATGATGTGAATATCGTAATAATATTGTTATTGTGATCATAATATACCAGCTATCTATACCTACCTACCTATAGGGTCATCGTCGGAGTAAAAAACGCGCACAGAGTTCGGCGGCAACGATTTATTCCGGTTTTTGGTTCACGGTTGCTGAACATTGAGGACAGTACCTACGTTGCGTATCAAAAGTAATAACAGCGATGGTAAAGAGAAAAAATATGTGCATAATGTATTATAATAAATAAAATAGACACAAGGCTGTGTACTTCTATCTGATGACCCTACCTAACGTAACTTTAATAAATAAATGATAATAATATAAAAAAAAAAAAAATTAAAAAACTTTAAACAAACATACATTATATACGTACGTCTACAATGGAGCAGAACACAAGGTTCGCGTTTAATTGTTGCGTTGCTTTTTTTTTTCTCGTAAAATTAGGTTAGTAAATTGTTCTTAAAACAGCCGTTTTCATAGATTAAAGTGCGATGTTAGTTATATATGAATGTGGGTAACTACGTTGTAGCCAAACCTACTCGCGTGGGATATCAAATTTCAAATGCTTTCCAATGTAAATGTCCCCAAACATGACGTGTACGATTTACAAATTACCCCATGTTAATAATAATAATAATGTATTATGAATGTTTTATTCGCACATTATTGTTTTGTACGAATATTTATTAAGGTCAAATTAGATAAAATCGTATAATATGGAAATTCTCGAGTGACGCTGAAATGTCTGTTATATATTATTAATATAATATGGATTTTAACATATTGAAAACGCGTAGGTATGCATATATAAATATAATTAATATTGTTCAGTTACTCGTATTTGAAAAAAAAGAAATAAAAAACAGGCAGTAGTTTGGTAGGTACATCCGTTATTAGAAAACCGACGTTAGAGTTTCTTGACTCGGTTAATTAGGTAAACCGAGAATTAATATAATATTATTATTGGCTCTAACAACCTGTTGATGTAAAATATCAAAGTACGTGCGATATATTATTATTTAAATTTAAATGAACGTTTCCAATTATAATAATAATAATAATAATAACGTACAAATTGTATATCATACTTTTTATGCATTAGTATTATTATTACCAACGGTAGGTACTAGGTAGTCCTTTTTATGTATTTATCTGTCCAATCTAAGTCCATAACATATCCTCGAAATATGATACGTGCAACGTATAAAAAAAAACGTTTCGAAGACTAATGCTAAAAATTTGAGATTATTACGTATTATTAATTGGTACTCAATTTTTTTTTTATTATTTTTTTAATTTGCCAGTAAGACTAATTGTTCTATAAACGATTCATAAAAAGTAAAGTTCAAGTTCTTAATTACCGATCCATAAAGGTTTCTAATTAAATGTAATATGTGCAAATTTAAAAACGCGGTACTAAATAGCGTAATATTTTATATTATATTTATTATACCAGGTAGTAGGTACATCTATAGCTAATTAACGTCCGATGTTATCAAATCTACTCCGGATGTCCAGATAACCTGAGCTTATACAAAAATGTATAATTACATTTATATGAAATATACATTTATAGTGAACTGCATCAAATATTTTTTTTTTTACCTAAAATTAATTGTATTAAAGTTAAGTAAGTATTGTAAAACAATATAGTATAAATTATCAAATTTAAATTATTTTCTTGTTCAAAGTTCAAACTATATCTCTTTTTTTTACCAGTCCAATACTTCACCGTTTAAAGTACCTAATTGTATAAAGATAAGACAATCAATAAAGTATTTTTAATAATTTAACCTTCCGTTTTCTCCATCATCTTTACTTTTATAGTAAACTTTTGAGACTTGCTTTTCCATATAAAATGTTTACACTATAATGCAATTATTATTCCCTATTTGTTGTCGTTCGCTTATTAATGTTAGGTGGTAAAGTTATAAGAAGTTACAAGAATTTTGTGTGAGTACATCAATCATTTTCGATGACCTAAGTAAAGATGATAATAAGGCCCTAATAAAGGCTGTATGAAGAAAAGACAACACTTGAAATACCAACAAACGATGGTGTTACAAAAAATGTTCACGATTATGAAAATAGTTTTGTGAGGTATTATATTTATTTTTCATAATATAATATTGTTAACATTGCTATATGGATAGTTCTAGGTCTGTGTGAAATGGGTGCAACAATTAAATAATGTTTAATGCATAATATGTTGTACCTGTTTATGAAGACGCAATTTTATTATAATATAAAATATCATGGGCACGTAATTTGTTTTAGATGAATTATATATAGGTTACCCTTGAAATAAATATATGTACAATTTTAAAAAGAAAATTATAAAAGAAATTACGTTTTTTTTAAATCAAACCGAAAAATGATCGTTAAAAAAAATAATAACATATATAGGTATTCGTGTAATACGTGAATTTTTTTAAAACAATTATTTTTATAATTTTATAGTTTTGTATAGCATTAAATTTGTGCATCATACTTAGGTATATGTAATGATATGCATATAATGCAATCTTAATTTAATGTAGTAATATAATTAGCAATATTTACCTGTATTAGATTATATCGATCGGTTATTACAATCGTTATTGTCAAAAATGTTCAATAGAAGCAGAAAGGTACATTATTGTGTTGCACTTCAAAGTAGTTCAAGCTTCAAAGTCAAAAAAGAAAACAATTAACAAAAAAAAACTAATGATTTTTAACGTAAAGTTCAAACCTATATTATTGAAATAATCAATTTCATAATCATAATATCGACTGAATAATAAACGGGTTGAATTATTATTAATCTTTTCAGTGGTACCGGAATACAAAAGTATAATGTTTAATCATGGCAATCATGCATCGATTTGTCTGCAGTGTTTGGAACACATAAATTCGTTTAATATATTAATATAATATATAGACGTAAATCAGTGGCCTGCAGTGGCGTGACGCCCTTAAATAAGAACCGTACGAGTTGCTGACTAATGTACAGCCATCGAACACCAATATTACACCTCTACTTATATTATTTATTGCTTTCGATTTTCGTGGAAATTGAAGTAAGTAAATAGCTATTGATTTATTTTATTCAAAACGTCTACGGTCAACCAGTGGCGCCGGAGCATAATATCAATAATTATTAGGTGTTGTGGTAGGGCCAACCAGCAATAAGGTGAAAGTCACTTCCGACACTATTGGCAAAAATATAATTTTTTACTAGCGTATAAATCCTTTCTTTCGTAAAGTATATGTACACAGTACACCCATAGCAACACGTGAGCGTATTTACTTTGAAAACATTTATAAAGATTACAATTTTTCAAAATTGCTTATTAAAGTTCATGTTTGTGCATATAATATAATATGATAAATAATTTGAACTTCTGAAAAGATGAGGACATGTAGTTTTGTTATAGGGGTTGAATAATCACTTAGTATTTTTGAATTTTTCTAAAGTATTAAAACAACAGATTTGATACACTTTACTAAATCAAACATTTTATGAATGGCCTAGAACATATCTTCCCAAATAATTTATTCCCCAATTTGTTTCATACATCAATAAGCTTAAAATTTAATCATTTCATTTTGCATTTCTGAACTTTTAGATTTTAGATTTTTTGAGGGCATTTTTCATATTATTAGTACTAACTACATGGAATATAAAAAACCCGACCTTATTAGATTATACTTATATAAATAGTTATTTTGTAGTATAAATTAGTAATTTTTGTTATGACTTGCTCATTGTACCTGTGTAAATTTTAAAGTTTCAATAACACAAATCACCAACATTTAATACGTATTTATATTATCATATGTTCATATTTGCAATGATTTTTTTAAAATAATATACACAATTGCTTTCAGAATAGTTTTTAATTAATTTAAAAAAAAACGTTTAATATTATTGTGGCATTTTCTTAGGTTATTAAATTTCATTTTACCTTATTTTATATGGCATTGATGTCCTTGTTCTAGAAATAGCTTTTATAATAATTATTAATATTTGAATGTTTTTTTTTTAGTTTTAGTTTTGTCAAATCTTAATTTTTGAAAAATTGCTCATCAAATATCGTCTGTTGCCTGTGAGTGGGTCCTTTCATAGTTCCATACCTTTTCAATAATTCAATGTGAATCCTAACACATTTCAGCTAAGTACAAAATACAATGTATATAATATAAGTGTGTATACCTACTATATATGTTTATATTGTGATAATAATAATTATTATGAATTGAAACATAAATTACAATATACCTATAGGGTATTTACTCGTATTTATTTAGCTCGTACAGTATAATATAGGTTTACGAATTGTATTACGAACAATGGTAGGTAGGTACCCGGGTACATACCTACCACATATAATTAGTATAAAAAACAAAAGCACGGTACCCAATATTATAATTTGTAATCCTATACCTATTGGTTTTTTTGAATTCGGTATTGGTTTTGGGCATGCATCTGATTCGTTTTGAAGGTCACAAACATTCATTCATCCGTGTTTGCACACGATACTCCGATAAAAATAGTATCAACATTTTCCATATTATGTTAATTATTATTTCTCACATGTTCGATTATTTCAATGCCATGACTATTATATTATATTATATGCGAATGGAAATAAATGATGCAATAAATTGCAAGTATTTTTTTTTCTTACGTAAGTTTTTCTGCAGAGATCATCCTACAGCCGCACGCAAGTTTAAGGTCTAGGTTATTATTGTTATAATTTTTTTTCTCCAGGTTTGCGAATCCAATCCAATTTATCGAAGGCAATCGCGTTTCGATCTAATTGATGTCCCCATCCCGTTGATCTATTGTATACTCCCCCCTCGACATATTGTCCTATGCGTACCTATATTATTATTATAATACTAGACGATTTTTTATAATAGCATGAAAAATAACAACCATTTATACGTCGGAATGAATAATTACTTAAGCTCGTTTATAAAAGCATACGCACTGCTGTGTAATACTTTAATAATAATATTATGTATACACGTTTATTATTTATAACATTTAATAACTTAAGTAACTGCGAAGTGAACTAATTATTTTTTATAATTATAATAGCCTCTACTGCGTGTAACAATATACACCTTGTAAAGTTGTACAACAAAATTAAATTACAATTTACGAAGCACTAGTAAAAACCTCACATGAGTAGGTATGATTATATTAATGAACATATATGTAGCTATATACCTAACCTAAGTTTAATTGTATTTAAATTTTTAGTAAAATGCGAGTAGGTAATTAAAAATTTAGAGATGTACATCATGCACACTGACACTGTTCGTAAAATACATTAATACAATATGTTGATGTTATGATAAAAATATTTACCAAAAACTATAAATTATTGCATCACACTACAAATAATTCACAAATTAACAGGTGTTTTAATATTTTTTATTGTACATTTGTTTTAAGATTTTATCTCAAATTCATACATTTATTGTTTACAATAAAATAATATAATAGAATATCTATACATGCATTATAATATTTAAAGCTTATGTAGATATTATCATACTATACAATTTATATTATATATTTAATGATATAATATACCTACGATAGTATAATATCATCAAAACTTATGTTAAAATCTGTGAAACTTAACTAAAACGGAATTTAATTGAGTTTGATTGCGTAACATTTAACTTTTTTTATAGAACTTTTTAATAAGCATATTCAGTCCTTAACCTAAAAATAGCTTTGCAGATAACGCGAATGCATTCAACTCGGTGTTGATATTATTATATAATTACCTTCCTCGATTTTCTCGTAGAATAATATATATAGTACACCTATAGTCGGTGATTCCGTTTCAGCAATGTTTAAACTGGTCCTCGATTTATTATATTATTTGAAATATTTAAATGCTATTCATTATTATTATAATTCAAATGGTCAAGATCAAAATATTTCACAATATTCGAATAGCAATTATAGGTAGGTACGAGGTACCGCTATACTATAATAATACCAAAACCTAATGATATGGACGTCGAAGAATGCACGTGCGATCCAATATTCGTAATCGGAAATATTTCTAGAGGGTCTTGTAAATTTATAACGAATATATATATATATATATATATAGGTATTCAAAACCGGACTGAAAAGTCCTTGGAAAGTATAGAATACCTACCACAAAAACACCGTACACGCGTATAAAATATAATTTGTGTTTTTTTTTATTTAAAAATTTTTTTTAATCTCTTTCATTATTATTAAACCGTCTCGACGATGACGACGGTACCTGTAATATATAGAGTAACCCGCCACGCAAACGCGAAACGGAATGCAAAACTTTCACAGTTCCCGGCAGAGGTGCCAGCTGACAAGTCCAACCCCCGTGTGTGTATAAGAGTGTGTTCGCCGACTACCTACTTGGAATATTATAATATAATATCTTGTGCAACTATTTATAAAATATAAAATAAATAATAATAATATATTATAACATACATACCCACCTATTAAATTTCTGCAGTTTACATATGTAGGCAGGTTCGCCTGAGAGCTTATATAT
Organism: Macrosiphum euphorbiae; assembly: GCA_949089665.1. Classification (NCBI taxonomy): domain Eukaryota; kingdom Metazoa; phylum Arthropoda; class Insecta; order Hemiptera; family Aphididae; genus Macrosiphum; species Macrosiphum euphorbiae. The sequence goes on along the minus strand of CARXXK010000005.1, from coordinate 1,642,830 downwards.
ATTCCGAGTTTACGATCGTGTTTATCTCACAATACGTGACTAGGGGTCATGTGCCGGGCAATGCGCAGAGTATATTTAATTTTTAATGGACATTATTTTATTGTGATCGCGATTATGCAACGTCGTTGGCAACTGGACGTACCGCGTCCTTGGAGGTCATTTTATTATTTTTATCATTACTATTATTATTATTATTGTAACTATTATTTGTTTGTATTTTTTTTTTTTCAAAGATGTTTCACTTTCACCATCAACGGTGATGACCATCAACCATGACCGGACAAACTGGAGCTTTGTCAGCGACTGTTCACGAAAAGCAGCAATTAAGGAACGAAATTATACCGTGTAAACCGCAAGCACTTGACGTTTTGGCTATTATTTCCATTGATGGGCACCTGAAGCATGGTGCACTGCACGTTACGAGTGAGAATGGTATAATATATTTAAATATTATACACATAAAAAAACCTAATAATTCGTCACCTTTTATTTTCAATAAGACGGCGTTTTGTGTATGCAATTTTAAGGTAACATAAAAACTCGACAAATCTATTAAGTACAATATATTATTATTGGCAACAATAACAATAACTTACAGCAGCGGGTGCGAGTGGTGCACTCGTATTATACGGATTAAAAAACGTAATTTTTTTTTTGACAGATTCGCGCTCTCGTAGGTATTACATTATTATGAACGATATATATATTTATAACGAAAACCTGTTCGATACGATCGAACTTCAAATATAATAACGCTTGACACCTATATACATTCTAAATTAAACCCAATTGCATTATTACATGCATGTATAATTATAAAACTAGAAACCTTGAAATCCTATAGTTACGAATTTGACAGTCGTAACGACTAGTGTTGACCGCCTAGCACAGTAGTACCTATACGTAGGTATAATACAGTAAACACGCATTAACAAATATTTGTGTAATAGTGATAAAGACATGTTGGTTTAACGGGCACTTGATTCATATTAAGTATATTAATTAGAAAAGACGTATTTTTATAAATGTATATTAATATCATATATGAAATGGGTTATTGCCTCGGATTGTTGCGAAGGACGCGACGGTAGATGTTGTTTATTAAAATATTATATTCCTCAAACCGTAAATCATTTTCCACGTTTATTATATTTTAACAGGTATTCGTCAACGAACATTTTTATATAACGATCTAGAACCACGGAGTTCAATTATTTTAATATGGTTTTAACGAATTGGTACCTATTAGGCATATTGTCCAACTCTTAAGTAAATTGAAAAAGTAATAATATCGAATTCGACGTGTACAGACGTCGAGACGTGTACCTACGACTGTTTGATTGAAAAATAGAAATAAATGTATAAGTATCTAAAGAATAAAGACGTTATATGCGGAGTAGTGTGCATAGTATACATTACGTGAACAAAACTTATAAACGTTATAACAATAATTAAAAAATCAAGTCTTGTTCGCATTATACGTATAGTGTATACCTCTACTGAAAATGGCAATTTAAAATTCTAGACAACAAAATTATATTGGCCTAAACATATATTATACATACAAGTATACATAACTTTCAAGATTTCACTTATTGCCTAACTGTTTTTTTAAAAATAATATCTAGGATTGTGATATTGGCTTTGCAGTAACTTTAATATCGTTTTAATATATTATATTTTAAAATTAAAATAAGTATTTGGTATCGTAAGGGTTCCTATAAGAAAAAATGCCCTCGAATAAAAGCAAAATATATAAAAATTCACTTACCCTTATTGAAAATTTCACTATTTCTGATGACTTCTGCGAACTCGCGCTGATACCGTCGGTACACTAATATAGTAATAAACATGTTGGGTGCTTCTATGCTTTCGTCAAGGTTGTTTTGCCCTACCTCTCTCATCCCTATACTAAGATCATACAGTTACGTAAAGATATCTCGTTAGACAATGATTGACCTTGGATAGATTATAATATCTAGTTCGGTATAGTAAACAATTAATAAAATTATATTAAAAAAGATCCTCCGATTGTTTTGCAGTTTTTCATCACTGTCTGGTCTAAGATAACACGATCGAGAAATATTATAAGGAAAAATGTAGGTATAGCTTGTCTTATATTATGAAGAATATATAAGAATAAAATAAATATACATAATTTTTTAATAGAAATAATCGTATATTAAGTCAGTACAATTTAAATATATTTTATAATTAACGCTTTGATTATTTTACATTAAACAAAAATAAAGTATACCTGCCTCGATAGTCAAGCTAAGATTTTAAATAACGTTTAATGCTCACAAATATAATAATTATTAAACATAAATTCTTTAGACTGTTAATTTTTTACTATCTACCTATTTAAATAATAGATTTCTATAATCTGGATGATAAAAAAATTATAAAACAACATTAATTAGAGATAGATATCATAGATGAAATAAAAACAGTTGAAAATGGTCCCCCTTCCTAAAAAAAAAATTCCTAAAAACTCAAACAAAAAACAAATACACAATATTGAATATAGGGATAAAATCTAAATTGCAAGTAGTTACGTAATAGTTATACAAATCTAAAGGAAAAAAATTTATTTTTTTTATTCAATTAAATTAAATTTTTATACAAACATTTCAACTGTCCTACATCTAGGTATAATACCAGATAGTTGACATTATGATAAGAACGATTTTGAGTTAAGACTGAATTAATACACAAAATACATGTGTACACTGTACATAATATGTAATATTTTATGTTTTAATTATCGACTATCGAGCTTAAATGGTAAATGACAACAACTCTTTTAAACAATAATAAAAATAATAAAATGTTTTAAACTTTAATTAATGTATAAAATGTATGTGATAAGTTATGTAAAAATGAAAAAAGTCTTCGATATGCAAGATGCCCATAAAATCATTAAATCACGAAAAATACAAAAAAATATGATAAATCGAAATTTCAGAATCCTTTTACAATGAAATGAATTTGTAGCTTGCGGGTTAATAGATAGCATTGTATAATAATTAATTGTAAAAAAAAAAAGCTATCAAAATACTATTTCCGATAATAATATGCATACCTAAGTTATATATTAGTTATTATTTTACACTTAATTACAACAAAACAAATTTAATACATCAATTAATTGGCAGGAAAATAAATCTCTTAGTGTATATTATAAATTATAAAACTAGCAACATAATATACTCGATTATAATAAATGCAATGATTCCAAAACTCTCTCTTCGCTTAAGAAAATGTATCATTAAAATACTATTTCGTATAGGTGGTGTTCGATCTAAAATAAATGTGGCTATATATTTCACGAGGTCGTTGGGAAATCGGCCCATTTGTTCAGGTTTAACGATGGAATAATTCCGCTACGACATGGTACTCGAGGATTTCTGCAAAAAAGACAAGTTAATTAAAATTACGTTTACATATTATTTATTATTTAATGAAACGATAAAAAGTTTACCAACTAATAAAGTGTTAAATTGTATTTGTTTGAGTATATTATTATATTAATCACTATTTGTTTCAAAAATAAAAATTGTATTACTACTTAATGGACTAAATCCGATGAGTTCTTAATAATTTTTATTTGACTATAGTTGATTTAATTTAAAGTGGACGAGACTTTTTCTACTAAACGGGATTACATATTTTTTAAATACCTGCAAATTGAGAGGGATCAGAGAAATATTTCTCGTTTTACTTTTATTTAAATTTAAATTAATAAAGTGTTAAGCTAATTAATAAGACAGTATGAAGGTCACTTTTACAATTATTTTTCTAACATAAGGTTAAAAAAAAAATATGAAATAATATCTAATATATTCAACACTTCAACGAATAACTTCTTGATATTTTTTCCTATATAAATAATAAATATATTAATTATATATTTTTTTACATCACACAATAAAAAATGTCAAACCTTTTAAGACTTAAGCTTAATGTCTTAATGAAACATTTAATTGCACCTATTACTACACCTATATTATTCAATTTAAAAACAAATCAATGACATTTTAATTTTATTTTTAATACATAAAACTATAATAGTATTGTTTACATTTTGAAAATATATTTATTTTAAATCTATTATGAACAAATGAAATGTTGTTTATATTAAATTTTAAAAATTGTCGGATTGGACGTTTATCTTCACAGACAAAACTTAATATTAAGTTTGATAACAATCGAATTAAAAATATAAGTGTAGGCGGTATCTAAATATTTCTTACATTTCATGATCAGGAAGTACAATTGGCCACAGTTGAATAGTGTCGATCAAATCAGTGTTATCACACAACACTCGAGCTAATCTTGTTTTTCGGATTTCTTGTAATTGATCTAAATATTATATTTTAAAATCATATTTTTAATATTTGATTATTTATTTATTAAGTATGTATTGTTTGACTTGAATACCTGGAGTAAACGAAGATGGTTGATTTGGCAGTTCGTACCAAAAACGATCACCTCTTTTTGCATAACTAAATTGGGTAGCCAAAATACACGAAAATACCGGACCTGCCATGCTTCCTGGTAATGGTTTTTCGGATACACCGCCAGACCATAAATCTACATCTTCTGGAGAACTGTTGGAGTAAAATTAATTTAATAAATTATAATATTAAACTTTTGGATTCTTACTTACTCGTATATGGTCGAATATCGGTGAATAGTGGAGTTAGGCATGTCTCCAGATAAGCTTTGGAATAAGTCAGACGCTGGTAGGCCACAAAACTTCCTAAAATAAATAACATTTACATCATTAATTATGATAAAAAATAATAAATACTTCTTACACCATAATCAGTTAAGTATAAAAACTAAATTTGGTACATTATGTGTGAATGAAAAAAATTACTAAATTTCAAACAAGAAATATATTGACAGTCAAACACCACATAACACAATAGATATTTGAGAAGCCTAATTAACTACAACCAGACCTACAATCCAAAATAAACATCGATAACGTCTTAAAATTAAAAAAAGGGGCTCTACTGTACAGTAGGTTACAAGTGCGTCACCGAATAATGGATGGTATCAAATTTGAATTCAATGATATAATATCATTGTATAAGAAAAACGATTCTTAGCGAAAACGGTTAGTCAGCCTATGATATTACGAAGTATATTTGATGATACTAAGGTGAATAAAGTAATTTATATATAACCAATTTACGTAGAAACTTGTTTTAAATTTTCAATCATTAGCTATAAAAGTTGAACTTTTTATAAATTTTTAACTACAAAATTATTATTAAATTTTAAATGTGATACATTTTGTCAAAATTCGAACTTTAAATGCTTATAAAAAAAATTGTGTCTATGTATTTTTAATATTATTCAACTGATATTGTAACAATATATTAGGAACCTTGATTAAATTTTTACACTTTTTGATCCAACAGATGAAACTTTATTGATATTTATAGAAAAAAAATAAAAAAATTTAAAACTGAAAATGTCCGCAAACCGCTCAAAAAGAGTCAAAATATTTTCAAAATTATATGGTGTATAGGAAATGCTAATATAAACATTCAGTGAAATTTTCAAGTATCTACAGTCATTTGTTTTTTAATTACAACAAAATTAGAAAATCGTTACATGAAAAATCGAGTGAATATCAAATGTTGCAAAAACATGAATTTCAAACGCTCATAAAAATTTAATTTGAGTTTATTGTAGACATTTATTTTTGATAAAGGTAGAAAAACTTATGAGGAATCTTGTATTACATTTTCATATCTTAGATTTAAGAAGAAAATTTTTTATGAATTTCTAACTCTAAATGATTTGCAAATTTTCTTCATTTTTACGTATTTTGTCAATATTTGAACTTTAAATGCTTATAACAAAAAACTGTAACTAAGGATTTTTAATATTTTTCATCTTTCCTTGAAAAAATATATTAGGAGCATTCTATTAAATTTTTAAGCTTTTGACCCAACAAAAAAATTTTTAAAAAAATGGAAACTGAAAATGTCCGTAAAGAGCTCAAAATAACTCAAAATATTTGGAAAATTATATACTTCTGATGTTATTTAGATCTATAATAAAAAAATATATTAAAAAATTAAGAAATGTTAGTTGTTGAGTTGAAAACGATGGTTGTAAATAAGTCTGTACTTATAAATGAAACAAATTCGTGAATTAAATTGCTATTAAAATATGAGTATATGCCATCAGTACTAAATTATTATTTGCATTAAATTAAAGTTCACATTATACACGTAAACGTATTCAAGCGAAAATTTAACAATATTTTTTTACTATGTAACAACTATTTAGATTAAACACATTCTTTTTGACATACCAATTTTTATTATATTTTATGCATTTTCGATTTTAATTACAATAGCATAGTGCACAATAGCATACCAAATTCTCACTATATCTAATTCAAGAAGTATAGCACTAAGCACAAGGAGAAAAATTAATTTTACAAAATATTTCAGAAAATATCTTTTTCTGTTTTATTTTTTTTCCTAATTTTATTTCCATAAAAACTGAATTATTGAATTTTTATTTTTAAGAACTAAAAAATACGAATGTTCAATTATTCATATTGCATTTTATAAGTAGGTTCCTAATTCAAATACTTTTGAAATCATAATAGATTCACATTTTACTTTATAAGACCTTTAGATTGTAAAATCAAACTTTAATATTTTTTTTTAAATTACGAATTATGTCGATGTTGAATACATAGGGTTTGCAGGTTAGCTATTATAGAGCAGCACAGCTAGAATTATATCTAATGACGTAATTAACAACGATCGTAAATCACAACGATTTCCCACTCTCCCTGTTTATAATCTGAATGATTAAAATTTTCAAACAGTTGCGTTAAGTCCTATGCAGGAGCATAATTCTTTTATTTAACATTATTTTAACTATGAGTTCGTACCCACACAACTGAGATTTTAATTATCGAAGTATTATATTATAATATTACATTACACTTAATATAATTATTTGTAAAAAACATATTCACTAATCGCCAAACAATATTTTACCTGTATTCCATGTATCCGGGTAAACCAAAATCTCTGCCTCTTTGGATATTAAATGATACTAAGTCCACTCCAAACCTCATACCCGGTTTCTTCAGCAACAGGTTCGTAACCTCTTGCGTTACTGAATCGTCCATAGCCTGAGCAACTTGATTAGTCAAGCCCATTATGTACTCATCAAGAACTCCAGCTCTATACAAATCATATGGACGGCGGATAAGATCGGACAATTTTTTAGAAGCTAAACGAACATGAATTAAGATTTTAGATATTTGTTATTGTATTGTAATGTGCATAATATTATTATGTACTATTTATATAGTCGTTTTGATTTATTCTATTTTACCTATGAATTTGTGAGCTCTGCTCCATCTTTCAATCGAAGTGGGCAAAAATGTGTGACCAATTCTGAGAGCTGCTGCTGAAAATTCGGAGAGGATGTTGGGGTTAACATTCGAGTCATAACCATCCCAATAGCCCTAAATAAAAATGCATATTAACATATTTTATAATAAAATTGTCTTATGAGTATTAATTAAGATAATCATTTATTATTGAATGAGTTTTGTTTTGAGTAGTAGATAGGTAAACTGGTAAACGGTCTGTGGTCAATGGTCATACACCAGAAAATACAAACATTTCTAAAACTAATTATTATTATTACAGTATTTTAACTGTAGACGATAGACATTTAATCTAATATTAAATAATCAATAATCATCAATGGGGATATTCCAAAAACTTCTAAATTGCGCTAAATTATGTAGTTTATATGTATGTATATAAATTACATAATTTAGCACAATTTAGAAGTTTTTTAATATTTATATATATTAAATATTATATAACATTTGTGGAAATTTGTAATATATAAAAATACAACAGTTAAAAAGTGCAAAATTCAGAAACACTTATTAAACTTGTACAATGTACATCTTGACATGAATTTGCTCAGAAAAAATGAATTCATATAAATGTATGAAATATCAATATTTTAAATTTACACAGACATTTGTATAAATATATAATGAATTATTTATGTAAGCATCATAAATGTATATATCACTGACACTCAAATTTAATTCAAATATTGGTAGTATACAGTTTGTATAGTTGAGATAGGTCAACTGACTAGGTATCTAACTAGATAAATTTACGAAATTTAACAAATGTTTAGAATATACGATACTATGCTCCAAGTATATTAATTATTGTTAATTAATTTTTAATTTTATATTAATATGATAAAAAATATATATTTTTAACTCAAATTTTAGGTTTAACATTTTTTAATTTAATAATGCATATAGTTTCATTTAGTGTTATAATTTTAGCCTTTAGAAATTTCTATTATAAACTGTTCAAATTACTTCTTTTTGTAAAAGCAGTCCGAATTTTTCCATCACTCCTTTCCCAAGTAATGTTGGCAAAAACTCATTATAAGTTATGTGCTGAATTTCTGCTATAACGATCCGTCTTGCTTCTTGGAAAATAGTTTCGTCATCCCAATGTGGATTGATTTTGCCGAATTCTTTTGCTATTCTATTATGTTCTCTTGCCCATATAATATGCATAGTAGCAAGTACGAGTTGTTCATTTACTCGAACTTCTCCTGTAAATTATATATTTGTTTATATTTAATGACTATTGTAAATGTGGCCATGTAGATTGTAGATATATGTAAAACAACTATATAAAAATATAGGTATAGCAATATATAGTAAATAATACCGGCATCAAAACAATATTGCGAACGGTTTAATCTAGTACATCCTTCGTCGGGATCTTTAAGTCTCAAAGGCAACAAATCTTTTAGTCCATGATGCATAAACGCTGGGTTCATGCGAAGTAAACCAGCATAACCAGTTCTTAAATGTCTATAAAAAAACAGAGATGGTTATAAATCGTGTAATAATAAATTATTGGTTACATTTTTAGCTAGGGTATAACCGTATAACTATCAAAATACAAACAAATTAAACTTTGCCTTGAAATATTGACAAAGATTTTTATTGTCATATTAAAATATTTAATTTTTGCATGGTCCTAATATATCATAATATAGGATATATCATATTTTTATACAATATAAGTAATAAAATAGAAAGTTCATATTTTAAATTTCATTATGTGTATTTTGCATATTTGACCCCTATTGTTTCACCAATAAGTACAAATTTGTCTAGTTCTCAAATATTGATTAAAATGTCAGCTTTATACACTTATAATAATTTATTTTGAAATTGATATAGTTCAATTTTTAAAAATGTTTACATTTATAGTTCATAACAAAATAACTATTTTTCAGAAAAAAACTATATAATAAATCTAAAATACATACTTAACCAAGCATGAGTCATAAATAACAACTCAAATAATAGTATAGGTACATATTTTAGCCAACAAATATTTAGTTATTTGTTATAGATTAATTAATCAACGCAATATCGAAACTTTTTTCCTGCCAGGATAAGAGTTCAATTGTATATATTATATATAAATAGGACTATAAAAAAAAAATTTAATGAATATTTTAAAACCTATTAAAGTTTGTAAGGACATACCTAGCGTAATCTTCAGTCACACTGTAAACTGTATTTGCATCTATTACTCCTGTCAACGTGTTGAACGGTACCCTTGAGCCTAAAAATTACAAAATACATTTTTTTAATTTGGTACCTAATACTGTGTAAGTATGTGACATCAATATTATGCAGGAACAATAAAATAATGTGGCCTGGTCTGGAATGGTGGTTGGCCTCAGTCACTAACATGTTCTGAGGTCAAGCTTCGGCCGGTGTCACTAGCTCTCGGATGGGTGACCACCCGGGTTTTTAGTGACAAATCCTCACCACACGGTATGTAACCGTACCCTCACCCACTGTAATAACCGACTAAAAAATAACCTTCAGATGTCAAAAACTTAACTAAAACAAAAAAAAATATATTTATTGAAATAAGTTAATGAATTCAATGAACGTGTTGAATTGACATTTTAACGCCTAATTACCTAACAATATTCACGTCATTCTGATTTATTATTTAGCTAGTCAGTTAATATTATTTTAGGTTCTGAAAAATTAAAAAATGTGTTGCTTTTATTTATTTTGCTTCTTAATACATTTTAAAGAAATAGTGCTACAAAATATTCAATTAGCCAATTTTTACTACTTAGCTATGTGTCATTATATTTTATATTCTATTTATAAGTACATGAGTAAAACTGTAAAAATGGTTTCTTACCTAAGCGACATCCTGGTCTTACAGATGGAAAAGCTCTTACAAAATCGATGCATTTTACATTAAATTTACTGTAGAAGTAATCATCATCAGGAACAGGTATTTCGTTGCAGTAAGGATGTTTTAAATGTGGAGGTCGATTGCAGCATTCTTCTGGTTCATTCTTAGTAATTGGGTCTATAAAGAAGACGGGTTTGGTTCAGATTTGGCCATTTATTAACACATTATTTTTTAAAAAAATTTTCGTTTGTCGTTGTTGTTTATTATACGATCCATATTAAATACATGCTTCATCTGGTTACCGTACTAAGAAGATTTTAAGTCAAGACTTACCGGCGGGCGTTCCCATAAGTGTGAAATCGTGGTCCATAAACTGACCAAATGCGACCAACAACACGGTAGCAGCGTGTTCGTGGTATCCCTCGTCGGGGTGCATTGTCCTGGAAACCACTCTGGCTATCGGTAGATCTCGGTTGTTGAGGCTGCTGACTTTTGGCGCACTCATGCCGTCGGAAAACAGTGGTCCAACCAGCCTGGAAAAGGGGGTATTGGTAGCACCCCACGTCGGATGCTTGACGTTGTTACACAGACCGTCATATCTCCTGTACTTGCCCGGTCTGCACTCGACGTTGGATAAGAAAGCCGGACACACCTCTCTGATTAAAGTCCTCGACGTGTCTATCTGAGGCAATCCTTTTTCTACTTCTTCGTACGAAAGTCCATAGCTATAAAATATTATTGTAAGCGTAATTATAGATACTTAGTTATCTTCTATCCGCCGCAAAGAGTATCATGATTCGTGGGTACACCTTACTTTTTAGTCAACTGTATGGATATGTCCAACAATAGTTCCCCGACGGATGCCAACTCTTGAGCCGTCCACTTGTCTGTATTTGTTTGTGCCACATCTGAAATAATCAAATATTTATATAAATCGTAATATTTGCTTAATGATTGCTAATATTAGTTTTATTTATATTTATTAGAAAATTTCAGTTTTTTAATATCAGAGAGGTTGCACATATAAGTATAACACTCTCTTTGAAAATCAGAGCACTTGTATAAAACAGCTTGGTACAACACGTTTGGGGGCATTTTATTCCCAAAAAGGGTCACGTTTAGGAACTTTTTTTCTGATGTCTTAAACTCTTAACACTGGTGTTTGGACACTTTAAAGTCTACAGTAAGTGTATACACACTTTTTTTCTTACCTACGTAAAAATATATACTATTTTTATGTACGTTTTTAATGAGTTGATAAGTTTGAAATCATAATTATTATATTATGAACATGAATAAAAACTAAAAGCTGTGAGCGCGTTAAGTCGAAAATAATAATAATGGGAACTCGACATCAAGGAAATACAATTCGAGTTTAAATTGTTTTAATTATAATGCATAATATTTATATTATTATATTAATGATTATTATAAAAAAAAAAATGGCAAAAAACGTTTCTCACGTATGTATTTTAATTATAATAGATAATATAGGTTGGATAATAATATAATAAATGGTAATATGTGATAATTTATTATATATGGCTTATATAATACGGCTTATGGCTATTGTACTTCTTAACAAATGGTGTATAATTCTTTCATTTTAATGTAGTGAACATTTTAGTGTAGGTAGTTTGTTGTTTCGCCCGGTATGTTTCTTACTGATGGGAGAGATTGTTCAAGGTTGAATTCAATTATTCTAAAAGTTTTACTGCATTTCCGTATATTTTTGGTATTATCAGTCAAACACCTATTTAACGGATCGTACCATCTTGCAATATGATGTAAGCGAATGCAAATAAATAATCAGATTCCTCAACTGTAAATATCCACTGTCGAGTCAAACCGGTTGTGAAAACTGTATGCACCTTTCACTGGCAATAGTGAATAGAGTTCATACTTGATACTTGTATAGGTATTCTGCTGGGAGAATTTTACAATAATTTTTAAGCTTTTTATCAATATAATATTATTATATAAGACTATTAACCGATTCCACTCGGAAAAAATTATTAATTAAAAAAAGCGATAGCCACTCCGTGTATTTCGGTTCGAGTGTGATGACTATTCACGAACCAATCGGTTTAGCAAGTTTGGACCGACTAAAATGAACTTACCTAACTTTACAACAAATGTAAATAATATTGATTTTCAACTGTGGCACATTTAGTGGTTCCTTAGAATTTGTTTATTTTTAAATGTCGCTGTAAGACAGGAAAGATTTTTTTCTTCTGTGTAATCAATGGCAACCATAAGTAAACAAATAATTGAAAATAATAAATTAGTCCCCTTTCATAATCAAATGGCTCCAACATTTAGGGGTTGAATTTTGGGATAAAAATTAATTATTTTATGTTACTCGTTGCAAAGTCCTCTAACTGACAGTCAAAACAAGGTCAAATTAGTTCACCCATTTCAATTTTATTTTCATAAATATTGGGAAGAAAAAACATTTAACTAATTGTAATATAACTTAATTATAGTCTTTAGGGCTGAGCTACTATAGACGATTAAGTTATATCTTTTTTTTTGAAAATTTAACAGTATTGAATCTATATTTACTAAAAAATGCAAAACTGAGTTTTAGTCGTTTATTTCTTAATTTGTTTTTATTCAAATACTTACTAATTCTTTTTCTAGCATCTACGTATGCTTGGTTGACTGCTTCATAAGTGATACATTGACCTGATTGACCCATACCTCTATTGAATAAAAAATAATAAATGTACTATAATACAATATTGACACACCTTTAACCGTGACGATATTATAATACATCAGTTAATTTGTCTGTGCCTATTAAATAGTTGTTATACATCACTATATCAGTAGGTATAACGAGTAACAACACATTCATAATAATTATTAACATAATTAACATTTCGTAAATTGTATTGTTCTTTCGTATTTGAATTTGTATCATAATAGTCTTAACTAATATTTACAAACCAAAAAACCTAAAAAAAAAATATAAATAATGAAAACTGAAAAATTTAGATACTTACAGTGGACCACCCCTCAATGTGTTAGTATTGAAATCGAAAAAACTGGTTCTTCCTGGACCAGTTAGATGTAGTGCACATTCGGCATCTAAAGATTGAGATGTTCCAAAAGTGCATAGTGCCAGAACTGAACTGACAGTTACAAATATTCTGTAGAAAATCATCATGGAAATTTCAAGTACTAAAAAATTATCAATCATTAATTATTTTAAAAATGTAATATATTTAACGTGATCATATCCCTAATGCGCTTTAACAAGGACAATTTATTAAATATAAAATGTTTACAAATAATTATTGTTTTAAATACTCTTGAGTATATGTACCTAATACGAATACCTATTACCTACGTTCAATATATTCTAGGGTAATCTAAACTAATATTATCTAGGAGTGTCGTTAACATTATTTTAAAGCAATAAAAGCACAATCGAGGATTGATTATAAGTTATAGATACTCTTTTATATTTCAAATAATTCGCAATAGCTTCAATGTGTTATTAACTAAATAAATTTTGAAAACTATTTAATAACGGGATGTTTATATCTTTAAAATGAACCATATACACAATTTATTAAATAGGTAGTCATTTTGATTACATTCTTTAGCACTGTAATCATAATTGTATAATCCGATTTTGAATTTTAAGTAGGTACCCACATAAATAATTTTAATTAAGTATATATATTTCTTAAATTATTGTAACTTAAAGGTAGTAAACTTGTAACTATTGTTACTCTCATTCCAATATTTAAAAAATAACTTAACAAGTACCATGTGTATAATTATCTATTTTTCAGAATCCTGGTCAATTGCTTATGTATAAATACATTTTATAATATTCTTATTTATTTGTATTCACATGCAAAATGAGATGTTGGATTTTTATAGTTAAAAAATAATTCTATACACAATAGAATGAGCTTATAACAACCATGATATTTTCTAAAATATAAAAGTGTGAATATACCAAGAATTTATTTTGTACAGTTCTTTTTTTCTAACAAACCATAGAAGATAATACATCAAAGAAAATTATTTTGTATCAAAAAATGGTACTTTTAAATTGTTTTCTAAAATATTAAACATAATTTATACTTTCATATTAAATGTTGAACGTATTCATCCAATAAAAATGATAGCGGGATCATGTAAAGCATAACAATTGTTTGGTAAGAACCTAGCTTGAATAAGTGCGAATCTTTAAATTAGCTCTATTAAAGTAATAATAAGTATTATAGTGTATTACATTTTTTTATAATCGCATGATATGTTTGCGTAGCAACTAGAAGAAAACATATTATTATTACCAAACTATTACAGACTCAATTATTCAGAATATTAACATTCAGGTAAGTACCAGATGAACTCTATGACCTGTTGTTTGTTAACAATCTAATAGTAATTGGTAATTTTATACGGAACACTCGTGTTATAATAAATATACATGTATACAGTCTTCCTTAAATATTTAAGGTATAGCGAATACTTTCATACAATTCTTTGATATAAAAACAAAGACAATTTTCGGGCATAAAGGCAGACATTCAAGATTAATATCTGAGTCATAGAGCATAATTATTATTAATTACACATATTTTATTTTTACCGTTAATAACATAATATGTATTTCTTAGTAATTTAATAAGTTTCTAATATTTTTTTACAAATTATCGATACGTCGATATTTTTATGTTGCATCTTTGTCTATATCTTAATCTGTAAGCACGTTTCAACAGTTATAAGTACCACGATTTGGGCTCACCCACAAATTTACTAACATCCTCGTCAGAACGAAATTATAATCATTATTATGATTCCAATCATGCGGGACTTTATTTGAATATCATAGCCTCAAATCATTGTAATCGCTTATATAACTTGACTTCCTTTACAAATTTATAATGTCACGGGGATTTATCCTATAAATAGTGGTGAAGAAATGCTAAACTCGGCCAAACAATCGTTAATTACACCTACGTATAGGTATAATCAGGATCCTGGTTACATCGAAGTTCAAGGTTACGATGGGTGTGTGGATTATTGGAGATGACTCCATCTTGTAATTACACATCTTAAGACGTATACCCGCACGGCCGCACGTATTTAAATATGTAAATATGCTGCGGTTTGTAATATGCGAAATGTTTAACAGGACTAAAATGAACTTGGCGTTAGCTATAAAAATACTAAATTAAACTAAAAAATACCTACTAAAACACACTCCACATTATCCTTAAAATATTAGTAACTTATAAATTATGATGAATAAACAAATCAGTAACATATCAATAAGTACATATCCTGTAACGGTTGTAACTGTTACTCTGCGACCACTGACCACACGTCCCCATGAATGTTTAATAACTAATATTATACTTGACGAAAAATCTAATGCAAAAATATCAGTATTTTTAAAAAAATTCAAACCGATTGTAAAGTATACGATACATACAGAGTGGGCCACGGGAATAGAGGCAAAAATAGACAGGTTTTTTTCAACGTTGAATGTGAGTAGGAAGGTCTAGATAAGTTCATTCGATCCTTCAGATAATGCCATTTCGTTGTCACTATGGCACTATGGAGTGTAGTTCACCGTGTGTTTGAGTACGACGCGTTAGTGAAAAACAATGAATCCGGTAGTTAAGGTTTAGCACGCATTCAGACGGTAAGACTCCGTATTATTTCCGCATTCAGACTTCACTTCAGCGTCGGACGTCTCGGTGCTGCTCTCAATGGGTAAACAATTATGAGGTGGGTAGATAGTTTTCGAACGGGGACAGTTAATAAAAAAATACCAAATGGTCCCAAACATCCTGTAACAACTCCCGATAATACGGAGTTTTACCGTCTGAATGCGTGCTGCACCTTACTACCGGATTCATTGTTTTTCACAAACGCATCGTACGCAAACACACGGTAAACGACACTCTACTGCTCCATAGTGACAACTAAACGGCATTATCTGAAGTTCCTACTCACATTCAAATTTGAGAAAAACCCGTCTATTTTTGTAAATATTCCCATGGCCCAGTCTGTATATAGTTTATGCTAAATAAGTAGTATATACCATAATTTATTATAATATTATAATTAAAATGTTTTTTTAACGATTATGCATGTTGTATCGTTTAATACCCAGATTATAAATACCTACGGGTTACAAAATATAATAAATTATGGAGTATGGACTATGAATATATATCTGAATCAGTGGTGGGAGGGGTAAATTTAGTTAGGAGGGTGGCAGGTAAAACATTTCACAAGAGGAATTTTTAACTAACTTCAATGCCACTGCTGACTAATAATATTGTAATAGTGAATTAAAAATGTTTTAAATAGAACTGTATTTAAATTTTAAGTTTTAAGCTTTATGATGAGTTAACGAAAAAAATAAAAATAAATAAAACTAAGAGGTTGTTAATTTTCAAAATAATGAATTAATTAAACATTACATAACAGATAACACTATACCTATAGAACAGACAATAATATTTAAATAATTTTATTCTTAAAACTATCTGCTAAACAATGATATAATACCCAACTAGGTAGTATGCATTGCCATATTGTCCATTCAATTTTTATTTTAATAACACACATTAAATATGCGTTGTTGTAGATCTTGTATTATATTAAAAATAGTTATTAACATTCCAAAAGTTTTACAAGGATAAAATTACACAATCTGCAAAACTTATAAAAATATAATTCTAAAAATATGCCTGTATAGGAGGTAACGTGTACCAGAAATACCCATTATTCAACATTTTAATTTTATTTTAAACTACAATAATACAATATTGTTATAATAAATGTATAAGTAATTGATCGTCTGTAGAGAAAGTAGGCACCAATAAAAAATAATAATTTTCCTATTATATATATTGAATATAAATAATCACACAGTAATGGTAAAATTATGTTTTTCTATTATACCTATTACCGTAGTTTCTTTGATAAACTTAAAGGTTTATTAAAAAGTAAACAATCTGTTGGAAAAAAAATAATGATAAAAGTAAACAAGTATAAAGCAAAATAAAGTGATATGAATAATATACTTTTGGATGTAAACCATCCATTAATTATAATTTATAACGACACTTTACTTTCAGTTTATTAATAATTTTCTAAAACTGGTCACGACTCATGACGCCAATTGGCAATAATTATGATTTAACCTATAGCAGGAATTGCCTGGGAAACGTGCTGATAGGACACGATGTGATGATGACAAGTCCTTACTTCCTCCTGTACTGCATTAGAGAAAGACCATTATGGAGCATGACGTTCGAGAATCGAGAAAAATGTGGAAGTGCAGTTTTTATGTAATATAATATCTTAACATTGGGAATTTTATTTATTTTTTATTTTTATTTAATCAGATAATTCGACTTAAGTATGGTATTCAACTTTAGAAATCGATCCCTAATAGAGTAAACGAGGTTAAATGGTTCAAAGTATAATATAATATATAATATTGTATAAATATATATATATATATGCATATACATATAATATGAAGGTACTCGTCCAATATGCTATCTACAGTAATATTGTATGTTGGTTTAGTATGATAAATGCAGTATTTCTACTGCATTACACGGTACATGTTTGGCCAGTTGGTCAGTTGGTAATAAGCCAGGTATTTTTAAAAAAATTGCGTACATCTCTTTGTTTTGAATTGTGTATCGATAATCGATATAAATAACACATAGTTGACAAACTCATAATAATAATTAATAAATAATAATAAATTAATAAATCACAGTTAAACCACATATAATCGACACTACTCACAAACACACAATAAATTTATTTTTTTTTTGAAAGAAGCCTGTGATAAATTATAAAGAGGTATAAATATAATAAAATTGGGGTTTTCGATAAAAGCTTAATCTTAATTGAAAAATGATAAAGTATATGATACAAAATTTAAGGTAGATATTATATTAAAGTGTTAAACTATCATACAATTACGGTAAATGAAATATTTATATGGTAGATAAAATATATTGGACGAGTATCAATATAAATAAAATTATTAAATGGAATGTTTAAATTTTAAAGCTAAATCGTATAGCGATTTTTTTGCGAAGAATTACCTAATAAGATAAATAAATTACAAAATAAAATTTTTATCTAATATCTCATCAAGAATCAAGAAACAAGTCAACTTACTAACTTTTATACAATTATTTTAATTCGGTAGAGTAGACATACGCAAGTTAAAAATAATCTGTACCATGGAATTAGCGCTTAAAACTAGTGTAATGTATCGATATGTAATAGTTAAAAATAATTAAAAATAATTTGCTTGTGAACTAAATAAACTTATATTTTAAATAATAATATAAAATACTTCCTTTTTTATAAATTCTATCGGATCCATCAAAGCAAGAACTTTTTTAGTAATGCCCCTCATCAACTTATTCTTTCTAATTTTACTTTTAATAATTTCGAAAAATTATTACTATAACGTGGAATTCTTAATATTATACTATTAATATTAAATTATTGCCAAAAATTACCTGTCCATCAAAGTTTTAAGAATAAATATCACACACCAAACGCGCACTGTAGTTGTCTGTTACGTTTCAGATACACGTGTGCATGGACAAAGAAACAATCTCAAAGACCAACATCTTTCCCACGAAAATCTTCCACCACCTGTTTTTTAATGACAAAATAATATTTACCTTTCACTATTAGCCAACGACAACTAGGAAAATGTATGATATAAAATCAACAGTGTGCATAACCCGAGAGAAAATTTACTATCCAAATTGTATTATTAAAATCAGTAGCTTTTTAAATTATAAATTATATCATATTATAGTTATATACTTATATTCAAGATTATTATGTGATATTAATTTAAATCGTTACTGCAATCCTATAATATAATGTCCATCACTCATATTATTAGTATTATTGATTCAATTATAACAATACAAAATACATTATATCGTATATTGTGATAATTCTAAGGGTAACATTATAGTTTGAATATTCACTATGTACAGAAATATTAATTTGTTTTTAATGAAACATCAAAGAAGTAGTACAATTCAATAAATACAATGGTCGAATATGGTGTTTGAAAATTAAATTATTCCTCGTTGAAAACTGCAGTTATTAAGTACCTACTATTTTCGTTGGAATAATTTGATGTCAATTATTTTCTGAATGATACAAGACGTATAATACGATTCAATTATGGCGAGAATGTTTACGCTATGTGCGTTCTATTATTATACTTTGTTATATTTTCTATTAAAACATTTAAAAGACCAAAAATAATCGCCCATTAAATTATATACGTTTATTGGTTCCGTATAGACTAGAAGAGTTCAGTCAAAACCCGTATCGGTATTTGCATTTTGGTTTAATGATATCAATAATCAGGTTAATATATAATATAATGTACTTGTCTATATGCAAATTAACATAAAAAATACTCCATACTAGTGCAAAGTATTGATAGTTTTGTGTTTTTTTAATCATCATTCGTCATACAAAATATTATTATTATTAATTATTATTATTATTTTAATAAAATTACTTGAATGAGCTATGTTTAAAATTGGTATTATCTAAAAAAATAATTACTATAATTTTGATATGTTGTAGATTTAAATTTCAATAAAAAAAAAAAATTAAGTTTGGAAATTCTGGGTACACACATATCGTGAGTTTATTTTACAGTATTTTATGAGTATATGATATATTATGATCAAATTATGTAAATATTTATTTCCTGTAATAAAATGATGATAACGCGGCGTTCTGGATAGGCTATCTCGCTACACTACTGTCGTAGGTCTATTTTTTCCGCTCTCTCATAAATTATAATATTATGAACGTCTTAAGTATTGTCAAAATACAAGAGTAGGGACATCCGCAGGGTATTCGGCTATTATAAGTTAAATTGTTAAATAGCTTTAAAAATGTTAAATAAGTATACTGTGTGATAAATATGATAAACCTTTTTAAATTAACTTACTTGTATAGTTGAGGCGGGTTGCGTGTCATCAGATCCGGTTTGAACTTTTATTTAAGACATTTTAAGTGACTGCTTCGCCTTGATCATATAAAGGTTATATTTTTACATACAACATTTCGTTATTTTATTATAATAATATATAAAGATACTAAGCAATGTTGTCTTATTAGGTCATCACTCATCAGCAATAATATGATTGTGTACGTTTCATTTTTAGTATAGTTTAGCTTAAAAAAAAAATATCGAATGAAAATGATAAGTATCAATTATTACATAATTTATTAAAATACATACATTTTTGACTTTTGTATTATTAATTTATTACCTACTATTTAATTGTTTTTGGTTTTTTTTTTCATTTGTACACACTAAAATATACACAATAATATAAGATTTCATAGTAATATTATAATCTGCAATAAATAATCAATTTAAATAAAATATTTATCAAATATAATTGTAAAAAAACAATCGTACAAAAATAAAAAATTGGCATCAATACTTCACACTTTAATTGGTTAACACGGAGTGAAAAAAAAAACAAGGAACACGAAAGTTAAACATTTATTAAAATACTAATGTTAAGTACTTTTTAAATGAAATAGTGCTCGAATTTAATTAAATTAAAATGAACTATTGGATTTAACACTTATTTATGTAATAAAAAAATAACAACAAAATTATAGTAAAAAAAAATTGAATGCTCGTGTGTTTATAAAATTACCAATACATTAAACAGTAAAATATAATTACTGTAATCTGTTGTCAATTTTTAAAATTCAATCATTACAATATTAAGTCATTCTGTATATATCATAATAGGTGATATTTCATCAGAAGTGAACGAACTCAGGTTTCACGACGTCGGAAAATCAGCCCATTTGTTCAAATTTAACGATGGAATAATTCCACTGCGGCATGGTACTCGAGGGTTTCTAAACAAAAATATATATTCAAGTTAACCGAGACATTTGTTATTTCATGTGTATAGTTTAAATGATATTCATCAAACATTTGTCAATAAA
Source organism: Macrosiphum euphorbiae (assembly GCA_949089665.1). NCBI lineage: Eukaryota > Metazoa > Arthropoda > Insecta > Hemiptera > Aphididae > Macrosiphum > Macrosiphum euphorbiae. Next base: position 1,621,513 of record CARXXK010000005.1, on the reverse strand, counting down.
TCATTCATCTAAAAGCTAAAAAACGAATTGCATTACATTAAATTACATGTTTAAAACTTTAAGCAATAAGCATAATGTGCAATGAACACCTGCAGTTGCCTACACAGACTAGTAGAAGTATTTTTTTTATAAAACTGTTTTTACAGTTATTTTATAATAAAATGTATGTATTAACTCATTTCTTACATTTCATGATCAGGAAGAACTATTGGCCACAACTGAATAGTGTCGATCAAATCGGTATTGTCACACAACACTCGAGCTAATCTGGTTTTTCGGATTTCACGAAGTTGATCTAAATTATAAAATCGTATTTTTAGTGATTAATTTTAAGACTCTTAGAGGACTTTGTAGTATGTAGATTTTTCTAAAATACCTGGAGTAAACGAAGATGGTTGATTTGGCAGTTCGTACCAAAAACGATCACCTCTTCTGGCATAACTAAATTGAGTAGCTAAAATACAAGAAAATACAGGACCTGCCATGCTTCCGGGTAAAGGTTTTTCGGATACACCACCAGACCATAAATCTACATCTTCTGGAGAACTGTAAGAGAAAAATTAATTTAATAAAGTATAATATTAAACTATTGGATTCTTACTTACTCGTATATGGTCGAATATCGGTGAATAGTTGAGTTAGGCATGTCTCCAGATAAACTTTGGAATAAGTCAGACGCTGGTAGGCCACAGAATTTCCTAACACAGACATATAATTAAGTACATTAATTCAATACAATTATTCAACAATGGTTAAAATCTTTAAAAAAGAACTGAAGACGTCACTCTACTGTATATTTTGATAGTTTGCGAATGTATACCTCGTCATTTAAAAGGTTGCTTTATTGGATATTATATGTAATTTGAATTTAATAATAAATTATTGCATATAAAAAAGGATTCTAAGCGGAGAATATAAACTCTACTTCTAAAGATATTTTATGATTTATTTATGTATCAATTAGGTAGTTACATAATAAAGTAGCTAAGTTGAACCTTGAACTAATTTGTGACAAAAGCTTAGCATGTATAATACTATTATATAATAATAATAAATTATTGTAATATATTATTATACATTATTAAAATTAACTACAATTCAATATTAACGACGCACCTTAGAACGTTGTAAATAATATGTTCTTGGAATAAATTGCATAAAATTAGTCTAAATTTTAAAAAATACTGATTTGTATTCAAAACTAATTAACATAGTCGCAATTTCAGTTTTTGACTTGTAGGGAATTGACATATTTAAATGAAATAGTCCCTTGGAGGGGGGGCTTTTGCAGGAACTATTATAACAAATAAAACACTAGTTGAATAGTGTGAAAATAAGTATGACAAATAAATGCAGACCTGATACAGATATATTAATTTTCTATTTTTATTTTAAAAATAAATAAGTTTGAAAATGTTTGCATTTTTTAAGTTTTAAAATACACTCGATGTCTCGGGTATTTTGAGCAAATCTTTTTGTAAAGCTTTTTGGAAAAAAAAAGCCAAATTTGAAAACCGATCAATATTTGCGTTTTTAAAACGCCCTTATAATGCAATTTGAGTATCAAAATGTTTTTGGTAAGTGTATTTACGATATTCTAGTAATCAAAGGAAAAAAATACACCAGACAGGAGACATAATAAATCAGGAGGGGAGGATACGAGATGGCGAATGGGTGCTGATATGCAAAGTGTTTGGTCACTGGTCACCTCTGCAATGTTATCGCGACCGGTTCCGCGGGTTGATGAGTGTCACGGGCACGTGACGACCTTGCTCTGCCCGCGAGGCCAGACAGAGACGGCAGCGGAAGCGATGGTTGACGGTGACGAATCAGACGACGGGCGGCGGAGACCAATAGACGCGGGGCGAGTGTAGCGAAATTTGGTGATGTGAAATCGGTGGTGACCACGGACATGCCACCTGGCCGATGTGAGCTTACCGTTTAACGAAAAGGCGATAGTCAGCGGACCGCAGTACGACGCACCGCAGTCGTAACCCAAGGCCGTATCTAAGGGGGGTCCAGGGGTCCAATTCCTTCAATATGTCTTATTTTCAACCAAATATCAAAACCTTAATTCAATAAAATTACAATATACATGTTTTGGACCACCCCCACCAGAAAAAAATTTCTGGATACCACTTACGCCCTTGCTCCTAGCACATATATATCTACCACTCACCCCATGCCAACCGTGGTCATCGTTGGTACCGTTGGTACCTCTAATAGCCATGTCGTGTCGCTCGTCGCTCCACTTAACGGTAGCTTTAGCCGGACGCTCGCCGAGCCGCCAGATGGTCTAGCGCGTCAACGATGGCCGAACGCTCTCCCCCGCGAACCCGTCGCGCCGAGGGCGGTCGGAGAACCTAAGCCCCTCCAAGCCCCCAATAAATTCCACCTAACCTAATTAATATGACTATTTAAATCAAAATTACTTTGCACGATGTAATTATTGAGTATTTTGAATACAATAATATAATTTATACAAGTACGGATTTTGAGGATTCTTGTATTATGCTATCAAACTTTTTACTGAGAAATTTTTTTTATCAATATTTATAGAAAAACTGTAAAATGTCTTTAAATAGTTCAAAATAAATTTTTAAAAATGTATCATGTCTTTTAAATACTAATCTAAATATTTGACGAAAATTCCTATCCCCTCAGCATCTAAACCAATAAATAAAAACAAATTATTCCGTTTAAAAATATTTGCAGGCGAAAAATATTTTGAGTAATTGAGTTATTATACATAGGAACTACCACCGACCTAATGATTAAATATTTTATATTGAAAAACTTTTAAGAAACATAAATCAAAGTTATTTTGAAATAATTATAGTGTAAATGTCGTCTTCTTACACTTTAGTTATGTGATCAAAATCACTTACCTGTATTCCATAAACCCTGGTAATCCAAAATCTCTGCCTCTTTGAATATTAAATGATACTAAATCCACTCCAAACCTCATACCCGGTTTCTTCAACAACATGTTCGTAACTTCTTGTGTTACCGAATCGTCCATAGCCTGAGCAACTTGATTAGTCAATCCCATTATGTACTCATCGAGAACTCCAGCTCTATACAAATCATATGGACGGCGGATAAGATCGGACAGTTTTTTAGAAGCTAAATGAATATGAATATGAATTAAAAATTGTTTAATGATTTTTCTTATATTATAATGTACATATATATTTTTTAATTCATATTAGATCATTCTAATTTACCAATAAATTTGTGAGCTTTGCTCCATCTTTCGATCGAAGTGGGCAAAAATGTGTGACCAATTCTGAGAGCTGCTGCAGAGAATTCGGAGAGGATGTTGGGGTTAACATTCGAGTCATAGCCGTCCCAATAGCCCTAAATAAAAGTGTATATTAACATTTGTTTAAAAAATATAGGTACATTGTTTTATAAGTACTAATATTAAAATAACAATATATAATTTAAAATTTAATGAGTTACTGGTTACCAGTACCACACAGGAAAACATAAACATATGTAAAACTAAATATTATTATAATAATTTAACTAGATAATAAAAATTTGAATAAAAATCCAATCTAATATTAAAATATATAAATAGGTACCTACTCCGAACTTCGATGCTGAGCTAAAATGTTATAATTTATACTGTAGGCAAATCAACTTTCGACTTCAATAATATTGTTTTAAATATGTATAGTATACATTGTATACTTTTAGTTTCATTTAAAATGTGTTTCAGATTCAGAGTGATAAGGAGTTATTATTTATAAATTAAAATAAACCCTGTATTATTAGATATATTTTTTTTTTTTATCATTACTCTTATAAAATATTTGAAATTTCTATTATAAACTGTTTAAATTACTTCTTTTTGTAATAGCAGTCCGAATTTTTCCATCACTCCTTTTCCAAGCAATGTTGGCAAAAACTCGTTATAAGTTATGTGCTGAATTTCTGCTATAACGAGCCGTCTTGCTTCTTGGAAAATAGTTTCGTCATCCCAATGTGGATTGATTTTACCAAATTCTTTTGCTATTCTATTATGTTCTCTTGCCCATATAATATGCATAGTTGCAAGTACGAGTTGTTCGTTAACTCGAACTTCTCCTGAAAATTAAATTGTTTTATGTATTAGGTGGGTACCTATTAATTTCAAAAAATTTTAAGTTCTAAATTAATTTCATGAATATAAAATAATATAATACCAGCATCAAAACAATATTGCGAACGGTTCACTCTAGTACATCCTTCGTCGGGATCTTTAAGTCTTAAAGGCAACAAATCCTTTAGTCCGTGGTCGATAAACGCTGGGTTCATGCGAAGTAAACCAGCATAACCAGTTCTTAAATGTCTATACGTAATCAAATATTATGCAGTTGAAATATTTTGCAAAAATAATCAAAGATTCAATATAGTTTTGCAATATAATATTAAACCTAATGTTACATTAGTTTTTTATAATAAAATAATATGAACTAATTTTACCTTACAGTATAAAAAAAACGTAGGTATCAACATTTCTAACTTTTTAAATACCTGGCATAATCTTCAGTTACGCTGTAAACCGTATTTGCATCAATTACACCCGTCAGCGTGTTGAATGGTACTCTTGAACCTAAAATAATAATGTGTAATTATTATAATGTGTTAACAAACAAAATTGTGTAAGAAAAGTAGTTATTAATTCAAAAAAACTTTCTAAAACACAACAATAATATTTATTATTATATTATTTTTGTGTTCCTTGTAAATGTATTTACCTACATGGTACCGTTAATGATGTAAATTAGGTAATAAAGTAAACGCCTAGCCAATATCATAAATATTCCTAACATCAGTAGTCGATATCTTCAATGCCTAGGCATTAATTGTCAACAAACCACATAGGCAAGGTTGTAAAATTCAAATATTTTGTTAACACATTTACAATTATGACTAGAAAATTACTTAAATTAGACATACTGATAGACAATATTGATAATTTGGGTCAGAAATTTAATAATGCATATAAGATAAATTATACATTTATACTTAATATTACATAGATAAAATAAATAAAATGAATCATTTATTTTCACAATTTGATGTACAGTGACACTTTGAAGGTAGGTACTATAGGTGGATACTGGATACTAGATCATGGTATGCAATGTGCTAGTAGCCATGCGTGTGTCCAAATATTATAATTTTATTAATATAATTATTAATTAATTATTATAACAATAGGTTTAGTAAGTAAATTATAATCTCGATTTATATTGTAAACCAACTACATAGATGCGATAGACAGCTATCTTTTACTTAAAATGTACCAAATGTACGACCATCGACATATTAGAGTTGGAAAGTACGTTATTGTTAATGCCGATTATAGATAAATCGATAAATAATTTACAAATACATTATTTAAACTTTTACGTACATAACTGTTACAACTTATAATAAGTACCTGCCTAAAATTAGAGTTTACCTAACATCCAGCTTACCTAAATAGGTTGCAATAGATACATTAAATTTTAGTTTTTAGATTATAAAAGCCCGGAGTTATCGTCATTACCTAGGAAATATTACTAAATGCATCATTGCCTGAAAATAATGGACATAAGCGTTATTTCCTAGTCAATATCGTAGGCAATAAATATCGTATACTGTCTAATTTGGTCGGAAATAACGTTATTGACTAGTCATTAACGTTAATTCCTTAATTCACGTCTTTGCCGGTAACATACATATATTATGTTTTAATACCTATGACCTATCTGAAGTTAACTTATAAAAATGTCATGGGTGTTTTGAATTATTTTTAAAATAATATTCAAATAAATGTATGTACATAATATATAATATATATGTATGGTTAAACAATTTATAATATTTAGTAATAGTAACAACTTATTACCAGGGCTCATAAGCACTTATAATTATAAGTTATTACTTATAAGTATTGATATTTTATTTTTTTGTAAACATAAAATAACCTAAATATCAACAAAATCGTAACGACTCAACATACTTCCTTACCTAAGCGACATCCTGGTCTTACAGATGGAAAAGCTCTTACAAAATCGATGCATTTTACATTAAATTTACTGTAGAAGTAATCATCGTCAGGAACAGGAATTTCATTGCAGTACGGATGTTTTAAGTGTGGAGGTCGATTACAGCATTCTTCTGGTTCATTCTTGGAAATTGGATCTAAAAAAAATGTAATGTATTTATTAAAATAAACCTTTTTTTTAAATTCTAATAAATTCATCATCATAACACATAAGCAAAAACTTTGTCCAAAACTTCCCATATTCTTCATCAATATTTAAATTATCACTTAATACTACCTTTTAATACGCAGTGGTCAACTGAGAGATTTTATTATATTTTAAAATTGTACTCATATAGGTACTAGTTTAGTAGGTATTATTATTATTATTATTTTTCTTAATTTTTTTATTACTATTATTCTTACATTTTTATATAGGTTGTAATTATTATTAACATCATAATTAACATGGTAAAATCATCATTATTATGCTATATATTAGGTATACTATACTAGTATTATAATTTATATAACATATAATCAACGTTGTATAACTTATATTATTAAGCCCATCATGTAAATTCAAAAAAAAATATAAGCACCTGTAATTATTGATGACATATAAGCTACGAATATCTCGTTTTAAATAATTTGAACTTTTAAATAAATTTACTCCCAATACAATATTCCAATATACTTTTGTAAAATATACCACATCGAGATGTACGTTAAATTTTATCATGATATTATGTCCTCCTTGTAAAATAGTCAAGACTTACCAGCGGGCGTTCCCATGAGTGTGAAATCGTGGTCCATAAACTGACCAAAAGCGACCAACATCACGGTGGCAGCGTGTTCATGGTATCCTTCATCGGGGTGCATCGTCCTGGAAACCACTCTGGCTATCGGTAGATCTCGGTTGTTGAGGCTGCTAACTTTTGGTGCACTCATTCCGTCGGAAAACAGAGGTCCAACCAACCTGGAAAAAGGCGTATTGGTAGCACCCCACGTCGGATGTTTGACGTTGTTACACAGACCGTCATATCTCCTGTACTTGCCCGGTCTGCACTCGACGTTGGATAAGAAAGCCGGACACACCTCTCTGATTAAAGTCCTCGACGTGTCTATCTGAGGCAATCCTTTTTCTACCTCTTCGTACGAAAGTCCATAGCTATAAAATATTATATTGTAAGCGTAATTATAGATACTTAGTTATCTTCTATCCGCCGCAAAGAGTGTCGTGATTCGTGGGTACACCTTACTTTTTAGTCAACTGTATGGATATGTCCAACAATAGTTCCCCGACGGATGCCAACTCTTGAGCAGTCCACTTCTCTTTATTTGTTTGTGCCACATCTGAAATAATCAAATATTTATTTAAATCGTCCTTCGAAATGATACCATGTAATTATATTGCAGTTAATGTAATTTGTGATTGTGTATTTTAGAGGTCAAGGGATGCAAATAGCACTTGTATATTATTTTATATCCTTTCTACAATCAATAGCTAGTATAGTATTTACTATTTTGCAATATTTAAATGGATACAAAAGATATTCGGATCCTCCAACAACAATGATCCAGTAAAACCGGTTGTGAAAACTGTAAATCCTTTCACCGATACTGAGTGCAGTTGTGGAGTATTCAACTCTTTTTTTTGCAATTTTATTTCCGTTGATATTTACGAATTTTACAATTAAATAAATTGTTACAGCTAATAAAGTTAATACAAAGTGAGTTGCATATAACATGTTTTTAGGAACTTCTAGAAAATTATTTAAATACAATATTTATTGCTATAGCACAAATCAATATTATTCTCCACGTATCTAAACATGGCTAGTTAAAACTTTGGTTGTGTTTATACTTACTTATTCTTTTTCTGGCATCTATATATGCTTGGTTGACAGCTTCGTACGTGATGCATTGACCTGGTAGACCAAAACCACTTGAAATTAAAAAAATAATGGATTACAAATCATTAATTTGTATTCTCTTGTTATAGATTATAATTTAAAATATTCATCTTATATTAATGAAAAATTGAATAGTACGTTAACATATTTAATGTTGATATTGCACATGACTTTTGTACGTACAATCGTTTTTATCGATTTATTTTAATAATTTGTATTTTATAATTGTTAGTTAATTATAAATTTGTATTTCAATATAATATTACAAATTAAATCAATATTATTATGAACGGGTTTTGTGATACGGTGTTTATGTTATCTTAAATATTATAACTTGTGAATAATAAATAATAATTTACGCACTATACCAACACTAATCTATATTGTACTAACATATTTCTTTCGATAGGTAACCTATGTATTTATTTTTAAAATTGAACCCCATAAATATTTATACTATTAATAATATATAAAACATTATTATTTAAACTTTGTATATTATATTTTAGTTGTAACATATTTTGTAAACCGGTACATAGGTATATATTATATATTTTAAATATAAATACTATATTATACACCTTACACACCACGTATTTTATTCCTATCATTTTTTCATTCATTTGTAACGTATATAAATATGTTTTTTTTTTTTTTATTAGCCTTAGTCATTGACTATTATGTTAAATAATTTTGGTGCAGTTAAATTATATAACTGTACACAATATTCTAACTTTAAGATGAGTTATACAAGTATTCAGATTTATATTGAATCTAGTTTCCTAATGGAATTCAACAAACAGAAATAATAATGTTATGTAGATTGAACTTGACTAATTTATGGGTAACATATTTTAATACTCAAATAGTTTAACGTCATAAATAATATTTATACTTACAGTGGACCGCCTCTCAATGTGTTGGTATTAAAATCAAAGAAACTAGTCCTTCCCGAACCAGTTAGTTGTAGTGCACATTCGCCATCTACAGATTGAGTTTTTCCGAAAGTGCATATTGTCAGTATTGAACTGACAATTATAAATACTCTGAAACAAATCATTATACAAATTTGAAAAATTAAATCATTTTATTACCTTTGTTTTACAATACGAATTAACTACATTTATACGTGGACCAGTTTATTAACAAATTATGGAATATACGAGTTTATAAATTTAAAAGTATAGAACTTTCATCAATAGTATAAATTATAAAACGATTTGTAATGACTTTATAATGTATCTAAGAAATTTCATATTTTTTAAATTGTAATAAATACTAATTTGTTCTAATCATATTTTATACTCTGCAAGTAAGATTGGCTAACAGTTTTTAAATGCAAAAATGTCACAATCAAGTATTGCCTAAATAATACATTTTTATAATTCGAAGAATGATCATCGACCTCAACGGTTTATAATTAAAAGTAACCAAGTTAGTAGCTACAATTAACTATAAGACAATTTTAATAATACGTGTATATAGTTATGATATAACAGATATATAATATTATGTATTCATAGTCCAGAACAGTATATACAGTAGTTACATTCCAACTAAGGTAATACAATTTATTTTATTTTAACCTGCCATTTTATTTTTCTTCGGTGGCTTAAGTTGAGTAACCACAGTGAACAAGAAGAAGAATATTAATTGTTGAAATAAATACAATAATTTGTCTTATTCATTTTCTAAAATAATCGACTATTATTCAGAGTTAAAAAGTAATGACCTATTAAAAATAAAATGTCTACATACGCAACGTCGCAACATCTCTGTATTTAATTAATTCATCTAGAATAACCAATATAATAATTAGCATAATATTACACTAACACCTATAAAATATGTACATTATAAATGTATAGAAATAAAAAGTAATAGTTATACAAATGGTTGTATGGTGTATTCATAATTTATTTGTACATGCGGTGCATATTTTACAAGTACCTAACTACTTTTTTTAGATTTCTAGTGTATCAATAAATAAGTTTCGTGCACAATTTAACTGTAATTTACAACACGATTCAACTGAGTATTTATAAAATAGCGAACCTTTGAAAGTCATCACCAATTCAAACTTCACAAAATAGAGTAAAATAGGGATTTAAAATTATTGAATAGTTTAATTTAAAAATATTTGCCTGCGGAGAAACTGTTTTTGCAAAAATTAAATACCGTAGATTTTAATCCGTTGACACGCGTTATGTTTATCTTGCCTTAATTTTATGACATCAATTAAATAGGTATACCAAACACGTCTTCCGTTACCAGTTAGGTATGTACACCGTCATCCAATAGGTAAGGTTAGATTTTTTAGATTTAAGTCGTCGTCTAACGGTAAGTATACCTAGTTTGAATAAATGGTTTTAGAGAAAACTTCAAGTCAAAAATTACGTAAATGATTAGATTAAAATATATATTTTTGTTATCAAGATTTTATACAACCGTTTACGTAGCAAGAATAATATATTATTAATACAAACTATTATATTGTGTTTTTGGCTCACCCACACTTTCACTAACATCTGAACAATATTAATATTATGCTTGCCATCATGCGGGGCTTTATTTAAATATCATGGTCACAATTTCTATAGCATATAATTTCATGTGCATTAAGCATTTAATGATGAGTAATTTAATAGTAAATAATATAAACATTTTACAGTAAACAAATCGAGTGTTGAAATGTTACTAGTTTGAGCGAAAATACAATAATCCTAATGCAGAGAATGTGATTATGTACCTACCTACTGTAAAGCCATTATATCATTATCAATAACAATTTCCATAAAAATGATTACATTAAATACTTATTACATAATAGTAAAAATGAAGATATGATTGGCAAAAAGGTTTCTCAATTATTACTAGAAAAATCACGACATACCTAGGTACTATACTATGGTTCTGATAATTCGTGATAATTCGTTAAACTTATGTTGTAAATTATTAATAATAAACCTTCACATTTTTTACGTAATTGGTGAAACATTAAAAAAATAAATAGCTATTGAATAACGATCTAATATGATAATATTATAATTCTTGAGTGCTTTGAATCAATAGATAAAAACGGATTTTAAACGTATTAGTTATAAAAATAATAACACACAATGCCATGCTAAATGTAATTGACCATCAGCAGAGAAAGTAGGCACCCAATAGAAATTATGTTTTTTTTTATTATTATAGAAGTCGTATGGTGAAATACTTTATTCTATATCATATTTTCAGGCATAATCTTTTAATAATATACCTTCTTTTAGCTTTCCTAAAATTCGTTTTCACACGAAACCCCATCATATTATGTCAGTTGGCAAAATGGTTATATCACATTACCTACTTACACAGCTACGCCCGAAACATTTCAATTTTTTCGGCATTATAATGTATTAACAAATACAAGTACTTAATACTAACACACTTAATTACTGGATTTTATCAATCAATTCGATACAATTAAAATGTACTTTTAAATAATAGTGTAGGTAGGTAAGTATAGGTACAAGTTACTCAATAAATATGAAGCTGTAAGATGATTCGTTAGTAGCTAAAATAAAATAATATACCTAAAGGCTATGATAGTATTGATAATAATATTATATTGTTTATACTTTAAATGACGTAATTATTTTTAAATATACGATAAAATATGTATATTTACAATTTTTTTTTTTAAATAATAATTATATAAAAATACAATTTGATGCTTTCTTGGTTCCCCGGAAATGATTTATACCGTTAGTTATAATTTCATTGCACAAAATATAATTTTACATTCATTCAAACACGATTATCGTAATATTATTATAATGTTTTATCTGAATTGTATCGAGTTAACCATTAAGATTTTAGGTTTCATTGGAAATAGTCTGATACACTTAACTACGGTACGGATACGAATTAAAATATATATACTTAACGAATACATGCGGATAATAGCGATGTACTTTAAATTATATTATACACTCAAGTCTAGATTTTGCAATTACTTTTTATAAGCTTTTCTAACTATATTTTTACTTCAATGTACACATGAGTAAAAAATCATTGTTTTATTTTTTTAAATTAAATTTGAACAACAAGTTAACAAAAAAAATAATCTAAGAATCATGTTGCTTCTAAACCGAGAAAGGAATTTATTATGAGTACCTACACTTATACTGTTTTTCATATTAATTGATAAAAATAAATTTTTAATTTCAAAAATAATCGTTATTGTTGTATGAGAACATTTTTCAATGCATGTAGGTATGTGATTTTATTTTTATGAAAGTAAAATTGTATTGTGTGTTCCACTTTTTTTCATTATTGTTATTTTTATTAATACAAATTTAGCACTTGAACTTACCTATCCATCAAAGCGATTTCCTACTGCACTGTGCACGTGTATTTACTATTACGCATAAGGTACATGTGAGTACAGTACTAGAAACGGTCTCGATGACCCCTTTTTTCACAAAAATTTCCCCTACCCAATTTACATATGACGATAAAAATACAAGATGCCTTTCACTATAGTCAAGGACAACTCGGAAAATGTATGGCGTCACACCGGTAAAGTGCATAATCTGAGTAAAAAAATCACACTCGGAAATCGCATCAGCCAAAGCAGATTGTTCCATATACACCCATAATACGTCTTATTTTTCAAAACATAGGTACTAACTAAATACAAATTATCTATTAATTTCTATCGAGCTAAGCTTTCCGCATCGTTAATTTGAAATTTGAACAGACGGTTAGGCTATTAACCTAATAGACGGTCGTCTATTATAATTTATAAAATATGGTCTTGAAATAAAGTCTAACTGCAAATATTATATCGTACGCAAATTTAAATTTTGAGAAAAGGCATAACACGACGTGATAAATCACACATATACGATTGGTACGAGCTGTACCTATTAATAATAATTAGTGGCTATCATTTAAAAATATTTTCTCGCATCGTTCAAATATCGAAAAAAATATTATACCTATATATATATTTAATTATATTTTCAACAATAAAATTAGGTACATTGTTCGATATGGGTGCATAGTAATATAGTATAATATTATATTGCCATTCAATTAGTAGACAGCGGAGAAAGTAAATGGTTTTTTTTCTTCTTTTAGTTATCCAGTTATATAGCGAATAACGTTATTATACTATTATACAATACACGCTCTTAACCTCTACTAAAATCTCTGAAACCATATTTAGCGGCGATATAAATATATTATTTATTGCTAAAAATAAAAGATGCCTTTCACCGTATATATATACTGCAGCTGAGGATTATATTCGGAAAACGTACGATTTAGCGCATCATCTGAAGACTAGAAGACTGCAGTATAAGACGTATACTGTAAAGGTAATTTTATTATTCCTGATAAAAATTATTTGAAGAGAGTAATGTGTAATACGTGGCAAGTGAAGCGACCGGGATTTAAATAATATAATGTATAATTTAATAGAAACATCTCCTATCCTTGATCAAAAAGTTTAACTAACAAGTCAAAAAGTAAATAATTTTATCCACAAAATTAAACATTATGCAATTATTAATTAATGCAATAATATTATAAGAATGGTAAGTACCTGTATAAACGTTTAATAAAAAAATAAATAAATAGATAACATTTTACAGCAATGCATAATATTTAAAACTTAGAACCAAACTTTCACAAATGGATCGTTGTTGATTATACTATTATAGGACGAATTTTAATAATTGTATGTAAAAACTCATAATTCACTATAAATTTACAGAATTGGTTTAGTGATTAAATTTGTATATTTTATTTTTATCTTAAGACTATTTCAACTTTCCCCGTGTATTACATAATAATATGATATCTTCATATTTAAGTACATCGTGCAACATGACGTGTTTTTCTATTGTTTCAAAAATATATATCAATTAAAATATTATGTAACAGTCCTCGCTGAATTTTCATGAAAAATAAATGCATCTACGCATGTTCTGAATGCATTATATTTATGCATATTTTGTATTACTTTAAACTCCCCATTAGCTACATTGGCTCAACTGTAGATATGAAAATATAATATTGGTTCTAAAACCAGTGTTGTAAAGTATTTGAGTAAAAGTATTTGAGTAAAAGTATTCAAATACTTTTTTCCGTATTGAATACTTTTTCAAATACTTTTATTTTTGAAGTATTTGAACGGTATTTTAAATACATTTTTTACTATTGAATACTATTTTATTGAATACTTTTTTTATTCCTTCAATTTTTTATTCATTGTCAAATAATAATAATGTCTTAATAATATTATAATATATATTTATCATTTATGAACAATTCTATATTGGTTTTAGTTTTCGTCTATTAATAGCTAATTAATATTAGTTACTCTGAGAAACCGTCTGTTTATCGTCGACACTCGACGACGATTGGAACGGTACGTTTCGGTACCTACTACCTACCAATATGGTATATTATAATAGCGAAATATAATACGAACATTAGGTAGGTAAGGTATGTCGTATACGTACGTATTTTTTTGTTTTGTATTTAAAATTATTTCAAATACTTCTAAAAAGTATTTGAGTAATACTCAAATACTTTACAATAGATAGTATTTGGGTGGTATTTTAAATACTTTATTTTATAAGTATTTGAGTAATTACTCAAATACTTTTTAAAAGTATTTTTTACAACACTGTCTAAAACTATGAAGTATATGACTATAGACTTTGCCGCGAGTTCACACCAAATAAACGTTTTATACTCGCATTTTTATTTACATGCAAATTGTTTTCCTATGTGCTCGGAGAGTGGTTTTTCGAGAAGTAAAATGTTGATGTAGGTTAAAAACTAACTAGATTATTTTAAACTATAGATAATTATACCACAAGGGTCAAAAATTGTTTTTATTTTTAAGAATCATTAATATAAAATTTTCACCTGAAGAAAAATAAAATAAAATGTAATAAGAATAAATAAAGAAAAAGGTAAAATTTATAAATTCAAATCGAACATGATTTTCTCCCATTTTTGGAAAAGATATTAATTAAAAATATTGAAATTACTTACACCCGAGAACAGTGTTTCTGTCTGCCATATTGTTGGGCCCTGATCAGTATTTTTTTTAATGTAATTTAAATAGGTAATAAAAGAGCAATTCAAAAACATCAAAATGTAATAAATCCCACCAAAAACATATATGTAAAATGAGAGCCAAGTTCAATACTATAATATATACCTTGGTTGTTGACTGCAACGACAAAAGAAGTGAGACCTAAATGGGTGCCAAGTTAGGATAATATATTGAAGCCTAAGGTGTGACTTGGCTACTTTTCATATACGAATTATTATTATAAGTACCTACTAAAACAGTAATGGAAGAGTGAAGATGATTTTCCGAAGAATAAAATAAGAACTCAAAGCTTTAGAACTTGCAAATGCTATAATATATAATTCGTAGCCAAGTCAGACCTTAGGCTTCAATATATTATCCTAACTTGGCACCCATTTAGGTCTCACTTCTTTTGTCGTTGCAGTCAACAACCAAGGTATATATTATAGTATTGAACTTGGCTCTCATTTTACATATATGTTTTTGGTGGGATATCATTACTTTTTGTATGTAAATTATTATAACCTAACCTAACCTAGCCATGACGTATTCTATAAATAAAGTTTATTACTCTATAATATAATTCAGTTACTAATATTAATAATAATATTTATTATAAAATATTTTCCGTTGGTATATACAGAGTATAAAATATATGTAAAATAAATATACAATTATTTTAACTTTTTTTGAGTATATTTTTAATTATCATAATTTTATTGACTGTAGTTTCTACCGTTGGGTGGATAATTCATAATTTGTAAGAATAATTATTTAATTATTTTAATTGTAATATTTAAAAAAAATAATATTAATTACATACATAGATAGAAAAAAAAGTATGTTGCTGCGCGCGGGTCTACAATATCGACACATATTCGGCTAGTCGTATTTTTGGAGCGGCGATACGGGAAAGGTTATTTAAGTCAACATTACATTACATTAAATTAGAGGCAATTCATTAATAAATTGAAAAATTAAACATAATAGATAAAATAATTGCAAAATTATAATAAAATCAATTGATTAAAAAATTAAAAATTAAAAATTAAAAAATTTTAAATTAAAAATTTTCAAGTTTCTGATTTTTTCCTTTGTATTTACCTAACTACCTATCTGTATGCCAAATTTGAACTTTCTAGGTCATCTGGAACTGGGTTAGAATTTTGATCTATAGGTAAGTCAGTGATAAAAATGACGATTTTCGGACGTTAATATCTAAATAACGGTTTGAAGTGTGTTTATGAAATTTAGAGCACATATGTATCTCGTTAGTCTCAATATATGAGCCAAATTTGACATGTTTATGTGGAATAGTTTTTGAGTTATGAGGGGGTCAAAAGTGGCTCCAAATGGTTCGTGTAATATTACACACGGTGCTGCTCGCCAGTTCTGTTAGCTAGAACTTGGCTTGACACGCTACCGCGTGTCTAGATAAAAAGAAAGTATTTTTGTATATAATATGTATAATCATACTAAACGGTTACCTAATATTATACTTACCATAATACAGGGCCATCACATGAATCTTCCTCGGTGAGGCACTAAAGTCTGAGGTCGGCTATTTTTTTCTGTTAAAATAAACAAACTACTCTGCTTAAATAAATACCTACCTGTAAAATGATACAGAGGATCGTGTGAATGGTAAATTATTATTATTGTGAGCTACGACAGTTTCCTCATCGGACGCTGAACGGAAATATCCGCATTACCACGTAATTAATTCGAAACGTATGTTGATGGATTACATTTAAGAGCAAAAAACTAGATGAACACCTTAGATTGAATTAAAATTAATTCTGACAAAAAAAATTTGAACTCTACAGCGTTTTATCCGTGTGATTGTGAGAGTTAATTTTTTAAGGAAAAAATAAGTGTACATCGAAATCTATATAATGTGTTCAAAAATACATAAATTAATATAGGATAGATACAAAATTACTTACCACAAATAGATATGAAAAAATGTAGTAGTATATTGTGTGGCAAGGGCGGGAAATTGCCTTCCCGCACGGGCCACACATACTATTTTTTTTGTCTCTGCATTTATCGATCGCGGTAAAGGTAATACAGGGCCTAGATGAAACAACTAGACCATAATTATTCTACAACAATATTTCATGAAAGAAACGATTTGGTTTTAATTTATTTTAAGCGTCACGCATGGAGGATGAATATAAGATGTAGGTAACCAAAAGTTTATGTTTTGTAAGGACCGTGGTACAGATTTCAAGATAAAAAATAATTATTATATTAAAATAAAATAAGAATGTAATAACGGCAAAGGCAATGCACTGCGCAGGGATCTTGCGCAACAATCAGATTGTTCTACGAAAACAATTTCATGAAATGAAAATGAAAATGTGTCATAATGTCATGCAAGGAGGTTTGTAACCAAACGTTTATGTTTTGTAAGGACCGTGGTATAGATTTCAGTGTCTGGTTGTGCAGGGGATACGAGCGTGATATGTGCGAGCAGCCCTTTTGGGGATTTCCATTTTACCGCCCGGCACTTTTTGGGATTTCCACTTTACCACCAGCTGGACGGAAAAAGGACGCTTTCCAACGCTTCAACCGCTATCGAAAACCAAACTTTCAGTGCAGGCGTGATAAAAAATATAGGTATTACAACAAAAACTATAAAATTTAAAAATATCAAAAGGTTGGTAATGTGATTAAATTAGATAAAATTCAAAATTAAATGGGTACGAATCTTAATCATATTTTCGTTCAATTGTTCAAATAAGTACCTAATGAACTCGATATATTTAGTTTTCTTGAGAGGTAACTAAATAAGCACAAATCTGTAAAAATATAATAACAATTAATCATAATTTAAAAAAATAAATACAATCATAACTATTTATTTGGAGCTCAAACATAGATTATGCTACGCCTGCAAGGGTTGGGTCCAAAATACATAATAACTATGTTTATTATTATACGATTTCAGTATTGTAGCAATTGCTAGGTAAGTTAAGCTACTAAAATTTTACTTGTAAACTTAAAGTTTCTTGTGACGAATGGTATAGTCTATAGCAATCATTTTGTCAACATTATCCATCAAAATCGGATAATACGATAATTTCCAGGGAAATGTACACATTATGTCTACTTATCCATTGAAAGATCCGTTACCTCGTCTACGCCTACCTGCAACGCATAAAAAACGCATTACATAAAAAACAACGATTTATCTTCCATTAGTTCTGGATAATTTTTTGAAAAAATACATGAAATGTGTATATATAAGTATAACTAATTTTGTTATTCAAGTGTTCAAAACAGTATAGGTAGTATACCGTTTGTTCAACAAAAAAGAATCTGACTGAACACTATTAACGGGTCTTAGACAAATCGTCTAAACGAAAATAATTTTTATTATTTTTTAGTGATCGTACATAATATCAACTACTGACATCTACTAACAAGTAACAATGATGGATGAATAAATGTTTTAAAAAACTGCAGTAGGTAGGTTGTAGGTACTATATACCTAGTATAAGAGTATTTGTTGTGCTGTGCCCGATATTTATACGATAGCCGATAGGTAGGTTCTAGGTACCTACCAATCTAATATTTATATTATATGCATCGAATGTATAGGATAACTTAAGAATCAAAATAAGTAATTATATTTTCTCGAGGCCAACTTTTTTGAACAAGTTATTTCACCGGAGAATAAATATCCATATAAAAAGCTCCGGTTAACTTTATTCGGAGATGGTACAACTGGCCCTAAGACGAATAATCGTCGACTCTTGAAATGTTCACCAAACATTTAAAATAGCATTTTCCATACATGGTACATTTTTAAAACTATTTTGATTCTTTTTGAGATATTTATAGCCATGATAATTTTTTCAAATGTATCTAAACTATTTTTTAGATAGAAATTCATAATAGGTTTTCCTTTCATAGCTAACATAAGAAAGTTTAATACAAGGTTCCCAACTAGTGTTTCCACCTCTATATAAAAAAGAAAGAGTTCACCCTTCACCGGGAAGTCACACTATTTATAGCCATGAGATATTTTAGATTTTTATAATTTTTTTTTTTTTAATATTAAATTTGATTATTTATACAAATATGACACAACGTCTCCGCTCATAATTGTTATTCGTATATAATGATTAATCATTGGATACAAATACAACACATATCCATTGACCATTACAACGACATGCTCTATAGACTGTGATTTGTGAATATTAAATTATGATAAACATGGGCCTAAATTGCCTACCTAAGGCGCCGTGGTAATTTTAACGGCCTATTGATTAAAGCATTTTATTATTTTTTTTTCAATTTGAATAATTTTTTTCCGATGTTTCTTTGTGGAGTACATTTACTAAATAATCATCATTTTAATTTACTTGCAAATTGCAATTATTGATGTACGTGATGGAGTCGGGCGTCATCTTATATAATAAATTTAATTCCCTCTTTATGCGGCACAGTGTGCCCATTAAAATATTTTATTTAGTAGTTGATATTTATTGGTGAAATGGTGTTTAAGGGTGAAAGATTGTTCTATAAAATGACCCCATTACTTCGGTATCATCTGATTAAATTACATAGGTGATTATAATATATGAGTGGATTTATCATTGCTATTGAGTAGGTACCCTACCTATTGATGCTTCCATATTGCATTAGTGCCATCAAACATCAGAATGTATTTTGGTCAATCCCGGATTAAGGATCAATTTGGGCCCCAAAACACCATACACTTAGAGGGCCTTTCAACTTAAACTTCAAAAGTTAGTTATCACCTATATTTATACATAATATGGTGTCAGTGTATGTGTGGTGTATCAGACCCACCATTATCCACCTGTGTAACATGATAATAGTATATTAGTACAATATAAATTATTAATGCTTTGTGTTTAATATTTGTAGGTAGATACTATAAGTAGTAAGTAGTAAGTAGGTACTACTTACTAGGTACTTACCTACTACTTAGTACTTTTACACCCCATTTTATAAAGGAACTGGAATTATATTGTAGTATTTACATCACTATTCCACTTTTTAAATACATTTTTCTTTTAGGTAGGTAACTCATTAATTAATGATAAGTAACGCCTACAAAAAAGTAGTTTTATTAAAATGTAATTAACTTTAACATCATAAAGTAGAATAACACATCCATGAAGTTGGTGGACTATGTTTTAAATGATATTATGATATTATATTACTCATTTAAGTACATTTCAATATGTTCTGAGCAAGAATAACATAACATAGATTATGGAACTATTGAAGTCATAAAATAGGAATTGTAGGTTTTTTTAGTATCTACAATATTTTTAATGTAATATCAGTATAATTATGTTATAAATAGCCTTATAAATATGTATGCCATGAAGCACAAACTAATAAATATTATTTAATAAAAAAAAAATGAGAATAAATGAATGATAAATAATAATTTTGATTCCTGCAGTACCAATGGAAAACAATATTTAGATATTATTATTAGGTAATAATTATTAATTTCCAAGCAAAAATAAAAAAATTCATGAATAAATATGAATTGTACTAACTTGAAGACAACTAAACAATAAAATATATTATATATATTTATGTATAATATATTATATTATGTGTATGTCTAAATTAACAAATATAATTTTTATTTTAATATTGATGTATTATTTATTTTGTTATTAAATAAATAAATAAAAAACAAACACAAGATGATTAGTTATAAAAAAGATTGGCAAACATAAAACAGTAAGGAAAAAATGTATAAAATAAATATAAACTTAAAAACATATTGAGCCATTTCTTCACATATTAGTGAGTAAATTGTCAAACAATACATCTCTAGTCTTTGGTCTAGGATTATCTTTCAACTTTGTTTTCACAGCACCAGTTTGACCCAACATCCACTCAAACTCTGAAATTAATAAAATGCAATTCAATAAAACAATATTATATTAACTTATGGGCATAATATAAGAAAATTATTATAAATACATTTGTATTTACAATTTAATTGGTTTTTTATATTAATTACACTATAATATAATTGAGTAATTTAAATGTATACATCTGGTTTAGTTTTATTATAAAACAAAAATGTAAATAATTAATTAATTATTCTGTTGATGATACTGTACAAGTGTATAATTGAAATGAACTATTAACTAGACTTACACATAATGCTACTTAAATTTTATAAAATTAGTAGTAAATAATTAATAAGTAATAAACTAATAATTTATTAGTCCAAATAACAGGTATGATACAATTGGTAATTCACCCTATACTTAGGATCTTATTATAACAGGGTAGTGCAATTATTAGTTCTGAATCAATGAATTATTTTAATATTTTAGGATACATAATACTTATTGACCTTTTTGGGATGAGTAAGAACTTAAGAGGTGGTAATTTTTTTGAACCAAACTCTTTAATACTTTCAGTGCTTATAATAATTTGCATCAACAATGTAAATTGCAAAATGCAATCTGAATTCTTGAATCTGAACCTTGTTTATCTTAATGAATTTATAATTTCGTTAACACTACATACACCTTTATAATAGTTAAGATGTAAATGGTGAGGGAGGGGGCAAAATAATATCAGCCCCCGGCCCCCACAGTCCTTAATAAGTATTAATAATAATTAACATATTATACACATACAAATATGCATAAATATTAAACATCTTATAATTTTATGACAATATATTTTTGTATGGTCAATAGATGATATCATTCAATGAGTCATTTAGATATTAGACAAATTTATTTTAATACATCTGAATATTATTTGCAAGTGTATGTATGCAGCCTGTTTACACAAGTACTGAATATCAGACAGGTCCCCAAAAATGTTTTGCTATAGATCATATGAGGGATTTATATTACATAAGATAACTTATAAGTTCTTAATTATTAAGTGTGCCTACTGTTATTTGTTTTTAAATTTTTTTCTAAATGTATCTAATATAAAATATTTAGACTATGCATATTTAAATATAGGTATGTAATATTAATCCTGAGCCTTTGTTCGGCATGACTCAGTTTTAAAACCACTGATGAATAATTAAAAAATGCATTATTATTAAAAGTATAACTCCTACCATCTTGAGTAATGTTTAATGAAAATATTCTTGGTCCGGCAAATTGCTGTTTTAGGTCACCTTCATAATATATGAAAATAGTCGGCAAATTACTATCCGGATAATTTGGGATGCAAGTTGTTGAAATGCTTTTAACAAATTTTGTAGCAGGAAATTTTCTTGCTAAATGATTTAAATATTCAGACAGCAATGCACAAATTGGAATGCTGTTAAAAAAAAAATAGTAAAAATAGTTAATAAAATTAAAAAAAAAAACATTTAAATAATTAATAGCATTACCCTTGTTTATGTAATAGTAAAACCACCCATATTCCAGATCCTGCTTTATTGATTTGACCCACAAAATCTTGACCACTTATTTCTATCACTTCGCCAAAAACGTCTTTTCGTGCTTGTTCTTTTAACTCTGCTATTCTACGTCTACGATAATCTTCTAGTATTCGTTCATCTTCATCATCTTCTAATTCATCCAATTCATCCAATGACATATCAACTATATCTTTTTTTTCTCCTGCATACAGAAAAAAAAATTGAAATTATTGATATTATTGTATTTTAATAAAATTTATAATATTCAATTGATCTGAAATATTAAATTATGATAATATAAAAATGTAAAGGTAAGCTTCTACCACATAAGAGGATTGGGATCGCTTTGACCCACATAAATTTAAATATTGCTAAATTTTAAAGCTATAGGTATACTTAACATTATAAAGTTACAAGATTTATTTTAGGCTTAACATTTTTAAAATTCAAATAAACATATAGGTACATAAATATAAATAATATATAAAAAAAAATAAAAATCATTGGACAAGATGATATTTTGGAATTCGGCTGTTTATTGATGAGGATTAACTATTGTTTTATCTACCTATCATAGAATTAAAATAATTTAAATCATAAATTATAATAAAAAGTAATAAACAATTAGGTAATTATTTAAAATCTAATAACATATAATCTAAAAAATATAAGGCTGAAATAAAATTTAAGGAAAGGAATTCTTTACCATTTTGTTTTTCACGGACTGTCTGCTCTACAAGATTAATGACATCTTCTTCCGTTATTTCCTTTTCTTTTTTTGGTGGAAGGATTCCTTTAGAACGCAATATATCGTTCCATTCAGTGTCTTCATTGGGGTTCTGAAATCAGAAATAGGTAGCACAAAATGTTTAGTAATTTGAAAATGAGAAATATATAATATCCTATTTACCTGCATTTTTGATTTTAAGTTCGGTAGGCTGCGAAAATTTCAAGTTAACTAAGTAGTATGCTACTGCTACTTATTCCATAAATGGGGTGAAAGATTTGAGGATTATCTTAACTAAGAAAATACTTTTTAGGTATGAGAAATGAGAATAGTAGTATCAAAATATCAAATAATAGATGTTTGAGGTTATAATGTTAATTTGTCTGGATATCAAATATCCTGTGATAACAGCACATACAATTATCAATCTGTAGATAACCGTGATTTAAATATTATTGTTCTTTAGTATTATTTTATTTACTCTCGAAGTAAACCCAATATTCTAAGTAAATACTTCGCCAAGTATTCGGCCATGTGCGTCATGCGATGTGCCTTATTGTCATATCCACTTATTGTTATTGTGTAATTAGAGTTTTAAAACGTTTAATTTAATTTTCAAATTCTTTTTTACATGTCATTTGAAAACCGCAAGCCGTACAATGATCTTACAGGCAATACGTACTCGACAAACAAATCTAAAAAAAATCGTCGACTATCGGCTTTTTAGCTATTATATGAAAAGACCAGATCCGTGTTCATCACTTTGTAGTAAAAATAACACGTATACTCTGTATTCATCGAACAGAAGTCTCACATCAGACTCCTCGGTTACGTTTCCTTCGTGGTTTATGTCACTGTCAAACAGTACACCAGTAGCTTATGCACAACAATTTGTAATTTCATTTCATGAATTTACCGGTACGCCTTGGTGGGCTACCATAATGCTTAGTGCTGTAGCTCTGAGATTAGTCATTACTCTACCACTGACAGTGTACCAAGTAGGTAAAATCCCATTAATGAAATCTTATTCTTAAAAATCTAAGTGATTTATTTACACACAAAGTTGAATGTTATTAAATCAGTTTTTTAATGTAGATTTTACACATGATAAGTGTTGGACACAATACATATTTGAAATTAAGTGACAAAACACTGTTTTATGATTAAATTTATTTATCATTAGTATTTCACTATTAGTATCAATAATATCAGCTTTGTTTATAAAAAAAAAAACATTGTTCAAATGGAAATATATAATATATTTTATCATCAGATACCTAATAAATTTTTTTCTATTTTTAATTTAGCATTACAATAACTCAAAATTGGAAAATCTTTCTATCGAATTTCAACCAACAGTAGTAGAAATACAAAAAGAAGTAGTGAAGGCAGTCAAATTGAATAGATGGCCTGAAAATAAAGCTAAACGTGTTTATAACAAAGCCGTAAGTGTGTATACATATTATATTCTGTCCAGCAAGAGAACTCGCCGCGCACCGACCAAAACTGGTCCAACCACACAATACTCTGCCATAGGAGTACTGGTTTTGATAGCGGGGTCCAGAGGGGGGATGCGTAGAATTGGCTTGTTTTCTCGCTAGACAGAGTATAGTTATCTTATTATTATTATTATTATTATTATTATTATTTTTTAGAACTAAGCTGTTAGTTCTTATTATAATACAATTTCTAATTTTATAAATAATATATTTGTCTACATTTTTACTATTATTTAATGTAGGTAAAAAAGTATTGGGATGAATTGATAGTAAAAGAAAACTGTCATCCTGCAAAGTCAACAATCGTTGTTTGGGTGCAATTACCATTGTGGATTTGTATGTCGATAGCAACTCGTAATCTCACATTGATGTTACCTCCAAGTGATGATGGTAGTATTTATTGATATAATACTATGTCATGGTTCTTGTTCTGTTATAATAAGATGTAAACTTCAAAAGCTGTTATTAGGTTTTACGAACTAACTGAAGGTGGAATTATGTGGTTTACAAACTTAACTGCCATTGACCCAACCATGATTTTACCTCTAATTATGTGTCTATCAAATCTTTTAATTATTGAGGTGATTTAATTTAAATAAATAAATTAGTTGTTTGTTACTACTGTTTGTTTATATTTATAAAAAATGTATTTGTATAACTATATAAACCTCATTTAATATTTATAGGTTCAAACTCAATCACGAAACAAAGAACCAACACGTAATCAAAAAATCATAACAAACGTCTTTCGAGGTCTTACTATTATCATGATGCCACTTTCATGTTTCCTGCCATCAGTGTGTATAATTTTTTTTTTTTAAAGTAGGTAATCAATCTAAAATTATGAATATTTTTTTAGGGTGTAAGCTTATATTGGACTGCATCAAGTATTTATGGTCTATCTCAAAACTTATTCTTATTGTCTCCACAAGTTCGTACATTTTTTGGAATACCAAAAACACCTTACAATAATGAACATCCGTACCAATATATATTGCATAAGACTAAATCTAAGTTAAAAATTTCTTGATTGCCGTTATTGTAATTATTTTCTGGAAATAAAGTAATTATTTATTAGTAAGTATTATTGTTTTAATGTTTTCCATTGTTTATGGATCAAGAAAGGGTTATCTAACCGGATACATTAGCAAGGTGATATTTTACTTGTGTTGTATACAGATAAGCCTATAGAATAGCCTTGTTGTTCTATAAATGTTTTTTCAACCTTTGATCTATTGGACCTTAGATAAGTATCAAAAATCCAAGTAAAATGATAGCACTTTCAGTTTAAATGTGCGCATCAACATGAAAGGTTGCACCATTTTTGTAATTCTACTTTTTTTTAATAATGAAGCATTGTGTGTAAGTATTTTGGGTTTAAAAAAAGTAGTTAATATTTACTAATCAATTTTTGTTAAACGGAAAATCAGGTTGTTCGCTACACGGATGCAGTTACTAGACCATCACTTACTGAGGAGCATTTGAATTGGAATGCATTTAATGGAAATACTAACACTGGAATAAAAAATGGCCGTCTCAGAGAAAACAATGGACCTGAAAACAAACCTATTGCTTCTTCAATTTATAAACAACAGACAAAGAGTCCCCAGGATATAAACAATGAGGTATTTACTTAAAAATGTAATTTAATATATCAAAGTAGACTTTTTTATTTTTTATTTCATTTTTATTGTAGAATAATGCGTTTATATCTGATGGAAAGAATTGTCCGACAAAAACAACAACTGGCTTATTCCCTATTCTATCAAATTGTCAAACATTTTTAAATTGTTTTAAAGGTCGTGGGTATGTCCAGTCATGTGGACCAGGAACTTTATTCAATCCCAATAGCTTAGAATGTGATTTTCCCGCTAAAGTACAATGTCTAGATGGAAATCCATCAAAAATTGATTCATCATTCATAAATAGAAATCCTAGTCAGAATTTTGATTTAAACGCTGAGACATCTAATCAAGATCGTGTATTTATTAGCAACACTAATGAGTACCAACCTCAATCTACTAATCAATATCAACCTCATTCAACTAATCAATACCAGCCTCAACCAACGAATCAATATCAGCCTCAATCAACCAATCAGTATCAGCCTCAATCAAATAATCAATATCAACCTCAATCAAATAATCAATATCAACCTCAATCAAATAATCCATTAGTTGGAACACAATTTATTGTTGAAGGTCAAAATTCCAATACAGATACTTCACAACATTTTGGTTCAGCCGTAACCACAGATTATGGTTTACAAACTGGTGAGTCTAAACCACTTTATGGATCTAGTTTAGTGGCCAATGGATATAATCAACAAAATCCTGTAGTACAGTCACAACAGTTTTATCCAGATGAACAAAATCATAATTTTGCTCCACAGAATACTCCTGGGGGACAAGAATTTATATCAAGACTCCCTCCAAAATCAGAACCAGCTAATTATCCAGGACAAATTCAACAGCAACCCCCTAACAGACAAAATATGTTTCAAAATCCGCCAACAAAATCTGAGCCAATTAATAGAAACCCAAATTATCAAGGACCTGTTCAGCAACAATTCCCTATCAGACAAAATTTCAATCAAAATCCCCCATCAAACCCTGAGCTAATTAAAAGTAATACAAACTATCCTGGCTCTGCTCAACAGCAGTTTCCTATTCAACAAAATTTTAATAAAAATCCATCAAGGACCAATCCCAATGAATATGTGAATCCAATTCAAGGAACTATACCATTTTCAAACGGTCAGTCAATTGTTGAAGGTAATCAATTTTTACCTAATCCAAATAACTATGGGATACCCGATAATTATGGTAATGTTCAAGAAACCCAAAAAACTTATTTATCTGAACAAGAACAAATAAATCAACCAAAAAATAAGGTAAGATTTCCATCCCCATATCCTAATCCTCAATTCGGTTATAATGGATATCAAAAACCAGTTTCATCAAATCCTTCTAATGTTAATCCAAATTCTTGGATGCGAGAACAGCTTAAGGGGAGACGAGGTTCTAGTTCAAGCTCTAATTATAACACAAATGAACAATCAGAATATTATGAAGAATTCCAAACACCTAATAATCAATTCAACAAACCAGCATCGACCTTTGATTTAGGTAATAAACAACAAACAGAGCAAAATAAACCAAATAATTTTCTGAATAATTATGATTCATCAAGAGATGCAAGTCAAACTCACATAGATTATGGGCAACAATCTACTATACAAAATGGTCAAGGTTATAACTCAAAATCTTCACCTGATTATTCAACTCACTCCGTGATTAATGAACATGAACAATCACAATATTCGAATCCAATACCACAAGATAGACGAACTAATGGAGATTCGAAAATGAATAAACAATTTCAAATAGTTGTTCCTAATATTTCCAAACCTATTGATAACATACAACAATCAAAACCAAACACAGATTTGAGTTTTAACAGGGATTCGTCTGGTAAAAAATTATCAAATAATTATAATGGCTTACAATACCCTAAACAAAAGGAAAATGTAGCTAAAATTCAAAATTCTAGTTACACAGATAATATTCAATCCCCTTCACAAGAATCTCCTGTATACTCACCATCAACTACTAATTCTAAGTGTCCAATTGGCTTCAATGGTATTAAACCACATCCTACAGAATGTGCCAAGTTTCTAAGTTGTGCAAATGGTAGAACATTTGAAATGGACTGTGGTCCTGGAACATTGTTTAACCCTACTATATCTGTATGTGATTACCCATATAATGTAGAATGCAATAAATTTGTAAAAACTACACCAACCACAATAGATGATTATATATATACTACACCAACACCAATGCAAGACGTTTATACTCCACTCATTGATGTGAGACAAGAATTTGATCACGAAACTAGTAATAGTGATCTGGTAACTGAAACTGAACCACTAGAAAATCATAATCAAGCTGTGTTAGAAACTTTACCAAACGAAAATAAACAGTTAAAAATCTTAAGAAACCCAACATCTATTGATTTACCTGATAATTTTTTGCAAAACTCTTCTATTATGTATACACCCCCTAAAACTGTAAACAACAAAGTCAACAAAAATATAGCAGTAAGAATTGATATGAAACCAAATAGTACTCAGTCAATTCGGTTACGAGGAGGTCCAAAAAGTTCTGAAGGATTTTTACAAGTTCAAGGAAAGCCTTTTCAATGGGGTGTAGTTTGTGATGAACTCAACTCGTGGACAATCGAAAAAGCAGATATTGTTTGTAAACAGCTTGGATTTAAAAGGTACTAGTCAATATGAATTTTTCAACAATAACTAAGCAGTACACTTTTAGAATGCTTGTAAACTTCATTTACTGTAAAATATTTTATTTACATTATGAGTTTAAAATAATTAAAATTACCCAATTATTTTGTTGAAAATAATTAATAATTAATACTAATTTATGGTTAACTTTAATTAGAGGAGCAGAACAAACATGGCAAGGTTTAACTGTAACTACTGATAACCCTTCTAGATTGTTAAGAAATATAGGAATTACCAAAGTATCATGTAATGGCCAAGAAAGTGTATTTCATAATTGCAAACTCCAAAATGGTAAGTACTTTACAAAAACCAAATACTATTTATTTAATATTTATGACAATCTATATTAGATAATACAATTATACATTCGTTAACATTAAGGACAAAATCATTTAAATATGTGTTGTAATACATGTTGTAAAGACTGCAGAAATTGATTTGATTTTAAAAAGTATAATATATATTACAATGTTTATAAGTATTAAATTCTACTCAATTATTCTTACTACCCTACTAATTACAAGGTGCCCATCAATCAGAACCTAGGCGGGTGACAATATCATAAAATAATAACTAAGAACCAACCAAGTTGATTTTATTAAACAACAGAAAATAAATACATAACATAGATAAACAATGTACCTATGTAATATGCCATGTATTATAATATCATCAGTAAAAATAGTTTATTATTTACAATTAACTACAACAAATTACAATCATTTCACATTTGTCTAGGGGGTGACATGTCACCTCCTTGCCCCCCCCTAATGGGCGCCCTTGACCAAATATAATCTGAAACTATGTATTAAACCATAATTAAAGTCTAAAATATTGATTAGTTATCACTAGAGTGTGGATTTGTATGCATTTGCATATTTATTCTGGTTGATCGTATGATAGGCTAAGTGAACACAGAATTTGTTTCATGACATAATGATTTAAACTATGAACTTTTATGGTGATAACTCACATGTTATATATTATATCACAACTTGTAACCAGGTGTCCTGAAATTATATTTTAAAATAGTTCAAGAATTTTAATTTTGAAGATATTTTATTATTAAAATATAAATATAAACAATTAATTATGATTTGAATAGAACATAATATATTTAGAATAGTGTTCTTTTAATTATACAAGACTTCAAACATGTAAACAGATAAAATATTCAATTTTATAATACATTAATTTATTGTTTTATTTTTTCATTAAAATATAGATAAAACTTGTAACGTTGAAAGAGATGCCGTCTGGGTAAAATGTCGATCAAATTCAGGCTCTGAATGTCAACCAGAAGAAGTGTCGTATGATGGAAAATGTTATAAATTATTTGTTCCTGTATCAGAAAAACAAAGTAAAGTTCAAGATATTGGATATAGCAAAGCTGAAGCATTGGAACACTGTCTTAAACGAGGAGGAAAGCTTTTAGATATTAGCTCACAAGTAAAATATTCCAAAAAATATATGATAAAAAGTAAAAACATTAATTTGAAAAATTCGCATATTTGATATTTTATTTTATTAAACATTAATTTTTTTTTTTTTTTTTACAAAGTTACAACCAAAAATTAGTTACTGTCAGTAGTCTCTGTACATCTATCTTGAACTATTCTATAATTATAGTAGAATATTTTATTTGTTTTAGAAAGAAAATGATTTCATATCTGAATGGTTATATAGACAGAAAACAGAAGGCCCTATCCTGACATCGGGAGTTGGTGTATCATTATTAGGAAGTCCCATATGGATTTGGGAGGGCACTGAAAATCCATTTGTATACCAAAATTGGTGGCCAGGTGATAAAAATTAGTAAAATAATATGTAGTATAATAATGCAATGCTAATTATATATTTCGCTTATAGATTGGGAATTCAAAAAAGCTGTTTCACCCAATATCCAAACAAACCGTGCTCTATGTATTGTTTTACAAAAATCATTCCCTTGTCCTTCAAATCCAAACAGCACAAAATTATGTGACTCTGAGTACTATTACTGGGAAGCAATTGATTGCGGAACAAAGACTGATAGACTACCTTATGTTTGCGAACGAGATGTTGATGACATTGGTAAAGTTAATTCACTAAAAAATTAGAGTTAATAATATTCTTATAAATACATATACCTAATATTAATTTAAAAAAAACAAAATTGCTAGGTTGTGTGAATGGGGCCGGTTCAGATTACATTGGTTCAGCAAATACGACTTCCTCTGGAAATGCCTGCTTATTGTGGGAAGATCAACAAGTTTTAGTAGCAATGAAGTATAGAGTGTCAGAAAAAACACGAAGATCATTATTAAACAATCACAACAAATGTAGAAACCCTGATGGTACTGATTTACAGCCATGGTGTTATGTACAAACTCCAAATGGAATAGTTCGAAGTGAATTTTGTGATATACCAGTTTGTAACGCTGCCTCTAAATCTCCAAAAGGTTGTATAAAAATTATTTTAAAGTTAAAATACTTATAATACTTATACAATATATGTTTTGAATTTTAGTCAGTCGAATGATTGAAGAACCAAAATGTGACGCAGGATTTTTTGAATGTCAACCTAATGAATGTATAACTCAAGCCTGGGTTTGTGATAATCAAGCTGTAAGTTGAACTAACAATGTTATTATTGTTATAATTTTTTATTGATTATATTTAAATAATAGTTATATTAAAGATACAAATAATTATTTATTAAAGTAAAAATACAATTTATGGTGATTAAAAATGTATTGGTTTTCTTAGAACTATTTTATTTAAAATATAATTTTTTAAACATCTCTACAATTTAAATAATAAATATAATCTTAAATCTAGACTGTCCAATAAGAGAACACACTGAATCTGCACATCCTAATTTGATACCCTACCATGGAGGCCGGTTCCACTATGGCAGGGTGTTATGTAGGGGTGCACAGTAGAACTTATTTTCGTTGGGTTGAAGCGTGTTCTTTCACTGGAAAGAGTATAGTTATTATATCTTTAATTCAAATTGGCTGATATCTTCATATATTTAATTTAATTGAAAAATATTAATTATTTTATTTTCTTTATATTTATTAGGATTGTAGTAACGGTATGGACGAAAAAAATTGTTCTAATATTATGGACAATTTTATTAAAACTTCTGAAGCTCTATTGACAAACCATGAAGCTGAAAAATGGCTTTATACTACTGTTACCACTTGCGCTAACCGTTGCATGCAAGCAGATGGTTTTGTTTGTCAATCATTTTCTCATAAGTTAGTTAAATTTATCTAATTGTATACTAATTGAATAATTTGTTATTTGTTAAAATTGTATTATTTTCAGTAAAAATGATCAAACTTGTATATTGAATGAAAAAACAAAAACTGACAACGCAACAGTTTTAGAATCTGATAAAGATTGGGATTACTATGAAACTGATAAAGCTCTTTGTATAGGAAAGTTCATTTGTGAAAATGGAAATTGCGTTGATAAATCAAAGGTACATTTTAAATTTGTATTTATAACTTTTAAAGTATCAGTAGATATAATATTATAATGACTATTTAAACATTTGTTAGGAATGTGATGGACATAATGATTGTGGAGATCGTAGCGATGAAACTAAATGTACTAAAGATATGATGGGATATGAGATTAGACTGATGGGGGGCAATACCACTAATGAAGGACGTGTGGAAGTCAAAGGTATTATAAGTATAAAAAGTTATAAGATAAGTTTTATCCTATATAATTAATTATATCCTAAATATTTTAATTTATGGTTTTAGTCCTTGGTGAATGGGGAGTTATATGTGATGATAAATTTGATTTGCGAGAAGCTAATGTCATCTGTCGAGAACTTGGATTCTTAAGTTCTGTTGCTGTAAAACCAAATTCCTATTATGGAGTGCCAAATAAAACAAGATTTGTATTAGATGATCTAAATTGCAATGGAACTGAAAATTCATTATACTCTTGTCAATTCAAAGAGTGGGGAGTTCATGATTGCAATGCTCAAGAGGTAATTTTTAAAATGCAAATTGAATTTTATGGTGCAGTATATTAAAACGATATTTTATATTAATTATTTTTTTTATTATTTACTGTATTTTAGTCGGCTGGTGTGGTGTGTAGAGTTGCCGGTGGGAAAGCTTGTTCAAATGACGAATTTGAGTGTAAATCTGGAGAATGTGTTCCAGCACGTTTCTTGTGTGATTCGTTTGCAGATTGTACTGATGGATCAGACGAAATACCAGAACGTTGTAATGTGAGTGTCGCTACTACAACAATAATTCCAACAACTAGTACAACAACTAAGGCTCCAAAAAAATATATTCAGAAAATAGCTCCTAAGAAAAAAGGATAATTTTGTGCATTAATATATTTTGTAGCTATTATTAATTATTTTTATATATTATGTTAATTCATATGCCAGAGTTTTATGTATTTGTTTAAAACCATTTATTTGTATTAATTTTGAATTAAATATTTTTGTTTTCACAATCTGTTACACATAAAAATTAGATAATAATTGAATGTGATACATAGATTAATAGCTTCAGTAATGAAATTGAAGAACACTCCCTAGTGGGAGAAACTTTTTTAATTATAAATAATTTATTTTAATGTGTTTTATTTATTTTTTGTAAATGAATAGACCGACCAAGTTAAAACGCTGGCATTTGAATTGACAAGAAATAAATAATTATTAATGCCAGCATTTTAATGTGGAATCTTAACTATCTGAAAAAAATGGGGCTTACTTGTTTGTAAGCAAATGTGCTGATTTTAATCTTTCAATTCCTTTGATTTCTTTTCGTCTGATCTACTTCCACTCAAATTGTTGTGTTTTTCACCTTATCTAACCTACTTTATTGTTGATTTTCTTTGGTGCAGTTGCCCTTAGAGATCCGTTTAGTTGGTGGCAACGAACGCCGAGCAGGTATGGAAGGCAGAGTTGAAGTACGTCAGTTTGGTGTATGGGGAACGGTGTGTGATGATGATTTTGGTACGAACGAGGCACTGGTCATTTGTAACGGTCTAGGTTTTAAGGGGACAGCTGAAGTGAGCGTTGTATTTAAATTACTGTATACTGTTTAAGGATGTGTAGGATGTATTATTGTAATTTTTTTCTGTGTAAAATATATTTAGTTTAAAAAAGAAGCAGCTTTTGGCCCCGGAAATGGACTGATCTGGTTAGATCAATTGCGGTGCACAGGCAACGAAACAACTTTGGACGATTGTTTACATGAGAAATGGGGATACAACAATTGTAAACACAGCGAAGACGTGTCTGTTATTTGTCATTTGGATACTAAAAAAGTAATTAAATTTAAAATTCAGCTTTACAAAAGCGACGCTGTAAACAGCGGCGTGGCGAAGGAGATCGCCGCTGAGTTTGCAAAGAGTGGTGGATGGGTAATAGCCGATGGTTAATAATTTAGTAATAATTAATATTTCAGTATTTATTATTTATAGTTTATAGGTACTGTGTACTGAGATAGGGTATTAAAAAAGGGGAGTGGAAATTTGTCTATCGTCCCTTCGGTCCTCGAACAAAATACCTAGTGTATTATTATTTATTACAGAATTCGATTCGAATGCAATGATTGCAATGATTGCATTCCATAAAAAACGATTCTGAGTGGACGAAAGAAAGTGTACGAATCATAAATATGTATTAACTAACTGATCCCGCGCACTTCGTTGCCAGTAAAAAATGACAACTCTTAGAAAATCGATTTGATACATGCTTGTACCTGATACACCCGATTTACTTCTGGTAACCAATAATAAATAAAATACACTATTCCTACTAATTATTTCTCCTATAACCTATAGCAACCATTTATAAATAAATATTTTCATAATAAATCTCAAAATCCCTGTTTGAGCACCTCCCCTGGCTCCTATTGGTCGTAGTGTGATGTTATGTAATATACCTACCTATCCTCGATAAATGGACCATCCAACACGAATGTTTTTCAATATTCGAACCATCAACCAGTGTAATACAATATACATAATATGCTATATGTATATAATAGTACACAATTTCGGCGTTCTGAAATGAACATTTTTACCATATACCCGACCGTAAAAAGTGACCTAGAAGGCTAGAACCTCCACCCGGGCCCTATAGGATTTTATAAAAAAAAAAAGGTTCCGCCCGCCTTAATAACGATACATGGTAAATCCATCATTTCGTCACCATGTTAAATTGTTAATAGTAATCGGTTCAAGTGGTAAAATAAATCAAAATACTATAACAATAAATAGTATTAAATACATACATGGGTACCTACATTTTTTTCGCAAATTTTTTTTAAATATCTATACAATTCATTCCCAAAAACGTTTTCGGTAAAAGTAGTATTTACCTTCAAAAAAATCACCCTAGGTATCAGGGGCGTAATTGAGAATGTTTTATGGAGCATCCTCCTACTTATATTATTTTAACTCTGAACTCATCACACATCAGTTATCACTATATCAGTACAGTACTGTACTATTTGTAGGTTTCATTTTATTTTTTGTAATCACATTTTGCGTAGGTAACAACATTTAATATTGAGAGGTAAGAACAATG
Organism: Macrosiphum euphorbiae; assembly: GCA_949089665.1. Classification (NCBI taxonomy): domain Eukaryota; kingdom Metazoa; phylum Arthropoda; class Insecta; order Hemiptera; family Aphididae; genus Macrosiphum; species Macrosiphum euphorbiae. The sequence goes on along the minus strand of CARXXK010000005.1, from coordinate 1,585,971 downwards.
GTGCGAATAGTGTGATAGTTTGTACTTTGTACACGAAGTTGCGAAAAACAAATTTACTATGGCACTATGCGACGGCGTGCGTTCACTGCGTTCGTACTTCGCAGTGGGTATTCATTTGTACGACGTACTATCAATATATTAATGTACAGTAAATAAAAATAAATAATTGCCTCTAAGCATAGACCTAACGTCTACGACTCTACCTACGTTACATTTTTATCGTTACATTATGTTCTAGGAATTGCGGTTATATACTTTATCTACTATCTTTATGTAATTATGTTATATGAGTAATATTATAGTACTCTAATTAGGTACAGTCACAGATTTCTATATAGTCTTAGATAATGAACTCCCACCATGATTTGAAGTTTCTAGGTTGGTTGACAATTGTATGGTATTTTATATGGCAAATAAGATTAATTATGATTTATCTTGTAGGTATTGTATTTTATTATTTCTAAACTGTTGTTTTAAAAAAAATAAAATATTTTAGGTATATAAATCATTTTACATTTACTATTTTATTTTACCATTAAAACGATGTTATTCCTAATACATTTTGTATTATAAATGCAATGTTTTGCCATTTTTGCGTCTCTGCTTTGCATATATTATATACCTAAATAATTATCCATTATATTGCCACGCTACTTATGTGTTGAATTTTTATTTAAACTAGGTGTCTAGGTATATAGGCGGTAGCGTGATGAATTTATATAGGGGGGCTATAAGTGCTATAACCTATTATGGTTCTGGTACACAACGTATATTCAAAAAATGCAACTAAAAAAAAATTAAGTGGGGGGGGAGGCTAAACAAAATTCCAGCCCCCCCATTCTACGCCAATGACTATGTACATATATAAGTAGGGGGGTACTAACAATAGACATTTTTTGTTCTATTCTTAATTATTATTAAGACGAACGATACACCGACACCGGAAACGAAGGCGAAAAGTGCATTGCTGAAGAAAAAGAACCTAAAAGAATTGCTGTCCCATCAGTGTGGAAAGCGGTTGGTGACGGTGCCGAAGTCGATGGTGCAACAGAGAATCGCGTCGGGATTTAATACCGAGAGAGGTGACCATCCTTGGCAGGTCAGTGTATTATATAATTAATAGAATACAAAATACTATATAAATATATAACATAATAACTATTAACTATGTGTTTTTGAATGATATATAATATCGTTTGATCCACGCCGTTTAGGTACCTAAAGATATATGGCTTTATAAATAATATATAAAAAAATAGCAATATTTTTCTGGCTAAATCTACGTGGGTTAAATTTTAATTTTGTACATTTCACGATAAGAGAAAAAATATTATACAATTCCATCAAGAATTGGCCCTCAAAAGAATTTGGATAAAATTTCAAAAATCTTTGTAAAAAAGTCTACTTTTTCATAGATTAAAATTGTATACCTACCCATTACCATTTACCATTGATTAAGTATAGCAAACGATGCTATAACCTATTAATTATAAATTCTATAGTCTATAACCTACAAATAGTATTTATAATCAATGCTACTACTACCTCTTTACCTTTAGATATAGGCATAGGTGCAATTGGGGGGGACTGAATATATTAAAGGCAAGCATATCCTTACAATATAGAATTTAAAAATTGTATGTCCAAAATTGTCGGTTATAATATTGTTGTTTACTATGCTCGATCATCGGCTAAACCATGTTTTTGTTTTATAGGCAAGTATAAGATCGACGACACCGGCTGGTCAAACGGAACACGTTTGCGGAGCGGTAATCATTTCCAAGTACCACGTCTTAACGGCTGCACATTGCGTACGTGATTTGGATAAAGACTTCTACTACGTTAGGATCGGTGACCACAACATGGGGGTAAGTACCTAAGTTACCTGCAGTAGGTATTATTATAATTTATAGCTATTAATAAATTATATTATTATGAGACGGGGGCGTTAGTGCCATGGTGGATATACATAACTATAAAAGGAATAAACCCACCCCCATATTATGTTTTATTTACAAATAAAAAAGAAACCTGATTCTCAATATAGGTAGGTACATAATATTATGTAACAATAATAATTATTATAAAATAAAAATAGTATTGTGTTAATTATGTATAATGACAGTTAAAATCTCATGTAAGTTATGTACTGGTTTAGAGGTTACTCGTTAATATAGATAGCGGTATTAGTATAGGTATTAGGTATACCATTGATTTTATAATATTATAAAATCAATGGGTAACCTACTGCATAGTTACCGAATTACTGCAACTGCATTAATTGTGGTCATCACTCAATACGATTTACTGCAGCTGCGTATGACTAAACGAATTATTGGTGTATTTTATATAGACACTCGAAGACTCCGAACAAGATATTTATATCGACAAAATTTATACTCACGAGAATTTCGAGGTAAGCGTTAAATTGAACAACGATATAGCCGTAATAAAATTGAAAACTAGCGGCGCGGGCATCAAGTTCAATCAATACGTGCAGCCAATTTGTTTGCCATCTGAAGTCATCAAATTGAAATCCAATATGAACTGCACCATCACCGGATGGGGATCAGACGGTACCATCGGTTCGAGTATGTATTATGTATAACCTATACAGTGCCGGAGCAATCGTCGGGGCGAGCGGGGCACGTGCCCCGGGCCCCGCGATTTTGGGGCCCCGATATTTATAGTGCTCCCACCTGAATGAAACCAATAAAACATAAATTAAGTTAATTTTTGATCATGAGTCTTGGTAAACCCACCATATACTATTATACTAACAACAAAAAATATATTACCCGAAATACCCATGTATCACATTAAATTTAAGTTGATTTCTACGTTCTACCGAATTATTTTTGTTGTTTATAATGATTGTTTTTTTTTTTTTTTTTTTTTTTTTTTAAAGAAGACGTAGAGTAAAGGTTATGTGGGTAGATTTATTTGGATTTATTTTGATTCTCCACAAGTTGAACCAGTTTTGTAGTTCATTGAGATGGGATTGTAGATTTTCGGATGCTATGGTTAGGTCAACATTAGTTGATATTATGCCTGTGTCATCTGCGAAGGTAGCAAGAGTGGTGTTCTCAAAGTGAGGAATGTCGGAGGTAAATATATTGTAAAGAGTAGGTGCTAGGATACTTCCCTGGGGGACGCCTGCTTTTATGTAGTGGATTTGTGAGAGTTCGTCCTCGCAGCGAACGACAAAGGATCGGTTATGAAGGAAATATTTTATGGTTAAAAACAGGGGGGCTGGTAGAAATCGTATTTTATATAGTAGGCCTTCGTGCCAAACGCGGTCGAACGCCTGAGCTACGTCGAGAAAGACTCCAGTGGAGTACTGTTTGTTTTCGAGAGTTTGTGCAATTAATGATGTAATGATTGTTAAAACTAAAATGCTCGACGGTTGTATCGTCGTTATTGGCTTATCGCATTTGATGTAGCCAATAATATGTACATGTATAATATATAAAATATACTACCTAATAGTTACCTACTTTCTGATTTAGAAATTTTAAATTGCTGCAAAGATTTGGAAATAGGTTTGTCAGATAATGACAAAAAAAATTTGAATGGTTATGATTTATACGAAGAAATATTAATTTTCCACCATTTAATTGATAAAAATACTACACCACTTCTAGTACTTTCTGAAATAAAAAAACGAACGCATTTCCTTGAATATTGCCTTACAAATTATGTTAACAATTTCGCTTACATCAGCTGGAGCAGAGAGAACATTCTCAAAATTAAAACTTATAAACTTATTTACGAAGTACCATGTCACAACAAAGACTTACTGGACTTGCTACAATTTGTATAGAAAAAGAACTTTCAGAACAACTAAATTATGAAGATATAATAAATTAATAAATGATTTTTCATTTAAAAAAGCTAGACAAATTAAAGAATTATAACTGACAACATTTTACTTTAACAATTTATTATGTATTTAAAATATAAAGAAATAAAAATATATCGTTAATTGTTCAGCACACTTACTTTTTTTAAACTTCGTTTATAAATATAAGTTATTAGGTACTTATCTACTAGTATTTTAAAATTACTTATTAGTTTATTTTCTATGCAAATAATAATATGATTATACATTTATCATTGATTGTTTTGATTTTGTTTACATACCTACTTAAGAACTTAATGTAAATTATCGTTGGTTTTAAAATCGATGGACAAAATTATCTTTTGAATTAAATCTACAATTAATTTGGAATGGGGATGGAATGTATAAGATACGAATGAGGGCCCCACATTTTTTACTTGCCCCGGGCCCCGCAAAACCTAGCGCCGGCACTGAACCTATATAGGTATTCCAGCTGTGAATGATAATGCGTGGTATAACTGCAGCAATCGACGGTGTTTATATTATTTTGATCGATTTATAATTTAACAGGTTTCGCTAAGACTATGAGATCGGCAACGGTGCCGATAATAGACATGAAAATTTGTAACGCTGCTTATGTGTACGGAAAACAGACGATTAGTAGCGGCATGTTTTGTGCTGGAAACTTAGACGGCGGAGCCGACGCTTGTCAAGGCGATTCCGGCGGCCCTATGGTCTGCACTACAGAATTAGGTAAAAGCTTCGTAAAACAATAAATACAAATTAAAACCTTATACATATAATTATGTATATACCTATTTTAATTATTTTGAAACCTTTACAATTTTTTTTAAATATAAAAATATCATATAATAACAAAATATGTGCCGAACTGTCGAGCACCTATATGGCTATATAGACATATAGCTATACCCGAGTAATAGATATACGACATCTACTTATCTATGTATTATATAATAATATACTTAAAACAGTCTTTGGACTGCTATAAATCTGAACCTTTTTGCGTGTATTTTATGACAAATTTAAAGTTTAGGTACATAATAATTAATAATATAATTACGTATACTTTTGTAACCGTACAGTTGGTGCGTGCAGTACGGCAAAAATATAAAAGTGCCTATACATTACGAACTTAAAAGTTTAAACATAATAATATGTATAACGTTTAAAATTTCAAATCATCCGGAAAAAAGTATGTGAGACATGGGTTTGACAAGTTTGGCCAATGTGTACATGAACAACGCGGTAATAAATAAAAGGGCCGGACCTATCATCTACTATATAAAAATTAAAAATTCCTTAATACCGGTAAATTATTTAATTAGATATTGGTAGGTCAAGCCAACGTGATTTTCGTATATTTAATAAATTATTTTTATATTTTTATAAATCTTTTAAATGTTTTATGTCTATATACACATATTGGTACCTATATAGTTTATGTGCGTTAGATAATATATTAAAATAATAATAATATATTATAATATAATATCTATATTGTATACTTCACTTGTTTTTATTCAGGTGAAACTGTTATGGGTATAACGAGTTGGGGTTATGGCTGCGGACGAGCCAACAAGCCAGGAGTGTATACCAATGTCCAGCATTACGAAGAATGGCTGTCAAAAACTTTATTGAAATGAGTTCGGGGCTCAAACACCGAAAATAAAATAATAGCAAATATTAATCGTATCGTCACGGACAAAGATAATTAATTCATACCTTTGAGATTTGGCCTATATTATATAAATACTAAATATACCATATAATGATAATACCTATACCTATATATTAAAATACAGATATATATGTATATATTATGCTATAAAACAATACCAATATAAGGTATAAATATAATATTTTAATATAATTTTACACGATGTTTAATAATAGGCTATAATTTATTATATTAGTTAAAAATTAATTGCTAAGGACTTTTTATATCGTAACGACTTATAAAATAAAAATTATTTTGTTTTTTAGAGGAGTAGACTGTTTCGAAAAAAAAAACCTTATTCTATAGTGAAACATATAATAATAATATCTTCTGTTTTTATCCTTTTTTCTTCTTACTATATTATACCACATAATATCACAATAATTTTAAAGTAATATAATATTAATTTAGCACGAAAATTAGCAAATGCCAAATTATTTTGAGTTAAGAATTCGTAAAATTTTTTCTTTTTAAATCTAAGATTTTAAAATGTAATACAAGATTCCTTATAAGATTATCTACCTTTATCAAGAAATAAATGTCTATAAGAAAGTCAAATTAAATTTTTATGAGCGTTTGAAATTCAAATTTTTACAATATTGGATATTCACTCGATTTCTCAGTTAGCGATTTCCTAATTTTGTTGTAATTCAAAAACGAATAACTGTAGATACAAGAAAATTTCACTGAATTTTTATATTAGCATTTCCTATACACTGTACAATTTAAAGATCGAATTTTGACAAAATTTATCAAATTTAAAATTGAATAATTATTTTGTAGTTAAAAATTTATAAAATGTTCAACTTTAATATCTAAGGATTTAAAATTTAAAACAAGATTCCACGTAAGTAGTTAATTCTGTTACCAAAATATCTAAAAAATACATAAGCACAGTTTATTTTTATAGTAATTTTAAGTTAAAATTTGGACGAAATTACATAATATAAAAAACCTAGAATAACTATTTTAGTTATTTCGTTGTGATTGTATAATATTATTTGTGGGTACTTGAAATTTCTAAAGTACACTATTATATATCTATGATAGTATCAGGGTTTTTTGTTAGTGTATAACGCGTTATAAGTACCTAATGGATATTGTGATATGATTAATTTGGAATTTCAATAAGCAAAGCAGATATGAGCAAAAAACTTACTGAGTTCCTTATGGTTTTAATTTTCAAAAATCACAATATTTTAAGTTTTGTATTTATTTATTTATTTATTTATTATGGACGGGTGGATGCCCAATAGAAATATACATAAGAAAAATGGTCGATGTAGTTTACAGTTATAAAATAATTTCTTATAGACTAGAGACGAGTAATACAAATTAATAGGTAGTAAATACAAATAATAATAATATTAAGGTCGTTGGCTAATTATAGTATAAACATATATTATAATAATAGGATACACATCTTAGTTAGGTACTAGGTTCGATAAATACATATTATATTAATAAATTATTTAAATATATTTTAAATAATTCAACATTTGTACACAAGAATAAATCTACATTATATGTATTAACTAATTCCATACATCGATTCATAGGTGCGTTTTTGCCATAGTTAGTAGATTGTAATGGAACATAGAACGTATTTATTTGTCTAGTACTTCGATTAGGAACCAGAAAGCTTAAGATTGAAATTAAACATGGACAATAAACTTGTCCATTAAGTAATTTAAAAATAAAACACAGGTCAAGTCTTTACCTTCTTATCTCCAGCGATTCCATATTTAAAATTGTTAATATTGGTAAGTAGGAAGAATGAGGTTGACGCTGAATGTCGCACTTAAAGGATAGAAATCTCAAAAATCGATTTTGTATTGACTCTATTATAATTTATATTCTCTGGAGCGTTTCGTCATCGGCGTCACAGTTCACACACGTCACGGATTCCGCCGAAAGAAATTAAACTATTAAAGTAAGTTTTTTTTCATATTCTTTTGGGGCTTAATTTTACTTTCATTTTTTCTAAAATATATGGTAAAAAATAAATCATATTTCGCTATAAAAAAATAATAAAATATATTCAAATATTTTAAGTTTGAGTGGAATAATTTGTTATGATCATAACTACATTGACTACAGATTATTAAGCATTAGTACAGCAGTAGGTTATAGTCATTTTTGCCCAAAAAATTACATTTAAAAGTGTCATAGTGTATTCGTGTATATAAATTATAATAATATACTCTATTTATAGTATATATTTGTGATGTCTATAAACTTGTGGACTAATTAGTTTGGTTAAATTTAGTATGCGATAAATAACTGAAATAGAAAACAAGAATACATTGCAGACTACAATCATTTAGGTATGTAAAAGAACACATAATTTATCAATAGACCGTGTATGTGTGTTGAGTGTAGAAGTTCTATGGATTTATCATATTAAATAATATATTTTATATCATCTATGGCAATCGCCAATTGTCGATATTCGTCTGCGACTATTAACAATTCTAATAATTTTAGTGAAAAAAAAAAATAATAAGCCATCAATATGGACAGATAGTTCGTTACTTCGTTAAGCCGTATATATTATTATGTAAGTTTTAACACGAATTCGCACATTTCGTTATGTTCAGGTAATTTTCATAAAATATTTCGATAATTTTAAGTTACAGTTCGGAACGAGATGAAGATAGCTGTTTCTTCGGTGGCTTCACGTACTGGACGTTTGCATTGTAGATGCACTCTAGCTAGGTTTCACCGGAAGAGTCGATGTTTCAGCGTAAGTTTGTTTTCATATTATTTTGGGATTTACGTTTACTTTTTAGGCATTTTAATAATTAAAAACATAATATAACGTAATGTTGTAGTAGAAGCTGGAAACTGTAGTGCCCATATTCTAATTTTTGAATTTTTTAAATTTTAATGTTACATTTATTATGCTTACACAAAACACTTTTCTACAAAAATTGAATTTTTCACAAAATTTATTATTTTAACGATAAATGACAATTTTAGTTCCCTATTATGGTGTATGTATTTAATACAAACAAAAAATTATTATTTTAAAATACAATTTCCTATATTATATTATTTACTGGATACAAAGAAACTTAAAAATAAACAATATGATCATTGATTACATACAGAGTACCTATAATATATTATGCATGGAAAACGAAGGTCGAATTAGACTACCTACTTAGTACTTATCGTGTACGGTGTACACAACAAAGAAATAATAAAAAAAAATTAAAAATTAAATACGCATCATAGTAAAATCAAAATATTCATCGTTCCACTCAGAATCTAAAATACAAATTATAGGTCCCCGATAAAATTTTCATAATATTGAATAATAATTAATAATTTTGTGATCAGCAGTATTCGTAGAAAATGTTAGATTTGAAATTTTAGAATCTAGTTGGTATTATAGCCGATACTGTAAATTTGATGAATTTACTGAGTATACCTTTATGTTACCTAAAATCCAGTAATCACATTTTTATTTAATGATTTATAAAATACAATAAGCTTTTATAAAAAATTGCTTGTACTTCTATTGGGATATGCTATATCTATTCACCATATTAATAAATAATAAAATTGATAAACGAAAATAAAAATTCAAATAATATATCATATTTGATACCTATTATTATAATTCAAATTCAAAATTATAAACTATTTTGATTTTTGTCATACAAAATTTCAACGAACAAATATTGTTCCTTAAAGGTCCCCCACACACTGCAGCGGTGGCGGTGGCGGTGGCGGTGAATTGCTGTAGGACACATTTCACCGCTCACCGCGGCGGTGAAGCCAAGACAATAGAATTTAACGCCACCGCCGCCGCCACCGCTGCAGTATCCGTGGATTCATCATATTGACGTATCTAGTATAATATCTATCATTATTCATTTATATTCCATGGCAAATCTCAAATTCATTGCGGCAGACACAATCGTCATTAAAAATTCTAAAATTTCAATAAGCAAAGCAGGTATGAGTAAAAAACTTACTGCGACCCGTATAATTTTATTTTTCATAAATCAAAATATTTTAAGTTCTGTATTCTCTGAAGCGTTTCGTCATCATCGTCACAGTTCTCACACTTTACGGATTCCGCCGAAAGAGTCGATAATTATACTATTAAAGTAAGTTTTTTTTATATTCTTTTGGGGCTTAATTTTACTTTCATTTTTTCTAAAATATATGGTAAAAAATAAATCATATTTCGCTATAAAAAAATAATAAAACATGAAGTATTTTAAATTTGAGTGGAATAACTTTTTATGATCATAACCACATTGACTACAGATTATTAAGCATTAGTACAGCAGTAGTTTATAGTAATTTTTGCCCAAAAAATTACATTTAAAAGTGTCATCGTGTATTCGTGTATATAAATTATAATAATATACTCTGAAGTCTGAGGGTCGTTCTTACAATGTCCGGTAAAGTGTCGGTTAACGCTAACCGACTAATAACAGATTTTATTACCTGCAGGATTATACGACGGGTTATGTGTAGGTTAAATTTAACCGGACATTGTAAGAACGGCCTTAAAAGTTTTATAAATCCACGAACACCTACTATTTTTAAATTACAACAAAATAACTAAAATCGTTATTCTTTGTTTTAATACCTAAGTAATTTCGTCCAAATTTGAACTTATAATGTCTGTAAAAATTAACTCTGTTTTTAATAGATTATTTAGTTTTTTTTTGTTAGAGTATGAACAGTGAACACTCACTATGAATTATTTTTGAGAATTCTTGTTTTACATTTTCAATCCTTAGCAATAAAAGTTGAACATTTTATAAATTTTACTACTAAATTGTAATTTGTAAACTATCAATTTGATAAATTTTGTTAAAAATAGAACTTTAATTTCTTAAAAAAATGGATCTTATATGTATCTTTATTGTTTGTCAATTGCTATTATAACTGCTCATGAGGAAACTTTTATTACATTTTCATATTATAGATAAACAAATAAGAAATTTTTGTATGAATATCTGACTACAAGATATTTTGAAAATTGTCAAGATTATGGTGAATTTTGAAATTTGAATTTTAAATGCCCGTAAAAAAAACGTGCCTGTATATTTCTAATATTTTTTAACTGCTATTATATCAACTTACGATTAACTTTGTATTATTTTTAAGCTTTTTGACCCAACGAATAAAATTTATAGAATACAGAACTAAAAACATTTCATAATTCAAATGTCTATAAATCACTGAAAACGAGTCGAAATATTTTGAACATTATATAAGGTATATTATGATAGTTTAAACATTTGATGGACATTTTAAATACCGACGGTTAATAGTTGTTGAATAACAACAAAATAAGAAAATCGTTATACGAGAATCATATACAAATCATTGTAAAATCAAAATATTCATTGCTAAAGTAGTCCACTCTAAAATACAAGCTAACACACAAGCCCGGATTAAGGGGGGGGCAAGGGTTGGCACGGTAACGGGGCCCATTGATTTTGGGGGCCCATCTTTATCCCCAAAATATATATTTTTAAACGCTTCCAATACATTTAAAAAAAAATATATATATTGAAGTAGGTATATAGGTAGTAGATAAATTATTATTACTTAATAAATAATAATTATAAAATAAAATTGTTCTCAATTTTATATCATGAAAAATTACTATAAATAATGAACTGTGTTGTTAAACACAATTTTCATTATGTTTTTTTTCTGAGTATTTTCGATTACTGATTTAACTATTAAGTATATAGGTAGTTATAAAAAAAAATTTTTAGCTCTTGTAAATTTGGTATTTCAGTTAAAAGTACTAACGCATATTATACTAAACTTTCGAGGACCATAGTTAATAAGTAATATATTACATATTTCCATTTAATATATTATATATATATATATATATATATATATATAATGTATTTTATTAAATTGTTATAAAAAAAGGCTAAAAGGCTGAAATCTAAATTATAATTTGTTTATTTTATTATAATGGTTGACTTTTTATTAGGAATAAATGGAAGTGTTAATTTTAAAATAAAAGTGTTCTCTAAATTAGTGGAAGCATAAATGCAATAAGGGGAAAATATACATTTTGGGTTATCAATTATCACTTTTAAATGGCTTGAAACCGATTGAAAAATATTTCTGTTTTGGTTTCGATTTATACACTGGTTTCCAATTTTTTTCGGTTTTGGTTTTGGATTTAATACCGATTTCCAATTTTTTCCGATTTTGTTTTTGATTTTGTCATCGGTTTCAGTTTTTAAACGGTTTATGCCGGTTTCTAAAATCGGTTTCAAGACCTGGACTATTTACGTTCATTCGCTTAGTTTATTAATTTTTTTGAATCGCTGGATCGAGCGTCCGATCGCTTGTGTAAAGTTAACTTTCAAAAATGTCAAGATACAAAGATTTTTTTTAAATTATATTTTCTTTTTTTAATTATTATACAGGTATCCAATTTTTTTCGAGACGGTATTGAATTTAATACCGGTTAAAGTAAATTTTAAATTAAAGGTGACTTAAAAGTTTTTTGTGATAATGAATAAAAGGAAACTGAGAAAAAAAGGGGCGCCAAAATCGTAAATACGCCACTGGTACTATGACGTAAGATTCACTCTGTATATTTTTTGCATAGTAAAAAATTATACAATAATATAAAGTCGTTAATATGTAATAAATAATAATACAATTATTTTGAAGTTAAAGTTGAAAGGGGGCCCACTAAGTGTATGGTGTCTCGGGGCCCAATTGATCCTTAATCTGGGCTTGCTAACGCATAATAGTTTAATAGTTAGGTAGGTGTAAATGTGTAATACAAATTAAACATTATACATATAAAATATAATATCCGTGACGCTTAGGTCATAAGAATATTGTTGAACATTTTACTGCAGGCTGCGTGTTATTTCAGAAATGGTATTTAATTCGTCAGTGAAGATTTGTTAGCTGGGAATAAAATATATCATAAGCAGACTGAAATGTGAGGACGTTGCAGTGTTTCGAAGACCAAGCAGATTTTGATTCACCACGGACGCGGGGTATGTAATTTCTTATTTTTCAGTATGTTTCTTTTTATTTTTCCTAATTGATCAGGGGATATATTATTGCCTACAACTTCTAACCATAGATATGTACAACAACTAGATAGCTGTCTCCTTTTTGTCATCGAAGTCGACCCCCATTTACATAGCAGGCAATGTTTACAAAATAATATTATCAAGTATATATGTATCGATAAATATATATGTATATAAAAAAATGTAAGCATTGCCTGCTTTATAAATGGCGTCCGATTTCAACATTGGTCACAACTGTAATATAAAGACGGCTATCTAGTTGTTGTATATATCTATGGCGATGACATCCCAGCCGGGAATTCGGGGGAGGGGGGAGGGACAAAAGGAGCAGTTGCTCCAGGCGGCAGGGACGGCCAAATAATGGAGGGTGGCAAAAAAATGTCGTTTGTAATATAATAAAAATAAAATATTTAATAGAATAAATATTAATTTTTTGTTTTACGAATTTGCGATGCCAATTGTCGGAATATCTAAAATCGTAATGGAATCCAATATTAGAACTATTAGGTCTACTTATTGGAAGAGAACGCTGTTTGTGGACCTTGTTTTCGTAATAACCTAATACCTAAGTACTAATTGAACTATTTTTAATATTATCAATATTCACTAAATATATTGACACGTAATAGCCGCCGGGGCACCGAACTGCCAGAATTATACGATATTGCCACCTACCATTATTTGCAGTACTGACTACTGAGAAGATGTAGCTTGTTATTCGAAAATAATATCTATTATATTCCTATCTATTTGTATCTATACTATTTATTTATACAAGAAATAACGAAAGTTTTGAACTTGGTCAATTTTAAGGATAATGTTAGTGTTATATTATATTTAAAATTTTAGACATAGTACCTATTTCCTTAGTCGTTTATCATTACAATAATTCATAGATATAGGTACCATATAAGAGACATGAGTTTGAAATATTAATAATGAAACGTAGACATATTGTGTATGTAATAATTTATTAATTTGTATAAATTGTATCTGGTTCATGTGTTTAAATATATTGTAAAATACAATACCTGCCTAAGTGTAGCATGAGTAGATAACTAATGAGTAGATACGCATATAGTTTTTTTGTAAGTATATTGTATAATGTTTGTTAGAGCGTAGCGATACATTTTTTTTTTGGGTTATTTAGTTGTAAAAAAAAGGCTTATACTGAATTAGGGGCGTCATATTTATGTTTGCTTCCCCATAAATTGTCCCTTAATACAGCCCTGTGACACTAACTCGTGTAAAAAATTTGAAGCACATATAAGCGATCAACGAGTCTCTGACGTTTTTATTGATACATACCAATTCACATCGATAAATATGAGACATTTCTCTTCTCACATCTATCAGAGTCAGAGACTCGTCATCAATATATGCTCAAAATTATCGGGATGTGGACCCATTCATAGTATTCGATGCAAAGTTGACACAATAAGACTGTGATCACAACTTGGAAGTATGATTGGATGTGGATTGTAAAAGTAATAAGTAGCTATTAATGATTTAATACATATTTAATTAATGATTTATCAGCATGTATTCTCCCGTCTTGCAAGTAGGTATCAATTTCACCGGATCTTAATTAAATTTTTTAATGTAATCTTTTTTATCTTTGTTAGTTTTAATATTATTAGAGTGATTAATATTTTTTAAAACTTTTGATGCCTATAATGATAACTACTGAACGGGCTACTGAATGAAAAAGTGATATCTTTCACACTTGTAAGACACACTTGTAGGCAACACATGCCGATGAAAGATTTTTTTTAAAAAAACAATTTTAATGATTTTTTTTTTTGGTTCATGTTTTTTAAAAATACTCGGATAATGTCGAGCTTTGGAGCTACTTAGAACGTATTCAATTAGTTTTATTTTTTACTTATTAGTTATTGAAACATGATATGGAGGGACGGAGGGTAGTCCTTTTGGTCATCCAGTGTCCACAAATATTTCAATTCATAATATTAAATTCCAGCCCTGTCCCCCATACTCTGATTTTAAAAGCCCAGGCCACATAAGCGCAACTAGAGGGGGTTGGGGGGAGATTAGGTCCCTTAATACGGCCAGGGTCGGACTGGCCAATATAGCCATAGCCAGTAAGGCCCCCTTGTGTGTATGACTATATGGGGCCCCATCTAATGAACGGAAAAAATCATAAGTATAAAATATATGAACTGTACATTTATATAATATATTATATTTGTTTAATAATAATCAAACATAAAAAAAACAGTGTAGTTTAGACGGACAAAACATGTTTGTGACGTCTCAACAGTCAACGTTTCTGTTATCGTCTCATCGATGCCAATTAAAAATAATAATATATATGATTGATCAATATTGGAATTTTAGAGGTATTTATTTTTAGAACTGAAAACCTATTCTTATTGCTTTGAGGAATACTTCAATCTGTAGGTACACAATGATAGGTATATTTCCTTGATTTATAAAAAATATAAAAATTGTATTAAAAATGATATTGTTATTTCAATATTAATTGTTTATATTGTGTCTTAACAATTAACACAATGTGTTTGATTCTATAGGTACATACTATTCTATAAAGCCTTCTACATTTTCCTCCTTGTCTTAAATTAATAAATAACATTTTTAACAATTATCAAAATAGGTAGTTACCAAAAATTTTGATAATTTATTATAATCGATCTCTAAAATATACTATAAAATAGATTGTAAATAAATTTAACTAAAGAAAACAGTAAATAAAGATAAATATGGTGTTTTGAGTAACAATTGTAAATTATAAAGTTTATTTATGATCATTTTTTGTGAAAAAAATTTATCAAATTTACAAGAGAGTTATTATTTATCACTATTGTTGACTGTTGAGGCCCTCTCTATAAGTAAACTGCCGGTGGGGCCCTTAGTACCCAGTCCGACTCTGAATACTGCCCTGTATATCTGTGGTCAGCGCATTATTTGCTTTCCATCTTTGATCCACACGTAGCATACCTAATGTACGAATAACAGAACCAAAACGAAGTTGTTACTTTTAATGTTAGATTAAAAATATTAAGTTAAGAAGTTTACATACGTCGTTACGTTGGTTACTTGATGATATTTTAATTATCATATAAGTTATGACTTATGATCGTCTAAATAATTACAGTTTAAATATGATTATAAACGATTCGACAAATCTAAAGAAAAAAAAAATTATAATTAATCTACTAAAAAATAAAAATATCTATATATTCATTATAAATACTTAAAGTATAACAATATATGCAATACGAAAAAAATAAATGAAAACTAAAATGTTATCCCAGGAAAAAATTAATTCAACAGTGAAAGGGTTAAAATATTCAAGTTTGATAATAGGTTAATTCAATCTAATATTAAAAGTAACAACACTAACCCAGTGATTTCTAGCGTACGGGTAAGGCGATCATTATTAGCCGAAAAATAAAACAGTTCATTAACATTTTTTAAACTTATCAGTTTTCGTTATATAGTCACTAATCATATAAGTAACTAATTTTCGTTTTTAATAATATTTAAATTATATACAAGAATAGTTTAATAATATAATATTATAAGATTTTTTACAATTATATAATATATTCAACATAAACAAATTCTATTTTATTAAAAAATTAAAGAAAATCTAAATTTTTTTGGTATTCAATTTTGAACAGTAAAGCAAAAAAACTATTTGTGATTGGGAGTGTAGGTTGGCCTATCAACTATAAATTACTTATAAAATAAATATATATTTATGCCTGTACGAAATTAAGTCCTTGAACCGGCTCTGGTTGATTCTGTTAAACGTAAATATGATTGTGTGTGGGTCAGAGAGAAAATTAATGGTGCACTAAAAATCTGACATCCCTTATAAGTGTTATCAAGTTGAAGAAACAGTTGATTGTTGACAATTTAACATTAAACATTAACTGTGGTAGGTATGATTGGAAGTAAAAGTAATTAGCAGGGCTGTGAATTTAATTCATTAAAAAAAGTGTTAAATATTACGCACATGTATGCACTAAAAACAAGCAAAATATGCACTGAAGTATTCAAAAATATGCACTTAAAATTCGAAAAAATACTGAATGAAAACGCGTTTATTAAAAACTGTTTAAATTAATAAATAATAATTAAAATTGGTATACCAAAAAAAAATTTTTTATTATACACTTGGTAGGTAGGTACCTATTTAGTTTTCTAACAAATGAACCTAAAATATAAAAACATTTTAAGCATATTGGCAACGGTGTTGTAATAATAGTGATGTCCCAGAAAAACACGTACTAATAGTTCAAACAAATATTTAAAACCAACTTGATTAAATATTAATTTATGAAAAAGTATATTAAAAAGCATTATTATTATAAATGAAACAAAACTATGAATTATAATGGACCGTATTTTAGTGCGCCCCGTGCCTCATTGAACATAATATACGTATTTCTATACTTTTAGCTCCATAATTTCTGTTAAAATATTAGAAAAATGTATTGAGTACCTTAAAAGTGCTAAATTTGATCTTTTACTTACAATATATTCATAACAAATTATCATAGAAGGTTAGGTACTGTATTCCACATACTTATATAGTTTAATTTAACTAATACATTCTAGTAGATTCTGAAAAAATTTGTTTTCAATACTCTGATCAGTCTGATCATATAAACTATTAATACTTATAACCAAAAAACTACGGGTCTGAAATTAGTTTATATATAGATCTAAATAATCCAAAACATATATAGCTGATATGCAATCTTTCGTAAATCTATTGACGTTAGTCCAAATAAACGTCCTTCCATAAGTTGAAGATAGGATACCAGCTCAGTTTCTTCAGCAGTTGAAAACACTTTAGATATTGGTCCTAATGCCACTTTGTTTCCAGTGTCATAACTAGGATCTAAGTTCTTTTGTTTAATCTAAATAACATTTAATTTACATATAGGTAAGTAGGTATACTAAATAAAATATAGATAAGTAAATAATATAGTAAGATTGTATCGAACCTTTCTTTCTAGAGGGCTTTTAGGTACATTAAATTTAATACAGGCATTACGAAATGTCATGCGTTTTTCATTTACTTCTTTCACAGCCTTCCTCATATTTTCTGAATCCCAATTTTGGCGTTAAGAAACTCTGACTCTTGAACGAGGCATTTCTAAAAACTAAATTATTTGAAAATTCATTAAAACACAAATAATAAATTGTAAAACTTGCTTTAAAATAATAATAAATTTAAATATTATACCTATTATTTATGTTAATATAATATAATATAATAAATGTAGTTAGCTATATAATTTAAATGGCTTATATTTGTTCAAGAGCATGATTATTAAATAGAATAGAATAATTAAATTAAATGTATTAAATTATTATAATATTTGAAAAAATGAATTGAGATAAGATGGGACATGTCTTCATCTTGCCCCATTGCATTTTTCCCGTCTTACCTCAAACAGTAATAATTTAACTTAACGTTTCTATTAAACTTATAATAAGAATGAACTCTACCAAATTTGCATTAATCGAAAACTAATCATATTTTTTAAAAATTATATAGGAGTAATATTAAGGATAGGCAATTATTTACTTGATTATTCACTATTTGATGTCTGCAAAATTTTACATCGCCTATGGCCGTTATATCAAATACTATACAGGGTGATTTTTTATCGAAGAACACTCATTATTTCAAAAAGTATTGACTTTTTCAAATTTTTTTTTTTTTTTAATTTTTAGATTCATGCTTTTCTACAATTGTATTACATTTTAATTTTTTTCACCCTTATATTTATTAGGTAAACCACTATCAACTTTTGATTTTCAAATGGTGACCCATACAAAAATTGTTATAAACTAACAAGGCTATTTTTTTTATGAATTATCACGTTCAAATTTTCATTTTTTGTTAATCCGTTGACGAGATATAGCTCCTCAAAGTTGGGTGGTTTTGTGAGGTTTGTGTGTAAATGTGTAATACCAAGTTAGTACCTAGGTACCGCAGCAATTGTGATTTTTATGCCCCAGGGTAAAAAATGTTACACTTTTTAAATCATTTCAATTACAGTAAGCTTAAGTTGTGCCCCCTAAATGTATTGTAAAACGCCCATTTGGCGGGGTATCGCGCAGTTCACCCCACTGATTGCACTGGTCATAATAAAGTTTATCAATTTTAAAGACCAGAAGTTAAAAGAAATAAACTTGATATCGTTTGACCCAAGGTATAATAGCGATAATCATTGTACCTACTCGCTACAATAAATTATTGTCATAATCTCATATTATTATAAGTAATTGGACCATTACTGATTACTGTCAAATGTTGCATACTCGCGTGTGTAATCCCCACTACACATCTAGCACGATGTAGATAATATTACTATAGATATAATATTATTATCTACATCATGAGACGTCCTATAACCTAACGTCCTAACAGTGCCGGCGCTAGGGGAGGACAAATGGGACATTTGTCCAGGGCCCCGTGATTTTTAATTATCATCTTGATACGAATACCGTGGTCTACCGTCGTATATTGCATTATTCTGGCTGCAGCGGTCGCGTACTTAGATATTAAACAATTTATTATTTTATTCAAACATTTTGATGAATTTATTTATTTTTAATTGATGATTTTATGTAGTTGTTAAAATAAATGTAAATTAATAAAATAACCAGCCCTTATGAATTTATTAGCCTACGATTTTCCACTCAAAGGTTTAACTGAAACTCACGCTACGCCAATAATTCTGTGCTGAGCGAGGTTTCATCAGGAGGAATCGCACTCGAATGTGTTGTCTCCGTTTACTCAAGTAGGTAAGGTAAAGTGGGGTAAGTGTGACGCAAAAATGAAAAGTTAATTTTGAATTTGACAATACTTTTTTTGTTTTTAACTTAAAGTTGTTATTGTTCCATAATGTAACACCTCTAGATATACATAATTGGAATTTATAGTCAACAAAGTTATATTATCACTCACCTCAGAATAATTTTTTTTTTTTAATTTTAAAATGTCACACTTGCCCCTTTTCATGGGGCAAGTGCGAAATCGGATTGTTTTTGCTATTAGTATTACATAAAATTATATATGGGGCAAGTAAATAACAAAGATAAAAATAAGCTTAAATTTGATTTTTGTTTCATTAAAATATCTTGATTCATTAAGAATTGACAGAGCATTATTTAAATTTAATTATTTACCTATATTATATATAAAAACAGTACTTTTTTTAAAATCCTGTTTTAAAAAAAGCTAAAATTTCACTACTCTCTGAGAACCTAAAGGCTATTACCTATGACCAGGGCCCCGCAATACCTAGCGCCGGCACTGACTAGGTTTCGAAGTTGGGTCAATTATTGTAAACGAAAAAACTTTAACCCCGGTAATGGCGCCAGAATTTGTTCAAAGCATTTTAAGTCTGAAGACTATAACCAGTCAGATTTATTACGACAACAATTAATGCCCAATATAAAAGTCAAAGTAAAACTTAACACAAATGCTGTTCCTACGGTTCCTCAAAATATACCCTGCTCTACTTCAAATTCTTCAAATTTATCCGAACGAGAAAAAAGAAAAAGAAAAAAAGAAAAAAAAGAAATTATATCTTCTATAATGACAAGTACACCAAAAAAGTTAAAGCCCTCATTTAGGTCTTTTAAAAATAGTGAATGTAAATCGAGTGATGTTGATGATGACGATGATGTAGAAGGCGGTAATTTAGTGGCGATTACAAATGAATCATTTGTGGCTGGTAAACAAAACGAGATTGGTATACAATGTGAATTAGGTAGTGAAGTATTAAAAAGTCACCATGATTTATCATTAAATTTATCACTTGATGAGTTTTCAACTTCGGAGGATGAAAGTTTTGAAGTTTATGATGAGGACATCGAAGTACTTCAAACTGGAAAAAATGCCATAAGGAAATCTAAAGAAATAGAAAACGATTCGTGTTATATTGTTTTCTGGGAGTCTCTATCAATTTTATTTACACGTTGTCATTACTGTAATGCTAAAGTGGAAAATATTCATAATTATACCAAGGGAGCAATGTTGGCCGTACAAACTATCGTATATGTGAAAATAGACATATTTTCAAATTAACGTCTCAGCAATTATCTGATAAACGACTTGTAGGAAACATTTTAATGGGAGCTGCTTTAACGTTACCCGGTGTATTATTTAATCAAATGAAAACATTTTGTTCGTCTTTAAAACTTGCATTTTTTTCAAGAACAGTTTATGATAAAATCATACAGCTCCTGTAGTAAAACTAATTTGGGATCAACACAGACAAAATAATATAAACGAACTAAAAATGGGTACAAGTATTTGGTTAGCTGGTGATGGTCAATTTGACTCCCCCGGTTTTTGCGCCAAATACTGCACGTACTCAGTCATGGATGTTCGAAGCTCCAAAATAATAGATTTTAAAATTACTCAAAAAGGAATGGTTCAGGGTGATTTAGAAAAAAAAGCATGCGAATTACTACTTCAGAACTTGAAAAAAACGACGAATGTAACATCAATGTATTTTTGACAGATCGACATAAGGGAATTCGTTGTTATATTCGAACACA
The DNA here is from genome assembly GCA_949089665.1 of Macrosiphum euphorbiae. NCBI lineage: Eukaryota > Metazoa > Arthropoda > Insecta > Hemiptera > Aphididae > Macrosiphum > Macrosiphum euphorbiae. The sequence goes on along the minus strand of CARXXK010000005.1, from coordinate 1,564,754 downwards.
TCATCCGAATATCGAACATGAGTTCGATGTTTGGCACTTATCAAAAAGTTTGACAAAACGACTAAAAACTCTAGAAAAAAATCATCATAGTGCTTTTATGTGGGAAACAAGTATAATAAACCACTTATGGTGGTCTGCTCAAACGTGCGATGGTAATGGAACTGTATTAGTTGAACAATTTACATCAGTTCTGTATCACATTTCAAATATTCATCAGTGGAATGATAATGAACAGATAAAAAAATGTGAGCATGATCCACTTACCGATGAAGAAATAAAAAATAAACTCTGGATTCCAAAAAATAGTGATTCGTATTTTGCGTTAAAAAAAATTATTACTGCCAAAGATTTATTGAAAGATTTGCCTCATGCTAAACATTTTATTCACACTGGCCGCCTAGAGTCATACCACAACACACGTTTAAAGTACATGCCAAAACGTATACATTTGAAGTACGAAGGCATGTATATTCGATCAATAATTGCTATTTTAGATCATAACGATAATACCGATAAAAAAATAGTTGGAGATAAAATGGTTTATTCCAAACCTCTAGGACGGTATACAATAAAAAATACTTATGAAAACACGGAAGGAAATTGGAGAATAGACATTATGAACAAGGTCCATTTGATGGCAATAGAAGGCTCTTCGGGACCATTGAAACTACCAGAAAAAAATTTAATACCAAAAGATATTGTACAGACACCAAAGCCAGATATTGAAGAATTTAAATCAAAAAAGTATTCTAGGTTTAAGTAGTGTAAATTATTACAAAAATAAGTATAGTTTAATATTGTTTTGAAATATTAAAAAAAATAATACTGTGTCTAGGATTTCTCCTATTATTCATATGTAGTTTTACTGTAATATCGTGTGTTAAAAATTATAGCAATAGGCTCATGCTCAAATTATTTTTTATTTCTGGTGGTTTATTCCAATGCTGTCTTACACAAGTAAAAAAAAAAATTTTTTTAAAAACATGCTTTTCTTAATTCTATTTAATACATGAACTAAAAAGTTGAAAATAAACTTACTTTTAAAACAATTTCTTAATAAAATTTCAAGGTTATCAAGATATTACAAAAAGTGTATCTAAAATGTATTTGTTGCAAAATTTTTAAAACTCGTTAATTACAAAAAACAAAAAGCATGTGGCACTTATGATAACTACTATGTAAAGTCACTCTACAACTGAATCATTAGATAAACTTTATGATAAGTATTTTAAAGATTATTGATCATACTTCCAATTTTGTAAGAGATATTCTTGACTCATAGGAGCCCCATGATTTTCGTGATTATTATTACAATAATATTATCCATTTCCAGTTTATTATTATTATTACTATTATTTTGTTTTAGTCTACTTTTGGATCAGTTGTTGTTCGTTATGGCGAGTGTAAAACATTATCAATTTGAACCAGATTGTTCAAATGAGCGGGATTCAAACAATTTTACTGAAAATAATGATTTTGAAATTAACGTAGATAATCGAAGTGGTAAATTAAATTGGTGCAAATGTGGACAGTGCGTAGTTATGACGACGGATCAAGAAAGCGTCTGTTGTCAAGAAAGTGAAAAAGTAAAACAAGTTAGTGGAATAGCTGGTTGTGTGACACACAATGTTTTATTCAACAAACTAGTTTTAGATAAAGATGTTTTAAATATTTCTCGTCATAAAATGATTTTAAAGTCTAAAAAAAAAACAGAAAAAAAAATTTTGTGTAAAATTGAACCACAAAATATAGTCTGGCGATACTTGGCTTACAAACAGTTTATTTCGTGGATAAATGCATGGACAACGATTGGAAAGGGAAATAGGATAGTAATTCCATCATGTGTTATTTATAAAATAAGACAGACTTATCCAGAAGAAAATGGTGTTTATGTAGGATTTCGGCCCAACGATAAACTTCCTACCTAATTTCTGTATTTCTAATTACTCGTGTATGTACAAATATTATGTTTTTTTTTTTTTTAATACAATACTTATGATAGAGAACGTTTTACTTTACTTATTAGGCCTATGTATTAATGGCGTCAGGATTAATAAACAGAAGACTGAATTGAATTGAACAATATGACGGTTTATTATATTTCAGGAAAAACACAGCAACGGTAGTAATTTAAATTAAACGGCAGTTCGTCCGCGGACACAAACGTCATGTCCGGCGGTAACGGCGAAACAGGACGAGGCAGTCCAGTCGCCGAGCACAGTCGAGCCGCCGGGGCGTACCAGTGTTGCCACGGTGGCGCTAACACTCGACCGTCCTGACCGCTGGACCGTCCCCGGGCCAGACACCTCGTTAACATGAATATAAATATAAATAAAATAAATAATTAAACGAATATAAACTGTGGAGTAATCCTCGAGGTACTTCGGCGTTTGTCGAGTCCTCGTACTGCGCTTGGGACCCATCATGGTCCTTCCATCCTTCCATCGGCCCTTCCTTCCCTGTTGTTGCCTGCGTGGATTTCGTCGTTTTTGGGTGGATTGGCAGTACCATTGACGTCTTCATCACTGTCGTCCTTGCCCTCATCACTGTCGTCCTCGCCCTCATCCCTCTTGCGGTCGTGGGAAATCTTCATTGCGCGATGGGCGTCGATAATATTCCGTCGTGCCTCCGTCTGAATTTCCTGTGGGTCCCGCCAGTTATTTCGAGTGAGGCTCAGCGTAGGTAGTATTCCCTTGTGAAAACGAGGTAGGTAACCGTGCAACGTCTCGTACGGTGTTTTTGTCGTTGACTTGTTCGGAGCCGTGTTCAACATATTCTCGACGTACCGTAGTTGCGTGTCCCAATTATTGTGTTCGGTGGCCGTGACACTAAGTAACGAGACAATTGTACGGTTGGCCCTCTCCACTTGCCCGTTAGCCTGCGGGTGTCGTGTGGAGTTCAGTGTATGACGTATTTCTCGATCGCTACAAAATTTTCCGAACGCGTTGGCCGTAAAACACGTACCTCGATCTGTAATAATTCGATCCGGTATCCCTCGTTCGGAACAGAACTTGTCTAAGACGCGTACTACTGCGGCGGCGTTGGTCGTCTTGCCTGCTTGTTTCCATTCTTGAAGTATTTCGGCTATCTTACGTCGGTCGGTCGGCGACGTTTTATAGGGTTTCATTCGGACGGGAACGCTATTGTCTGCTTCGACGATATCCATAGTCAGTAGATTCGTGCAGCCTATTTCTCTGATCGACTTTGCAAAGACATGACGGTAACGGTTGAGAAGTGACAGCAAAATTTTCCGGCCGTCGGCGTCCACTCCGGGATCAATGTTCACTTCGTCGCCGAAGATCGGGACCACGGGGAATTGTTCGTTTTCGCACTCCACCGCCAGCACTTGTGCATCGCCACAACACGTTTCGTCGGTCAATACTGTACCCTCGAGATGACAGTTTGTTTCTATTACTAGTTCATTCCCTTGTTTATAATAACCAACGTGGGGGAGCTCTAACCAGGTGCGTCCCACCAGTACATCCACAGGGATCGAGTTGTCGTCCACGATTTTCAAATCATGACTTTCGGCGGACACACCATCGATTGTCACGTTCGCTTGTGCCTCGCCCACCGCACAGGTACTAGGTTGGTTCACGCTGCCTACGGTGAAAAGCGGAATCGTCCGAGGCAGTACTGTTAAGCCACACTTTGTCGCGGCGGCTTGGCGTACTAATACAGCTGAACAGCCGGTATCGATCAAACCTGAGAGCTGGACGTTGTTCAACGAGACGGACTTCTCAAATGGGTTCGATCGTATAACGACGTGTGCCGCATTGACCTGATATGCTTGTCCGGATTCACCATTATTGGACTTATCCACCGTTGGTGCGGGACAGCCACTTCGTCGGTGTTGGTCCGAACCACACCCCGAGCACTTCATTGGACGTTGTGGACGCGGACAGTCACGCGATATGTGTCCTCTCCCACGACAATTGTAACAACTAATCGTCGACGTGGCTTCAGTCTCATTGGACGTCGTAGTGGAAGTTTTGAGACTCGTCGGGACATTCATAGGCGCTGCACTCGGTTTGTCGGCGTTACGCGGTACGGCGGCGTTTACGTAAGGTGCGGGTTGTTCAGTGTTAGTCCGATTTGTCGTCGCGGGCTGGAACAATTGTTGGCGCTTGGCACGCAGCTTCTCCCAGTCACGTAGATCGGACAACAATTCGTCAGTGTCGGCTTGTCTCCTGCTAGACACCCAATCTGCCTGTTGTTGTGACCTAAGTCCTTCGAGGATATAGTCACGCGTTTCGGCGAAGCTCAGGCTTAATGAACGGCACAATCCGATTTTCGCGTAGTAATAGTCAATTGTGGGTTCGTTCATTGCCTGAATCCGTGCTTCAAGTTCCCTCCATAGGTCTGCCTTTCGTAGTGTACGCACGAACGTCCTACGGAATCTCTGTACAAAATAGTCCCAATCCTTAAATACTTCTAGTAAGAACCAACTACGAGCGGCTTCTGTCACATGCGCACGTACATACTGGAGTCGATACCTTAACGGCCAGTGGTTCACCTGTGCCAACCCATCGACGGAGCTGATCCAGTCATCCGCTTGTGCACTAGTCTCGTGACCGGTAAAAGTCCAAATAGACGTGCCGACATCTGGCAGGATGCGGTAGTCAACGGACGGTGTCATGACCGGAACATTTGACGTCGTCGAGGCGAGCGTTGGCAGGTTCGACGTCGGCGGTTGATTGTTCGAAGTCGCCGATGCTTCCAGTAGGCGCAATTTCTCTCGCAATTCGGTCACTGTGTTGTACAAATCGAGATAGTCCGGAGCCTTAGGTTCCGACTGATCTTTGTTGTCATCCATAATGTTTATGTTGTGATGATATGAAGATTGATAACGGTTATCCAATCATCGAACGACCACTGATAAGGTGCGATAGTACCGGTTACCAGGGTTGCGGTTACGTCACGTCGTCGACTCGTAACCTCCAAATTCGAACTAACGTTAACGGCACGTTTTCGGAAACGAACTCACGACGCACACAGCGTTTTCGGAAACGAACTCAACGCGCACAGCGTTTTCGGAAACGAACTTACGATGCACACAGCGTTTTTCGAAACACAAACGGGATTTTCGGCGTAACGACGCAGACGGGAGGCGAATACGGAATTCAATCGGACTTTTTTTTTTTTCTTACGCACTCGAAACTAGGTAAAATTAAAAAAAAAAAGACCGTATCCCACTTCTGAAATGATAGAGAACGTTTTACTTTACTTATTAGGCCTATGTATTAATGGCGTCAGGATTAATAAACAGAAGACTGAATTGAATTGAACAATATGACGGTTTATTATATTTCAGGAAAAACACAGCAACGGTAGTAATTTAAATTAAACGGCAGTTCGTCCGCGGACACAAACGTCATGTCCGGCGGTAACGGCGAAACAGGACGAGGCAGTCCAGTCGCCGAGCACAGCCGAGCCGCCGGGGCGTACCAGTGTTGCCACGGTGGCGCTAACACTTATAATAATACTAAATCAATTTAAATTGTTAACAATGTTTGTATACGTACTTGTTATAATAACAATAATAAGTTAATAAATAATAATGGTTAATACGTAATAAAATACATTGTTTTGTTACTCATATGAACCAGATGTTATTCGTCTTAAATAAATAATAGCATAGCATAGTATCATATCAAAAAGATAATAATTACATATTTAGAAAAATTATGTGAAAAACAAAAGTATAGGAATCAATTTACTAAGAACAGTAAGAAGACACCCGATTAGTAACAGGCACGCGTGTACACGTTGCCGCCGCGAGTAGGATCTTATGACGTCACGCGTGATTTTAAAGACTTCGTAACTCGAAAACTATTTAACGCAGAAAAATATTATTGGTACCATTTTTTTAGTCAGATTTTTTGTGATTTTTAAAATAAAAGTCAATTTTGAGTGTTTTATGGTCCTTTAAGATTCTGGACATTTTATAGTTTGACTCTTTAATGTGTGGTCCTATTGTTTAATTTCTTCTTAATTTTTTTACATTTTTTTGCAGGAGAAAGAGTTAATATTGTTTAATATTACCGTTGATATGGTATTAAACGAATTTGATATTCGGATGAATAAGAATCATAATATGAAGTCGAAAACTAGATGATTTTTGGGGTTATAGTGAAAATAATTTGATGATTTGTTAGGTATGCAGTAGGTGAAGAGTGAACTAGCCACATTAATTTTCAATTATTTAAAATATGTTAATTGTCAGTATAAAAAAAAACTACAATTTGGCCATATTACCCACAATGGTTGGCCAAATTGGCCATTCTTTATAACAATATTATAATATTCATTTGATTTGTTAAAAAATGTTTGAATGACATTTTGTTAAGTACAGTGACCAGAAAAATCATTGTAGGATCTTATCTGACGGTTGATAGAATATACCTATAAGCAAAAAAACATAATTTGAAAACTTAGAAGATTTTGATCATATAATACTAGAAACATTAATAATATTCAGCTGTGTAAGTATTAAAATCGATCTATTTAATGCCAAAGCCTAAATTGCTCATTTAATGGCAATATCAATGTCGACTTTTAATAGTTTGAAAGACATTTTGTCATGAAAAATATAGAAACTATAAAATATAATATGTATGATACATTTTATTGTTTAGTGTTCTTACAGTTATAACAACTAACATAATATTATGTTGATAACACCGTGTTTTGTAAATATTATATTCAAATTGTTTTCTGTTTTCGTTTTTAGAAATTTAAAGATTATTATAATAGAATAAAAATATCTTAATATTTATTCCTATCGGTACTGCAGGAAACTTGGAAACTGTTTTTTCTTATCATTAATTTACACAATTTTTGTTTATTAAAAAAATATTGGCAATTTGTTCTTTATGTCACAAAACGTAAATAATGCTATTTATAACATAATTATACTGATATTTATGATACTATTACATTAAAAATATTGTAGGTAGGTTGTAAGTATACAAAATAAAAAAACCTACACTTTCTATTTTATGACTTCAATAGTTCCATAATCCATGTTAATATGACGTTCTTTCATAGAACATACTGAATATATTGGAATGTACCTACTTAATTTAGTAGAAAATAAACTATTTCAATTTAAAAAACAATTAAAACAATTTACTCCTACAAATCAATAAAATAAACGATACATTTGCGTGGCGCGTTAGATAGGCAATTTAGGTCCATAAACATACTTAATGTTCACAAATCACAATGGGTAGGCATAATATTATCATAATAAGAATTAACATTACATAGATAAGCTAAGTAATAACCGTAAAAAATGTGTAACATTCCTAAGTCAACTTATACTAATCCAGTTTATGGTTTACCTGTGAACTGAGAAGAACACCTTAAGGATAATTTAGATTGGCTCAGTTAAATCATTTTTTATGGTAATTTAGGTAAATCAGATGATTTAAGTATAATACAAAATTAAAAAGGTATTTGAAAATGTTCATTTTAAAGGTTTATGCATTAATAATTACTGTTAGGTAAGTACCTCAATCAATCGATATTTACTCAGTTATTTTGTCTAGGATAGAATCATAATCATAGTCACGATATAAGTTATATTATTTTTGATATTTACACACAAAATATATATTATTACCGATAAATGTAAAATTTAGTAACAGATTCATATATTACTATAATAGAGGCCAAAGTATATTATGGTTTAAGTTTATTGGTTTATACCTATAATATATAAAAAAAAATACTGGACCAATTTTGAAAAAAAAAACAATTGAGAATATATTTTCAACACAATCAAAACGGAAACGATAGATATATATCAATCATAATATAGATGATCAGCTTATATCTAAATGACCCATAAATTCACTAATTGCCACAAAATTGTACCCACGTATTATGTTGGAACCCGGAAGGTTCGTAAGAGTATTAACTATTAGAATTATTTTTAGTATTATAGTATTAGAATCAGAACCGTGTTAATGAGGGTGAGCAAAGGGGGAAAATGCCCCTGGGCGCCATAGATTCGTAAAAGTAAGGGGACGCCTTTATTTGAGCTTAATATGCCATCTGTGGCCCAAATTGTAAGGAAGGGGTGCAAATTGCCCCAGACCGCTGAATTGCTTTACACGGCTCTGATTATAATAGAATCCACGGGTAATAGCTGTTACCTTTATATATAAAAAGCAAAGCTTATAACTGATAGTCTTTCAGAATCAAAAACTACTCCATCGATTTGTACAACGACCTACGTACAGTTCATCAAATATTTACTGCTCAAGATGTTATGCAGATCGAGTGACGCGATGATAAATATTTCGAGAACCGTGCAGAGCTCGCTGAAGACTTTCTATAATCGAACCATAACCGAAAACCACGGTTAGTGTAATACAGTGTTTGTAATATATATGTTCATTATATTTGATTTCTTATCGTAATACAAATACGAAATTCAGCCGATCGATATGTTATTATTACATGGTATAATAATATATTGTTAGGTATATCGTATACACATATTACACCCACCGTTTTCCGCTCGTTCCTTTAACGTACATTATATTTTCACGATTTAACTCGCGTTTATTGTTGTGCACGGTACACCTATTATTGTTAATATAATAATAATAATAGCGTACGACCTAAAAGTGTGTCGTGGCGGACGTTTCGATGGACGGTCTCACGCGGGGCGCACAAAACGACTGTATACAATGCATATATACTCATTCTTATATATATATATAATAATATGACGTCTGAAGCGATATAATAATATTATTGGTATATTAAATACGTATATAATATAATATTATATAGCGATACATCGACATTTTCGCGTTTCGACCGTTCGCGGATGACACGACGCAGAGGCCGACTAGGTATATAATATATATAATATTATTATTATTATTATATCGTATTTTGTGTGTTGTAGGAATTTTATTTTTTTATTATTATCGATATATTATTATTTATTTGCACACGAGACGCTCTTTGTTATTCCGGCATATTTTATATAAGTAGGAAAATATCGGAAAACCGTGGCTGTTTGTATTGTTAGAGGGGCGCCATGTCGAAGGAAGAGAGTAGTTTTTAAATTTCTGATTACTGCTGCATCATGTGACGAGATATTTTTATAGATTATAATATCATTGTTGTAATAATTGAAAAAAACTATACCTACTGTCAAACCAAATTCACATTTCATTATAGTATAGTTATAATTTAAATAATTTGAATAAATATTATTTTTTTTTGATTATCTTTTAATGGTGCAATATCCAATATTTTAAAAAATATAATGAAGCACAAAATAAAACGTTCCATTCGTTTTTAAGAAAGATCACCAACACAAATTAGTAAATACAACATTATTCCAATTAAAACTATTAATGAGTCAAGTAATTTCAGATTAAAGAATAAAATAATGAACTATTGACAATTCGACTATTAAAATATTATGAAAAATAAGCAGTGTAGGTACCTAAAATAAATTAAAAAAATAATTGTAAACATTTAAAAAATAAAATCGATTATGTTGATGGTAAAGCAATGCGCTTGATTTAAATTGTCATAGAAAAAATTAATCAAAAGAAATAAAGAAACATATTGTATTCCTTAATTTTTTGAATTTCCATTGTATACTTATAGTTCCACATCATTAAAATCAACTTACGTATAATGGCATTAGACACACCATACATACTGTATAATATTAGATCACTGTATTTGTGAAGGCAAACGCAGTGTTGTTAGATTATTCGAATGGTAATGTGAAACCTTTTTGTCAATATTATAACCATGTAATGTAATGTTCAATCGATATTATTATTATTATTATTATTATTATATTTCAATATTAATTTGAAAATACTTAATGTCTAGAAAGTTTGGAAACGTGTTTTGTTTACACTTATAATGTTTATCTTATCTCTGTGAGACAGGCACTGAGCGAATGTATTTTAATGGTTCATTTGATTTAATTTTTGTAGAAAAAAGGTTTTACCTATTCATTAAATTGAAAAAAAATCTGTAATTATATTAAAATAACGTTGTTGACCCACAACATAATTAATGTGTATGCTTAGAGTTGGAAATATTTTAAACGGGTTATTTTTATACTCGTTATTATTTTAATTGATCATTTTCAAATTTAAAGGAATTTTTTTTTTATACTTATAATTAACATAAAAATTTGTTTAATAGTTTAATTTAATGTTCTGATCAAAACTTTACAACTCGAGGCCTAATGCGCTAATTGTATTATTAAAATGTACAAATACATTATTTAAACTTTTACATACATAACTATTTACAACTTATAATAAGTATACCTATGTACCTAAAATTAGAGTTAACCTAACTAGTATTAGATACAATACATTTTTGGTTTAAAATTTTTTTTTCAAATTACGTCTGAGAAAGCCAGGACTTCTCGTCATAACACCTAGGAAATATTTCTAAATGCATTATTGCCTAAAAATTATGGACATTAGCGTTATTTCCTAGTCAATATCGTATACTGTCTAATTTTATCGGAAATATCGTTATTGAATAGTCATTAACGTTAATTTCTTAAATTACGTCTTTGCCGGTAACATATTATATTATATACCTATGATGCTTTATATTTTAGATTCTGAGCGGAGCGATGAATGTATTGGTTTTACAATGATGTATGTTTTTATATTTTTTTATTTTTATTTTTTTTTTTTGTGTCTATCATCACGTTTTAGGACAGTAAAAGTGCTTGGATTTTCTTCATCAGTAGCTTTTCTGATAGGAAAGTGAATCTAGTTGGTACTTTGGGGGGTCAAAAGTATAAATTTCCCAGTAGTTTTCACAAGCGCCGGGAAAAACAACATAAAAATTAAGGAAAAACGGGAATTTTTACGCAAAATTGGTTTTCCAAAAAATCGATTTTGGTTATTGGTGAAACTCTAAAACAAATGAACGTATATACATGAAATTTTCACTGGTTGTTAATATTTGCATTTTCTATACACGATAACATTTTCAAAATATTTTGATTTATTTTGAACAGTTTAGGGACATTTTCATTTTCCATTTTTTTTGTTTTTTTTTCTAGAAATATCAATAAAATTTTATTTGTTGGTTGCGAAAACTTGAAAATTTAATAGAAGGCTCCTAATATATTGTTTCAAAGGCAGATGAAAAATATTAAAAATCCTTAGTCACAATTTTTTTTTATAAGCATTTAAAGTTCAAAAATTGACAAAATATGGAAAAATCACGAAAATTAGCAAATTATTTTTAGTTAAGAATTCGTAAAAATTTTTCTTTTTAAATCTAAGATTTGAAAATGAAACACAAGATTCCTTATAAGATTATCTACCTTTATCAATAAAAAAATCTCTACCAGACAGTCAAATTAAATTTTTATGAGCGTTTGAAATTCAAATTTTTACAACATTGGATATTCACTCGATTACTCATGTAGCGATTTCTTTATTTTGTTGCAATTCAAAAACGAACAACTGTAGATACATGAAAATTTCACTGAATGTTTAAATTAGCATTTTCTATACACCATACAATTTTGAAAATATTTTGACTCTTTTTGAGCTGTTTATGGACATTTACAGCTTTCAATTTTTTTAGTTTTTTTTTCTATAAATATCAATAAAGTTTTATCTGTTGGGCCAAAAAGTGTAAAAATTTAATACAAGGCTCCTGATATATTGTTACAATAGCAGTTGAAAAATATTAAAAATACATAGGCACAGTTTTTTTTTATAAGCATTTAAAGATCAAATTTTGACAAAATTTATCAAAATCACGAAAATTATCAATCATTGTAATTAATAAATTATAAAATATTCAGTTTTTATAGCTAAGGATTACAAATTCAACACAAAGGTTCTCATAAATAGTTCATACTATAACCAAAAAATCTAAAAAATATATGAACACACTTATTTTAAATTCAAATTCAAATTGAAATTTGGACGAAATTACATATTAAAAAACCTAGAATAACTATTTTAGTTATTTTGTTGTGATTGAATAATATTATTCGTGGGTACTTGAAACTTCTAAAGTGTACTATTATATATCTATGATAGTATCACGGCATAGGCGCAAATAGGAGGGGGGCTAGGGGGCTTTAGCCCCCCTTGAAGTTTCTATAGCCCCCCCCCCCAAAAAACTAATGATTTCACTACTATAATTTAAAAGCATCATAAGAGTTTCAAGTATAGACCTGAGCTTCAGCCCCCCCAAATTTCAAACACTAGTTACGCCAATGTATCACGGTTTTTGTTGATGTATAACGCGTTATAAGTATCTAATGGATATTGTGATATGATTAATTTGGAATTTATTATAGGTACCTACTACCTATTATAGGTCAATTTTTTGTTTAATACCATAGATATGTATATAATATGTCTTATACATAGACTGACATACCGTCTCCGCTCAGAATCGTTTTTCTTATACAATGATATTATATCATTGAATTCAAATTTAATACCATCCATTATACAGTGACCCACTTGTAACCTACTGTACAGCAGAGCGACACCCACTTGCCCACCTTTTTAACTATAATAATATGTTCTCCGATTATATACATATTTTTTTACGTAACTTCCTGTTAATTTTTTATATTTTATATACTTTATACTTATATACATTGTATAATAATATATATATATACTACTTTGTAGCCTTAAATAATACAATAGCAAATAATAAATAATAGTAATAATATTTGTATAAACGAGACGTTTAGGTGTTTGTGACGGTTGTAATGTTTGTGAATAAAATTGTCACGGATTAGCAGAAAAAAAATATTAGCCGCTATACGAATATTTTTTTTTTTTTGACAGATTTACAACTATATGTAAAAAACCTGATCCGTACACAAAAAACGTATCATAAAAATATATAAATACCCAGCAGTAATCACGTGTAGCTGCATAGGTACAAAATGTAGTAACTATATTATTATTTATTATATTTTACCTGGTACGTGCATTTTACATTCTAACAATATTATTATGATATGTTACTTTGAATTGTCGTACGTGGCCCGAAACGAAGCTCTTGGGTCTATTATGTGTATTAAAAAAAAATATAATATAATAATAAATAATAATATATTATAGTGTATTGACTGGTTCGAATTGTCGACGACGTGGACAAGCGATGGGTGATTATCATTCCACGGTGTTGCGCAGTTGCCTGCAATTTTTTAAATAACAATTAAAATGTTCTATTTAGAGATGGACATTTTACAGTAAATTTTACTTAAATTTACGTGAATGTACTTAAATTTTGTAATACTGTATAATATTTTTATTTAGTAAATTTAATACGGAGTCAATAACATTTTTATAACTAAGTTGACCCCATTTAACCAATATAACACTCGTCCACTCCTTACTAGACGTATTATATTTATATATATTATCAGTATGCCTTGTCGCGCAAACGGGGGTGCCAGGGGGAGCTTAGCACATCCAACTTATATTAGTTATATTGGACTAAAAATATTGTTTAAAGTAAATCAGAGATGATGGTGTTAAAATTGTCTTGGTAATAATTATTTGCTGGAAGATCTCTCATGTGCATGATATAAATATAAGTAGGTATATAGGTAACTAGTTATATTTTATATCATGCATTGTGGAGATATGGATGTTACTATAGTTTTTTTGTGCATATGAAAACGATTGAAATGAGTGGTAACTCGAACTTTAAAACGGTAAAAAATATTTACCGGGTAAAACAATTACCGGTAAAATTTACCCAGCTCCCATATCTAGTTCTATTATAGTGATATTTCATCTACAACCCAAATTCACGAGAGTGGGGGAAGAAAAATTTCAAAACTTTACGAATTCTTATAGATTATAAGACACGTCACGAACATTATTATATTATTACATAGGTACCTGAATATACTATACGATATAGTATACCTGCGGTCATTCTAAATTAATATTCTAAATATTACTATATAATATTATTACTGTATATTGGACTTGCCGCTTTCAGAGCCTCAAAGTGTTATTATTATTGGAAATTCGTTAAAAGTGTGCACGACAAGTGTATAAGCAAAAACACGATTACAGGTTAGAGAACGAAAATTATGATGGATCGTAACCTCATCGGGTAATCGTATCACATCCGCTCGTCGATGGCGGTGTCATACTCGTATATTGTATAAAATAACAAAATATGTCTAAACATAATAATATTATATTGTATTACGGTGGTATTATTATTGTGAATTCTTTAATTTTCATTCAGTTTACGTGAGTGAAACTTAGTGTCGCATCGAGATTTTGGGTGGAAAACCGGACGTTTCAACGGTACCTATATGATATTGTGGTAGAAATCAGACGAATTGAAGGGTCCAATGCAACAACCAGTCAACTCCATTTTCATTAATTTTTCAGGAGAGCATATAAACTGTTTTAATGAACAAATTAATTTTATAGAATAATTTTGTTTATACTATTTATTTATAAATTACTTGTTGTATCATATGAAATATGACAATAACCTTTATGCAAGTTCCATTAGGCTCAATAATTATTGGAAGTTAAGGACTACTAGGAGTTGTCTGGTTGTTGTCCAAAATATATCATGTTTTTTGAAAGTTTATAAGTTCAAAAATCAATTAAAAATAGGGATTGAAAAATACTAAGTTTATTTAGTTAGAATATCCTTGTGTAGTATGTAAAGAATGTAACAAAATGATGAGAAACTTGTAAACAAAATGTAACAACCAGACAACTCCGGGAGTTATCTATTTGTTGCGCTTAAATTCACAATCAGACAACTCCGTTTTTACTCATATTTAATTTAATAATTAACGGAGAAGTACGTTTGTTGCACCCATTTGTGAATAATTTTATTCTTTATCATATCAATGAATAAAACGATTTCGCTCAAAAATGGAGTTGACTGGTTGTTGCATTGGACCCTTCAATTCTTCTGTTTGATTCAACTGACTAAAACGGAAAATTCAATTTCAATTAGTAAATAGTTTATTTATTATTAATAGTCTCTAATAACTAGCAAGGCTGGGCTAGTTAACTATTATTTTTTTAACTCGTTAAGTTAACTTAATATAGAAAAATGTAAGTTAAGTTTAAAGTTAAAATTTAATTTAATTTTTTTTTTTTTTTAAACTCATAACTTAACTTAGTTAAAAATAAGTTACTTTTTTGTCATTGTGGATTGTCCTAAATACATACTAATAATACCATCAACAATATTAAACACAATTAAAAACTACACTATCTCTAGACTATTATACTATATGTCATGTGTAGGTATATTTGTGTATGCATTATATTATGTTAACACAATTTCGTTTTGTATAACTGTAAAAGTAATCTCAATTCTCAGGCAATGTTGGACTTAAATTATTATTGTAAAGAGTAGCCACAAGAAATAGTTTACAACAAATTCAAACCGTACGCGTATTTATTTACAATAACCGTTGAGTATATGTAGAAAAATTAGCTTCAAATAATTATTTGAGAAGACCTTAAGCAATTTCTCACGTCCCAAATATTAAGAACGTGAAGTTGGTAAAATATGTCTGTTTGTAAAGGTAAATCGTATATATTGTATACGTATATTAGTACATAAAATGAATAACTTAAAAAAAGTGTAATGTTGTTAATGTGAAGTGATAAAATTTTCTAAAATTCACACACCTTAATACATAAAAATAAAGATCGAATGTGTGGCAGTTTTTTTATAGTAGAAATGTATATGCGAGTAAACTAGTGAGATGTTCGTGTATGTTTTTTATAAAATATATTTTGAGTTTCAAATCAGGTAATGTAGATGCATCGAGATTATATTTAAAAAAAAAAATGTTCCTGAAATATCTCGAAAGAAAGTAAACGTAGGTAGTACATAAACTATAAAGTAATATTAAAAACAAAAATACACGAAAACAGAATATTCTTATTATTTTCGGTTTATCATTTTAATATAATAACATATTATGATAATATTATACCATAAATTATAATGAATTATGTTTTCCGCATAAGAGTATATTATAGCCGTCCGTCTTAGTAATCCGGTGAACTAGTTCACATCATATCCGCATAATATAATATAAATATTTAAAGACACTTTCATTACCGCTTGTATTTTCGTGTTTCGATTAAATTATAGGTCTCTATTGTTTTCCAACTGTTTAATTAAAAGTAGGTAACTTTTCAAATAATTGCGCGCGCACACACACACACACACACACACACACACACGCTTTGTCGTTCTCAAGATTTTCAGTCGGTTGAAATCTAACCGTTATTAATAATATGTAACCGACGATCGTACGATAAAGTAATCTGTATATCCGATACAGTACAACTATACAGTGTGCGCGACTATAATATTATATTATTATTATTGGTAATACACCCATTCGACAATATGATATACTATTACAACGATGATAGTATCATTATAATTTATAATTGATAGATCGCCTAATATGCCTTTTGGAAATCGGTGTTCGTATGTTTGAATGAATAAAAACAATGAAATAGTTTAATTATTAATTATACTGTTATATACGTATATGAAGTGAAATAATATATCTGTGGAAAGATGGCAGAAGCCATTGTACACTTTACAAACTTAGTTTTGCCACTACATATGTTTTCAAATAATGACATAGGTATTAGTTTTGGTCTTTGCATATAAATGGCTCCACACACATAATAGAGACATATCATATTAAATATGATAGAAGAAAAATTTTTTCCACCACTTGAAATATACGATTTCTAAACTATTTAAATAATAATTCAAAAATTAACAAAATGTACAAATCAGCTTCTGCCATCATTCCACAGACATAAAATATACATTTTTTTAAAGAAAACCGAAATTACAAACCATTCTAATTAATATATTATATATTATTGTGAGAAATTATAAACCTTACAAAAAAAAAAAAAAACCACAAAATTAAATGGACGAGTACGATAATAATATTATTTCTATGATCGTGTGCTGGGTGAGTGAGTATGTGTTGGGAGTCTACAGGATTCCCAATAGGTATATACAGGGTGTCCCGTGAGGATTTACTCATTGCGATATCTCCTGAAATAATGGAGATATCGTAATTATGTTTTTTTATTAAGACTCGCAGAGGGAAGCACTACAAATATTTTATTTTTTGATTAAATTAAATTTTTTAGTAAAAAAGTTAAAAAAAAAATTTTTTATTTTTTTATTTTTGAAAAAATTGAAGATAGCCATTCTATAGAGTATATTTTTATGAACATTTTGAGCTTTTAACATTTTATTTTCATTAATCTCATGATTTTTAATAATTTTTTTAGTTTATTAGTAAAACGTCAATAAACTGGTTTTTGTCCGGGCGGCGAGTCCCCCTCTACGGCTAATGAGTAAATCCTCACGGGACACCCTGTAGGTCCCTTTCATAATTTATTTATTATAAATCAGATTTTATTATATGTATTTTAAAATACTTGGATATTTTCTCCATATAAGGAGTGTTGTGTGGCAATAGTAACTTCTATATTACAAATGTGTATCAACCATCTTTTTTTTTTGAAAATTGTTAATCCGATGATTTATATCAACATTTTTACGTGTTTAAATCGTAATTAAAATTAGTAGTTTTCGAGTTATTCAACTGTGTTTATTATGGGTCGTTAGTCCATTAATGCAATGTAATATAGAATTCAAGTAACGTTAGTCACAAAAAGCAATTTGACCAAACAAAATTCACGCCAGACATACTTTTCAATACTCCCAATATAGTTTAGGCCTTACATCTGTATAACTCTTACTATATATGGTATATATGCATTTATTGTAAGTTAGACTTTTGTTTTAATACCTTTAAAAAAAATCACAAAATAATATTCTGATATTAGAACTAATAAACTATATAAAAAAAATGAACTTACGTTACTTGACTTTTGTATAATATATATAGGTTCGGAAAATTTCTATGGCGCTATGATAATTTGAAAATTATAGAAATTAATATTAATCTAAGTATGTTATAAAATTAATAAAAAAATGTCTGAGCGTAATATTATAAGTACTAGATTAAAATTGAATATCGAAGTGATCGCATTTAACTTATATTAATAAAATTGTAAAAAACATTTTTAAGAATTTTAATTCCGTAGCTTACACATATTATAATAACTCAAAACTACTCCTACAAATGTTGATTCAGATACATCGCAACATTATCAAAAAATAACCTAATTAACAATGTACATTAAAATAATTTGGTTATCATTTGAATATAGGAAGTGTATATGGTCGCAGGACATTCTATCAATGGTATAAAAATTGAAAGTATTTGAAAATAATTGTATGGTCCTTAATAATTATTGTACTTCACTATTTTAAAAATTTGAATTTGAATAAATTCATTATTGAAGGGAAATATAGAGCATTCTTTGTGAATCATCCCGTATATAGTATCACCTGTTGACCACAATAACCCATGCTATTTATGCCGACGGTTATACATTATAATATTATATTATTATGTACGTGTATTATTATAAATTATAATATACCTACTATTGTATACATGTACAGTCGTAAAAATAGATGTACCTACGTATGTTCACGACTGACTTTCTTATTTTTTCTCTATTTTCTCAACAATTTTGAATTCATAATGTGACCACGATTGTATACTCGGACATAGGTAGATATAAAATATATTATTACGGTTTGATAATGTCGGAGATAAACACGACGTTTCGTCCGCCGTTGATGTTGCGTTTTTATTTCTTTCGAAAAATAGTTGTAATTATAATATTATCTACACTGCTTTAACTACCTAATACATATTATAAGTTTAGATCAGAGTGGCTATTTAGTATTTATTATATATACGAAATATGCACACGTAGTACACTATAGTAGATTTTTAATTTTATAAAATGGTTATCCGTTATCGTACTTTATACAGGTGTCGTAAAACGATGAGATTTTTTATAAAATAAAAATCAATAAAATAATCGAATCTATGCTCAACGCAGATAGAAGATACGCTACAATTTCAAATCACATAATATTATGTTAACCTATATTTTATTCCTCAATGTATAACTTTAAATAATCAATTTGGTTTTGTATAGTCTAAGCAGCTGGGCAAAACTTAGTATGGTCATATTTTGTTAAGGCGTTTATGGTTTATGCACAACATTGCATATCGTTTATTTGTGTCAGATATAATATTTATAAGCCTGCAGCATGTCACTCGATAACGCTAATGTAAACGATGGTATAAAAATATGTTTATTTTTCGTTTCTTATATTTTCTCGTCCATTTTTTTACGATTTTCTTCGATTTGTCGATGCATATGGGTGAAATTATAAATTTTAAGTAAGTAGAATACAATGTATTTATCTGATTAGGTACTTTTGATAAATTGTTTGTTTCGCGTCATTATGGCATATTATCTATTCGCGTTTTAATGCCAAAACAGTTTTTTAATTCTCTGTAATATTTGTTGGCACGACGGAACGGGGAGTATGGGTGATTAGATTTAAAAAAATTGGTTGGTATTTTTTTGCATTACACCCGGGGGGTGTTTATAATATTATTATCTAGGTGTTTTTCATCAGTACCCCCATACTATTCGAACATCACTTGTACTCCACTGCTTACTGGCATCGTAAAATATTCACGGGGCACGTTGATGCGAGGATAAGATTGATCGTCTTGTGACTAGGATAGGTACTTTATAACATGGTGAACTACGGACTACGGAATTGATCGGGGCCCACAAGCAGTCTACTCGTCGATGTTTTTTTTTCAAACTCGTTCTCAGCGTGCATATCATAATATCATTTATCTATATTGTACGTATACGAATATATTATTATTAATACTCGTCTGATTTTTTTTTTTGGGGCTGATGGGCGGGACGACGACGGAGAGTTGAAGTAGTTTTTACTTACGCCCGAAACGATGATGATAATATTGTTATGCGTACAATAAACGCGCGGTAACGGCCCACCGACAGAATACCTAATTGGCAGTGGTAACGTTTTAAGTGCTTAGTGTTCTACAGACACACACACACACATATTCATAATCTGTCAAGTGCGAGATTATTATGTACATTATCCAGGCCGGAGTTATCGTGAGTGTTGGCTGCTGCTAGCTGTTGATGCTGCGGGTCACGGGTGAAAATGTGCACTTGACCCTGCGAGCGATCTCGGCCTACATAATATATGAACGCCACCGCTTTTCAGCTCCATTTGGGCCTGGCACAGTAATAATAATAATAAAAATAAAACGTAGTAATGTCGTCGTGTATCCTCTTTCTCCCCCCTTCACACGGAACTATCTGCACTATTTGCACGGTCCGGGTTCGTGGCGTGTAGCTGGCTATTAATTATTATTTTCGTCCGCTGTAAAGATAATAATAATAGTAATACAATCAAATCTTAATAGAGTCCGTTAGAATGGAAATAAGCTCTCCGGACACAGAGTAGTCTCAGAAGTATTTTTTTTCTACGGTCACTGCAGCAACGGTCCAAATCACTAAATAACATATTTACATATATATATAATATATTATATAGGTAGGTACTAGGTACTCATATTATATTTTACTGACGCAAACTATAAATAACTTAGTACACGATTTGGAAAAAAATAATGAAAACTAAGAGAATATTTGATTTTGAAACAGAAATCTCAGAGTTTTGAATCAATTGTGTTTTACTTAAGCTGAGATAGTATAGTGTCTTTAATAATGATTTATTCACTTTTTAGGATACGAGTATTATTTTATTACAAAATTATATCTAGTTCATCTTGTATAGTCGCCACTCGTCGATCTCAGTCGATCTCAACGACATGCTCACCGACTGTATAATATACGATCAGGAATTTACAACTCAGACAGTAGGTCCGATGCAATTTATCTATAGTATAATTTTATCGTGCTTTCGATTAATATTTATTTTTTCCTATTATTCTTCATCGAACTGTTAGGCATAGTTTGTTTGATTACACGTTCCTCTCACTTTTTTCTTCTCGAATCATGGTAAGATAGTAAGTATTACAACTTGCAAATCCTACGGAAACTGATTTACACGAATTAATATTATTTTTTAAATTGTTTTTTTTATCTTTTATCAAGATTTTTGTAGGAACTTCGCAAGTCACGCGTTAGGATGACATACTCGTGGGTATCCTCCTCCACAGCATGATTTGACGAATTTCATAGCGAATGTTACCCCTTGTAATGTATATTATTATTAGCGTTATGGAAATGCATCCAGTGGCATACGCAGGATTTTTCAATGGGAGGGGGGGCTTGAAAATTAGTTACAATTTTATTTTTATATTGTCCAGTCTAATAATTTCAGACGTTTATTTGAGGTATTTTAAAATGTTTGTAACTTCTCAACATTTCTGGTAGAAAAAATGCCCTGATCATAAACTTCGATGCCCGATGTATGTTTTTGGAAACAAATCGTACTTTTAGAGGTCGAAATTGAAAAAGCTCAGTGTTTTTTAAAACAATTGGAGAAAAAAATGAAAATGTATTAAAATTGTTTGGTAACTAGCTTGGTTATACCATCCTCACTTGAATTGTATTTGATTAATTTAAATGTTTCTATAAATGTCAATAAAAAATTATTTATCCGCTCAAAAAGCTCAACAATTTAATACTTGAGTTTTTATTATAAAAAATATTAACATAGGCATCGTGGTTATTTTTTATAAGCATTTAAAGTTCAAATTTTGTCAAAACCACAATTAATTTGTAGTTCAAAACTTATAAAATATTAAATGTGTATAGATAAGGCTAGACAATTTAATACAGTCATTTACACATTTAATTCATACTTTTACCGAAAAATTACAGATCATTTTTGGACAATTGGTATGCAAATACAATGTTTTTTCAAAAATGAATTCATTCAGGTAAGACGTATATGAAATTTACGTCTTGCCTACTATAGTTGACAGTTGAAACTTGATAAATATTTATTTTTTTATGCGGTCTAATGCATCTATAATAAGGGTGGAAAATCATCGTGGTGTGTGTGATAATAATCAAATTCCGAAAATCGTCCTCAAATAGCGTTGAAGGTGAAAATGCGTCGAGGTGAAAATGCATTGCACAGCATCACGACGAACAAAAATATGCTCATCATCGTCGTCCAGGCGATGCTCGCATGTTAAATATGTAGGTATGTAACATACCGTATGTTTATACTCTAGGATCACCGGTAAACATAATACTATTTAGTATTTATATATGCGATTAGGTATATACATATAAATATATAATTATATATAGGTAGTAGGTACCCATCAACGTATTACCTTCATGCGATGTACCTTCCTTAATATTTGTTTAATAATAATATTTGGTTCTCTATAGGCACCTTCGCGTGATGTGCATACCTCCGCCTACGATCGGCAAATTTCTAATTCGAAAGTGCCTGTGTGCACTGTGCACTGTACACGCAGGGCCGTAGCAAGGGTGAGGCGACTGAGGCATTTGCCTCGGGCGCCAATGAAATGGGGGCGCTAAACTTTGATACATTTTTTAAATTAAAATATTGTTCTACCAATATAGTACTTAGGGAGCATTCAAAAATGGCTTACTTAAAAAAATATATTTAACTATTAAATTACCTAAACCTAATTGTATTATAAGTTTAATGTATGTACATGTACCTACTATGTTCAGTATCTTTTGCATTTGAAAATTATTCTTCTACTGTTATTATTGTGATTTCATATTGAATATTCTACGAAAACATTGTACGTTGTAACGGAATTGAATTATCGTTATGCAATCAGTCTATTAGTATCTATGGCATATGTGATAAACATTTATTTTGGTAAATCCCAGCCGCAGCCGACAACCGCGGCTCCCATAGACCATAGTCCCATTACTCGTCAGTCAAAACACGCTATACACGAACACATTTATTATATTTATACTGGCCATCAGTCTGCATTTCTGCAATTATCACTATCATTCTGCACGTCTTGTTCAAATATCATACTCTGTTAGCATGCGCCACTCAATTATTCAACTATAAGAGTTTAAGTATTAAGTAGACAAGTAGTACAACACTACGACTCAGTACGACACGACACAATCGGACAACCGACTACCTAACCGAACATCCATTTTGTAAGTTGGTAAGTAGTTGTTTATTTTAAACTTAAAAATCTAATGAACTATTATAATTTATAATAATACTTAATAGGTACGAATAATAATAGGTATCGCCGTATCGGTAATCGCCGCCTATCACTCCGCCGCCACCAACCGGCTTACACACTCAAATATGTACAACACATTATTCGTTATTTATATTGTTTTTTTTTTTTTATTATAATTATAGCAATGTAACATATTGTCATCTGTGAGTTATATAATATCATGTACGATGTACGTTATATTGGGTGTGAATCGCCGTTTTTAGTATAAATTTATTGTCGTTGTTATTCGTGATGGTCGGTCGGTGAGTAGAAGTGAGACGCAAACGCGAAGTATTTTGGTGATCAGGCATCACGGCCTATCATTATCCGTACAAAATAATCATAGGGACCTGTCATTTTTACAACATACGTATTTTGATCATTTTTAGCGTAAATAAATAAATATAAAGTATAACTACCTACCATTAATTTATTTCTACAATTCTACACAATAATAACTAGCCAATGTCGTCTGTCTTATTACTTTTAAAATGATTTTGCTTGCAAACACAGTTCTTAAATTTTGTTTAACTTAAATGGTTTAGGAATCAAGTAATTATGTCCGAAACATTTAAGAGAAAGAATAGTGGAGCTCAAAATCGCAAGAATAAAAAAAAAATTAAAATTGAAAACGAGAAGTTGGCAAACACTTTTGAAAAGTGGGTTTCAACATCTACAACAGTGTCTACTTGTTCATCATTAAAAAAATCTGATGTTTCTGTGAAAATCCATAATGATCTTAACAATGCACCACCAATTAACGAGTCTCCGGACATTCCTCTAAAAAAAATAACAACTTAAATAATCCAGAACCGTTGAATGATACGACCATGAAAATTGATACTAAACCAAACGAATCAAAATTATCGAAATTAACTGCGATATCTGATAAAGATAAATCAAATATCACAGAGTCATCGAACAATATGATGGAGATATCGAGTATAACGCCAATTTTAGAAATTTCTGATAGCAACGAAAATGTTGAATCAAGTCATTCGAAGATAATTTCTGTTACTCAACAACACAGTATCGATTACAACAATCCTCCATCATGGGTACATATGACAGATGGCTTGAGAATAACTTTGATTTTGCATGGCCCGGATCAGGGTAAAAATATCGATTTTAGAAGTATTCAAACAAAAGATGGACGTCGATTTCTTCCTCATTGGTTCAAGAAACAGTTACCCAACAGTGAAACCATAGACCGTAATTGGTTAATTTACTCCAAGAATAAAAATGCTTTGTTCTGTTTTCCTTGTTGCCTGTTTGAATATCGACAAAGTCAGATACCTTTGATTGCTAATCGTCAAGAAGGGTTTTCTGATTGGAAAAATATAAATAGAATTGAAGATCACGAAACTTCACCAGATCATCGAAAATACTTTTTTCAATGGAAGACCTTAGAAGCTAGATTGAAAAACTCACAAAGTATTGATAAATCATTGCAAAACGCAATTTTCTTAGAAAAAGAGCGGTGGCGTCACATCCTTCGAGCGATTTTAAATTCGATTTTATTTTGTGCTAAAAACAATTTAGCATTACGAGGCTCAACGTCAGAAATTGGAGTACAGGGAAGTGGCGTATTTTTGGATATCATTGAATTACTCAGTAAGTACGACAAAACACTAGAAGAGCTTATTTCAAATCATACAAAAAGGTCAGTAAACTATCTGTCTGAGCGCACCTAGCCTCTGCGCCTTAAAGGAACAGATGTGCCTTTACGCTGTTGCAATCTGAGTTGCACTGCTCTAAATTATCATACAGCAATAAAAAATAAATATAAAATTAATCAAGAAGCAACTTTTGATAATGGTAACTTTATTTTTACAAAGAAAGAATAACAAAATAATATAAATGACTAAGTAGCCTTGTTGGCTCAACAATATAATAATGTGCCATAAAAATAATAGGTAGCCCTGCTGGCTCAACACAATAATAAATGTATAATGAAAATAATAGGTAGCCCTACTGGCTCAACACAATAATAAATGTATAATGAAAATAATAGGTAGCCCTACTGGCGTAAAATATATAATAATGTGTAAATAATAATATGAGGCTCGTCAGCCTGTTACCTGGGATCTGGCGTTCGTTAGCGGCTTCAAACCAGAACGCTACCGTCTCGGGATGCACTAATTTTTACAATAAAAATAATACAATGTAATACTAAAATATGTGACAACCCCGAGAACGTGCGACTAACAAGCCACCAGATCAGACGCTTAATTCACTGAACATGCAATTCACCAAAACGAACAAATCACGTGCTTCTATAAGTATGTCTCTGAACGCCCTGAATGGGGAAAATAATATTAGAATTGCACAATGTAGTGACTACGAACGATACTTACAGAAGCAAATCACAGAACAGGAAACATGAACGAAAAAACAACGATGAAATTAGACACGAATTGAAAAAGAGACGAATAAAATATTAATGTGTAACAAGCTAGGGCCACACGGTTTTTGTACTTTGTACCTTGTGCCTGCTGTATAAAGTACTGGTTATATTGAATGTATTGACACTGGCTGGAACACCTCACAGCTCGAGTGCCGGCGAAAGAAGAAAAAGAAAACGAATGACATATTACGAACAAGACGAAAAGTTTCAAATATGAAGTGAGGGACAATAAAATAAATTCACGATAAACCGTTTTTAAACTTACAAAAACGGTTAACAATCACACGACGGATAACAACGATAACTGATACGGCTACGCAGCCTGATAAGAGCGACCGCTAGTATCACAGCTGGCAGGGAGACAATGTGCGCAGCTGTGGCACAACATTTGTTCACGCTGCTCAATGGCGCGAACATATACCCCCCTTTTGAAAGGATAAGGCCTTTCAAAACTGCATAATACAAGTGTGTATAAATATATAAAAAAAATTAAACAAAACCATGATTTATAAAAAAAAAAAAAAAAAAAAAAACCATAATTATTTTAGAACAATTTTTTTTAACAATGACTAGACAGCTGTATCCTGATTCTCATCTTCAGGTGTTGGTAGAAATGCCAACTTCACCACTGGACGGCTGAATAATTGACCCGCAGAGTTGCGCACAGTGACTGCTCTAACAATACCGTCTCGCCCTGGATGAATCTCTGTTATCCGGACCAGAGGCCATTGTAACGGTGGTAACAATTCGTTTTTTAATATTGCAATGTCGCCGACCACAGCACTTCGAGTTCTTTTTAGCCATTTTCCCTTCCTTTGACATTGGGGCAGGTACTCTGACAGCCATCGCTTCCAAAATATTTGAAATTGTGCTTGCATAAGCTTGAATCTGCGCAATCGGTTTTGAGGAACTGTCGAGTGGTCAGGTTCAGGAGGCAACATTAAAGGGCCACCGACCAGGAAATGCCCAGGTGTTAATACGTTTAAATCACCAGGATCTGACGACATAGGTGTCAAGGGCCTTGAGTTTAATGCGGCCTCTACCTTGCAAAGTAACGTCGTGGTTTCGTCATAGGTTAATAACACTCCCTTTGATACTCGATATAAATGCCGCTTTGCTGATTGGACTGCCGCTTCCCACAGGCCTCCGAAGTGAGGCGCTGCTGCTGGTATGAATTTCCACTGGATGGCGTTAATGCTTAAGTAGTCATTTACAGCTTTGTCTTTTTTATGTGCTTTAAATTGAGATTGTAATGCTCGATCAGCACCAACAAAATTTGTGCCATTGTCACTATACAGCACTGAAATTTGTCCTCGCCGAGCCATGAAACGGGAGAGTGTGGCAAGAAAGTCTTCTGTTGTTAATGAGGAAACCAATTCTAAATGTATTGCTCTTGTTACCATACATACAAACACGCATATGTAACTTTTTTTTGGTGTGACTCTTCTAAGTCCACTTCTCACCATGATGGGGCCACAATAGTCCACTCCTGTTTTCGAGAATGCCCGACTAATGGTGACTCTTTCACGTGGTAACGGGGCCATCACTGGCGAGAGGAATATCGGCTTTGTGCGGAAACATTGTAAACAATGATGGACTGTTTTTCTAGCGATTTCTCTTCCTCTAAGAGGCCAGTACTTTCGTGACACATGAGCAAGTAATGCTTGAGGGCCAGCATGCATTAAGCGACGATGCTCATAATTGAAGATCATCTTGGTTACCATGCTTTTTGAAGGCAATACCATTGGATGCCTTGAGTCATAACTTATGGGCGAGTTCACCAGGCGACCACCTACTCTTATCACTCCATGTTCATCGATAAATGGACTTAGTCTGAATAGTGGACTACAACGACGTACCAGCTTACCTGCCTTTAAAGAAGACAACTCATCATCAAATGCGCTGATTTGAGCATTAGTTACCCAGAATCGTTCAGCATCTGCAATTTCTGTGATGGTTAAAAAGCCAACTGTACGTCTATCGCGTTTGTTTAAAAGCGAAAATTTGCAATTATTGATAAAGCGCTGTACTAAAGCTGTAATTCTAAGCAATGTTGACCAACTTGAGTATTTCTCTAACAACCAAGGTGCAGGTGTATCTGATGCTGTGAGTACCAGCTTTACTGCACGAACTTCAGGAAGGGTATCTGGTGTTTGATAGCTGTTAGGCCACCTGCCTTTTCCTTGCATCAGCCAATAGGGTCCATGCCACCACAATTTCGACTGTGAAATGGATGCAGCATCAATCCCCCGAGAAATTAAGTCTGCTGGGTTTTCCTTCGTAGGCACGTGATGCCACTGGTCAGGAGACGAAACGTCAAGGATTCGAGCAAGCCTGTTTGATATATAAGCCGAAAATAGAGACTGGCTCTGTATCCAAGCAATTACTATAGAAGAGTCTGACCATAAGTATACATCGATTGGTGGCACATTGACATTTAGCGCTTTGAGTTCAGCTGATGTGTCATTGGCGAGTTCTGCTGCTAATAATGCTCCGCATAATTCCAATCTCGGAATAGTTGATGGTTTCATAGGGGCTACTCTGGACTTTGAGGTGTATAATCGAACGTCAATACTGCCATCAGATTTCATTGAACGCATATAAACACAAGCTCCGAATGCTTCTTGGGAAGCATCACTAAAGGCATGGAGCTGAATGTTTGACGAAGGAGACATCATGACCTTCCTTGGAACGATCACCTGATTTAAGTACTGCAAACTAGTATAAAATTTTGTCCAACGATTTTGTAAATCTTCAGAGAGCACATCATCCCAGCTGATTTTTAATGACCACAATTGCTGCAAGAAAATTTTTCCTCTGATTAACACGGGAGACAACAAACCAATTGGATCAAACACCTTACTGATGTCAGATAAAAGAGATCGTTTTGTCATTCTGGCTACTGGACACCATTGTTTAACTAGAAATAGAAAATTGTCTGATGCTGGTTGCCATAGAAGACCCAATGTCCCTATTGTGTCATCCTCGCTCATGTTTATGAGAAAATTGCTGTCGCTTTGTTGTTGTGGTATGAGATCAATAAGTTGGCGGGAGCTTGAACACCACTTTCGGAGTGGAAATCCATATTGCATTAGAGTAGAATGCAGCTGGCGGTAGATATTGTGCACTGCTTCTATTGACTCTCCACCACTTATCAGATCGTCCACATAAAAGTCCTGAGAAATGATTCTCCTAATTGAGGCATCATTCACTTCATCAGCGACTTTAGTGAGACACCGAGTAGCTAAAAATGAGGCGGCTTTGGTACCGTATGTTACAGTCTTCAGTTTATATTCTGTCAACTGATCATGTGGATTAGCACGATAACATATACGCTGGAAGTCACAGTCTTCATCTGCCACTCGCACCTGCCTGTACATTTTTTCCACATCTGCTGTGATTGCAATATTGTGGACACGGAACCGCAATAATATGTTGATGATATCCGGTTGGGATTTTGGTCCCTTTAACAAAATGTCGTTTAATGATAACCCTGAGTTTGATGCAGCTGATCCATCAAATACTACTCTAAGTTTGGTGGTTAGGCTATTCGCCTTCAACACAGCGTGATGAGGTAAGTAATAACATGGATTGGTAGTGTTGGTGGCGACTTCCATATGATCCATCTCGAGGTACTCGGCCATGAATGCCTTATATTCGTTTGCGAGACTTGGGTCCTTTGCAAAACGTCTTTCTAGATTTGAGAATCGCTTTTGGGCCATGTTTCGTGAGTCGCCTAATGCTTGTGGATCCTGGGCAAACGGTAGCTTCACAACAAATCTGCCGTTTTTGTCTCGTGCCACTGTTGATAAAAAATGCGCTTCTGCCTTTTGTTCATTGGCTGTTTTCTGTACAGCTACTGAGGTAAATAAAGACAAGGATGAACTTGAAGACACAGCGTTTGATATATGCTTGACTTGACTGAACTTAATAGGCATTTTTCCTACGACTATCCAGCCAAAATCGGTGCTGCGTAACGAAGCCGTTTCTGTAAGTGGCCATTTTTCAGTGCCCAAAATGTCGAAAAATATTTCTGACCCAAGCAATATATCAATACTGCCTGGTTCATCGAATTTTGGATCAGCAAGTTCGTCCATAATGTGTCTTGGCAACATAATGTCGCTCCGTTCAATCCTATGGGAGGGTAATACATTTACTATTGTAGATAATGAATGTAAGACAGCAGTCACTTCATGGACACAAAATCGTGAAGAAATAGATGCTGAGAATGAACTTGAAGCTGATGAACTTATGGAGCCGATACCAGTAATGAATTGTTGTTTGTTGCCATGTGATAGTAACTTTAATCTCCTTGCACACTCATTAGTGATAAAATTAAGTTGAGATCCAGAATCTAGGATGGCTCTACACTTATGCCAATTTCCAGCTGGATCTTGGACCATAATGATGGACGTTGACAACATGACATTAAATTTGACATCAGAGTTTTGACTATTAGTAGCACCTGCTAAAAATACTGAACTGGGTGCACTCCCACTCGTGTCTATTTCAGCGCAGTTTGATTCAGCCAGTAAATTGTTCGATGGGGTATCCTCATGTAATTTTGAATTGTGCCGTTTATTGCATTTTGGGCATGACGACAAGCGACAATCTTTAATTTGATGTCCATAGTTTAAACAGTTGTAACATAATTTTGCAGCAGCAACGGCGTTTTTTCTTTCAGCAATTGACATTTTCAGAAAACTATTACATGAATAGATTTTATGAGGTTGTGTGCAGATAGGACACTTAAATACCTTTCCTTCGGCAGAGTGAGTAAAAAATATTTTGTTATTATGATTGCTATTTTTTGCTCGTGAAGCCTTTTCAACTGAAGGATTTGATATGAGACCAACTTCGTAAGCAGTTACTCGTTTTGCCAAGAATGACTCAAGATCTTTGTAAGATGGTAGCTCCTTATCTTG
This sequence comes from Macrosiphum euphorbiae, assembly GCA_949089665.1. Classification (NCBI taxonomy): domain Eukaryota; kingdom Metazoa; phylum Arthropoda; class Insecta; order Hemiptera; family Aphididae; genus Macrosiphum; species Macrosiphum euphorbiae. The sequence continues at coordinate 1,534,177 of CARXXK010000005.1, read as the reverse complement.
TCGCAGTTGCCACTCACTGGCAGTGATAGAATCAAGCTGGCCACATATTAGTGTCACAAGCCATGCGTCCCAATGTTGCACTGGCTGTCCCAACGCCTTGAGAGCACGGACATGTGACGCTACATGATGATGTAAGTTGCGAAGCTCAACTGCAGATGGTGCATTTACTTTAGGAGAATGGAGAAGTGATCGAATGTGGCTCTGGATGGTGAGACCTTTGTTTTCATATTGGCGTACTAATTCGTTGTAAGCAACGTTGTAATTTTCCGATGTTATAGAAAAGTTTTTTATAATATCAGCTGCTGAACCCGTTACACTAGACTTCAAGTAGTGCAGTCGTTGAACATCGTTCAACTGTGCATTATTGTGGAATAAAGCATTGAATGTATCAATGAATGATGACCAGTCCTCCAAGCTTCCATTGAATGTCGGAGGCTGTATCATTGGCAACCTTACTGTCTCTCCGCCTGACGCACTAGAAGAATGTGATGTGTTTATAACTGTTGCAGTACTCATTTCAACGACCATGTCTTCCATGTTAGCTAATAGTGTCATATTCATGTCCTCAAACTCCAGTCGCGCAGCTTCATCTTCTTGCCCTTGGTCCAGATCTGAGATGCCTTGTTGAATTTCATTAAATTCAGAAATGTATTGAATTAATGATTTAAGTCTTATTTGAAGTTGACGACTTGATTGTGTGGTTTTGTTGAAACTGTTAACATAATTGCGAATCACTTCAACAGATGATTTGATGGAAGATCTTTTCTTTAGTAGTTTGCTTAATTTTGAAGAAATGGGAGGAGTCATGTTGCTGGAGTTAATGAATATAATAAAATGATGATCAACAATGTAAAAACAAATACAGTAATATCAATACAACATACCAAGTATGAAATAATTTTCTTATTTACTAATTTGATATAATAAAAATGACCAGAATTAGCAAATACAATAATAATATGATAAGAAGCTTCTTGATTAAATAATGTTAAACTGTATAATAATTAATTAATGCAATTATATAAAAACAGATATCACGTCGAGGTCACCAAATGTTTGAGCGCACCTAGCCTCTGCGCCTTAAAGGAACAGATGTGCCTTTACGCTGTTGCAATCTGAGTTGCACTGCTCTAAATTATCATACAGCAATAAAAAATAAATATAAAATTAATCAAGAAGCAACTTTTGATAATGGTAACTTTATTTTTACAAAGAAAGAATAACAAAATAATATAAATGACTAAGTAGCCTTGTTGGCTCAACAATATAATAATGTGCCATAAAAATAATAGGTAGCCCTGCTGGCTCAACACAATAATAAATGTATAATGAAAATAATAGGTAGCCCTACTGGCGTAAAATATATAATAATGTGTAAATAATAATATGAGGCTCGTCAGCCTGTTACCTGGGATCTGGCGTTCGTTAGCGGCTTCAAACCAGAACGCTACCGTCTCGGGATGCACTAATTTTTACAATAAAAATAATACAATGTAATACTAAAATATGTGACAACCCCGAGAACGTGCGACTAACAAGCCACCAGATCAGACGCTTAATTCACTGAACATGCAATTCACCAAAACGAACAAATCACGTGCTTCTATAAGTATGTCTCTGAACGCCCTGAATGGGGAAAATAATATTAGAATTGCACAATGTAGTGACTACGAACGATACTTACAGAAGCAAATCACAGAACAGGAAACATGAACGAAAAAACAACGATGAAATTAGACACGAATTGAAAAAGAGACGAATAAAATATTAATGTGTAACAAGCTAGGGCCACACGGTTTTTGTACTTTGTACCTTGTGCCTGCTGTATAAAGTACTGGTTATATTGAATGTATTGACACTGGCTGGAACACCTCACAGCTCGAGTGCCGGCGAAAGAAGAAAAAGAAAACGAATGACATATTACGAACAAGACGAAAAGTTTCAAATATGAAGTGAGGGACAATAAAATAAATTCACGATAAACCGTTTTTAAACTTACAAAAACGGTTAACAATCACACGACGGATAACAACGATAACTGATACGGCTACGCAGCCTGATAAGAGCGACCGCTAGTATCACAGCTGGCAGGGAGACAATGTGCGCAGCTGTGGCACAACATTTGTTCACGCTGCTCAATGGCGCGAACACTATCTATCACCAACAATTCAAAACGAATTTGTGAATTTATTAGGAAAGAAAGTTCGTAATGAAATTTTATCGAGGATTCGGAAATCTAAATACTATAGTCTCCTGTTTGATTGCACTCCTGACGTCTCTCATAATGAACAAATGTCGGAAATTATTCGATATGTCTATATAGCTAATGGAAAAGTGAAGATAGAAGAAAGTTTTATTGACTTCATTATTACTGATGAAAAGACCGGAGAAGGATTGGCATCTGATATAATGAAGAAATTACAAGATGATCAGCTCGATATTCAAGATGCAAGAGGTCAAGGCTATGATAATGGTGCCAATATGGCAGGAAAATATCGTGGAGTCCAAGCACGAATTCAAGAAAAAAATAATCTCGCTCTTTATATACCATGTGCAAGCCACTGTTTGAATTTGGCAGGAGTACATTCTGCTTCAATCAATGCAGAAATGAAACATTTTTTTGAAACCGTAGAAAGCATTTTTAAGTTTTTTTCTCGCTCTACAAGTCGTTGGACTACTCTGATGAAAACATTAAAAGTTTCATTAAAAGGACACTCGGACACAAGATGGTCTTCGAAATCCAATGCCATAAAACCATTGAGTACTCAAATTAAAGAAGTTTATGGAGTACTTAAAAATATGATAGCCAATTCTTTAAATGCTGAACCTTCTTCCTCTGCTCAAAGTCTACTCAAAAACATTAATTTAACATTTCTTTTCTACCTTGATGTCTGGAATCAAATATTAGGTCAAATTGATCGTGCTACTAAAGCTTTACAAATTAAAACTTTGACTTTGGATAAAGCTGCAAGTCTGATTCAGGCATTAAAAAATTCACTACAGGAATTTCGTAATACAGAATTTGAAGAAAATTTTACTCGCACTTCTACATTAGTTACTACTTTGGGAATAACAAACACATCCATGAGATTAAAAAAAAAGAAAAGATTGGAATTGTACGAAGGACAAGACGATGGAATACATATTTCGGAAGTTCAACATCTTCGCATCAATATTAACAATGCAGTTGATGTTTTCATAAATCAACTCAATTGGAGATATGAAAAGTTAATGGAAGTTGCTGATGATTTTGGATTTTTGTCTGGTGCATCATTGTACAACATGAGTACTATAGAATTAAAAAAAGCCGCGATGGATTTAGCAATGAAATACGAAAAAGACATCAATGGTGCAGAATTTATTGATGAGATTTCCGATTTTCAGAACGTAGTGAAGTCAATTATTCCTGACCATATTAAATCTGCAACAGTTATTGAATTACTTCAGCTGATTCAAGACTACAATTTAAAAGAATCGTATCCAAACGTAGAAATTGTATTTAGAATCTTTTTGACGATGCCTGTAACTGCAGCTACATGTGAGCGTAGCTTTAGCAAACTCAAGCTCATCAAAAATTATTTGAGATCAACTATGGGCCAGGAGAGACTTTCAAATTTATCTATTTTGTCAATAGAAAATGAAGTGGCTGGGGAAATAAATTTTGAAGATGTCATAGATGAATTTGCGGCAATCAAATCCAGAAAAGTAAAATTATGAGATTTATTTTTTTGTATGTCAATAATATTGTATGTCTATATATTACATGCTCTTTTAATAATCAAATATATATAATAGTTTAACATTTTACAAATGATGATTTTTTTTTTTTTTTGATGGAAGGGGGTGCATATACTCAAACTTGCCTCAGGCGTCAACTGAGCTTGTTACGGCTCTGTGTACACGGTATAATAATATCACATTATATAGGTAGGTGGTATTCGGAAAATGCAGCAGGTAAGTCACGCTGTGTGGGGCCGTCTCTGGCTGTATGGAACGTAGTCGCATTCTGTTATTGTTATTATTCGCGTTGACATGCCTATACACAGTATAATATTTTATTATAAGACGTATCTCATCGTACCATAATATTATACGAAGAGCGATCGTATAACAATAAACTTTTATCATCAAAAAAATCCATGTGGGCGTAGACCCGACGATCGGAGGAATTCGATCAAATTTTTCAATTTAGATTTTATTATAGTTTTTGGGTCAGTATAAGTACATATTATTATTCCTAGGAAGATACATATAGGTACTCGTATTAATTAAAGGCACGTTCATTAGCAACCGTTTTCCGTTTTAATCGATAAATGCGGAGGAATGCAACTTGTGAGATACGCGTCGAATCGGAAAATGTACGATCTCCAAGTTTGAAGTTAAGTTATTGTATAATCGATATTATAAATAAATAATATTGTCGACTGGAAAATAAACGGATGTTTAAAATTGAGTGTTTGTTTGTTTGTTAATATTACACTTACATAACATTTTAATACTCTAACAATTTGTCGACGTGCTGTTATTATATTACATGATATTATCATATTATATGAATTCAATTATTTGGGAACCAAACCGGTTTAATTGTGTAACGACTAATGAGCCGTCGACTTAACTAGATATTTAACGTTTTTTGAATCATATCTTCATGCATGAATATTGAATACTAAATTATAAATTATGGTAAACGCTGAAACGCCGACGTTTCTATTTTAATTAATAATTCGTATACATTATGCTATGAATCGCATATTGGCATTACGTAGTTTTAGAATTTTACAAAATCGATCTCGTGGAGCAAAAACAATTAAATGAAAACAAAATCGTTTTAGGCAGTAAATTATTTTATAAAACATCGATGCATATTGCACCAAATAAAAATATCTATTATTATTATATATCCGTTTTTTCCTAATTATACTTTTTTAGTTCATCAAATAAAACAATCAATAACTTTTTTATTTTTTATGGAATATAGGATTCTGAATCCTAATAGGTATTATGTTTATTTATCCATTACAATTGTACCAACATTAAATTGTCTAACTAAATTTTACTTGATGTTCTTGAATAATTTCATATTTTGATTTATAATATCTGTGCGATGAGTTGGTGTTATCAATGAATATTATTTATTGTATATTATAGTATATAGATTGGAGTATTCAGTATAGCATACGGTATACTATGGTAACCATCAAATATAATATATAAATAATATGTATTTCCACCTTACTTGGTAAAAATACGTGTACACTGTACACGTCTTGTAACTCGTTGAAATGACAAAACGCTATAACCAGTCGACCAAAGACAACCAAATGAAAACTTCGTACAAACGTGAAATAAAATATAAGATTTCTGATTTAATACGAATTTCACGAAGATGCGCATCACGCATTATAATATTATACACGATAAACAAATGGTTTTAGAAAAAATATATACATATTATTACTTTATGTCAGATCGTACGATAAACAAGTATATACCTAATATACGTCTTGTGTAAAAGCATTTATAGAACTATGGTTGTAAACATATTACCTACAAATGCGCGTCTTTGATCGTCGTGGTGGTTATCTTGTACAGTTTCACCTATATGTGTGTATAACAGTTGAACCGCCTCAACATACTACCAGCTATGTATTATATAGATAAGTAGGTTCTAGGTATACCTATACACCACGACGGGTCATAACACTAAGATAGTGTTCTCCACTAAACAAATTGACCATTCCCGAATTTCCTGGACCAGCTGTGTCCATGAACTTGGTGTACACTAGTATATTTTATTACAGATAGGTATATACGATACCGTAAATGTATATATAATAGTAGGCGCGGTTAGAAAATCGTTAAGCCGAGGCGGTGTATATTATAGTTTCTATTCTGACTGAAGTGTCTACACGCGCATACACGAAACACTTAATGCGAATTATAGGGTTATAGAAGGGAGAAAAAAAACGAAACCATTAGGAAATAAAGAAGAAGAGTAAAAAGTGGCACACAAACGCTTTGGATCGCGTCCTCCGGAGATATGCAGTTACACATGCGTTTATGATATATATATATTATAAATATATAGAATATATGTATGACAAAAAAACGAACGCACACAATTGAGATGGCCTCTGGACAATTGAAGAAAAGCTACTTTCATCGAATGCTGAGCTGGTACACGACTTACGTGACTGAAATAATGATAATAATAATAATAAAAAAAAAATCCAAATATACTGGACAATTGGTAATCGGCAACTGGATGAAAGTAAAATCACTAAAAAATATTACCGCTTTCCAAACAGGATGTGCGGAAAATCTTCGGTATTTTTCCTGCAATTATTCAATTAAATTTCGATAACCGTTTGATTGAATGTTACATCGGTAGGATACTTATGTTGTCCGAAGTGCGTGTATAGCACTTGTACTGCTTACAAAAATTCATTGTATAGAGTAATCTGCAAAACATCTGGAACTATGAAATTATTATGCAATAAGCGATTAGTCGACGGACGAAATAATAATATTCATAATTTTATTTATTATATAATTATATTTTATTTATTATTTATACACTTTATTATAATATTATTCGTTTACCGTTACATCTAAGACTTCTTCATTGATTGGTGCAGAGCATAATATTTAGAATTTAATTATCTCTGCAGCTAATAGGTACAGAAAATGTTACATTCGGTAGACATATTTTCATGATTCTCTCCTCTTCAGATAATGTTTCAAACGGTTGGCACATTTTTTAAAAGAAAATGATTTATTGACATTACAACAAAAGAGTACGTTTCAGACACACGTGAGATATCACAGAAATTATAGTGAAATTAATATTTGGAAATAAATGAAGAATTTTTTCGAACACTAACTAGGATTAACTAAAACGAATAAAGACTCCAAAATATACCTAGGTATATAGCTGTCAAAATCACAAGAAAATATTTAATCTTTTTTTGATTCATTGAATTCGCCATAGGTATAACTGGACATCGTATAATAACCAACTGAATATAGGACAGCAATAATATATTATTTTCTTTTTTTCTAAATCAGTCAATGACTATTTAATACATGTATATTGTATATTGTATACATAATACAATATATAAAAAACCGTTTTCGACATACACAAAGAAATATAATTAAGAAAATTGTGCTCACCATTATAAACGCATACCTAGATTAGGCATTAATATGGAGTTTAACATATATTTCTAAAGTCCATGCGTGGTGCAATTAATTCTGAAAATACCTATTCGTATATATTCTACATCTATGAGGTACCGTTTTTATCTTAATAAAAGCATAAGTAGCATTATTAATCATCATTCGATGCTCGAAAAACGTAATAATTAAATGTTTCAACTTTGGATGTGTATATAATATATTTTTCAACTGTATTAAATCCAAAGACAATAATTTTTATTTTTTATGTAAGTTTTAATGTACCACTCATATAATATTTGTACCTATTTTTTGTCCATTTTTCTAGGGAACGGATACTATATTTGGAGGGTCGTCTCTAAGGCAGGTGGACAGCGTGGTCCCCGAACTAAGAAAGGTGAGCTATCACTTTTTGACATAATATGCAATATACTCAAACTAATTTTCAAATGTGTATTTTTAGATAATTATGTAGGTATACTGTCAGTAGTGTACTTAAGAAATTATGAGCTTAAATTATAAATACTAAATACCAATAATTGAGTAATGGTATAAGTTATTATTTTGTTTTTTCTTATGAAATTCAGTTTATTTCTTAGCTCATATTATTTTCCTTATTCAAGATTAATGTTATTAAATACTTTTCCTTGCAATATAAATTCAATGCATAATCAATAAATATTTTAAATATTTGTAATTTTCTATAAAAATAAAAATATATGTTTACCATTTAATATTATAGCCGTATATGATTATTATAATTACGAATTCCTGGCCCCAACGTTTATATCATACCGTTTGTAGTATGCACGCCAAACAACAAGAAACAAAATATATAGGTATTGTTTATATAAATGATAATTATGGTTGGTGGCTTGGTGTGGAACAGTGCATGCCACTCAACCGCGGAAACGCACTGAGTGTACGTAAAGGCCGGCGTTGCTAGTTCCCGGATGGGTGACCACCCGGGATTATTAGCAACGAATCCTTGCCACACATACAAAAAACGTGTTTTTAACAGCCCCTCCCCTACTAACAACCTACAAACAAAACAAAACAGCTAATGGCCTAAGTTGCAGGGCTCAGGCTCAATAAAAAAAAATAAAAATTATTGTTGGTGGTGGTTTTAAAAATCGATTTATGTTTTAAGCATATCATGTGTACACCTATGATAATATTATTCTATTATAAATGTATACGTCTTATATGTATAAATTCTTATCGAAAACCATTATCCATTAGGTAATATTATGTATATGACTCATACTGAAGTATTAAAAACCAAAATATAACCTCACTATAATAATATTATGTAGATTGTTTATTAACGATTTAATATATTCATATAACAGTTCGATAAAATTAAAATAAAGAAATGGCCGGTCATTGAGGACAATACTATAGCATTAGAAAAATAATGATAAGGTAGTATAATCGGGAAATTTTGATTTTTGTCATTTAAATAATTATATACCTTAAAAATAAAAATACTAAAAAGAAAGTGACTGACAAAACACAAATAATATTATTCCTTACAATAATATTGTTATAGTAAGATAGGTTATAACACCTTAATTTCGAGAATGTAATCATAGTGAGTGAATTAAGAATTGAGATTATAATTATACTATTACGAGCGTGTAAGACGAATAAAAAAATTACACGGTGTGCCCTGAAGAAAATTATTTTTCTTTAGCGATTGCATCGTTGGATATTTTGGATAGTCTTCGATATCGATGGAATTATCGTGATTATCGAATACGTCCAAAAAAACCTCCACAAAATCGATAGTCGATATCATTGGATTTCATAATAAATTCCCTCGTAAATTCTAAATTCCCTTTTCGTGTTCCTGACGATGGCTGTTGTACGGCAATAATAATATGATAATGTACACAATTTATTATTGTATAGCTACCTCGTATAATAATATTTTGCTGCTATAAAATAAAACCGAGAAAGCCTCGTGAAATGTGCCATGGGACACGCTGTTTGTCTAAGTGGATTTCTAGACGGTTTTCTTATTATTTATTTATTTTTTTTGTTCGTCAGGTCAAAACCTTAGTATGGCGACCATATTATATCTACTATCGTTGTCCGCCGTAGTAAACAATAGCGTGTGCACGGGCACGCTTTTGTTTCAGCGTGTGTGTACCTCCTGTATTAAAATACGTTATTAAAACGCATAAAGTGACCACGCTTCCGGTCGTTTCGTCAAATGAATCGTTTCGTTTTAAATGGCGATTAACGTGTGAACCGGACCAGCGAAGGCCGTCCTAGTGGTCGACGATGGAGGATGTGACGGACGAGGATATCTCATGTTATACGCTCGCGCACCCATCCGTCTGCGATTTTCCGCGATTCGCTCGCTGCAAGATTAGTATTTGTATTTTTTATTATAATATAATATCATTGTGACATTATAATAGTTATTAAAATGATATCAGTGGATGGTTACCATAATATTATTGATTTAATACACATTCGAAATACGACTTTCCAAACGATCGCGCAGTATACCTCATCCGGACCCCCACTCGTATAGATTTCGAGTGCTTTTAGTTTGCGGTCTTCACGAAAAACGTACAACGCACTTGGGCACATATACACTTACAATATACCTAACGTAGCTATATCGATGTCTATATACATAAGTGTTGTGAACGAAATTTATATTTTTTATTTCGGCGATCATTATACTCCGTATATATGACTGTTATAATATGATTGATATATTATTATTACACCGCACCCGTATATTTTATTTTAATTAGGTTAGGAGTTGAACCGTCAGCCATCATACTACGTGTTTTTTGGAACACACTCGCAGCCTAATAGTATACGTTGTGTCGACTACGCGTATCATAGCTGGATTATGCGTATTATATTATTATTATCATATGTTCGAGTATGAATCTATATTATAAGTGTAGGATGTAGGAAGTGATCAGATCTAAACCTATAATATAATAAATCATATATATATATATTGGTATAGTGTAGAAGCTACATAAATAATTATTGTTAATTATCGCGCGTGACCATATATAATATTATATTATAGTACTAGAAAGCTTCACGCACCTGCAGTAGAAAAATAGACTAAACAATATAATAGGTATTATAATATCGATACTCGATTTAAATAATCGGATTTAAGGCTAACGGGACAATACGTGCTCTTCTTTCTTGACTGATAAAACAATAGTGATTTGTAGTTTGGAAAAAGAGCCACAAGGGTCTCACCGGAGATAGATGTGTGCATACCGAGTGCGGATGACGGATCTCTCCTCGATCTTCCGAAGAACAATTCAATAGAATCCTGCAACGAGCACCGAGACAGACGGAGGCAGAAAAATCTTAAATAGTTGCATGGGAGACGGAAAGAAAGAAGAAAGTAATAAAAAATGAATTATTTGTTTTGATGATGACCACGACGGCGACGTGTCGGTGCGCTGTCAAGATTCGATAAATCTAATTAAAAATATAATTTGTCTACCTCCGCAGTCGGCGTGGTGTTTGTATCGAGGTGTATTGTGAATCACTATATCTGTGTTATCAGCTGATGCCTGAAGTCTTGAACAATTTTACGCTTGGACGGATTATACATTTAGATTCTGAGCGGAGCGATAAGGGATCTAGTGGTTGTATAGTGGTGTTTATTTTTTTTTATATCCTGTATACAAAATTTCTACCGGAAGGAGTTTTTGAATTTAAACATAAAGTATGTTATCATTTAGAAAATTGGATCAAGATGGTACTTTAAAGAGGTCATTTTTCGATTTTCTCAATTTTCACACTTGAAAAACCACCTACAAATTACAAAAAACCGCTAAAAATGGGATTTTAATTTTAAACACTTTGTTTATCACCATAGAAACGAATAAAAATAAAGATAATAATCTTAGTTATTTTGTTATAATTTATAATATTAATTCAACTTACATGCTATAATAAAATATAATAACAATATAAAATATCCAGAATGACAAACCGTCTTCGCTATAAAACCGTTTTTCGTGTGCAATGATATGATATCATTGAATTCAAATTTAATACAATCCATTATACAGGGACCCACTTGTAACCTACTGTACAGCAGAGAGACATCCACTTACCCGCTTTTTATTTATAATACTATGGTTATAGATATTCTATTTTATTTTTATACATCTATATATATAACTTTGCAGGTAAACGATTAATGCTCAATAATATATAATATACGTTTTGAATCTAACTGACAACGAAAAAACAGACGATACTCCATTGCAGGAAAGGATCTATTATGCGTCTACATCCTCAGCCGTCTGCATCGCACCCAGAGCAACATAATAATTATACGCTACTGTATAGGTCTGAGGGTAAACGTGGTTAATGTTATACTAAACATGGATTCGCATTAGAAAACTCATGCACTCATCACGATCGATATGGGCTCGGTGCACGCATTTTCAAATCGTGATTTTACTCGTAGGTTTCATTGCACCCGTGAAGTCTCCGGGCAACACGTATAATAATAAATTATATATATATATATGTGTGTGTTATACATCTAATGTATATATTTAAGACTTGTACTCTATGGCATATATAATATGCGATAATGGACCCGACCCGGACACGTGTTCATTATTTCGCAGCGGTGCTTTTAATAATATAAATATCGTTTTGTAGACCTCTTAAAAATGAGAATTATTTTCTCTGACGGGCGTTCGACGATCGTTCAAAAGGTTAACATTGTTATAACACAAGTCACAACTGATTCGGCAACGCCACTAAGTTCGAAATGAGCGATAGCGACGGGTAAAAGTAATTCAGAACAAAATATATTATAAAGTATATTACTAATACAATTTCTAACATGGAAAATATTATTATTATAAATTGGTGCACTTTAGTCCAATATTTTTGTAGTTGCATAAGGTATTTATAGTTAGGGTCTATAGCAAGTTTAGTGACTGGTATTGAAAAAAAAATATATTTTCTACAAAATGTCGTAATATACAATTACTATTACATTTATTATAGATGAAATAATAAAAGAATCCTCTATTAGTTATTCACATTGACAATATGTACCAAATATTCAAAGGTCGAGGTTACCTTAAAATAAAAAATCAACAATCATTAAATTATAACACAAATTAAGACAAACCATTCAAATCCTCCAATTAATATTGACGAATTGATTATTTCTGAAAAACATATGCACATTTAAAAATACAAGAAATGTATAGCTTCTCTTATACCTTATAATAACAAATTGATCGCGAGAATGACAATAGTTCAATTTTGTAAAATTTAATTATTCTCAACGAATGTTCGACAATGTAGAATCTATATGATTGGTTTATGGCTTTATGGTATAGTCAGTTACCTATATATTTCTCCTTTTTAAAATTATAATTCTTAATATATATAAATATATATTTTGTACTTAACTCTAAATTAAAGTTATTAGTTTATAGTGTAGTATGCAATATTACATTTGAATGTTTGATATATTTTTCAAATTTTAGATATTTTTTACTTGACGTATTTTTATTCTTACGTGTTTGATATTGCAAGAGTTTTTGAAGATATTTTCTCCGGAGTTAATTTGACTAGAGATATTATGACCCTTGTTCCCTGGATAGATAGGATGCATGCATAATATTATAATAGTATTATAATAGGTACTGCTGTAGCATTGCGGTTGTGGCTGTGGCGACGTGCGTGTTATTGTGTTATTATAGTGCCCATAATAATATGTAAATAACGTGTAATACGTATAATAGCTAATTTATTAGTTTAGTCGTATTACGAGTGCAGTTTATAAAACAATAATAATGGTTTTCAGTGAAATAAGGTGTCTACTTGCGACGGATCGAAAATAATATTATGATGCCGGAAAGTTTTCACAAACTTTCACTCGGATGTAGGCCTCCGTCTCATATAGATATTTTCGACCAATTATTATTATTAATCTTTTTTTTGTCCTCTCTAAGCTAACAAGCCGCCGCGTGCCGAAGACGCGCGTGTACAACGACCGTTTCGTTTGTTTATCTTCACATATATAATTATATATCTCGGGGTGACCATCTCGCGATAAATTTCGTCCAGAGAAACGAGCTGCCGGCTTGGTGTACTTAGGCGTAGGTAGGTAGGTAGGTATATAACTTAAGTCTCCATGTCGTCTGCTCACACACTATAAGCGCCTGCGTGTGGCCACGGCGTATTTTCTTCTTACCTATACGCTCTTTTAAGTGTCACGTCTACAGCTCGTATGGTCTTCGTTATCGTCTTCGATGCTGTGCAGAGTTCGTGCTAGAAATCTTGCATATCAATATATCATAACGTCCTATCTGCGGCTATACCTATATCTATATTATATATTATCAGTTTCCGTCTTTGAAACGCTGAATTCCGTAGGAGAAGATAAGTGAATATTGTGATGGCAGCTAGGACTCTCCAACATCAGCGTGGGTTCGGAAATGGACGAGTCCCTGCTGACCAATCAAAATCCCTGTATTTAAGAATGTATATGGCTTTCAAAAACGACCGTTATCGCAACTATCAAGATCAGTTTGTGTGTTTATAATTTTTTAAACAATAACCACAATAACTATATAAATTGTCCGGTCTTTTTTTTTAGTCAATCGTTCAAACATTTAAAAATTCATTATAATATTTGACATTTAACGTTACTTTTGCAGTTTTGTCTTTAGTAATATTGTCATCATAAATATTATGATATTATTATTTACATTTTATTCTATTATGTATTCAAAAGATTTCTACATTATTTTATCAATGTTTTAATATCAAACTAGTGAAAGTGATTGGCGTATATTCCTTGTGTTTGAGCAAGTATGATATAAATTATAAAATATAAAATATAAAATTGTAACAATTATGATAAAAAAAACTATGTTGCATACTATATTAACCTAAACTTAATAATTATGGCACAAACATCCGATTCTTCGAATATTGGAAACGTGAACTCGTTATTGTGTTCGCAGTGCTTGTCATTAGTCACTTATTAATTATTAGTTATTAAGTATAGTGTATCAATTACGGATTTTAAAGTTGTAAACATTCTTACTATAAAATGAAATAAAAAAACTGAAAGTTATGTTTTTAATGAATCTAACCACTTGAAAAACGGATCTTCTCGTTTACCCGTGGAATTCCAAAGTCTTGATTGTTAATATTATTTCTTTTATTTTCTTCTAGTGATAAAATGATATCATTCGTCTAACAATTATTTAAAGATTGTTAGTTGTTACAACGAATTTTGTGTACATAAGATTATAACGAGCCAATTATTATAATTTAATATTATAACTATCTTATAACATGTCTTCAATTATATCAAATGCCGTGTATTTGCACGTGGCCAATATACGTGATGCTATTTCGATGCAAGTCGCCTGTCAAAAAGCTGCTTTTCCATGCCAAATATGATGGCAAAGACACATGAAACGGAAATCCAAGAACCGTCTGATACGTTAGTCTCAAACGTGGCTTCGAAAATCATGACAAAAACCTGCAATGTGGCGCCACCGGTTGTTTGTGTGAATTTTTCAGCAGGTTAGGACAACCGACGGTCAAACCTATATACTATATAGTCACCGATAATTTTGGTGACGAATTATAAAATTCTTTAAGCAAATGTTGTGCTGTGGGTAATGCCGAGCAATTTCTGTTGTATAGTAAGTTTATATGCCTACCTATTATAATATGAAGAAAACTTACATTTATTTCCGACAGTTTTGCCGGCCAAGAAGGACAAGGCAAAGGACTGAAGTACTATAGTGTGTTTTAGTTGTATGACTCTATTTGAGTACAAAAGAAGCAGCAAAACTTAATAACCATATTATTACAATAATAATCACAATTTAAAAATATTATTAAAGATATTTCAAGTGACAAGTAGACACACTGAATACCCGTGTAATATCATTAATATAATATCTATAATATCAAATCGCTATGAATTTCTGATCCATACGTTTTGTGTTCACATAAAAGACGTGGGCGAGACAGTAAATCATCATAATATATAGTGCGAAAAAAGAGATCAACTACAGAATATTGTATTTTGAAGAAAATAGAGTTATCGGAAAAATATTGTCATTATGTGTCAATGGCGATTGTGTACGGTATCGGTATACGGTCATTCAATTTGCATAATAGTCTAAAATATATTATCTATAGTCAGGAATTTCGACGATAAAACCTCGACGATTTCCTTTTGATCATGATTTACAACATAACAATAACACAACGGCTGAGGGAATATCATAGTGGCGGGTCTAGTTAAAAATATAAAATATATTTTGTGGGTCCGACCGTGGTCGAGGTACCTATATACAATAATATAACAATACAGTATGTGGTATATACCTACACCAAATTTAGCTACATCGTGGTTATCCGGTCTCGCGCAAAAAAGATCGCATTCTACGAGTCCTGATGATTTTGTTACTATCGGACACTGCGACCAGTCTATAATCCGTCTTCTCGTTCATACAACACTATAATTATGTGTTTTCCACGTCCAAACCTCGATTTGGATATAATAAAGCGTGTAATATACAGCATCGTCATATCGCATCATCTGTGTACCTACTTACAAGACGTCTATAATACCATTCTCATATACCTATTATACACGTATAATATTATTGAAGTACACCGGTTTTCTAAAGTAGTTGGGTAAAATTACTCAAATACTTTTTAAGTACTCCAATACAAAACCGTTTCTCAAAGTATCTGTAATTAAATTCGAAATATTAATTTTAGAATATACCTACTTATATTTTTTAATTTACGATATAGGTTATTTTCTTTTTCAGTCTCCATGTAATATAATATTTTTTTACTGTGAATTATACTCAGCTAAAAATACAAATACTTTGACGAAGTCGAGTTTAAAATTTAGTAAAACACGAAAACGATTGATTAATATGAGGTAAACCAAATATTTTATAAACATTTTTAAATTATTGAATGTATATATAAATAGTATGTTTTTTAATGCACTTGCATTTGTACTCAAAAACAATATTTACCGACTTTTAAAATACGTGTTTTAAATGCTTTTTAAAATAAGTATCCATATCTGTACTTGAATACTTTTAAAAAGTACCTTTTACAAGATTGCACTGCACCGAAAGTGCCGAGATCGCTTATGATGTACATGGATCGAAAAAAACATATCATATTTTTAAAATCTATGCATGTCTCGCCGTGTGTAATAATTATACTATCGCAAACTTGAAAATTAATTATGCAAATTACCTGCGGGCTGGGATAGAAAATTATGTCTCCGTGCCGATGAGAACGCATAAAATCGCAGAGGTGCCTATATATAGAAAATATACCATTATTGTATCTAATTGATCGAAATGTGTGTCAAACGCACAGAAAATATCATTATATACCTACACCGCAATACGTAGGTATAGTATATACCTATAGCTACCTCGACTTACGGATATAAGACACGCAATCGGTTTTCGGTGTTTTTACGATTTTATAAGATCATAAAAATGAAAATATGTAAAAGTAGATCACAGCCGGCAAATGCAAAATCTGAGAAAATTTTTAAAAACTCCTCTCGTCGTAGTGCATTCTATATAATATCGTGGAAACGAAATAAAATACATACAAATGAAGTACCCAGGTATTAACGTGTATTTCTATTTTTTTTTTCCACGCACATTGCATATTATATGCGTGTGATCTCGACGAGATGGTTGTTTTCGATAATCTAAAATATTAAATTATCAAATCCGGTTGTATGGAGACCGGGGCTATAGTTGTCATAGATTTTACTAATTAGTTTTTTTTGTAAAAGTCAATTATTTATTTTTTAATGTCACATTATTCAAAATACCATCTTGAGAAAATACAAAAAAAAAACTAATCAAACACCAATATTAGGTCATAATTTGTGACAACCTACCCCGTTGGCCGTTTTTAGGTTTTTCATATCATCACGGTGTTAGTTTTCGAAGGTACTTAAATCAAATGATAAACCACATCAAACTTCTTAAACTTTTAGTTGCCAATGTTGAGTTTGCCAATTTTTACATAATCATAAATTTGAGTATTTAAATAAATTATTATATAAAATATACGTACGCATAACATTAAATTACTATTATAGGTATGTCAAATTATTTGTCAACTAGGTATTATTTAAATGTTACAGCTTATTTGTGTGATACAATATTTTTCGAGCATCATATGTAAGTAGGTATTTGTTAATGTTTTATTATATTAATCACTGGACAGTGCCTCAGTGATCATAATATTATATTAAGTATACCTATCTCGATAATTATTGAACTTAAAAGTGTATAAAATTGATGGAAAATTGTCCAGCATTACGCTCCAAAAATGACATGACTTTTTTTTCTTCGTACCATTAAAATATATGAAATATATACCTTTACATAAATAGGAAAAAAATTGTGATCTTATTATTTACTATTGAATATAATAATTATTTTAATTGTTTGCGTGCCTTATTGGCCCACAATTAGTGACACAGATTTGTCATCTCTGGTATAGAACCTTAACGCTGCAGCTAACTAATCATAAAATCAAAAACTAGAGAAGTCCACATAAATAATAAACATAATATTGTACAACACTACATTTTCAACAATCCGGCAGCGCGTGTCTGATCCAAAATGCCAGTAGTGTCTTAGGAAATATACCAACATTTACATATATGACTCGCAACTCACAAGCACCTAATTCTCCAATATTTAAAATACAACTCATCATAATACACAATTATTTTGAGAAGAAGAGATTTTTCAACTTTCGGTATCCAGGCCATTGATGTGACGGATCAAAATGTTTTTCGTTGTGTTTGTATACAGATGAAATGATCGATTGCACAGCATCATCCGTCGACGCTTACCGAGTCTAGTGTACATTTTGAGTTCGCCTATAGGTATTATATTATATACATATTATAAATAACGAGTGTTTTTAATTGAACGAATTCTCGCCAACTATCCCATGTAATTTAGCTGCACGAAAATAATTGATTTTCTTTCGTTTCTCATTCGTGTGCGTATGTTTGATTAGGCGATTTCGAACGGAAAAGTATTTCTTCTCCGTCGCCTCCGCCATTATACAGAACTCGAGGCGTCTCGTCGGAGATTTGAACGCAACTGACGATGATAATTATTTATTTTAACGGTCGGAATTATTTTTTAACCGTCCGGATGACTGCCATCGTCATCATCGATTACGATTATTATATACAACTCCGGAGTGCTCGGGAATCGTCTCTTAACTGGCTCGACGTGAGCAGTTACCTACGCGTATTTATACTATAATATGTTCTCTGCTGCTGCACGTGTATCCTATATATTATAGTAGGTATCCAATAAGTAATATGAAATTATCGTTTATAATAATATAATGGAATAATATCGGAATGCGACGGTTTCAACGTGACCGAAGCGGCGTGCGATGATGATAATAATAATATGGCAAACGATTATAATAACCGCGGGTGCCGCCGATAACAAGGTCACGTGCCGGATATATGTAGTACTGAAGCTACGAAAATCTGATTATGATGATACACCAACCTATCTATGTATAGTGCAAGGGTGGAAAGCCTATTATGGCACGTGCGTGCCAAAGGTGACGAGTTGGCCAAATTTTGACGATTTTGATTATCATTGTTCAATCATACATTGTAATGAAAAACAATTGTGGAAAACATTTTTAATTATTTCTTGACAATAAAAAGTTATCAAATAATAAAATTTGGAAAATTTGGAACTCAACATTTGCAGTATTTGGCGATGTGAAAAAATTACTCATTCCAAATATTTGATTACAAACTGGGTCCAGTTATGTATAATTTATTACCTTTGAAAATAAAAATAAATAATTTCGATATTCCACTGTTAAGTACAATATAGTAAGTTATACCTTATTAACTTATAATATCCGTGGGTGCCACCAATAACAAGATGTAGTATAGCTGAAAAAACTGATTTTGTACCTACTTATGTATTATAGTGTAGGGGAGGCAAAGTGAAGGTGAAGCGTTGGCCAAATTTTAACATGTGAAAATTTTTTCTTGTTTGGTATTGCATTTTAATGGAAACGAAACAAAAAAAAAAATTGTAGAAAATATTTTTAATTATTTCTTGACCATAAAGTTACCAATAGGCAATAATTATAAAAAAATTGGAACTCATAAATTCTCGACATGATATTTTGCGGTTAGAAAATATTACTCATTCCAAATATTTGTTTACCACCTGCGGGGTTCAGTTATATGTATAACTCATTATCTTCGAACATAAGAATAAAGTATTTATTAGATTATTTACAATATTAATATTGTAAAGTACAATATTATTTATTATGTTATGGTAAATTCTATTAATTGTATGGTTTTTACAGAATTTAGAAAATGTTTTATTTGCACTTAAATGTATTTATTTCTAACTGAAATATGTTCAACTACAATTAATAGATTTTGGGGGTAAATATTAATCAAATTGTTTAACTTATACGCAAACAGTGTGCATATTGGCAATTTGATCTTATATAAAATTTAAAAATTAAATTATTTTCTCAATATCACGTCATCAGCGTAGAGTTTTCGACAAGTGAATCCTCGGATGAATCAAACAGAGCATAATAATTAATACCTATATACGCTGAAGCAATAATAATGCTGCTTATTGTGTTCAACTCGTTTAAAACTAACTCGTCACCCCTAACCAGATCATAAAAAAATGTTTTCGTTTTTCTTCAAAGAACCAGATCGACCCTAGTACTAATTAAATATGTTCATAGGTCACGCCGTCACGGACATCCTATATTTGATATTACACATTTTTCTAAAACTTTGATCTCCAAACGCTGGCACGTGACCCGAAAAAGATTCGCAAACTCTGGGCTCTAAGTCGCAATTAAATTATAGTCGTAATAATATGCTCTAGGACGTTTATTGTAGCTCGTTTTACTTTTGGTGAGAACAAAGATGGGCCGGAAGAAAGGGAATCGGCAGCGGCGGCGGCGAGTGAAAGACCGGTTGCGTTGCCGCTCGTGAAATGGCATATAAGGGGGTCCTGGCCGGCCGATAGGTTCATTATTTGCTCGATTCGCGTCCAGTTTTCCGGTAGTCCGAGTCGTCCGTCCGCCGTCACCCGCCGCAAACGCTTACAACGTTAGGTGCACATTACATCGTGGATCGTTCGAGTGGCGCCGCGATATCGATAAACCGGAAAAAGAAAACTTTTATTTTTCGATTTCATTCCGCTCGTCGCCGTTTAATCCGCCGCACTCGCTCAAGATGTCTGCCGCAAAGTTCGCCGCTGTGTTCGCCCTGGTGGCCGTGGTCGCGTCGGTGGCCGGTTCGCCAATGTCGTCGTCCGCGGCTCAGCAGCAGCCTCCGCCGCAGCGTGACCAACACGACGGCGACAACGACGTGAACCTCCAGCCGCAGCCGCACCACCAACCACAACACGCCAAGCCGTCGTACGTGATACGCGAGGAAGAGCTGATGCGCAAGTTGAACGCCAAGTGCGGCGCCCGGGACGTGTCCAGCTGCGTAATGCTCAAGCTGGTCACGTACATGAACAAGCTGATGAAGAAGAACAGCCTGGAGATCAGCGACATGATGGAGATCGCCAAGAAGGACGGACCGGCCGAGGACACGGCCACCGCCGGCGAGAGTTCGGTCCGCGTGGACGGCTCGGCCAGGGGGTACACCGACGAGTCGGCGTTCGGCGAGGTGATGGCCGACAAGTTGTGGAGGTACGTCCAATCTCGGGCCCTCAAGATCAAAGTCCTTCCCGAGGCCGACTTCGTCGTGTCCGCGTCCCCAGAGCAAGACGGCTCTCTTAACTTCGGCATGTCGTTCAGGTCCGGCAAAGACTTGAACGAGTCCGGTGAGCATATGATATTCAATTTATTATATTATAATTATTGACGTTATCAGTTATTTTTGTTTCGCGACAGTACAACAGTACGTTATGGCAAAAAATCTGATTAATTTTAGCTATCTACCTATAAGGGTTGAGGCTACAGGTGGGTTGGCATTCTTTAGTGTAATGTTGCATACCATAAATATATTAGAAATATTTAGTACGTGTTCTACGTATTAAATGTTTATTTTCTTGGCCATCGAAATATATAAATAAGTTTTAGATATTGTTTTTTAAAAACACACAGATTATAGTGATTATGTCCTATATTTGTACCTATAACTAATTATTAGGAAGTATAATAAAATAACAAAGTCAATAAGTTTTTATAAAAAGCAAAAAAAGATGTAAACAATAACACTCATATTAAGAGTTTTTACAATAAGAGTAGAGTCGGATATTAATTAAGTTAGGTTAGATTAGGTGTATTATATTATAATATTATGGAAACTATCCTATCGTGGTATTTATTTGTTTCACATGTTCTCTGTTTCGAATTTTATTCCTACTACCACTAGATATAATTATCATTGACTGCAGTTAGTACCCTACAATGACAAGCTGCAACTGTGCTTTTTAGTAGGTAGGTATTATGATTAGGAAACTCGGATAAAGTATTTTTTTATAAGTATATAAGTTGAGAAATATTATTGTTTTAATTTTTGGTGGACAGCATATAAATAATGTTGCATGAGCTGAGGGTATACGCAATAAGGAATATGCAAGAAAACATGGAACAAGTGTTGATTAAAATTTATTGATGCCGTTCTACCGAGTGCAAGAATATTGGGACTAATATTGCCAACTTCTAAAATACCTATATATTTTTGTAATTGCGGTTTTAATTGATACAGTTATTTTTAAATGGTTTTTTTTTTAACGAATAACAACATAATAATTGATAATGTTCATTAGTTCCATAATATAATATATTATTATGACAATATTATATTATTTTATATTCATACCTATTAACCTAGGCAACTCTTAATGTTTTAAATATATGTACCTACTTATACAAATTGTTCATTCAAAAAAACAAATTTGCACTATTATACAGGGTGGGGCACTATAACGGCCGATTTTCTAAGACAAATTATTAAATAAAAAACGAAATAAAAATGTATTATTATTTATTATAATGAAGTACATAACTTGCCATTTATTTTTTAAAAATGATGTCTTCAAGTTGATGGCCATCTCTTCTCAAACACTCTTCTAGCCTATTTCGTATATTTTCCACTACACGGCTCTGACAGCAGTGACGTTTTCAGGTGTGCGAATGGTTTTTTGTCGTACAGGCTTCTTTTTTAATGCTGAACCCGTTTCTTCAAAGTTGGTTATCCATATTTGAATAGCCTAGCCGATGGTACCGAATCATGGCGTTTAAGATTAAAATGAAGACGAATGCACGATGTGCGTCTACGTAACTGTCTTTTTGTAAAACAATTTTATCGCATAAGCACGTTGTTTACCACTCCACTGTTCCATGTTTACTAAATGGCATGTTGTCTTAGAACTATTAATAATATTATTGAGAATTCTTTTCTTAATTACTACTCAGAAAATCTATTTTAAAAATCGGCCGTTTCAGTGCCCCACCCTGTACATATCGGTAACTTGAGGTTAAAGGAGAATGAAAACAATAAAATTATAAGAATTTTGTATAGTTATTGTAACCATTTTTTATAAGATATTTAAACTACAACATTTAAGATATTCCTGATCAATGAATAACTGTTATTAATCGTAGCGCATATTTCATATTCAAAATCATTTTAAATAAAATATTTAAACTTCAACATATAAAATAATATAATAATACAGTTAAGTCTCCAACACGAACCTCAATAACTCGAATTTTTTTCTTGCCCCTTGAAGTGCGTTTCTAAGTTGTGTTGAGGTGTATTATAACTCAAAAAATAAATATTAAGTTAAATTTATTTTTATTTCTCTTGAGATTCGAGTTATCGGGGATCGACTGTAATAGTAATTTAATACCTACTTATGATTGGAAAAAAGTGCGTAAACATTTATTTCCATACTTCTATATTCTCTTTGTGACTACCAAAACGCGTGTTTGATTTGTACATGGCTGTAAATTCAAAACTTGATTGCCTGCGTTTGCTCAAACAAGTGATTCTTCAAACGACGATTACCTTTGAAGAGTACCCATATACGATCTTAATAGTTTTGTAGAGATCCGTCACCATTATTATTAATAATAATTATAATAATTTTAGTTTTACTAAAATATTACTTTCACTTCCTATACCTAATGATTTAACATATACAAACTATAATACATGGTTTCAACTAATTGACAACTATAATGTTATACATTTAAACATCGTCTGAAATATGCAATGCGTATATGCTAACAATTTGTTTTCAATTAGGAAAGTATACCTATAATAATATAAGTACTATATAATACGTATAGTGCGTTACACGTGAACAATTTCAAGACTCGTCGTCTGTATTAATTGGCCTAAATCATATTATCCATATTATATTAATATAACATTTACGTTCCAGTCGATTTTGTATTAATTGCCATGTTCGTTACCAGCTGTATTGTTTTGTCCGGCAATTACCGTTATCAGTCAAAAGGGGTATTTAAAAGCCATACAATATAATAATTATCAGCTAATATTCAATTTTACTTTCTCGGTTTCCGATCGAGGAAACACCGGCGTCTTGGTTGGACATCAGGCTTATCATATTTGCAGGATTTATAAAAAAAAATAGCAACGTCAAATTATTGTTTTTCTTTTGTAATATATAATTTGTTTTTCCATCATGTTTATCGACGACGACGGCGGCGCGACATGGAAGACTAAAAGCTAAGACTAATAATAATTGTTCTAATAATTCTGAAATGCCTCGCAAACGATCGCATATGGTTATTATAACGACCGATTAAGTACTTTCGCGCGCCATTTGATACAATAATTTCTTGACTCGTCGGAGCGTGTAAAACCATTTCCGAAATATTTCAATCGAAATGTTTTTACTTTCGTCCGGCAAGAGGCATTAATAATAAGGCACCCGACGAAAACGTCAATCGCGGTATACGTACGTAGGTATAATATTATTATTGTGTGTTTTTCCGAGACAGATTTTACGACCGTTCAGAAAGTCGTTTTCGCGTTATGTACACCTCGCCGCGGATCGAATTCGACATAGGTCCGTTCGATATTTTTCCATCTATACGCGAGTTGATTAAATATAATATACCTACGATACGTTCCCACACCATCATCGCGTGCACAGTTGTACACACGTCGCGTCGTCAACCACATAACAATAATAATAATATTATATTATTATCATTTGAAATTCTCTCCCGCAGCACGACGGTATACCTACGTGACGGGAACTAACGATTTGACACATAGTTTTCGCATCGATTCTCTATCGTCAATTATCATCATCACACACACACACACACACACACACACACAAGCAAGCATAACCCCACATGCACACGGGAATTCACACTCATACGTACGTTCGCGAGCAACAATACAACTAGGTTAGACACAATGCACTTTTCTTTTCGAATTATTAACGTTTAATTTTCGTCCGAGAGTTGACAACAATGGAAACGATTACCGGCGGGTGGGCGGTAGGACGAAGCGAACGACTACCACGGCGGCGGCGGCGGCTGCCGTTCGGAAAAGTATATAAGTACCTGTACCTACTTATAGTTACCTACCTATATAAATGTGTGTACGTAGACAATATAGGATAATGTGCAGTATAATATCGTTATGGAGGCAGGTCCGTACGGCTCTGGGAATGTTTCCTTAGCTGACGGGAAAAATCCGGTCGGTGACCAACGTGAAACATATAGCAGCTGGGTATAGGTTACCAGGCAACCAGCGTGAAACATTATATTATTATTATTTTTGTGAATTCGGAGCGTCGCAGCTGCAGACGAGACATATTACATACGCGTGTACAGTAATTATTAACTGCTGCAGAAGTAGTTTAATAATAACAATAACAGTGTAAAGTCGTACCCCGCACCATAGGTCGACCATAGGCATATACAAGTATTGGAGTAGGAACATATAATATAGCTGACTGTTATCACCACGATCATCACAGACATTTTCTTGGGGAAGATCCAAGTCTGATATAATCACTGGATTCTAGCGTATTAAATGTAATTATAGGCATATCATTAAAGTATAATAAGTGAAAATGTGTGCAGTGATACTTACAATACATTTCGATTATTTTTTCAAACGATTTTTTTTGGTTTTTAATTCACAATTTTATTATAAGCATATGATTTTTATTCGACCATTACCGTGACCCTGTTTTTTTTGTCACGGTTTCAGGACGGGGTAAGAACAAGAACATGGGACCCATGATGGCGGCCATGATGATGAAAATGGGAATGCTCAAGGTCATTGCCTTCAAGGTCCTCGCCCTGCTCGTAGGAAAAGCTTTGTTCGTCAGCAAGCTCGCCTTCCTGTTGGCCACCGTCATCGGACTGAAAAAGTTATTCAGCCAACAGAAACACGTCACGTACGAGGTGGTAGCTCACCCACACCACGAGTCCCACGGAAGTGACTCCTACAGCTCGGCCGGATGGGGTCGTTCGTCGTCGGAGGCAGCTCACAACATGGCCTACTCCGGACAGGGCCAGTAGACACGACGACTTCGTAATTATTGGGTAAGTTCTTGACTAAACGATGGATCAGTTAACTTTTGTTCAAGCTGTTTTCTTTACTAATTAGTTAATTTAATAATTGACTTGATGACTATCTTCGCTAGGTTGAGTGACCGTTGTTATGACTCGACTCTTTACGGTTTCCGTTTGATTTGAACAACTATCCTTAAGGTTAAAACTAAAAATTGATTTTATATCATATAAATAGAATATCAATGATTTGATTTTTGTTGTTATATTATTAATGATGATGAAATTTATCGCTCATTACTCACTAGGAGTCAGGAAAAAGAGAAAAAAAAATGTTCTAAAAAACAACGAAATAATTAATTTACAACAGTGAAATAATGACAAATTGATAACTAACAGAATTAAATAGAAGCAGTATAAAATAAACACGCAAATGTTTTCATTAAAGGTTTATATATGTATATTATATTATGATGATCAGTTTTTTTTTAAACTTAATATATACTTTAAAGTTGAACAGGTAAATTTATTATTTATATAATAACTATCGGTTCATAACTTATCGTTCTTATATTTTGACTTAACAAACTCAAGTTAATTATGTACATATTTTATTTGTCTCCTTTTAAAGTAGACAATAGTTTTCTGTGTTTAACTAGTACACTATATAATTATAATTTATAATGGGTGGTAACTGGTAACTCGATATACCAATTGCACATTCACTCGAAGAAAAACATTTTTATTAAAACATATTATTACTATACGGTTAACCGACAAACATTGCGTTGTTTAAATATTTCTATAAACATTCATGTTTTTCTGTTAAAACCTCGTGCAACAACAATATTATAAAAATTATAACAAATTCTATGATGATAAAAATAGCGTAGGTATTCGTTACTTCATATAATCACCTATTCACAATATTATGACTTTGCAAATGTTTGTTAAATCGTTTTTAACGTCAAAATGTTATGGTAAAATTTGTCAAATGTAGAGTTAATTAAATTCAAACGTTTACAAGAAGTAAAACAAGAACAGCATAATTTTTTCGCACATGTCATCTGGAATAGTTTTTAAGTTCATCAACTACAGACAAAAATTAAGATAACAGACGGCGTTCCGGTCTATACTCGGACACGTGTTTAATAGAGCCTAAACCATGTACATCATAATACCTAATTCTTTTTTTAATTCTTTTTTTTTTTTGTTTTCTACACATATAGGTATATAAGTAACTGCATAAGACATCACACGATGAGCTCAAGTCTTGTACTCTACTGCAGTATCTATGCCTGTTCGTACGTTTAGTCAGCACGTCCTGCTCATCCTCACTTCCGGCGTTCAATATATTATCTGAACGTCCGTTAATTTATTTGAAAAAAAAACACACAAGAAAATCAAGTTATTTATTATTTATTATTTATATTATATTTATTGTGTTAATTGTTAGATAGTTTTTGATATCCAATATAATATTATGTATTGAAAAATGTTTTTAAATGTGCAGTACCTATTTATTATAATATGTCATTTACCAGCGATCGATGATATATTAATATACTATCTACCACACTATATTATAGATATATATTATATAGGTTGCAAATCCAACATTAGTGGTTCGCAGCAGTGTAGACCAGGGGTCTCCAAACTACGGCCCGCGGGCCGCATATGGCCCGCGAATAAGTTTTAACCGGCCCGTGGCCCGCATAGGACGCATAGGTAAATATCGATAAAAAAATTATTTCAAAAATGTATTTATATAATATTATATTTATACCTATTTATTTTTATTTAAGTATACTGTAAAGTAAACAATATTTTATACAAAAATATAAAGTAAACATATTATTTATATAGGTAGGTACCTAATACATTATCATAAAATTAAAAATTATGTGTTAATAAACTTTTGGCCCGCTAAGAGCATTTGATTTTTTTTTTGTGGCCCTTGAATAAAAAAGTTTGGAGACCCCTGGTGTAGACGATTAAAGTAATTTTTATGATAATAACTAGAGGTTTCATTATTTATTAATTTATAGCTATTATAATTATATCTTATTTTTGTTAAAGTCTACCCCGGTCTTAAAACAAAGTCAATGGCTCGTGAACTAAACCGTATGTTATGTATAGGTTTAATACTGTTTTTTTAACCATAATATAATAATTAATATTATTATTTAGCATTATAATAATATGTTTATACTAAGTAATTTAGTAATTTTCCATTCACACAATATTATTGAATTTAATAGCTTACCATAGTCTGTTGTGTAACTATGTATACCTTAATAGCATATTATAGTAATACAATGGAACACTAGACACGTACAATATTTATAGAAAATACATGAATGTACTAATTCACAAAATAAATCATTACCTACCAATGTACGTATAGCGTATGTAATAATGGAACGCAAAAAACATGTACCTATCAATATCTTAAAGTTGTAATAAAATTAAGACAATTTGACAAAACGCCAATTTATTATGAGTTTTTTTACATTTTTTTTTTTTTGAGCAAAACGGAGTCGAAACGTCCGAATATTAAAATGTTAATAAATAAATAAATAACTTATTAAATAAATAAATAGGTAAATAAATAAATAAAAATACAATATGTTCTATAATATATTATTATCTGTATGGATAATAATTGAAAAATTCGTCTTGCGAAAAAAAATTATAAAATTGTACCTATATACATTATACATCTCACTCTACACTTGGATCACCGTGGACGATTCACTACCTACTTTATTACCGTTGCAAATTCGGTTTGACTATAAACAGAGTCGGGAAGATAAAAAAAAGAAGCGTGTGTGTGTTGATACGGGATTTTCTGAGAGTCATGGATTTCAGTTAATTAACTAATTGGGTTTGAGGTACTTGGGTGAAGTGGGATACAGCACGCGTTGTAATACAGGGTGAGTACAGGATATTTTTCTTAAAAAAAAAAACAAAATTGGTCCTGTTACGAACCAGCAATAAATTATAATAATTATATATCATCGTCGTTGGCATCCGTTTCGTCTTATGACTTCACTCTGCCGGACTTGGCTATGTTGTCCGACTGATTGCGGTTGACCATGGTCGGCCTGTACGTGACCGGACTCACGAACGAATAGTGCGCCTGCATGTCACCGCCGCCGTTGAAGTCTCCGGACGACATGTACTGTTGCTGTTGCGGCGGTGGTCCGTACTGGTCGGCGGGTTGATGTTGCTGTTGCTGCTGCTCCTGTTGAGGTTCGTAAGACGACTGGCCGGCGTCAGGGTAGTGGGACATCATGGGCGGGGGATGTTCGTCAAAGTGCGCGGGCGCCGACACCCACTTGACCTGCACCGACTTCTTGGCCGGCGACTGTTTCATTTCCATCAGCTTGCTCGCCAACAGGTAGGCGCCGACCACCAGACCCAGCTTTGTGGCGAAAAACGCGTGTATGATGAATAGCTTGATCGCGGCCATGGCCTTCATCATCAGCATGCTGGCGGCCGCCGCACCGGCCATCGTCATGGCCATCATCGCTGGTTTGGGTTTTTTCCCCCGACCTGCGCACAAAACGAACGAATCAAGTGGTAAATTCACAACTCAATACTTTTGTTGTAAGTTTTTTTTTTTAACGAGTTCCTAGCTTCTTTAAGTAAATTGTTCAGCAGACGATTTTTTTTTTTCAAACTAGTTGCTTTAGAGTTTTATCTTTTATTTTCTATGGATAATTAGGATAACTGTAGAGTATTGAATATTTTATTATAATATTGTAATTTATATAAATAAAATAAAATAACCCACTAGGAAACCGCTTTTATTTAAAGACACTAAAAATTTAAATGTTCATGAAAAATAATTTTATTTCAAAAAAAGTTTGTGTAGCCACAGGACATTCTTTAGACGTCTTTAATTAATAAAAATATGGTATTAAGATGTTATTTGAAAATGTCAAGATATCAATATTTTAATTAAAATTTAACATAAATTAACATGAAAATATGCATGCTTATCTATTTCTATTTCTATATTCAATAAAAATTGTAGTCGAGAATTGAACAGATTTATGCCGTTTTAAGGGATATAGGATATATGAAATCAATAATAAGATGGTTGTTGACGGTAACAGCTTTAAGTTTGAGGTTAATAATAAAATAATATAACAATATTAAAAAAAACGTTAAAACAATTTGTTAAAAATATGTATATTTAAGTATGTTTTCGAGACGAATGAAATTAGGTGATACGTGACCTAAATTAAATGTAGAATTATTGTGTTACCTATTTAATTAATTTTTTTAGAACAAATCGCATAAATTAAATAAAATAAAAAATAAAGTACTAAGGTTACTAACAGCACTGTTTTTATTAAACTTCTTCCGACCTGCATTTATAGAAACGTTTTAATTTCACCTCATAATATTAATTACAAAAAGCTAGTATACTCATAGGCAATGTTATTATAATAACATATATGTTAATATAATCATGAAAGAAATTACACGTGTAACATAATATGTAAGTATATCTATAATTAAAAAAAATATGAACAAAATTCAATTAATTTGTACGTTCCACTCGTTACTCTTC
Source organism: Macrosiphum euphorbiae (assembly GCA_949089665.1). Classification (NCBI taxonomy): domain Eukaryota; kingdom Metazoa; phylum Arthropoda; class Insecta; order Hemiptera; family Aphididae; genus Macrosiphum; species Macrosiphum euphorbiae. The sequence goes on along the minus strand of CARXXK010000005.1, from coordinate 1,503,783 downwards.
GCTCCCATCAGTAAGCATAACCCAGTGTTGCATTGTTATTTTTACTGCCTATGAAAAAGTTTGTTTATTGTTTTACATTAAAAAAAATTTGACTTTTGATTGAAGTTCGCTATAAGTTATTTTATATTACAATATTTATATTTATATCTGTATACAGTAAATTTATCTATTCTGATATTTCGGTAATCTTAAAAGTATTAAAGACGATTATATAAAATAATTTTTTTATTGAGCTCTAAAAAATATTGACCTCGAGTACAAAGGCTGTTAGTTACAAGAAAGTTATGAATTAACGTGATTAAACACAAAGATAAGTTATAATATTGGGTTACACATGTTTTTTTTATATAAACTGAATTTTAAATAAATTGAACCATTTTGTTTGTTTCATAAAATTAATTATATCTAGGTTTTTTTCACGATTGAACAACCGAGTGCGGTGTACAAAATTAATTATAACGACACGATCAATCCAAATAGACATTTTAGAATTTTATAGTGATATTATCAGCAAACTAATACACTTATTTCCAACGCATAAAAAAAATTATGGGATGAATATAGTAACTATATATTCTTAGTTAGTATACTAAGTAAGCTAACATTTCACTCATTTTCTGTATTTTTAGCACTTTCTCGACCAACGCTGAGAATTTTCAAAACAATGACCTCTTTCGTTAAGTACCTACTATATTATGACGCATTCACTTTCCAACGAGACACTTAAGAAGCATTTTTATCACCTTAAAAAGTGTTTTTCAAAACAATAACACAACATTGCAAATAAAATAGCCAACTAAATTATAATTCCTTGATCAGAATCTAAATCTACTTACTCACTAGTGCACTAATACTACCTATACGATATATTATTATGATATAAATCCCACAAACTTGGTTTCCTTCTTTATTACTAATTTCTGGTTCATTGACTCCCTATCCTTGCTAAATTGAATTTTAAGGTTCTTGTCAGTAGCCCACGGGGTTCGCCTCAGTTATGTATTCGACTTCGTTCTAAGTTTCTTTGTAAGGTCATCGGTCGAGCATTAAAATGCGAAACACAGACACATTATAAGGTCTGGTAAAAAGGTACATTGCAGAATGCGAACATTTTGTACGGTCGGGTAAAAATGTTAATTTCAGACACTTATTGTACTTGTACATAAATAAAGCATATTATATTGTAAATAAAAGTTATATACCTAAGTAGTAAGTATATATTATAATGTCAATCATTAAAATGTAAAAATTAAAAATAAAATGTCAATTAAAAATGGTTTAAAATATACAGTAGGTATACCTATATTAACAATAGCCAAAATAATCTGTTTTTTTAATTAACTGGTTAGATAACAGCCAAATATTACTTAGTGCTATAAAATATTTATAAATTAATTTAGGAACTTGATAACTTAAAAATCTTGGAATCATCAAAGTAATTAAATCATCCAATATGATTATAAATTACAATAATATCGTATTATGTTATTATCAAAAATTATGTCAAGAAGTAAATTAAAAATGTTGTACAATATAAATATGTCAAAATTACACAAAAAAATTATTTTCAATAGGTAATAACTAACAACCCACGATTCCCTCCTATTTGGACTATATGATAGATTTTTTGTATGATTTAAGATTTAACAATTAATATTTAAACTTAATAACATGGTCTGGTCATGACTTCAGACCTTTTATATTAAATATATACTCTGTGTAACAATGTATATAATAGTACGATGTGTCCGCTTTCTGAAATCTAAAGTTTTACCCGACTGTACAACAATAGTGTCGGCGTTATGCATTTTAAACAATGTACAAAATTACCGTTTACCATGCCACATTCCTCGGCCAATTATCTCATAATTATCACCCCCGAATGATGAGTATCGTGAGGACCCGTCGCGGTCGTTTCAATAAAAAGAAGAACATAATGATTGAAAATTACGAGATATATTATTGTAATTACACAATATGTGAATGATGTTTTTTTATTTTAGAGCTCGTACGTACCTACTTAATTTTAAAATTCCAACAGGCACTTGAAATTAACATTTATATTATATAATTGTTATTGACTTACAATTTTGAACATTTGTTATTTCATCCCCCTTGTTCATTATTTTTATGCTATAATATACCTAACATTGGTATAAATAGTTATTAATTATTATGTAACTATTACATAATAATAAATAATAAATAATATAAACATAATCATATTATATAATATATTATTTACTAGAACTTAAATATGAGATCACAAAATTAACACAACAAATGGATTTGTAAAAGTTACTAAAGTTTGGAGACTTTGAATAATATATAAATGAAAAAGTTATATTTGTTAAAAATCAAATTTTTTTGTTGTGATAAGTGAGATTATATGACAATCTATAACCTATAACCAATATGGCACTGTTTATTATTTCCACAGATCTCAAGAATATTTTTATATCTTTTAAATGAGTACAGTCTCTCCAAAATAATATTAATAATATAAAATTCGTTTAAAAAATACACTTCAAAAATGTATATTAGGTAAAAATTTTGTCGAAACAATAACAATATTGCCGATAAGAAAATGTAGTAATAATTATTCATAGGAAATAAATACATATTTATCCTAAAGAAAATTATTTTTCCATCCCGTCGGATGAGAGAATAGGAATAGCTTGCTAATTTGTGTCGTAAAAATAATTTTTTGATTAAGCTACTAAAAACACGTGTTTAGTTTAAAAAGTTAAAACAAAGTTATACTTACTCTATTCACAAGAGTACAAGACAACATAATATTATCACGGTAAATTCAATTTTGTATAGTGGTTTTTCTGAACAACGATTGTGTGTTATAAGTATATAATAAATTCCTCCAGATAAATTTTATTGTAAAAGTATTTTGCTAAATATAAAAAAAAATATGTAGATATTTTGAAGTCGAGAGTAATAAAAATGGTATAAATATATTATAATTATAAATTATATGGATTTTCACGGTGAAACTATCTGAAAAATTCGCTTCTGCACTGCTTAAACGTAAAAACGTTTCCCATCGAACCGATATAGTCGGACGCCTTGTACGATAAGTATAGGTAATATTTTCAGTTAAGTTTTATTAACTACCTACCTATTAGTTGTATTATCTAACCAGACGTGTGTCTGCAGATCGTGTCTCACCTTCGGCCGGATCTCCACCGTCGTCACCGGTCATCCAAGCTTCCAACAAGTCGAACGGCTTGCCGGACGACAGCAGCAACCCTTGAGCTTCGATTATCCGTGAAATGTCGGCCAGGCTGGACAGTCCTTCGGCGGTGTTGGCTGCAGACGCGACTTGGCCACCGGGAAAGACGTCGGTGGTGGCGGCGGAGGCACACGACCACCACAGCACGGCGGCGACGACCAGTTGATTCGACGTCATCGTGATAGCGACGTGTTATCAAAATATATAATATAATACAAATAAATCGACTTTTGGCACGACTACGACGAAGAACAAGACTGCAGACACCTGTCGGATTCGTACACAAATCGGGAGCGGACGACTTCGTACACGCGTTTCAGCAGTGGTGCCGACGGACCGCCAGCAAGGCGCTTTTATGCGCGTTCCGGGCCGTGAGCGTCGCCCCCAAACGCCGTTGACCGTGCAGCGCCGAGCACGCGTTTTCCGGGATGCAGTGGGATATAAAAATTATAAATAATAATATCATTATATTGCATTATATACGACACGATATAATTAACGACGACGCCGCCGTTTTATGTATACAGGGTGATTCGCAAGTCTCCGTCTGGTTTATAAAAAAATCCCATTAATTTTAAATTTTTTATTTTAATTGTGTGTAGAGCACAATAATGACGTACCTGTACTTGTAAAATAATCCGGTTTCAATATACTATACAATATTACGAAATATCATGATCTGGTCAATATTATCCCACACCCGGCACACATCAATATACAGGGGTACAATATTCAAAATTAGGATTTTTTTTTATTCGTCCATTTCAATGCTTACTGTAGACAGTATAGGTTACTCTGGATCATTATAAACACTCATAGGAAATCTGTCTAATTGCCCCTTAACAACAACGAAAATGAAGAAAAAAACTTCACGACTACCTCGGCCTTATACAATAGTAAATAATAATTGTTGTTTCGACCAAGCTTGGCAGTGTTACAATATTTGTTAAATTGTTAGATTTCATTTTTATTTACAGTAATATTGGCTTTGTTCGACTTTGAGGAAGACCCCTTATTAGTACATACATGATAACTGATTAGAACTTTAAGTAAAATTTTCTTTAAATTCAATTGTAGGATTGTGGGTTATAACTTATAGGTATAATACGTCAAATATCTGAAAATATAGATCGTCAACCTACAGTTTACCCGTTGCTGAGCTATATAAAACCGTGATCGGATGAAGACGTTTGAATCGTCCTGTATATTATAAACATGATCCGTATTGTACAAAGTAGCATAATTTTGACGAATCCGAAATTATATTCATATGTATTATATACGACTGTGGTGCAGTGTTTTCTCCGCCGCCGTCGGCAATTACAGTGCGCCTTTGGCGTGTCTAATATTACATATTATATTATTATATTTCATTTTACACAGTCACTGGCACCGGTATTTATCCAAAAACTTATTCACGGCGGTTTATACTGCTGCTTAGGTACTTTTTACTAGAATATAAATAAAATATCCTATTTATTGTGTCGGTATCGACGAATTCGTAAGGCGTCGTAAAGGACCGATTTGGAGACACAATATCCACGCCGCTTTTCTTCTACGCTTAATAATTGCTGTGGTATCTTTGGAAATGTTTATGTGCCGTTTAATGAGTTTAAAATTGTCAGTAGAAAACATAAGCATCAAAACTAGAAGAGCCAAAAACTAAATAAATATATAAATAAAATAAATCGTATCCCAAAAATCTCCAAAATCCTAAATACCTGCTTGACAAATGTATTATCTGATTACGATAGAACGTTAGAGTTTTTGAGTTAAAACCTATACAATTATATTGTTAGTATATACTTAGAGTAAACTATACCAAAAATTAATTTTATAAAATTAATTACAAACATTTAAGAGATTTTTCTAGTCAGTGCCTCACAGTGGTCACAGACATACATAATACATATTGGTCTTAGTATATGTTTTTCAGAAATGTTGGCTGAAATTTCTGATAAGGATATTATTACACGAACAACAAAATGCAGACGAATCATATTATCGGCACTTAAAACACCAATTTGATGTTGCTCAATTTAGATAATGTAGGATTTTATGTCTTATTAAAATTACAAAGTGGAACTTATTTATTAGTTATTTATGAACTATTCTCTTCTAAACTCAAAATTAAAGACACCTCTCACCAGAGCATAATTGTACAACTATTGCAGAAAAACAATCATGGTGAAATAAGTCGAATTGAATATCTGAACAATGTGACATTAAAAAATCAACCAGTTTAAATAAATAATTTGTATTAAAACAATTATTATTATGTTCATTTATTTTTGTTGATATTATTATTTTATTACCACGACTATGATCATTTTACTTAATTATTATTATTATCGATTTTAATATAGGTAGGTATTATAATATATAAAATATAATTGAAAAATCAACTATAAACATCAAATAATAATATTGGTGAAAACTGAAAATTATAATTCTGTGTTATATCGTAAGTGTTTTTGACATTAAATGCAGGGTAGTAGGGTACCTACCTATAATTTTATATTTTATATCTAATGATCGAAAATCTCCCAATTCAAGTTTTGTTATTTCTTCGTCATTTATAAAACAGTATAAGATTATAATACTTATTGTAAATTTATATCCTAAATACGTAATTTATTAGGTAGGTACCAACTATAAATTACGTACAATATTGTTTTGCTATGTTTTGCTTTTTGTAGTTAATTTATATTTCGAGATATATATATATTATGATAGAAGATGAACCAATATTTAATGGAGTACCATTAATCATAGTACTGACGTGGTTAAATTTTTTTTTTATTGTTCAATTTTCGTAAAATGTATTTCACTTAGTACCTAATTAAGTTACTTAAATACGTAAGTGTACCTAATAACTTCACAGTTATTATTGTGCAATAAGCTAGTTTATTTCCAATTAAATTACTTTCATTCTATTAGCAAAATGATCGGTGTAGTACAAAGTATGTTTTTTAATTTGTTTTACATTTAAAAATTGTATTTTTAACAGAATGTTTGTACCTATTAAATGTGATGTACCTATATTCAACTAACCCATTTCCTTCATTTCCACAAAAAAACGTCAATTCTTTAGCATTCTCCTAATATACACATTTGCACAGCGTGCTTCATCGCCGTCTTTGGTCACATTTTTGTTCTAAAAAATATTATTTAAAGACAAATTTGAAATTATTTCATCACCGCGTCAGAGAACAACAGTTTATAATTTTCATTATACCTAATCTGCATTATTGTTTGGTTTAACTTAGAAAAAAATACATGAATGTCTATATCTGCGCTCATCGAAAATCTAAGGTAGTTAGAATAGATTTATGAATGGTATTTGGCAAGAGGTTGGACGAGGAGTAGTTAATTAACATATTCATGTTTACGAGATCAAACACGGTGAAACACTCAACATTATTGTTGTAGGTATATTGTATCAGACAATAAAGTAATGTGAGTACATAAAGCGTACATACCTACTTACTGGTACAAAGTATGATATATATTATATATTAATGCCAACACTATTATTTAAGGTGTTAATTTTAAGTTCTAGACACGCTCTGTATACGTTTACAATTAGTGTTTCGCTGTTGTAGGCACACCATAGATTATACTTATATTTTTGACCGTAGATACCGTGGTTAGTTTTCTCGCGAAAGACAAAGTGAGAAGAACCGAAGCGGTGGCAGAGTCACTAGGCAAATCTCTAGTACTTAAACTTGAACTCGAGATCCATATTTTCTGATGTATTTATATTATTTTTTTATAGTTGTGCATTATTATTAATGCCGGGTAGCATGGCAATTAACGTATTAGGTAATTAAATAGTTCAATAAAACTTAATGGACCAATCGTGGGCCACTAAATACCATGGTTAAGGGCCATTAGCTCAATTAGCCATTAGCTCAATATTGATTGGTTAAATGTTGAGTTCGTGCAATTCGGCTATGTATTATCATTTATCTTCTATAATTTGTGGGTTGAGTCACGATTTCTTGTTCGAGAACTTTTGGCTACGGCGAAGATGAAGCTACATGTCACTCGAAATAGTGTTGAAATTAAATAATATGTCACTTGAAATAACATTTAAACTTCATATTAAGGTCAAACGATTAAAATATTAGTAGGTATTGTTCAAGAAAATTATCATTGAACGGTCTAAACTTGCTTTGTAGAAAATATTAAGAGGTATATTATTTGTTTGCCGTGTTTAAGACTTTAATATTGAAGTTATTAACATATATTTTTATAAAATAATTTGCAGTAAACGTTCTCAACAGTTTTTGAAATAATTTACAACTGTGGATATTATATACGTTTGTGAACTAGGTATAATAATTAATTAGAAAATGGATTTGGATCAGGTCCGATAGATGAAAACTCAAACATTTTTTTTGGTATGTAGGTACACGTACATTAGTCACTAACGAGTAACAAGGTCATGCATGAAACTATTTAGAACACTAAACAATTTGTAATTCCATTTTATTATTTTTATCCTAATGATCTCAGCAATGCAATGTAAATGGTAATTTGTTTCCTTAAAATATAAGCTATAAGACACGGATGGGTTGGGACGAAGATTATTATTATACTGTTGTTGTTGGTGAAAAATATTTATGTTTTATTATTTTCATTTAGTTAACGGATGAAGATTTATTAAAATAAAAATGTTCATCATACATTATTATTGTACTTTTTTTGATTTAACTTTCATATAAAAATATAATGTGCATAAGCTTTTATAATATTGTATGTATATGACTGTGTAAGAACTTAAAATACTCGAATTTGTTTTAACTATTCGGTCCATTTTTGTGAACCTCATATTTATTTTTTTTTTTTTTTTTAATAAAATAAATTGTTACTTGAAATTAATTATTGCAACAATTCTGTAGTGTTAATATGCACGGGGATATTCGGCATAGATTGGATCCACGTCAAATTTAAAGGGTCTATAAAAGGTCACCACCGATATCCGGATACCGAAGCCGTCGGAACATTGTGATTGCAAGGGTTCGCTGGAAGGCAGGACATGCAGTGTATCCATGCCAAATATCGCTGTCTAGCTGGCGATGCTCTCGGTTTAGGATTGCCACGCAGTGTATCCATGCCAAATATCTCGGTGCTTCCAAGTCCAGCTGGTAGTGGATCTTCATAGATCGTCGAAAACCAAATGCATTATTTCAGACTCGGACAGGATGTTTATATCGGACGAATTATTGTCAAAATTGGACGTAGAAAAAATAATACAGTAGGAAAACACATAAAAGAGTTCAAAATAAAATGTCCAGAATCTTAAAAAGAAAAAAAATTTACAATGATTATCTATTTCAAGAATGATAATACAAAAGGCACCTGGATGTAATCAATATGCCAGTCTGTGAAAAAATTCAAATAGACTCAAATTCCTAAAGAAAAATATGAAGGGGAGTGTTGGCGCCCGCAGGCAATTGCATTTTAGAAAACCAAAAACAAATTTAGAAAAAATTATACAATCAGAACACTTATCAATGAGTTCAAACTACAATCTTCAGATTCATAAACAGAAAAAACCAATCCACAATGATTACCTAGGTCTCGTTTAAGAATTTCAATACAGAGGGCACCTGCAGAATATCAAAATACAACAAGAGTCAAATTCCTAAAAAAAAAATTGAAGGAGAGTGTTGGCGCCCGCAAGCAAATGCATTTTAAAAAACCAAAAAAAAAATTAGAAAAAATTATAGACTAGGAAAACACATAAAAGAGTTCAAAATAAAATGTAAAGAATCTTAAACAGGAAAAAAATTTACAATGATTATCTATTTAAAGAATGATAATACAAAAGGCACCTGGATGTTATCAATATGCCAGTCTGTGCAAAAAATTCAACCAGACTCAAATTCCTAAAGAAAAATGTGAAGGGGAGTAATGGCGCCCGCAGGCAATTGCATTTTAGAAAACCAAAAACAAATTTAGAAAAAATTATACAATCAGAACACTTATCAATGAGTTCAAACTGCAATCTTCAGATTCATAAACAGAAAAAACCAATCCACAATGATTAAATAGGTCTCGTTTAAGAATTTCAATACAGAGGGCACCTGCAGGTTATCAAAATACAACAAGAGTCAAATTCCTAAAAAAAAATTGAAGGAGAGTGTTGGCGCCCGCAGGCAAATGCATTTTAAAAAACCAAAAAAAAAAATTAGAAAAAATTATACACTAGGAAAACACATAAAAGAGTTCAAAATAAAATGTCCAGAATCTTAAACAGGAAAAAAATTTACAATGATTATCTATTTAAAGAATGATAATACAAAAGGCACCTGGATGTTATCAATATTCCAGTCTGTGCAAAAAATTCAACTAGACTCAAATTCCTAAAGAAAAATGTGAAGGGGAGTGTTAGCACCCGCAGGCAAATGCATTTTAGAAAACCAAAAAAAAAATTAGAAAAAATTATACGATAATAAGGCATATTAAAGAGTTCAAACTAAAACGTCCAGAATCCAAAACAGAAAAAACAATACTGCCAATGATTAGCTCATTAATGAATGATGATCCAGAAGGCACCTGCTTGTTAACAATATTCAAGTCTATACAAAAAATTCAACTATAGAGTCAAATTCCTAGAAAAAAAATTGAAGGGGAGTGTTGGCGCCCGCAGGCAATTGCATTTTAGAAAACCAAAAAAAAATTTAGAAAAAATTATACAGTAGGCAAACACATTGCAGAGCTCAAATTAAAATGTCCAGAATCTTAAACAGAAAAAAATCTGACGATGATAAGCTCATTAAATTATGATAATACAAAGGGCACCTGAAGGTTATCAATAAACATGTCTGTGCAAAAAATTCAACTAGAGTAAAATTCCTAAAAAAAAAATTGAAAGGGAGTGTTGGCGCCCGCAGGTAAATGCATTTTAGAAAACCAAAAAAAAAATTTAGAAAAAAAAATACAGTAGGCAAACACATTAAAGAGTTCAAAATAAAATGTACAGAATCTTAAACAGAAAAAACAATATTGCCAATGATTAGCTCATTAAAGAATGATGATACAAAGGGCACCTGCTTGTTAACAATATTCAAGTCTGTGCAAAAAATTCAACTAGACTCAAATTCCTAAAGAAAAATGTGAAGGGGAGTGTTGGCGCCCGCAGGCAAATGAATTTTAAAAAACCAAAAAAAAAAATAGAAAAAATTATACACTAGGAAAACACATAAAAGAGTTCAAAATAAAATGTCCAGAATCTTAAACAGAAAAAAAATTTACAATGATTATCTATTTCAAGAATGATAATACAAAAGGCACCTGGATGTTATCAATATGCCAGTCTGTGCAAAAAATTCAACCAGACTCAAATTCCTAAAGAAAAATGTGAAGGGGATGGTTGGCGCCCACAGATTATTGCATTTTAGAAAACCAAAAACAAATTTAGAAAAATTATACAATCAGAACACTTATCAATGAGTTCAAACTACAATCTTCAGATTCATAAACAGAAAAAACCAATCCACAATGATTACCTAGGTCTCGTTTAAGAATTTCAATACAGAGAGCACCTGCAGGTTATCAAAATACAACAAGAGTCAAATTCCTAAAAAAAAAAAATTGAAGGGGATTGTTGGCGCCCACAGATTATTGCATTTTAAAAAACAAAAAAAAAATTTAGAAAAAATTATTCGATATTAAGGCATTTTGAAGGGTTCAAACACTAAATGTCCAGAATCTTAAACAGAAAAAACAATATTGCCAATGATTAGCTCATTAAACAATGATGATACAGAGGGCAACTGCTTGTTAACAATATTCAAGGCTATACAAAAAATTCAACAAGAGTCAAATTCCTAAAAAAAAAAAATGAAGGGGAGAGTTGGCGACCAAAGGCAAATGCATTTTAGAAAACCAAAAAAAAATATACAATCAGAACACATATCAATGAGTTCAAACTACAATCTTCAGATTCATAAACAGAAAAAACAACCATTGTGGCTTCAAACTAAAACGCTTCAGATTCATAAACAGAAAAAACAACCATTGTAGGTTCAAACTAAAACGATCAGAATCTTAAACAGAAAAAAAACTGACGATGATAAGCTCATTAATGAATGATAATACAAAGGGAACCTGCAGGTAATCAATAAACAAGTCTGTCCAAAAAATTCAACTAGAGTCAAATTCCTAAAAAAAAAATTGAAGGGGAGTGTTGGCGCCCGCAGGCAAATGCATTTTAGAAAACCAAAAAAAATGTATAAAACTTTATACGATATAAAGGCATATTGTAGAGTTCAAACTAAAACGACCAGTATGTTAAACAGAAAAACAACTGACGATGATAAGCTCATTAAAGAATGATTATACAGAGGGCACCTGCAGGTAATCAAAAAACAAGTCTGTCCAAAAAATTCAACTAGAGTCAAATTCCTAAAAAAAAAATTGAAGGGGAGTGTTGGCGCCCGCAGGAAATGCATTTTAGAAAACCAAAAAAAATTATACAATCAGAACACATATCAATGAGTTCAAACTACAATCTTCACATTCATAAACAGAAAAAACAACCATTGTGGGTTCAAACTAAAACGATTCAGATTCATAAACAGAAAAAAAAACCATTGTGGGTTCAAACTAAAACGACCAGAATCTTAAACAGAAAAACAACTGACGATTATAAGCTCATTAATGAATGATTATACAGAGGGCACCTGCAGGTAAACAATAATCAAGTTTGTTCAAAAAATTCAACTAGAGTAAAATTCCTAAAACAAAAATTGAAGGGGAGTGTTGGCGCCCGCAGGAAAATGCATTTTAGAAAACCAAAAAAAAAATTTACAAAAAAAATCTACCAATCGAAAAAAAAATTAGTTTATGAGGAACCCATGTGAATTTACACTAAACAAAAGAATACGCTGGAAGGTACATTTTAACTACAACCCAAAAACTAGGTATTGCTTACATTATAATAAACGAAAAGTTATTATGATCAGAGGTGTATCACTGTAATATATGTATTAGAAAATGCATAAAAATGAACGTTATTTATTTAGGATGCAAAATAATTAAATGAGAAAAAGGTTAATTTAAAATAATATTAAGTTATACATTTTCTATTTACAAAAACTAATAAGTATTTAAAATCTTATAAAAACCTAATAAAATTATATTTTATTATTTTTTAAAATACATATTATTATTAGTTCGTTTTGGTAAAAAAATCATTAATTAAAGTTGGCTGTATTTAAGTTTTTAATTATAATGGTACAACTCTAGCTGGTAGTCTTTAAGACCGTGTTAAAAACTATGATAATTAGTTAAAGTCTAATTTCCTCTCCTATCATAACCTAACCTAAAATAACCATTATTTAAATATTTTCTTTCATTGTTATGTTTACAATATCGAATACCTTGATAGTTAGTAGGAAAAGATCATTGCAAAGCTCACGACCAGTGATGATAGTCGTCTATCATCACCATTGGATCCACTAACCATAATAGGTTTACCTAATTAACCCTCTTATGACTTATTAGGACACTTTGAATAAAAAGATCTTGAGTCGGTTGCCGAACTTAAGTGTTTGATTATCAAGTTCTTCCTTTGATTTTTGACACCTTAAGCTTATACCAAATATTACAGATGGAGCCATACCTAGCTCACTTGCTCGCGTAAACAATTTGAAGCACATATATGCCACGTGTCTTTGACATTTTTATGGATACATATCAAATTATCTCTGCATAATATTATTTAAATCTATTATTATTATTACTTAATATTATTATTTTATAATATTTTTTTATTTTTTTTAACACTATAATATATATATTATTATAATTCTTTTTTTAAATTATGTATCCTTAAATACTCTGATATTAATATGCCAGCCACCTTTAAGTTTTCTCTATATAAAAAGTAAATGTAAGGCAGAACTGTAACTCAAGTCACAACAGTCTCTCTTTTATACTTTTAACAACAAAAATTATATAAATATTATTTTTGATCTAACCTAATCAGACAACCGGGTACGTCTATCTAATATAACTTATTAGTATTGTACATCTCGTAATAAGTTTTTTTTTTTAATGATTTTTTTTTTTGAGCTTGAGTTTGAGCTTGAGCCCAGCAACTTTGACCATTAGATAGTTTTTTTGCTTGTAGGTTGTTTGTAGTGAGTAGTAACGGTTGGTTAAAACACGTTAGTATGTGTGGCAACTATTTGTTGCTAAAAATTCCGGGTGGTCACCCATCCGGGATCTAGCAACAGCGGCCGATACGTACACTTAACACCTTTCCGCAATTATAATGTCCAGATATTCACACTAAGTCAAAGAATATTGACGTTAATACAAATCTTGTACTAATGTCTCTCCACCTAGTGAGCTGGCGACAGGGCACGTCGCTCTTTTAGAACAATTATCTATTAAGTACTCAATTAAGTCTTTAGATTTACAAATGATTTATATTTTGTAGACGGGATAATTTTAAAGAGATAGTTTTTTTGCTTGTAGGTTGTTTGTAGTGAGTAGTAACGGTTGGTTAAAACACGTTAGTATGTGTGGCAACTATTTGTTGCTAAAAATTCCGGGTGGTCACCCATCCGGGATCTAGCAACAGCGGCCGATACGTACACTTAACACCTTTCCGCAGTTATAATGTCCAGATATTCACACTAAGCCAAAGAATATGATTATCCGTTACTTGAAACATTAGTTTTTTATTTCTCACATAATATTTTTGGCCTAGTGAGCTGGCGACAGGGCACGTCGCTCTTTTAGAACAATTATCTATTAGGTACTCAATTAAGTCTTTAGATTTACAAATGATTTATATTTTGTAGACGGGATAATTTTAAAGAGAGACTGTGTAAAGTGCAGAATATTGTGCTAACTATTTAAATTTTAAAGCTTATATGAGCAGAGTAGTAGAATTACATTTTTGCAAGGTTAATTGCATTTAGAATGTAGATATTAGTTAAATCAAACCCCGCAAATGTACCTATAACATATGAAATAACTGTACTTAACCTTCTATGATATTTTTTTATAAAGATATTAAAAGTAAAAACTCAAATTTGGAAATTATAGGAACAGTACTTAATACATTTTCCTTTATTTTAACAGAAATTATTTAGCTAAAAATATAGAAATATCTATATGTACAGCGAGACATGGGACACACTAAGATACAGTCCATAGTTCATAGTTTTGTTTCATTTATAATAATAATAATGCTTTGTAATAACTATAGTTTTTCATAAATTAATATTTAATTAAGTTTGCTTAATGATTTATTTGAAGTATTTGTATGTATTTTTGGGAGATCAGTATTATTGCAACACTGTTGTCCGTTACCAATACTAGTCTCACTGCATAACAGTTTCGCCTATACAGCTGATAAATCATTACTTATTACCAGGGCTGTGAATTAAATGAATTTGCATATTTGTTTGATACACAGTATAAAACTGTATATAAAGTATCTGATACAAAGTATCCGTAATGGATACGGACAAAATATGTTTTGATTTATTTATAGTTTAAATACGAAATCTTATTTAGCATATAGGTAACTTAATGTTTTGGGTAAGTTATTACATGTTTTTTGGTCACCTAGCTAGTATGTAAATTAAACATTTATTTTTTTTGTACAAATACAAAATCCAATGTCTATATTTTGGGTTTAGGCATTATAATTTATAATTTGTATTTATTAATTTCAATGGTTTTTAATAATGGCTTTTTTTATTGAGCATTTTATCGAATAATTTTAGCGCATATTTAAAAATTTTTTAGTGCATTCAATTCACAGCCCTGCTTATTTCTTTAACTTCCAATCATACCACTACCACAGTTAATGTTAAATATCAACAATTAACAGCTTCTTAAGGAGGGTTCACAGTACACCATGTCGTGTAAAATAATCACGGTCACCACAGTTACTAAACGATACACATATATTCAACTATGCGGTATCGTTTGGTAACTATCTGTGGTAACCGTGATTATTTTACACGACACGGTGTAGTGTGAACCCCCTCCCCCGCCCCCGCCCCCCTTAACTTGATAACACTTAAGAGGACGTCATATTTTTAGTGCACTATTTATTTCCATCTCTGACCCACGCACAATCATAAGCGCAACCCCCGAAAACTTGTAATTCCCCCCCTCCAAAAAAATAAATAAATTATTCAATTGTTTCGTAATATATTGATTAACTTTTTTAAAATTCAATTGTAACTCTTAATTTTTATTTTTTAATTAGGTATAGACAGTATATTATTGTGAAGAATTAAACTTGAAAATAAGAAATTTCTTCTTTTTTATAGTTTTTATATTTTCAAATTAATATTTTTATAGTGGTGTGGGGGTAACGCCCTCACGCCTTACTTTTCGTTTAATATCAGCTGGTGATGACTACAGCCTCCATTTAAGCAATAGTTGCCCAACTGTTTATTAATTATTAAGATATATATATATTGTAATTTTTTAGTAGACATTAAATATTATTTTTTTTGTGTGTCTTTGAATTAGTTTAATTATTTATAAGCATTTTAAATTTTAATTATTTACACGCTTATAAGTCATAACTTATATTATAATAATTAAAATGCCATAAAGTAGCCAACGTACTTCGATATGTAGTACGCGTTGGCTACTTCATGAAATCAATACAGATCCGTATAATTTTTTTATTAGGCTATAAGCCCGCCCCCTAAACCCACCCCCTCATCCCCCAATAGCGCCTATGATGTTACTTCGCGTGGGTCAAAGATGGAAACAAATAGTGCACTGACATCCCAACCGGCAACCAACCGATCTTTTTATTCTATCCCATAAGTCTAGGTTGTAAACCTACCGCCGGTAGTTTCAGCCAAAGAGTCGAGTGGCCTTTGCAATTCGAGATCCTTTCCTACGTATTCGGTATTGTCAACCTAACTATTCTACCTTCACACTTTTTCTTCCCCCTCCTCACACCACTATACACGTTCAGCCACCTTCTTTTCCTGCACCTCCATATCATCGGTATTCTATCTACCCATCACACACTCAACTTGACATTCTCATATCTGATACTCTCACTCCACTTACCTACCCTATCCTAACATTTCTTTTTTGCATTTCCCTTTCATACGCCAAACATCCTGAAATCCTGTTGACCTCTTGCCTTATCTTCGCCTCATCATACACTTCCTAATTCCTATTCACTCAGTCTCTAGTTACCTACAAGTCATCGTACTTGATTATCGGTGAAAATATTTAAATAATTGAACGAATTATCTACTCAAAAGAATTAGTACCTACATACCAAAAAATATCATACCTGACCAATTTCCTAATTTTTATCACGACTTTATTGATAGCCAGAATAGTGTTATACCAGTATAGTAGGTAACAATACAAATAATTGAAAAGTTTCGGGCAATACAACCCTGATCGATTAACTATAATAAAAATAAACCTACTGAAAAATAAGAAAATACATACCCCGTGTCCGAATCAAAATCTGCTATAAAACGTAGTCTTCGAAATACTACAACGTTCACACATTTCAGTCTGCTTATGGTATATTATTCCCAGTTGACAAATTTTCACTGACGAATTAAATACCATTTCTGAAAAAACACGTAGAATGCAGTAAAATATACAACAATATTCTTATGACCTAAGCGTTACAGATATTATATTTTATATGTATAATGTTTAATCTGTATTATACCTACTTAACTATTATGTGTTAGTTTGTTTTTTAGAGCCGACTACGGGAGCAATGAATGTTTTGATTTTACAATGATGTGTACCTATATGATCCTTTTAAAAAAATTTTCTTATTTTGTTGTTATTCAACAACTATTAACCGTCGATATTTAAAATGTCCATCGAATTTTTAAGCTATCATTTTCTATACATCATAAAATTTTCAAAATATTTCGACTCGTTTTCAGTGATTTATATACATTTGATTTATGAAATGTTTTTAGTTCTGTATTCTATAAATATCAATACAATTTTATTCGTTGGGTCAGACAGCTTAAAAATAATTTTAAGTTCCTCGTAAGTTGATATAATATCAGTTAAAAAAAATTAGAAATAAACAGGCAGGTTTTTTTTTATAGGCATTTCTACAAAATTTATCATAATCTTGTCAATTTGCAAAATATTTTGTTGTAAGATATTCATACAAAAATTTCTTTGTTTACCTACCCATAATATGAAAAAGTTTCCTCATAAGTATTTATAATAGCAATTGAGAAACAATAAAGATCCATAGGCACTATTTTTTTTATAAGAAATTAAAGTTCAATTTTGAACAAAATGTATCAAATTGATAGTTGACAAATAACTATTTTGTAAATAAAAATTTATAAAATGTTCAACTTTCATTGCTAAGGATTGAAAATTTAAAACAAGAGATCTCATAAATAGTTCATTCTGTAACCAAAAAATCTAAATAATCAATTAAACACACAGTTAAATTTTACAGATATTATTAGTTCAAATTTGGAAGAAATTACTTATTAAAACAAAGAATAGCGATTTTAGATATTTTGTTGCAATTTAAAAATTGTAGGTATTCGTGGATTCATGAAACTTTTAGAGAATATCATTATAATTTATACACCTACACGATGACACTTTCAAATGTAATTTTTGGGCAAAAATTGCTTTAACCTACTCTTGTACAAATGCATAATAGTAAAATAAATTACTTTAATCACAACACTATTTATAACTGTCTTTGCTCAGAATCGTATTTCGTTTGTTCGTTTGTATTTTTATAATTTATAAATGAATTTATTATTATTAATAATTATATTAATTTATTTAATACTATATACCAGGGGTCTCCAAACTACGGCCTGCGGGCCGGATATGGCCCGTGAACAAGTTTTAACCGGCCCGTGGCCCGCATAGGACGCATAGGTAAATATAGATAAAAAAAATTATTTCAAAAATGTATTTATATTATATTACATTTATACCTATTTATTTTTATTTAAGTATATTGTAGAGTAAACAATATTTTATACAAAAATATAAAGTAAACATATTATTTATATAGGTACCTATATTATCATACAATTAAAAATGATATGTGTTAATCACAGATATAAAGTAGTATTTTATATCTGTGGTGTTAATAAACTTTTGGCCTTCTAAGAGCATTTGATTTTTTTTGTGGCCCTTGAATAAAAAAGTTTGGAGACCCCTGCTATATACCAATAAATTATATATTTATTAATAATTGGTGAAACATTGTATTCGAGAAAATAAAAAAAAATGTGATTTTAATTAGTTTTGTAATGTACCCACCTATATGTAATAAATAAATTAATATAATAATAACTGTTGAATTTTTAGGGACGCATTCGTGTACGTATTATACAATATTTATATATATACGAATATATCAGTATATTATTCATAAGTGCGCACACGGGAGGATATGCAGACATGCAGTTGACCATTCGTGAACTTTTATGTGTACATGGTTATACGTCCCTACTTCCTATGATATAGATATTAGGTGAGCAATAGAAGTTGAGTAGGTATGTTACACTAAGTTAATAGTTACCCTTAACTTATAACGTTAGATTTGAAAAAAAATGACCAGTTATAAATTAAAATTGTATTTTATGACTATTATCAGTTAAAACATATATTTCTATAAATTAAACCAAAACATATGTATTTTTCAAGTAAACAATTTTCATATTCACCTATTAATTACAATTATTCTACGACCGGGGACTGAAAAAACAATTTATAAAATATGCGTCTACAATAACTCATTTTTCGTGACATTAAATATTTATCTTAATTCTTAGAAGTAAATTTAAGCCCCAAAAGAATATGAAAACAAATTTACTTTAAACATCGATTCTTTCGGCGGAATCCGTGACGTGTGTTCACTGCGAGGCTGACGAGGAAAATCTCCATAATATATAGAACTTAAAATATTGTGATTTATGAAAAATAAAATTATACGGAACGCAGTAAGTTTTTTGCTCATATCGGCTTTGCTTATTGAAATTTTGGAATTTTTAATGACGACTGTGTCCTCTGCAATGAATTGGAAATTTGCCATGGAATATAAATGATAGATATTATACTAGGTACGTGAATAAGATGAATCCACGGATATCATATAGGTAACGCAACTTTTTATGTCAAAGAGTTCCGTGCTGAGGAACAATATTTGTTCGTTGAAATTGTATATTATGACAAAAATCAAAATAGTCTATAATTTTGAATTTCAATTATAATAACATTAAATATGATATATTATTTTAATTATTTATTAATATGGTGAATATATATCAGAAGTACAAGCATATTTTTATAAAAGCATAATATTGTATTTTAAAAATCATTAAATGAAAATGTGATTCCTGCATTTTAGAGTTAACATAAAGATATACAGTGCCTAAGTACATTACATTTTACAGTACCTACCATAATACCAACTAGATTTGTAAAATTCCAAGTCTAACATTTCCTACGAATAGTGCTGATCACAAAATTATTAATTATTATTTAATATTATGTTAATTTAATTGTGTCGGGTACCTATAATTTATATTTTAGATTCTGAGCGGAGCGATGAATATTATGATTTTACTATGATGTGTATTTAATTTTTAATTTTTTTGTTATTATTTCTATTTTGTGTTTGATGCGTACACGATAAGTAGGTAGTCAAAATAAACCTTCGTGTTCCATGCATAATATATTAAAGGTACTCTGTATGTAATCAATGATCATAGTTTTATTTTTAAGTTTCTTTGTATTTAGTAAATAATAATATAGGAAATTGTATTTTCGAACATTAATTTTTTGTTTGTAAGTATCAAATACTTTCACCATAATGGGGAACTAAAATTGTCATTTATCGTTAAAACAACAAATTTTGTGAAAAATTCAATTTTGGTAGGTAGGTAAGTGTTTTGTGTAGGCATAATAAATGTTACATTAAAATTTAAAAAATTCAAAAAATTACATTAATTGGATTATTAATTAGAATATAGGTACTACGGTTTCCAGCTTCTACTACAGCATTACGTTATATTATGTTTTTAATTATAAAAAGGTGGGTAAGTGGATGTCGATCTGCTGTACAGTAGGTTTGAAGTGGGTCACTGTATAATGGATGGTATTAAATTTGAATTCAATGATACAATATCATTGTATAAGAAAAACGATTCTGAGCGAAGATGGTATGTCAGTCTAGGTTTAAGACATATTATATATATATATATCTATGGTATTAAATTATACGGAATTTATGAATAAATTATGTAACTAACCTAACCTAACCTAACCTAAGGACGCCCAGTCTAACGTCATAATTAGTCTGTTAGTGGCAAAAGAATTTTCGGTGTTTTTCGAAAAATTTTGAAAAAAAAATTACAAGTCCGAAAATATTAACTCCATAGAAAATTTGCTCGGTCGTACCTACGAAAAAGGTAACGCTCGAAAATGTACACTGTCATGCAAAACGATTTTCACATCAATAAATATAGGTAGGTACTTTTGATTAAAAAAGTTTAAGCAAATTCAACCACGGTAGGTATTGGTTGTTGGAACTGAACTACTGAACAGACAAAACGCTGGATCATGGCGTTTGAAATGTTTACTTTATTGTTGAGCAAACAAACATTCCGAATTTCTTTGTTATCAAAGTTTCAACGTTTACCGACGTTATAGAATTTCCTAGCGTTAACCGATAATTTTGATAACGGTTTCAAGCCCTGGACCATGTTTATTGTTTGTAGTGTTTATCAACGAAAAACGCCCTCGAGAACTACCAACGCGCGACAACGGACGATGTACGAGTAGGGGTGCGCGATTATGACAATCGATTAATCGATCCTAATTAATTAATCGATTAATCGATTATTTTTAATAATTTTAGATAATCGATTAATCAGCCAATCGATTTACAATTAAAAAATCGATTGTTGTGTGTAGTATCACAGATTAATGAAACACGATAAAAATATAATATCCGTTATCATAATATCACAAGTAAATGTTGTTTTTTAATTATTCAAATAAAATAAGTATTATAACTTTGTTAAATGTATTTATTCTAATTATCTAGGTATCTAACCTTTAACTTATACCTATATGATACATGTGACTAAATGTATTGATATATTTTATTAGCATACATTATGTTGTAGAAGTTGAAGGTTTTAAAATCACCAAAAACTCTACAAAAGTCTTTTAAACTTATATCTTATATTTTATTAGTAAACAAGAAATTCTCATTACTATATAACAAAGACAGTTAGTTGAACATGTTGTATAAGTGCATAAGGATTACAAATTTTGTATATAATTATTTTTCCTTACCTATAACAAATTTAACAGTTTGACAACATAAATAATCAATTTGACAACATAAACAATACCTATATTAAGTAATTTTAATAATTATATCAGTCTGAGTGGTCCGACACTCTGAGTTCTGAGTTTCTGACCACCAGCACCACAAATCACAATGTCTAGCTGATAACATTTGAAATCCTAAGATATATAAGCTTAAAGATAACTGAAAATAAAGAAACACTTAAACATTTATCAGCTTTAATTATTAAAATATTAATAAATTATAGGTTTACTTTCGGAAAAGTGGGTCATGAAATTATTAAACAATATTTAAAAAAACACAATATTGTAAAACCAGTAGATTCTTTTCTCAAGATCTAAAAAGTTCACGAGGATCTATGATCTATCTCCAATATTACCGGTGGCCCGTGGGTAGGCCTCTGCCGGGATGTCACCAATTTTTTAACACCGGGGGAAGGGGAGAGTCTAAATGCAGCATTGTCAGTAGTCCTAAAAAGTTCTAAAATGATACGTTTAATGTTTATCATTTCCACTATAACGATCCTAGTATATTCCTATCTGGTGAAGTCTTGAATTGATTAATTATAAATAGCTACATAATAATTAATTTAGTGATATATCGATTAATCTATTCACGATTAATCGATTAATCTACTCACGATTGATCGATTAATCGATTAATCAACTCGCAATTGATCGATTAATCGATTAATCGACTCGCAATTGATCGATTAATCGATTAATCGACTCGCAATTGATCGGTTAATCGACTCACGTATGTTCAATTAACAATTATAATAAAAAATCAATAATAATCGATTAATCGATTA
Source organism: Macrosiphum euphorbiae (assembly GCA_949089665.1). Classification (NCBI taxonomy): domain Eukaryota; kingdom Metazoa; phylum Arthropoda; class Insecta; order Hemiptera; family Aphididae; genus Macrosiphum; species Macrosiphum euphorbiae. The sequence continues at coordinate 1,481,367 of CARXXK010000005.1, read as the reverse complement.
TTTTAAAGTATTTAAAAAAACAATCGATTATTCAAGAAAAAAATAATCGCGCACCCCTATGTACGAGTACGACGCGTTCGTAGTTGCGCGCCTGCGCATGTGATCAAATAGTAATATTGTATGTATACAATACATTTTTAGTTAACTGTTCACGTTGGTTGTCAACGATGAACTAATTTGACGCTCTCGCCCGCACTATGTTCGATGTCCGTGATCGTAATGAAGCCACGCCCCCTGAGCACAGGTGGCCTATCGTTGCGTCGCGTCGCACCGAGTCTCCGCCAATCAGCACGTCGGAAGCGCTAGCGTTACGCGAAAAGGGTAACGCTCGAATAACGCTCGAAAAAATTCACTGCCCAAACGGAAAAGTCTGAACGCCACATAAGATGTTTTCACATCAAAAATCACTGAAAATTTCATGTATCTACGGTCATTTGTTTTAAAGTTACACCAAAAACAAAAATCGATTTTCTCGAAAACAGATTTTGCGTAAAAATTCCTGTTTTTCCTTAATTTTTCTTGTTTTTCCCGGCGCTTTCGAAAACTACTTGGAAATTTAAATTTTGACCTCCCCAATGCACCGACAATATTCACTTTCCAATCGAACAAGATACTGAAGTTGAAAATCGAAGCATTATATCGACTACTTGTCGTGTACACAGACACAAAAAAAATAAAAAAACACACATCATTGTAAAATCAATACATTCATCGTTTCACTCAGAATCTAAAATGCCTAAAAATAAAACGTAAATCCCAAAATAATATGAAATTATGAAAACGAACTTACGCTGAAACATCGACTCTTCCGGTGAAGCCTAGCTAGAGTGCATCAACAATGCAAACGTCCAGTACGTGACGCCACCGAAGAAACAGCTATCTTCATCTCGTTCCGAACTGTGACTTGAAATTATCGAAATATTTTATGAAAATTACCTGAACATAACGAAATGTGCGAATTCATGTTAAAACTTACATAATAATATATACGGCTTAACGAAGTAACGAACTATCTGTCCATATTGATGGCTTATTATTTTTTTTTTTGACTAAAATTATTAGAATTGTTAATCGTCGCAGGCGAATGTCGACAATTGGCGATTGCCATAGATGATATAAAATATATTATTTTTTAATATGATAAATCCATAGAACTTTTACACTCAGCACATAGACGGCACATAAATTTACAAAGTTAAAAGATTTTTTTTGTTTTTGTTCATTTGTTATCTACATTAAAACCTTTTAGATTCTAAGCTGAGTGATGAATGTATTTATTTTACAGTATCACAGTGAAGTGTTTTTTTTGTAACTGATGACGCTTTTTATATCAGAAAAAAGTGCTTCAATCCTCAACTTAAATATATTTTCTGGTGGGAATATAAATCTATTTGGTATGTGGTCGAAACTAGAAAATGAACAATACCTTTCTTAATAATTGGGAAAACAAAAAATAATTAATGAACAACTGGAATACGCAATACCAAAATCGATTTTTTTATTTTGTTTAAAAATTTAATTTCTAATAAACTTAATTAGGTATATAAATAAAAAAAAAATTTTAATATTTTTTAATATTATTTTTTCTACGGTGTTTGCCGGTTCTGTGTTCACACTGCACCGGCACTGAACGTACCGCACGAACCGGCACGATACGGACCGTCAAAACATTCTTTCGGATGATAGTCGGTCCGGTCCGTGCTGTAACGTGACGGTGCGGTGTCGTCTGTATCAATGTGAATTACCTCATATACACTAATAATGTAATATTTTGTCGTGCCGTTACGTGTTGTGACGGTCCGTGCCGTGCCATAACAGTGTGAATCTGGCGATATCGATACAGATGGGATTCCTTTAATAACTGTGGTGACAGACGGACAGTGGTCTAAGAGAAGTTATAGCACGAAATACGATGCATTATCGGGAGTAGTAAGTATTGAAATAAGCAAAATTGTTTAAAAATAATAAGTTAATTGTAATACAATTATTTTTATTTTAGGCTAGTATAATCGGTTATAAAACAAAAAAGATTTTGTTCGTCGGGATTAGAAATCGATACTGCGTAACATGTGAGAGAGCGTTGAATAAAAAAATTGAAATTCCAAATCATTTTTGTTTTATGAATTGGAAAAAGGGAGCCCCGAGTATTGAGGCGGACGGAATTGCTGAGGGATTTAAGAAAAGTATTGAGTTGCACGGAGTTAAATTTTCTAAATTGATAGGTAATAATATATAAAATATAAATATCTAAATTTACTATTAATTTTATCCATTAATATATTTAATGTTTTTTGTAACGCATAAATATAATAAAATAAAATAATATAAATAATACAATTTTAAATAATATAATACACATGTGTCATTACTTATTTAGGCGACGGAGACAGTAGCGTTATGAAGCGACTAAATGAGGTACTTCCATATGGACCGTCATTGAGAGTGCAAAAAATTGAATGTAGGAATCATTTATTGAGAAACTATTCTAAAAAAATGATGGCATTGAGTAAAAGAACAGACCTTCCAATCGAAATAAGAAAAAAAATACAGAACAACATTATTAGGCTAAGAACTGACATAACTTGTGCTATAAAATTTCATAATCAACAAAATAAATCACTATCTCAAAAGATCTCAGGTAAAACTAATATGCGATGAATATATTTTCAAAATTTTTTTAAAAAAAACTGTTAAAACAACGTAGATGTAATATTGTAATAAATTTTAAAGTGTTTTGACTTCGAGAAAATATTTTTAAAAAAAATTGAATATTTCAACTGTCTATAAATAACTCAAAAAAAGTCAAAACATTTTGATTATATATACAACGTGTTTTTCTTTTTTTCCCCAACTATTTTGAAAGGTATTGTGAATTTTAAAAAACTTAATATTATAGGTCTCAGATTTGATATATCCAACGCACCATATCATCGATTATTTGATAATCATGAAAAATGTTCTACATATTTTTGCAAAGAAAAAAACAATACGTCCACGGAATTAAATGTCAACAAAAAATGTATATCATCTATATCTAGAGAAATTGATATTATTGTTTCTCGTTTATCAAAAAACGCAGATAGTTTGATACTCGATGTAGACAATAATATTTGTGAACAATTGAATAGCACAATCAATAAGTTTTTGGGAGGTAAACGAATTAATTTTTCCCAAAAAAGTTCATATATAACTAGAGTAAATGCAGCAGTTATAAGTTTTAATTCCAAAGAATATTTACGTGCAATTAAAAAACACGTGACAAATACTAGCCCAGGTAATTCTTAAATGCATTGTTATAAATAAAAATATAATTTTAATTTATCTAATCTATCATGTTCTGATTTAGGAAAAGTTGGAAAAAGTTTTTTAAAACGCATATTAGATAAACGTAGTGTATGTCAAAAAAGGAGAAAAGTTCTTAAAACAATTTCAAAGACGACAAAAACATATAAAAAAAGTACGACAGCTGATAAATATTATGGTAATGCTGATGAGTTGGACAATGTAAGAAGCATTAACGACCAAGGTTTAATTAATGAAATGAATGCATTTATTAGGTAATGTTTAGTAATATTAGGTATCCAAAGTCTTATATAATGTTTTTTATAAGTTATAACTGTTTAACTTATATTTGTATTATTGTAGAGTACTAAACGACGTCGATCGATCAAATATTGAAATCGAGACCCGAGATCAAGCAGCTAGTGAAAAATGGAAACGTGAACGATTGTCAAGACTTACAGCTAGTAATTTTGGTCGCATTTGCAAGATGCGGCCAAGTACGAGTTGCAAAAATACTATTTATTCTATTTTGTATAATAATTTCAGTTGCAAGTAAGTATAACATATTGACGCGTTACACAATAATTGTTTAAATAAATAGATTCAAGAAAACTAATATTTCATAGATCAGTACAGTATGGTAGAGACATGGAAAATATTGCAAAACAATGTTTTGAAAATATGTTTTATCGCCAAGTAGTGTCTTGTGGTTTATTTATAGATATGGAGTATTCATTTCTTGCTGCAAGTCCTGGTAAGTCTATCAGTTATTAAGTTTAGCTTGCAGTTAATAATTTATTTATTTGGTACATAGTAAAATTAATTTACTTACATTCAGAGCCGTGCCGTGGGGGGGCCTAGGGGGCATATGCCCCGGGCGCATGGCTTAAAGGGGCGCCAAACATTTTTTTTTATAATATTTTAAACTTTACATAAATAAAATATATGAGAAAGATTATTGTTTTACAATTATTTTGGGCCATTACAAATTTTTTCTGAAATGAAATAATTTTTACAAAATATATTTAACTATTTTTCTGGATCAACAAGTCGCTGGGAAGTACTAATGCGGTGTTTGAAAATAACATTAAAAACGCACAGTGACACACGCTGGGCATCTAAATATAATGCAGTTCATTCGTTGTATTGTCAATTTGGCGGTGTGATAAAAGCTTTACGTGACATATCTACCAATCCAATTTTTGGCGATGGGGTTGCTAATGCAGAAAGTATATTGAAACAGTTTGATTTGGAATTTGTTTATTTTTTAGTCATGTGGGATAAAATATTGAATCAAATATATCGTGTAAATAAATTATTACAAAGCTCAAATATTTCAATAGATCAGGCTTCAAAAATGATAAATTGTTTAAATATTTCTCTCCAAGAAATGCGTGATAGGGGAAATGAACAAATTAAAACTGAAACTATTAGTATTTGTGATAAAGTTGGAATAAAATCTGAATTAAAAATCAAAAGGACAATAAAAAGGAAAGTTATGAGTGGAGAAAATTCATCGGGTGAAGATATTTCTGCAGATCAATTTTTAACATTGGAATACTACTAAGTTCTTGATAATATGATGGCTCAAATGAAATGGAGGTTTGAACAATTATCAAATATTGCTGATGATTTTCAATTCCTTTCTGCTCATTCACTATCTGTTACACCAGTTGAAAAATTCAAAAAATATGCAGCTGATTTAGCTATCAAATACAACGAAGATATTGACCAGGAAATAATTAACGAAATCGAATTTTTTAAATATCAAGTAAAAGCAATTTTACCAGACTTAAACTCAACTGCTTTAAATATTTTAAACGCAATTAAAAAATATGAACTTGATTCAACTTGTCCAAACTTAATGACTGCATATAGATTGTTTCTTACCATGCCTGTTACCGTCGCTTCCGGGGAACTCTCTTTTAGTAAATTGAAACTAACTAAGACGTATTTACGGTCAACCATGTCGCAAAACAGATTAACCAATTCTGCAATATTATCAATTGAGCATTTGAGCATGAAATAACAAAAAGCATTGATTTTGAAGACGTCATTGAAGATTTTGCTTCAATAAAGTCCAGAAAAATTAAGTTTTAACTATATGATACTTATATATGATAGGCTCTTATGATACGTTTGTAAATATAACATGTATATATAATATAATTTGTGATTTTTATTATTTTTAATTATTTAATACGGTATAAATTAATAAATTATACCTAACTATTTTGTTTAATAATTACTATTGCAATTAACTTTAATTTTTTGTTAAATTAATGTTCAAAATACGTTGTAAAAAAAAATTAAATTAAATTAAATAGGAATGAAACGCATTATGATTAATGAATAATGATAAATAAAATAGGGGGCGAATATTTTTAATTTTGCCCCGGGCGCCAAATCGTAACGGCACGGCTCTGCTTACATTATTATTTAGATGGTATCATTGATAATAATGCTATTGTTGAAATTAAAGCACCGTATGCAGCAAAAGATACTTTAAATATAAATGAAGCCGTAGAGAGTGGTAAAGTAAGTAAGCATCAAATATAAACAATAATTTTTGTATTCCTAACTAGTCAATAATCAGTTATATGTCAATATGTCATAGAAATTTAATTAGCTTATAATTTTTACTTCCTTATACTAACATTATTATTTATATTCATATAATATATATATATAGCTAAAATACTGTACAATTGTAAATGGTCAATTGAAATTAAAAAGTACCCATGATTACTTTTACCAAGTTCAAGGACAGCTACATATTATAACACATAGGGAAATGTGTTATTTTATAATATATACACCAAACTGGACATCGGTTGAAAAAATATTTTACGATCATGATTTTTGGTCATCGAAAATGGTGGATAAATTAAAACAGTGAGTTTGCTCATTTTATTTAGATTAATAAATTTTAATTTTATTTATAGTTTAAATATTTTTTTTCTAGTTTTTATTTAAATTGTTTACTACCCGAAATAGTTGATCCAGTTTTTAAACATCGTTTAATGATATCCGACATACGAGAACCAAATAAATCCGAAGCAGTAAAATCGACAGTCAAAACAAAATTGTTTTAATTTGTTATACATATATTTGTTATATATTTTTAAATAAAAAGTAATATGATTGTATTTCAAAAGAATTGACAAATAATTTACCAATAGGTAATATTTACAACAAAACTACCTATTATAAAAATTGTAGAGGAGAACTTTTTTAACAATCGTAAGGAATCCGATTTTTGATATCGTATTCTTATTGTCCAATATCACATGGTAAACTAACACGGTTTTGAAATATTTATCGATTAATTATTTAACTAATTAATAAAAATATCGAAAATCAGGCTTATTACGATTGTTAAAAATTCTTCTCTATAACTTTTATTATAGGTAGTTTTGATGTAAACCATTTTAATAAGCCGAATTACTATATTTATATGGGTACAATATATTAACAAATTTTTCAAAATTTATTGATATTTATAAAAAAAAAAATTAAAAAAATTGAAAACTGACTATGTCCGTAATCAGCTCAAAAAGAGTCAAAATATTTTCAAAAATGAGAATATAAACATTCAGTGTAATTTTCATGTATCTACAGTTATTCGTTTTTGAATTACAACAAAATAAGGAAATCGCTACATGAGAAATCGAGTGAATATCCAATGTTGTAAAAATTTGAATTTCAAACGCTCATAAAAATTTAATTTGACAAAACACAGACAATTAATATTAATTTAATTGCGCTGTATTTATTTTATTTATGATTTATTAGATTTTACTATAAGTATTATATTTAAATAAGTAATAATTCAATAACTACAAATCAAGCTATGTTATAATACAGTTTCTACGATCTATATATTGGGACATAAATTTAGGTAAACAGTATCTTAGTTTAAAATCGGCAAATCATAGGTACGCGAGGGTATTGAAAATATTACGGCGGCATTTGCGTATAATGAATTATAATGATACGAATCGTACCAGACGAAAGCTCTTAGACAAATAAACAGCGCTCCCGAACGAGCACTCGTCGCCGCCGTCGGCCGGTTGCGAATTTCGAATAGTAGGCGTGATTGGCCAAATTACCTACTCAAAATAATTACATTCCAAAAAATATCATATCCGACCAATTTCCTAATTTTTATCACGACTTTATTGATAGCCAGAAATCAGAATAGTGTTATACCAATATAGTTACAATACAAATAATTGAAAAATAAGAAAATACATACCCCGTGTCCGAATCAAAATCTGCTATCAAACTTAGTCCTCCAAACCCTGCAACGTTCACACATTTCATTCTGCTTATGATATTTTATACACAGTTGGCAAATCTTGACTGACGAATACCATCTCTGAAATAACACGCAGCCTGCAGTAAAATGTTCAACAATATTCATATATTCTTATGAGTTATGACCTAAGCGTTACGGATATCATATTTTATATGTATAATGTTTAATTTGTATTATACCTACCTACCTAACTATTATGTGTTAGTTTGTATTTAAGAGCTGACTACGGGAGCAATGAATGTTTTGATTTTACAATGATTCTCGTATAACGATTTTCTTATTTTGTCGTTATTCAACAACTCCTATTAACCGTCGGTATTTAAAATGTCCATCAAATGTTTAAACTATAATTTTCTATACAATATAAAATGTTCAAAATATTTCGACTCTTTTTCAGTGGTTTATAGACATTTGAATTATGAAATGTTTTTAGTTCTGTATTCTATAAATGGCAATAAAATGTTATTCGGTGGGTCAAAAAGCTTAAAAACCACACAAAGTTCCTCGTAAGTTGTTATAATAGGAGTTAAAAAATATTAGAAATACATAGGCACGTTTTTTTTTATAGGCATTTAAAGTTTAAACTTCTACAAAATGTATCATAATCTTGACAATTTTCAAAATATTTTGTTGTCAGATATTCGTACACAAATTTCTTTGTTTACCTATAATATGAAAATGTAATAAAATTTTCTTCATAAGTAGTTATTATAATAGCAGTTGAGAAACAATAAAATCCATAGGCACGGTTTTTTTATAAGTACCTAATTAAAGTTCAAATTTTAACAAAATTTATCAAATTGATAATTTACAAATTTCTATTTAGTAGTTAAAAATGTATAAAATGTTCAACTTTTATTGCTAAGGATTGAAAATGTAAATCAAGAATTCTCATAAATAATCTATTAAAAACACAGTTAATTTGTATAGACATTATAAGTTCAAATTTGGACGAAATTACTTATTAAAACAAAGAATAACGATTTTAGTTATTTTGTTGTAATTTAAAAATAGTAGCCGGTATTGTGGTTATAAATTATAATCATGATAAATTATTTCACGCAAAATTTAAAATATTTTACGTTTTATTATTTTTTCATAGCAAAATATGATTTATTTGTTACCATGCATTTTAGAAAAAATTAAAGTGAAATTAAGCCCCAAAAGAATATGAAAACAAACTTACTTTAATTATCGATTCTTTCGGAGGAATCCGTGACGTGTGTGAACTGTGACGCCGATGAGAAAACACTCCAGAATATAATAAAACTTTAAATATTTTAATTTATAAAAAATAAAATTATACGGAACGCAGTAAGTTTTTTACTAATGTGTGCTTTGCTCATTGAAATTTTAGAATTTTTAATCGACTGTGTCGTCTGCAACGAATTTGAGATTTGCCATAGAATATAAATGAAATTAGATATTATATTATACTAGGTAACGTCAATATGATGAATCCACGGATATAATGTAATGCAACTTTTTATAACAAAGAGTTCCGTGTTAAGGAACAATTTGTTCAATGAAATTTGATACGACAATAAACCAAAACAGTTTATAATTATGAATTTGAATTATAATAATATGATTTAGGTATTATTTAAATTACTATTTTCGTATATTAATTTAATTATTGATTAAGATGGTGAATATATATCTGCAGAAGTACAAGCATATTTTTATAAAAGCATATTGTAATTTATAAACCATTAAATAAAAATGTGATTACTGGATTTTAGAGTTAACATAAAGGAACTCAGTAAATGCATCGAATTTACAGTACCTACCGACTATAATACCAAATAGACTGTAAAATTCCAAGTCTATAATTATAACTGCTGAATACAAAATTAATAATAATGATTAAATATTTTAATTTTAAAACTTATCAGATATATTTTAGATTTGGGATTCTGGGCGGATCGATGGCTGTATTAATTTTGCAATGATGTGTTTTTCAATTTTTTTAATTTTTTTTCCCCGTGGGTGTCTAAACGATAAGTATTCGTAATAAAAATTCAATTTTTATTTATAATATTATATTATAGGCATTCAGAATGTAATCAAATGTTTATTTTTATTTTAGTTGCAGGTATTTAGTAAATAATAATAGGTACTTATACGAAATTGAGTTTTCGAATAATAATTTATTGTTTGTATTAGTATCTACACCATAATAGGGAACTAAAATGTAAAATTTTTATTTGGTAGGTGTGCATAAATGATGTACAAATGTATTTTTAGTGTTTTAAGACTGCTGTATGATCAATTTATGAGAATCCTTGCATTAAATTGTTAAAATTTTTTTATATAAATAATTATTTTGTAGAAGGTCCTAATTTATTAGTCGATAAAAAACTATTTACCCTAATTGTTAATAGTAAAAAGCTATAAAAATTTCTATTGTTGGTATTTACTTATTAATAATAAGTAAGACTTAAATATTAGCAGTAATCTTGTTTGTTTCACAAAATGTTTTTTAATTATTCTTAATTTTATTTAATAGTTACATTCCCGTTTACATTAATTATTGGATTATAAATTAGAATAAACTATAGTTTCCCAGCTTCTACTACAACATTATTTTATATTTTATTTATTTTTTTAATTTTTAAAATGAAGTCTGCACCTTGTGCCGGTGATTTTACACGTAATATAATAAAATTGATACTAGTGATGGGTACCCGATTGTTTAATTAAATTATTTACAAGATTTCAATAAAAAAATAGGTATCTATGAAGTATAAACACCCGTATTTCTATTAACTATAAATTCTTAATTGTATGAGCTATACATATTACGTATATTTTTCGAAAAAATTATTTAAAAAAACAAGAATAATTTCTATTTTTTGTCACATGGTATGATCTAGCAACTGACTGCTACGACAACTGTGCAATTGTTCTAAGCATAATCCGCTTTAAAAACCTCCAGAAATAAGTTTGTTTTAAGACTGTCTTGATAACAACTGTAATTTAATTTAAAGTGTATTGCAAAATATTTAATAGGTACCTATATCTAGCCATCCAGGGTATAAAGTCTATAAACTATACATGCTAATAAAATACATGAGGCTTATAATGTGTATAAAATATAAAGATTGATAACATTAGGTAGGTATATTGTATTATTGTTTTAAATACTTCGCGCAAACCTAAGGTGACACCAGGCGCGCGTATAGTATATGCAAAAAGATACGTATTAAACGTGGCGTGGTGAAACGAAGACGGCCTTTGGACTGTTCGGTCTCTCGTATTTTACACATTGCGCTTTTAGGATTAAACTTTTAAATGCTTCTACGTCACCCAGTTAACCCAGAGTGTCGGTGGCAATAAATATTTAATTTAAGTCTTAACGTAAATGTAAAATAGTATTAATATGAAAACAATCTTACTCGTAAACATCGACTCTTCCGGTGAAACCTAGCTAGAGTGCCGCCGTCGCCGAAGAAACGGCTATCTTCATCCATCTTCACCTCACTCCGAACTGAAACTTGAAAATATCGAAATATTTTATGAAAATAACCTGATTATAACGAAATGTGCGAGTTTGTGCTAAAACATACAGTATAATGTATACGGCTTAACGAACTGTCCGTCTATATTGATGGCTTATTATCTTTTTGTTCACTGAAATTATTAGAACTGTTAATCGTCGACGACGTATGTCGACAATTGACGATTGCCATAGATATTACTATAAAATATATTATTTACTATGATAAATCCATAGAACTTATATAACATTATACTCGGTACCTATACGGTCTATTGATAAATGGTATGTACTTTTACAGAAGTCTTTGTGATTAGCCTATTCTGGTTTTCTATTTCAGTTATAGTTCGCAATTTCGCATGCCAAATGTAACTATGCAAAACTGATCCGCAAGTTTATAGACATTCTATTATTCGAATGCATTATCCCGCCAGATCCTCTAGACACAGTGTTTGAGAAACTATATTTTTTTGCCACCTAATTAAATAACAATATGAATTATTATAAACTACCTATGTAGGTACTTGTCCAAAACTCGACTATCGGGATTTAAATAAAAAAAATGCGATTTATTTAACCTATTATATATTGATATATTATAAAATAGAAACTTAACCTACTAATAATATCTTTATATAAAATAATCAATAGTGATAATTTGAAGACATTTTCTTAAAACCCCTAAAATATTTTTTTTTATAATCTAGTTTACCGCTCACGCAAATTTTTCAATTTTTTTTTGCTTCGCAAACCTGTATGTTGAAACCGGTTATGATGTATTATATGATACAAAAATTAATTGCCAGGAAATTATTAGATTTTATTGTATAGCCTTACGAATTTCACGATTTTCGGTGTTTTACGCAACCGTATAACGCGCAAAGGTTATCGAGCTTAAGTATAACAAATTAAAATTATTTTTTTAACCTAGGTAAATCAACATTTTAAAAATGATAAAAATGAATAAATGGAATGGACAGACAAAGAAATAATATTTTAAATCCCCATCAACATATAGGTTTATGAGAAGAAATAAGATAGTTTTACCCGGAGTGACTTCTATTCAGCGATGGCTTAAATCGTTGATGTATTTACCAGGTTTTGTAACAGAATATAATTCTTAATTCACAATTGACATTAATGTCTAAAGTAATGACTGAGCAAGAAAAAAAATGTGTAGTGTTAATTGATGAAATGTCAATAAAAACATGTCTGGAGTATAATAAATCTTTAGATTTCATTGAGGGCTATGAAGATCTAGGGCATTTGGGTCGATCAGAAAAGTCTGCAAAACTTGTTCTTGTTGTAATGATACGTGGACTTTATAACAAATGGAAACTACCTTTTGCTTACTTTATTAGTAGTACTGGAGTCACAGGTGATCAAATGGCCAACATTGCAAGAACTAGCATTGTGAAACTATGTGAAATTGGATTTTCACCAAGTATAATTACGTGTGATCAAGGTACAAGTAACCGCAAAATGTTTTCCTTGCTGGGAGGGACTCCTGAAAATCCATATACAGTAATTAACAGCAAAAAAATTGTCTTAATGTATGATATTCCTCATTTGATGAAAAGCGTTAGAAATAATCTGCTTACAGGAAATATCATACTAACAACAAATGAAGGCGACAAAAAAATATGTTTCAATGATTTCCGTGAAACATATAAAATTGACTCATGTAGCAAAACGACAAGAGCAATGTGTAAAATTGATCAACGGCATTTGTATCCGAACCCATGGCAGAAAATGAGTTGCAAACTAGCTTTACAAGTCTTCAGCAACACCGTCAGTGCAGCAATGAAAACTGCCATTGAAACCGGTGAATTAGTTTCTTCGATAGCACAAGACACAGCAACATTTTTCCTCCAGTTAAACAATCTATTTGATGTCCTGAATAGCAAACATTTATACGATAAAAACCCATACAGAAAACCGCTAAGTGAAAAAAATTTAAAGGGCTTCTCAATTATTTATGAAGCATTGGAAATGTTTAAAAATATTAAAAAACAAAGTTTTAAAAATAAGTCAAATGCCAAATATAATATCCCACCATACTTCACTGGGTTTGTTTGGTCTTTGAATGCAGTATTGGAACTTTATGAACATGAAAAAAGTACAAATCCATCACCAATAAACTTCTTCCTTTTGATAAATAGACTGTGTCAAGATGCACTCGAAAATCTATTTTCAATTTTCAGACAACGCTGTGGGTACAATAGAAATCCAACTAGCAAATCATTCAGATGTGGTTTTGCAAGTATTTGTTCCTTTAGTCTTTTAAATTGTGCATCTGAAAAATCAAATTGTGAGGATGATGAAGACAATTTTTTAACACCAGAAATATTAACTGACTTACTCATTGATGATACGCCACAGGATAAAGATATGGACGTTCCAAAAACTACTTTTATAGCCTCTTCTAGTGATTCAGAAGATACATATGATTGTACAGAAAATGAATCACTACCAATGTCTTCTTTGTCATTAGAAAAATGTAAAATAAACACATTTAACCCAAAATTTAAATACCATAATTTAATAGGTAAATTATGAACTTATACATTCACTCACTGTTCTCATACCTATTATACCACTCTTAGATATTGTAGTAACCAAGTTACTATACGCAACTGTCAAAATCATCTCAAAAGGTATTATATCTAGTATAACATTTTATATTAATTACAAATAAAATAATATAAAATAGATATAAATTAAATACGTAATAATATAATAATATAAAATAATTATTATTAATTTTATAAATTATTATCGGACTGTAGTGACAAAACCGAAGGTTAACACTCGCAAGGCGATTCTAGGAATCACACAGAATAGACGTTTATCAGTGTGAATATTTTATATTATAATATTTATATTTTTAATACTTATTAGTTATTAATTATTATTAATACTATAGAATGTAAGTTGAATCAATATTATAAAATTACAACAAAATAGGTAACTAAAATCGTTATTCTTGGTTATTTAATATGTAATTTCCTCCAAATTTGAACATAAAATACCTAACTATATAAAAATAAAAACCGTGATTTATATTTTTAAGATTTTTTGGTTAGGTACAAAATAACTCACTTACGTCTACGTGGAACCTTGTTGTAAGTTTTCAATCCTTAGGTATAAAATTTGAACATTCAAAATCCGATTTTGAGTAAAAATTCTCGTTTTTTCTTAATTTTTATACTAATCTAAATTTTAAAGTTTTTTATTCAATTTTAATAACAATTTTAAGTACACATCAATCTTGATGATCAAATCTTGATGACTAAATATAAGATCCCAAGTAAGTTGTTCTTATACCTATGATTCAAAATTCAAAAGATTTGAAGTACATGTAGGTACCTACTTTGTACTTACACTATTGATTTGTTTGAAGTCCAAATTTTGAGAAAATTCGTCCAAATCAGTAATCACGGAAACTTGCAAATTATTATTTTCTAGTTTAAATTTAAAATTTACTCAAGTGTTAATTATAATAGCTACAGCTTGGAAATAAAATACAATGTTTCTCGTAACTCGTAAGTATTAATTTTAATTTTCTGATCGGAAACTTTGGGTCAACCCGTATCTCTAACTTCTAAAGAAATTTTGTATTTTGTATTGTATTTATTATTTCTATATACCTAAGTATATTATTCTGAGTACCTAGGTAAATAGGTAATGTTAGTGATTTGAGATTTCAACACAAATAATATTCCTATTTGTTTTAAGATAGGCTATATATTAACAAACTATTCAGCTTGCATTTAGCTATTTAGGGTATAGTAACCAGTATTCAAGATTGTTTTTAAAATTAAAAATAATATAGGTTAATATTCGTTTACGGTTTATTCAATAAATAACAATAATGTACCTAATATTATTATTATATTTATATATCTAGAAAATGGCAATAGAAGTATTTGTTGAACACTTTAAGTCAACGATTATTCATTGTAATTTTGTTTATTTCGTCAAATATGATTTTATTTTATAATTAATAAAGACGATAATATAACGAAAATAATATGATCCAGAAGTATCCGGGAGATACTTTCGGTTAGGTCTAGGTGTATATACGTATAGCAACTATTTAAATGATTAAATCATGAAACATGAGAAAAATACCAACAATATAATTTATGATCAACTAGGTAAATTAAATGTATACGAATATTTGACTTTATACGAATTTTAAAGATTGTATTCGTGCAATATGTTCTTTGACGCTCGACATTAACGTCGATCAGAGCCCGGCGAACGGTTGTCACCAACGATATCGTAGCATAATGGACGACACGTATGGCCGCCGGCCAGCATTAATGGGATATTGAGAATTGGGATGCAAATTGCAAGCTTCACGACGCGCAGGAGTGCAGGAGTGCAGGACTCGTCAGGGTGGACGGGCGGCCGGAGCTTGCGCTGCCGCAGGTCGGAAAATAAAATATGCCTATTAATTAATATGCTATTTAATAATATATTATATATTATATATTATATAATTTCATATTATGAACAAAAATTCAAATGCATTTATACATGTATTGACGCGGACTTGTATTGAGCCGCGTGGTGTGGTGAGGTGATGGTGGTGACCGACGGAGATAGTCGGGTCGAAACCACAGACGGGATAGTAGACAAAGTATTAACAAAGAGAAACAAACAAACTACGCACTGTGGTGTAAACTAAGTCTTTATTATTAAAAACAAAAGAGCTTATTTAATATATGTATGGTGAACGGGTAGCGAAAATACACGGAACGTGTGGGTGGTTCGGGTGTGTACCGGACGGTGTCGGGAAGACGAGAGAGCGCGCCTTCACAATCCGGTTCGCTGGACGGTCGGCCGACGGTTCCAGGCGCGCGTGTCGCGCGCCGGCGTCGTCCGTCGTCGATTGGCGGTTTGATTGAGAAGCCGCGGCGCGGCTTCCGCGCAAAGGCTGTTTGAATTCAAACAGATTTTGCGCGGGACCGCGTCATACTCCCCCCCCAAACCGCCAACGGCGTTGGTGTTCCGGCCGTTACCGGTGTTGTGGTTTGTTCAGGGTGTGGAGGTGGTTGTGGAGGTTCATGAGTGGAGGGTGGTGGGAGTAGACACTTGTCCGCGGGCACGTTTTCCGGCTGTGTTCAGCGGACGTGGCCCTGGCGGTGTCTAGTCGTGGTTGGGTGATGTTGGGGGGCTAAAGAATAGTTGACTGACGTCCATGTCCTCGTGGTCAGCCAGGTGTGTGCCCGCACCTTCTAACAGCTGTGCCTCCTCCTCCGGGGATATTTCCATATCCTCGGGTTGAGGGGTGGTAGCCGCCAGTCGCTCCGTGGTTCCGGTCGCTCCGGAAGTGGGTGTCACTTCCGGTACCGTGACCACGGTTATGTGCGGGGACGCAGGCCCTGGCTGTGACAGGACCGTCTCTGGGCCTGGGGTTACGGGTAGTGCCGGTGTTTCCAGGCGGTGCTGCTGGAATGCCTGTTGTCGTTTTGTTATGAAGTCCCGCTTCCGCTGCTGGTTCCGGCGTTGGCGGGCGTTCAGTGTGGCTGTAGGTGGTGTTGGTGCGGTGGCACTTGGTGGTGGCGGTGGCGGCGGGTTGAAGGTGGTTGTTGGAGGTGGCCTGGTCGCCGTCCTTGGCGGTGGTACCGGCCTCTCCATCAGCGGTCGTGGGTGGGACGGTGGTCGGGTCACCCGTCTGGGGCTGCGGGACCTATTGTGCCGCACTGTGGTTGTGGGTTCGCCGCTCGTTGCCCTAACGAATACGGCCGTGCGGTCCTCCCATCCGCGCGAGTAGGCGGCCCACAGTACCGGGTCTCGTTGCAATTGTGCCGTGGTCATCCGTCGGACCCTGGCCGCCGTGGTGACGGTGGTGCCCTCCTCGAGGGTGACCGCCCTCAGCAGCTGCTGACTTCGTTCGAGCAGCTCTGCCGCTTGTTGGAGCGTGGATGTCGATGAGGTGCGTTGCTGCTCCATTTGATGGTGGATTGCTGTGCCGACTGAAATTTAGTTCACAAAAAAAAAAATACTTTTGTGGGCTTATGGTTTGGGGGGGGTTGGGGTATTCTGGTGGTTGCGGAGCCGTCTGCGCGCGTGTTTAGTGGTTTGGTACACGCGCATATGGGGCACGACTTGACGTACAGTCGGATGTCGTCTTTTTTTCTTTTTCCTTCCAAAAAAAAAAATAACGGTGTTTGACCGCCCTGTACGTTTCTTTCCAGCCCGGGTGGTTTGCGAGTACGTGATCGTGGTTAGTCCAGATCACGTTCTGGGTGTTGATTTTTGGGATGACTACGGGTGTGTGTTCGCCCAAACTTATCCGGAGAAGACCGTCGGTAAAAATGAATTGCTTGTTTTTCTTTTTCCGAGGTACCTCCGGTATTGCGCGCTGGGTCGTCCGTTGTCATGTTGTGCGTTATGTCTCGTGTGTTGGGGTCATTGGCCTGCCATGTCACGAGCATAGCGTGTGTGATTGTGGGGTGACTAGTGGTGTTAGCTTGGTTCGTCGTGGCGAACAGATTGTCGGCCGGTGGACTAGTAGTGGTGACGAGTGGTGTGGTGGGTACTCCTACTAGTCGTTCCTCGAGGTGTTCCTCGTCTACCGGGGGCCCGGTAGTCGGGTTGCGGGAGAGCATGTCCGGCGCTTCGTTCTGGTTTTGTAATCCCGGTTGGCCAGTTGTAGTGCCCACCTGGTTAATTCTGAGTTTGTGTTTTTGGCTCGGTGGAGCCATGTGAGTGCTGAGTTGTCTGAGTATAGGTCAAACCGGCGTGCCTCCAGGTATGGTCTAAACTCATTGGTTGCTAAGATTATCGCGGGGCACTCGCGTTCTATCGCGGCGTACCTTGTTTGTGTGTCACTAAACTTTTTGCCTGCGTAGGCGATTATCCGCCTTTCGTCCGGGCTGTCACCCCGTTGGAAAAGGACGGCACCCGCTCCTATCTCGCTAGCATGGGTTATTGTTAGTTTGTCAACATCTAGTGCTGGGCTGGGGTTGGGTATCCGACCTTTCCAGCACGCTGTTGTTCTCCTATTCGAACCTAAATGAATAGTGCTCGTTGTGTAGTCCCAGGTGACTTCGTTTTGCACGAGACAGTCGTGACCTAGGAGCATGTCGCAGTATAAATTCTCCAGAATGGCTGCGTTGAAGGTGACCGTGAGGTCTCCGATTCTGGCTACGAATGTGGAGGTACCACTTGTCAATGTGGTGTGACCATCCGCCATTCGTACCTGAGTTTGTTGTCCGTGGTGGGGGGTGCCAAATTTTTGTGCGGTGTTCGGGCTTACATACGATTTTTGTGCTTGGGAGTCGAGTAGAGCTGTTACGGGGCCTGACCTAAATTCGAGTTCGACCGCGGGGGTCGGAATTTTGTCGGGGCATACTCGTTTAGCGTTATTCGACGTTGGTGGTGATGTATAGCTGGATAACTGGTTCTTAACCGCGATATCGGTGTTCTGGGGAGCGGTTTGCACCGCCATTACCAGAGCATCCGTTTCGGTTACCTCTGTGCTATGTGTATGTACTGTATGTGTACCTGTTAATTTCGTAGTAGGGGTCGTTGGTGCGGACCTTTGGGGTGCCGCGTGGTGTGGTGATGGTGCCCTGCTACTTAACGAAATTGTTGATGTTTGGACGGGTGATATATGTGAGGACGCCGAGTTTATCGATGCGCGTTTGATGGTTATATCCCCGTCTGTAATGCCGAACGCTGTGTGTGATGGTGTGGTTGTGTGTGTGTTTTTGGTGGAGGCGGCGGCGTGGACAGGTGTCCGCCGACTCATTTCCCGTTTCCCGAACGCGGTGTGTTCCCGGGGCAGTCACTGTTCCAGTGAGGACCTCCGCAGTATCTGCACGGGTTGGGCGGTTGCGTTTTGCCGGCGGTACCGTCCCGTGTTCGCGTTTGGTGCGTTGGTTGGGGCGGGCGGGTTTGGGAAAATTTTTTTTGCGCCGGTTTCGGCTGTGGGTGTGTCGCTGGGTCGTCAGGTGTGTACTCCAGGACTCCAGCGATCCGGCGGAGGTCTCCGAAAGTCGCTGGTCTTTGCAATCTTATGTGCGTGCGGTATTCGTTGCGCGTTAGTCCGGCTATCGTGCCTACTAGCTGTGTTTCAGATAGTCCGGTATTGACGCGGCGGGCAAGTTGATTTTTTTGCGTTACGAATTCCGTTAGCGATTGCGTTGGTGTTTGTCGGATGGATACTATCTCTGCCCGCAGCCGTGACTGAATTTCCACGTTGTCGAATTTTTCTAAAAATTCGGCGCGGAACTCGTCCCAGGTGACGTCCAGTAGTCTGATGGTGTTCCACCAGGTACTGGCTGCACCCTTTAGCTGCTGTGCGATAATATTTGTCCAGGCCGACCTATCTATACGCGTTTGGTACATTATCGACTCCGCTTTATGGATAAATCTTGCCGGGTCCTCAGGTGTTGTCCCGTGGTACTCCGGCAGCGAATGTCTCGCTGCACATACGTCGTCGTATGGTATCAGCGTCGATTGTTGTGCCGCGTAGGTGTATGTGGAGGAGGGGGCATGGTGTATGTTTGTTGTGTCGTCGAAACGTACTGAATGATCGGCGCGGTGGTTACCCGCGGACGGTGGTTCGCGTGCCGCGGGGTACCTCGCTCCGTATTCCGTGTTGTTCGTTGACACTGAGTGGTGTGGGCGGATGGGTGGGGTTGCATCCGGTTGCTGTTCCGGTGCTTGGCGTGCCATACCCATCTCTAGGCGTCGCATTGTCTCTGCAATGCGACGTTGGTCTTCGCCAAAGCGGGCCATACAGTTCTCGAGCATGGTCAGTCGCGATTCCAGACCGCAGCCATGCGCCGAGTTCTCCACCGCTTGCCGTACCTCCTTTATTATGGTACGACCCGTTTGGATCATACCCATAGTTTGTTGGTGTGTGGGTGTGGTTGATGGTTGGGGTGTTGTGCTGTTGGTGGTGATCTGGGATGGGGCGTGTGTTGTCTCGATCTGTATTTGCGCGGTTTGACTGGCTTCGGGTACCAGACCTGTGGCCGAGCTCTGTCCGGTGTGCCCAGTGGGTTCCATAGGCGGGAACCGGATTTCGTTGGCCTGCAGGTTCATGTCCGCGAAATGTTGTGTTAATCGGATTTCGAGATCACCCTTCGCTCCCGTATCCGATAAACCGCGCTGTCCGCATTCGTAGCGCAATTCCGCGGCGGTCAATTCATTAATATATTTTCCCGGCATGACTTCCGGTTGGTTTTCCGGTGTTGTTGACGAGGAGATATAAAATGTGGCTGTTGTCGTTGGAACGGGTATCGCGTTCCTTCGATCAGCTGTGTTGCCCGCTTATCGGTGTTTATTTGCGTACAGGATGTAGGTCAGTGGGTTGTTATTGTTATTGTTGCGCTTGCCGGGCGATCACAGTAACCGGTCTTCGCAGAGTGTTTTCGCGGATGCGCGTGTGTGCGTTATCCGGTGCACTACTGCGATTAGGGAAGGCGACGGCTGTCGCTTTAAGCGGCGGCCGCGGCAGTCCGATTACGTGGTATTTTTGTCCCGGGTCATCGAGTGTTGACGTAGGCGAGTGGCGGTGCTGGGCGGTGGTGGTTAGACCCTCTCGCGCACTTGCGTTCCTACCTAATGCCTAGCCTACCTACGTCGTGTGTGTGTATGAAGCGTCGCGCGCGGTGCGGTCGGTGCGTCCGTAAGTCGGGCGGCGCGGCCGGTCGTTACGTCCTTTATGGTTATGTAATATATTACGTAACGCCGGTTTTTCCGTTAACGCCTGAAAACCACGTTTTTGTCGGATCGCGTCCGGGACTTTTTCCAATCGCGCAACGGGGGGTATATGTGGGTGGTAGTGAGTAGTAAGATAGTTTTCACTTACCGGTGATTCCTGTTCGGGGAGCCAGTTGACGCGGACTTGTATTGAGCCGCGTGGTGTGGTGAGGTGATGGTGGTGACCGACGGAGATAGTCGGGTCGAAACCACAGACGGGATAGTAGACAAAGTATTAACAAAGAGAAACAAACAAACTACGCACTGTGGTGTAAACTAAGTCTTTATTATTAAAAACAAAAGAGCTTATTTAATATATGTATGGTGAACGGGTAGCGAAAATACACGGAACGTGTGGGTGGTTCGGGTGTGTACCGGACGGTGTCGGGAAGACGAGAGAGCGCGCCTTCACAATCCGGTTCGCTGGACGGTCGGCCGACGGTTCCAGGCGCGCGTGTCGCGCGCCGGCGTCGTCCGTCGTCGATTGGCGGTTTGATTGAGAAGCCGCGGCGCGGCTTCCGCGCAAAGGCTGTTTGAATTCAAACAGATTTTGCGCGGGACCGCGTCAGTATATGATTTTAATTTTGAGGACTAAGAATGTATCTGTAAACATAAAATAAATCCTAATTTTCAAGAAAATAGGGAGACTAATCAGTTGAGGAGTGAATATCACATAATATATAATACATTTTATATTGTTCTTGTTTCCTAGGTTATACAATTTTATTGAATGGCTCTGTAATGTATATAAATGTATGTTATGTATAATATATTTGTTCTAGAATACCTGTAATATTTGATCTGTTTTTAAAGTTTAAACAATAGTGTTTTTAGTTAGAAGTTTCCAAATATTTAATTTGAAATAACAAACTACGTATCCCATTGAACATAAAAAATTTAATACACTCACATTTCATAAACAGCAGACAATAATGATAAGAAAAAAAAGTTTATTATATTAAGTATTTTTATTTTTAACAAAATTATAACAAAGGTTGACATAATAAAAAAACCCTAAAATCCAACCACATATGTATTTATGTAGGTACTTCTATAAACAAAGACTTTTTTTATAAACTAAGAATGACTTAAGTTTTATTATATCTTTTAACTAACATTTATAACAAGGAAAACAATATTGGAATACAAGGTGTTTATTGTACTTACAATTGTACTTATTAATTTTAAATTGTCATTATATTTTCAAAACATTTAAAATAATATGAAAAAATAGTGTATTTTATATATTTTTTAAAGCTAAAAAAAAATTATAGACCCAGCCTCTTGTATAACTTTAATACGTAATTGTCGTATTTGGCTCGAAAAAAATTAATTCCTTCTGAATTCCTTCTTAATCCTTAAGGGCGATACGGGACTTTTGGGGTATACTAAATATAATAAGATTATTATAATATTATATTACAGTAACAAACACGGTACCTAAGGTACAGCAGATTAGTACCCACTTGCCAACATATTTTATTTCTACCTACTGTTATTTACTAGGGTTTAAATTGTATCTTGTAATTTTTAGAATTGCTTTCTTAAATATTGTATTGTGTTCAGGTAATGATTTCTGAAATTGGTGGATTAATAATGAAAACATTCAATGTTATCAAATATGGTTGTAGGTATATTAATTGGATCATGCCTTGCTATTGGACTTGAAATATCTGGATATTTTGCTGTATTTAAAACATCAAGGGGGGAGGGGTGAAGTGGCCGAGCGGTCTAAGGCGTCGGTTTGCGACGCAGCCGTCGCCGGATCGATTCCCGGACGCATGCGGCATTAATCTTTTGACCGAAACCCATAAATGCATTTCTTTAGCAATTGAAACCTATATTTTGATGTGATATAGTGATATAGTGAAATTTCCATAAACAGTCAGTAAATAACTCAATAACTCTAAAAATGAAAATAGTAATTCAGTAATAGATTTAGGAAGTTTAAAGTCTGGCCCAAAACAACCAATTTTATCATATCCATTAATAAAACCGGCCAAGTGCGAGTCGGACTCGCGCACGAAGGGTTCCGTACCATCATCAGCTATAAACATATTGGCAACACTGCTTATATTATATAATATATTCTAGGATTTTTAGTATTTGTTGTTATAGCATAAACAGAAATACATAATCTGTGAAAATTTCAACTTTCTAACTTTCATGGTTCATGAGATACAGCCTGGTGACAGGACATACGGACGGACGGACGGACAGAGGAGCCCTCAATAATAGGGTCCCGTTTTACCGTACGGAATCCTAAAAAACGGAAGCGGTAAGTTGTAGTGAAGGTCCGCGATTGATTATAATTATTTATAGTTTATAAATATCTTGCGTATATTGATAATATAATAAAATTATTGATAATATGTCACTAAACTAGGTATATTATGTATTTATAATTATTATAACTAATAAAATATAGAAGTAATAACTAATAACTATATATATAATATATTATATTCAATGAAAATTGATTTGTACGTAATATGTAATGTCTTTGGAAATAATTTTGCAATATAATATATTTTAAATTTTGAACAATATTATATTATTTTGTTGTCATGGAGATATTCGTTTGGATGTTTATCCATATTTTGGATTACACATTTTGAATCAATTTAAAATATATTTCGTCACGAACCTTAACTTGTCGACTAAAATAGTAATTTTCTTATAACATAAATATAATCAGTTTATGATTTTCATTATATATATTATTGTTTAATAATTTTTCGTAACCTAGCGTTAGGTCCCAAAACGCAAAAATCTAGTTTATCAGAATAATTGCACAATGGCCGTTGCAACTATCAAGAACATCACAGACGAACTAAATGCCATATTGGTAGCAAACCTTGAGGGGATACTGGCAAACGCCGAAAATGGAAATTACGAGTATTATGAGGATGGCGGCGATCGCGTCATGGTGATACTAGTGGAGCCACTAGTATTTGTATTGGCCCGAATAACTTCGTCACTCTCTACCGGCGAGCCGCTGACCATTACCGAAATCACCGATGACAACAACTGCGAAAATAGCCCTGGTCTGGTCGCACCGGTAGAGAATGACATGTTAAAAATCAAAGACAACATCATGTCGGTAGAGGAGTTGAGACTGTTAAAAAAATCGAAGAGCAGAACAGTTGTGAGCCGAACGGTGGTCCGGAAGCTGCATGCGGAAAACGCCTTCCACAACGACGAAACCGGTTGTCCACGGGGTGGAAACGCGTGAAGCTCGTCTTCCGTTTCCTGTGCTGCTCGTCGGTAGCTCAGACTGACACTGCGGTATTGGGCCGAAGACGACGGACAGGATAAAGGTGAAGCAAAGGAGGGGAGTGGATACGAAAGAGAGCACGGACGGTGCCCGGCGGTAAGTCATCCGCGGCGTGCGAGCTTGGACCGGAGAACGTTGCAGAGGTGACCAGTGGCCTATAATACTTTGCAAATCAGCACCGAATCGCCATCTCGTATCAAAAGCTGGGTCTATAAGTTTTTTTTAACCTTAAAAATATATAAAATACACTATTTCATAATAAAATGGATACACTAAAAAAAACTTCAAAGATAACAGATGGAAAATATTAAAGCTAAGTTTAACAAATAGCGATTAGAACAAGAAAAAATATTTAGTTACCATGAAGTTATGACGAGAGAATTGCAAAAATTAATAACGTTTTTCATCAGCTGCAATTTCTTCAGCTTCATTTTTTTCTCTTTGTATACTAGTTACAGTATCAACTTAATTGTTAAGACTTTGAGAATCAAAAGACACCTGTTAAATTATTGAACATGATATTTATGATTCCTATAACGAATGTATCTACTACCTACACAATTGTAAGAACTAATAACCTCAGAAATATCAGCGTCCGTTGCATCTTTGTTGTCATATTTTGAGGATACCTTCAATGTGTCTTCCAAAGCATTGTTTTCTAATATCATTTCTTGTACGCAAATACCAGATCTAATAAAAAAAAGTACACAATAGTAAATTAAAATATTTGTACCTCATAAAAATGTGAAAAATATTTAAACATTTTTAATGTGGATATTCTTTTTGTATTTTTCTAATAATTTGGACTGTTCATTCATCGACGACTAACTATTTTTTATTCTGATCCATTTTAGCATAAACTAACAATATGGTGTTAAGCAAAAATGTATAAACTGTAACTGAACAAACACACACAAACACAATTTGTAATTAATGAGTAAAAAAAACAATATATTATATTATTCTTGACGCCTATACATCTGCATATTATCGTCAACAAAAATACAACATTATACTAGCCAGTAAATATATAGGTATCAGATATGGCGCACCGACTTCGCTGAGAGTGAAAAAAGTGAAGTCCGAAAAAATTGGGAAAAAATATTCAAGTTTTATCAAACCCACCAAACGGGGATCGTACCCTATACCCCTAACCTAAAAGACCTGCACCTTAACTATAGGGACACACAAACAAGATACCTCAATAGAAATAATCGAGGAAATAATATTATAATAAAATATAAAATATTGCGTATTTAAACTCGTATAGTTATTAGGTAATAGTCGGGTGTTTGGTACGTGGTATAAGTATTATAATGAAATATGAAGGTACCTATTACAAACAACAATACCAAATTTTTTTACATCGTCACCTTTTTTAAATATAAATTTTGTAATATTTCATTTAATTTATCTTAAAAGAACGTTTCACCATAACATCGTTTTTACTATAATACTATATAATATATGTATACTAATTTACCCTCCTCCTAGAATCACTCAAATTTTTAAAATATCATCAAAAATTATTAATAAACAGAAATGTATATCTGTGACCAATCTTATGAGTGATCATAATAGTTCAGTCAGTCACATATTTAGTTTCATTTAATGCCATTGGAAATATTACTGCATGCGCAGTAATGCCCGATTTTGTAGGTTTGTAAATTACTGCTATAGTAGTACTAACCAAAAACTTGTTAATATGATTTATAAGCTTCTAGTTAATACTTTGTTCAATAAAGTAGGTAGGTAGGTATAAACTTATAAAACTTATCTGCCACCTGCCTACTAAGTACTAATTATTAGCAAGCAACACTATGCAGTAAGTAATTAATCCAATAAACTTTATTTGTTAGTTTGTTATGTAGGTAGTTATAATAATTTGGTAATCACTTATCAAACTAAATTTATGTAAGTTCATACAATCGTCCATAAATAAAATAAAATAAGTAGGTAGCTATTAATTTCATTTTTTAACAAAATTTAATTCTTTATTAATATTTAGGTATTATTAAAACTTAAATCAGGTACAGAAATGATTAATTATTAGCAGTAAGAAATCAGATTATTTATTATTTAGTAGGTATACTTTAGTAGGTATAACTTAAGAGCATAGGCGTGCGCACGGGGCGAGCCGGTCAAGCCCAGGCTCGAGCTGAAACTTTTTAGGGGAATAGACGCATAGTAAAATGTGCGTATATATTTAAATATTTTATTATAATGCTTATATTATAATAATATGTTCTTGGAGATCATGAAAATTTTGTTTGTCTTGAAAGTATAAAAAAATCAAAAATATTTGTGTGTACCTACCTAACCTAACCACTACATACATTTTATTAATCTAAAAAAAACATTATACCTTTATACAAATACAATAACTATAGTACTATAGACATTAATAGGTTAATACATCTACATGTATGTTGATGTGTTAAAAAAAAATTAGGGGCGGTGTCCTAATACTAGGGCACTATAATTTGTCTAGGCTCGACCAGAAATTTAAGTCTGCGCACGCCTATGCTTAAGAGCTAACATAAGAATAGTAAGTTAGTTACCTATTGTTACTTAACATAATATTATAGAAGTAAGGCAGGTACTCTTATCTATTTTTATAATTCATGAGGCAGAGCTATAGCAATGGATTTGATACCTGGTGGTGGTATAAACATTTATTTTTTAAACAGTCCAAGTCAATTAATTTTAAAGAATTATGATTATTATTGTTAATATAAAATGATTTAATTAAGCAAGATTAAATGGGATCTTGATACATACTATAACTGTACCCACGGCCGTATTACTGAATCCGGCGAGTGCGTGCGATTTCTATTCTGACCATGCCAATTGCGTATTTGCGTCCGATGCGGCGAAATACAAGCGGTTTTGTTTTTCGACGCATCTGACGCATTTACTTTGGGCATGCACGAGGTCGCAAAAACAGGCAACCAACGATAAAATGTGTCGTCGCGATAACGGGTACGTCGACGCATAGTCGCGCAGAAACATCAAACAAACAGGCGGCCCGATGAACCAACGCCGAACGCTCTACGCAAAACAAAAAGCGTCGTCCGAACTGCGAAGCTATAATATTATAATATTATGTTTCTGTCGGGACACAGCACACGGCGGCGGCGAGTGGACGTGACGTTGCGTCAAGGTCAGCCGCTGGTAAAAGACAACAATGGCTGGGGGCACAGCGCGGGCCCGGGGCCGCGGCAGACACGACGGCACGCCGCCTTTAGAAGCTTCGACGACCGTCCTGGTGGATCATCTGAGCGTTGAGTGATATTGAATCCGCGTTCGAACAGCCATAATGATAATGAAAAAAACATAAAACGTTCCTTCCGCCGCTTCGTCATGTAGTATGTACCGTTGAACCAAATTGTAAAGTATCTCTGACAACCATAGATCATTCAAAAATATTAATATAATAAACTCATCGATGGAAATAAGTTGTTCAATTTATTATGTCAGTTGACGACACAGATATGATGATATGACCACATCTGTGGTTGAAGACATGTTATTTTACAAAATTTAGTAATGTTGCCAACATAAAAAAAATAATATTAATGCACTTAGGGCCGTCCCAAGGTTTTTCGGGGCCAGGGGCAAATTAATTTTGGGGCCCTTCGACCATAATAATAAGGTATGATAAACAAAATACTCACTGAGAATAACAAAATGTTTGTAAACGTATTTTTCCAAACCTTAACCAATAAATTATTAGCAATTTTTCATTTTCTAATACCTCGGGGTCATCAATATCACATTGTTGCTCATTTATATCATTTTGAATCAAGTTCCTACTTGACGAACACCAACATAAATCATGTAAATTACGTTTTCCCTTTTCTTCTTTAAGTTTTTATATTATTTTTTGCCTTCCTCTTCGCAGCACCCGATAAATACACTCGCTTCATTATTATTTTTTTTTTATTATTAACAACTCTAAAGTCATAAAAAATAAGTTGTGTAAAAATGTGTAAATGTAAATTCCACCAGTACCTACATATTTTTGAACTGGAAACACGTAAACTCCACTGATGATAAAATCCATAGTCCACAGATTACAACTAATTTTAGTATAGCTAATTAAGTAATAACCTTAGAAATTCACAAACAAAAACACGCCAAAAATATTTAAACACCATCATTTCGTCATTCAAGGAAAGCAATATTATTACTATTATGCAATTCGTCAAAGCTGCATCTAAACATTATCAATCCAAATTTTAAATTTGTTTGTAAGTAATTATTTTTTTACTATTAACTACCTAGCTGTTCATTATTGATAAATGATAATTAATAATTGTATTACATATATTTTTTATGGATTTAATTAAAATTTTTTTTCAACTAACGTTTAACTATTGATTATTATATCTTTTATTTTAAATTTCTGTAAAACAAGTTATAAGTATCTAAATATACCTAATATGTATAAATAATAAATCTGTACATACATTATGTAGGTACCTATTACCTACATAATGTCACTATTTATAGTTACTAGTTACTAATTATATATTTTTTATTTTATTTTTCGATTTATTATTACTTAATAATAATAGTTAATAGTGATAATTCTTGATATATGATTTTTCATTAAATTATTGTATCTAAATACAATAAAAATATTATGTAATCTTAGTTAATCAGATTAGATTTGGAAAAACGTAACGGTGGAATTTACATTTTTTTTTCAGGTAAAAAACATAACGGTGTAATTTACATGAAAAAAGGTGTAAAAAGTTCGCAATCGGTGGAATTTACATGCTCCGCCGTATTAGTTATAAATTATAATTACAATTTTAGTATTATTTTATAAGTATAGGTACATATCATGATACAGACTATAGCTTAATGCCTCAATACGAAGATATACTAGGTACTTTAAAGACTAATAGAAATATTAAAATTAATCATTTAATAAAAATAAAGAATAATAAGTGCATATTTTAATAAATTATTACTTTCTAATATTGGTGTCACTGCTATTCGCTATTTACTGTGCTGATAATTATAAAAATACAGTGACACTATTATGGTATATATGGTATACGTCAACTGACGAGTAATTATGTAGCAACCGACTGGTGCGGCCGTGCAGACTTTGGTTTACTATTCAGAAATCAGAATAGTCTATTCTACAATGTATCGGTTATAGGTTTTTGTCTAAAAATATCGAGTGTACCGTCACCAGCTATCGTAGCAAATCGAGCATCGTTATCGCAATCTACCCGCATTCTATAATAGTAGAAATGGCGGCAATGGCGAGCGGTGCGGTGGAGGATATTGTTTTGACTGCGCGACTGGCCATGCTCTTACGCGCGCATTGTATGACTGTATTACATTATAATATTATGTGGATGACGTAAATAAGATAATTTTTCTCTCAATAACTGTGGTCGACGACAGTTTGTTTTGGTTGCCCCCTAAAAATATTACAACAATGGGGCCTGGGGCAAAATGGTCCCGTTGCCCCCCCCCCCCCTCAGAACGGCCCTGCAGTGACATTTGTACCTAATTAAATATAAGCAGATAGGAGTATAGGACATCGATCACGGTGAACAGCTGGTTACACCCTTAGATCATATACCCTATGGCCTATAGTATATGATCTAAGGTTACACCACACACTCACATATCACTATTTTGCATTGTTTTATTGTTGTTATTATTCACATTATTATCACACCAAAAACATTTCGTTATAACTCCGTGTAAAAAAAGCTAAGTTAAAAAAAAAAAAAAATTTAGTAATGATTAAATCTTTAAAAGACGTGATATAATAAGGAAATTAAGTAAAATGACATTTTATAATATTACAAATACATATGCTGACAAATAAGATCAATTGTAATGTTAAATACTTAGTCAACATATTGTTGATACATTATTAATTACTGTAAATACTGTAGTGATTACTTAATTGTATTTATTTAAGTATACTTCTGCGTCCTGCCAAATAGTTAAACATAATATGTTGACTAAGTATTTAACATTACAATTGATATGCATAAATTATTTAAATTAATTATTTTATTCATTATTTATTGGAGGAAAACGGTATCTCGTTTTTGGAGGAAAATGGCTACGGCGGAGGATGTAACAACTGATCCTGATATTCCAGAATATCTTGAATATGAATCATAATTTATAATCATATTATATTTAATCATTATTCATAATCCATTTCTGAAAATGTCCTGAACTTAGAAGCAGAGTCTGAATCTTCGTTCTAGGCGTTTTAGTTCTTACAGTCCTTCTGGATCAACGGCAGGAAAGTCTTCATACGATTGACAATCTGTTTAATATAAGTTTATGATTATAATAAGTATAACGTGTAAACTGTAAAGCGTTGATTTTATAATATTTTAAGAACATAAAATCAATGGTGTAAAGTAAATAGTTATACTCTCCGGTGGTATGAACACTGCTATCTGTGCTAAACGTATGAATACTCCAGTGAGTTATAGAATATCATAGTCAGCAGATGGCGTGGCCAGTTTGTTTGCGCTCTTTTCACAATAATATTATTATTATATCGATGTGATGTTCCAGCATTACGATCGTAATAATTATAAGACAGTATAATCGATACAGACTTGTTAAAACAGTTTTCTTTAATGGTTATGGATAATACCTAATTAATGGCTTATACATTAATTCACAAGAAGCGGCTACCCAAAAATGAGGCATTTTCTCATTTTTATTTTACGAGAAGTAGACAACAATAATATTATTATCGTTCGATTACAACACAGCGACGGAATAATATTCTATTATTTAACGATCGAATTGTTTGGTTATAAATTACTATCACTGGTGGCTTGTCGTTGAAATATCGGGGGCGATGTGCAAAATGTTTTTGCGGGACCTATTTAGTGGGTATTAGGTGTTACTTTGTGGTCCTAGAGGCAGTCCGATTTTAAGACTATTGATGAATCTGAAAATTAGATGAACACATTATAGGTAGCTACGAATCTGATAATAATTAGTTTTTACAAAAGGCCCCGAAGCCCTCGAACCGCATTCAGAATGGACTACTATAACTATAGAGTATATACCAGTGGTCACCAATTAATATTTTTGAAGGAAATGGTTTGAAGGCAAAAAAAATTGTCTGATGTCGGTAAAATCCAATGAATAAAAATGATATACACTATAACGTATAATATTATCAGTTTTTACTTTTTTTTATTATCCGTGGGCCCGATAAAATTTGTTCTCGGACTGCTATTTGGTGACCCCTCAGGTAATTCCCAAATCATTAACAATTGTGTGCAGTAGTTCATACGTATTAAAATTATAAAAGATGTGAAATTCAGTTGGAAAGTATTGAGTATGAATATTAACAAAATACAGCTGTAACGTACGTAGTACAATATGCCGAAGTACCAGCTAACTGAAGAGAATTTAAATAAAATTATGATTTATTTATACCTACTTATATTTTTTTTTAATGTATTGTAAATCGATCGATGTGTATCATCTTAAGTTTTCGTCTTAATTATTATTTCTATAACACAAATTTATAATATATATATGTGAAAACAATTGATCGATGACTCATTGTCATGACTAAATAATATGTTCAGATATACGTATAATTACGATAAATATACCATCGTCAGTAACAAATTTAACTGTTGTTCGTCGCACCTTCCTCGGTGTACATTTTACTCTATGCGTGGTATGTATGGTATGCGATTTGTGTACATGTAGGTACATTACCATGATCGACAAATCGTGGGTTTAAAACATAAGATTTTAGTATTGCATTCTATAATATAGAAATACTTGTACAACCAAAAATTTAATATGTATTTGGTATCAAATATTCCATCACCAACTGCTATAGAAATTATTACATCGATCAATTATAGATGTCTAAGTGAAATAAAACTCTTTGTGTTAACAATATAATAACAAAGTTGTCTTAATAAGGTCATATTACGTTTTTGTATAAAATATATTTTATAAACTATCGTCAATAAGATTTAACTTATGATATCCGAGCAAAGTCTCATACCTATAGGTACCCATACTATTAAAAGGCTACAACAATATTAATGTCAAATTATGTACCACAGCCTGTGTCGACAAAATAATGGCCTATACAGTTACTATTTATTACCAACGACATTAGACATTTTTTTTTTTTTATGTAAGTACAGTATAATTATTTTAATATTGCTTTGATTTTCTGTAGTACCTACCTTTGAATATTATCAAAATAACGTTAAATATTCTATAGAATAAAATATGTATTTTAAAAGCCCCAAAATATTTTTAGCAAAGCTTACGAGGAGCAGCAATTATAGTGCACAATTTATTTCTTTTAACGAAAAGTCTTTAGGGGCCTCGCTACTTACAGCTATTATTTAAGGGGTAACATTTAGGCAATTTCTAATTTAATTTTAGCCGCCCGGGATCTATATGTGTTAGTTGTAAATGATTATTAGTGGGTGTGAAATTCATTGCGGGTACCACTCTTTTCCATGAACATGTTTACATGTCAATAACTCGATAGCAGTATAAAATTATCTATACAAATTTTACGGCAACTTATTGTTGTTTTGACAAATTTTAAAGTTAGTTGACGTCTGATTTTGATTCTACAAAAAATGTTTGTATTGATTGGTTGGATAGTCATATAAATATATATTACATTTATATAATATCATGATAATATGTTATAACAATGTTTGAAAATAAATTCAAAGCAGAAAATTAGTTACTATAATATAGTACGGTATTTTGCAATAATAGTAAAAGGAAAATAAAGACAATTTGGTATTTATTCGATTTTAAGTAGGTATGAATAATCTTTAGAATTTTTTTAGAGCACCATATGACTCATCGTTATTCAATTTACAATAACAACACACCGTTAACACGCCCGACCATAAGTGACCTATTCAAAGCTGCAGCGTGGCCTACTCCTGAAATAGCCAGCTTTTATTCACAGACGATTCCTTCATAATTTAATTATACGTATGTAGTATAATGTCGATAACTATTGAGAACAAAATATAATGTACAGTACGACACCGTCAGTGTTTGGTAAGTAACAAATTGGACGTATTACAATAATAATTATGACCGTCGTGTATTGAAATATATATCTTTTCATTTAAGTATACTTAAGTGACCTTTTCAAAGGTGCAGTGACCCGCTAGCTGCTCCTCAAATAGTCAATTTTATTTACGAACCATATTTTCTTCATAATTTAATATGTAGAACGATGTTGATAATATTATATTTAGAACAAAATAAATATTGTGTTCAGTACAATATTATTTCCGTCAATGTTTTATAAGTAACAAATTTGACTTATTATAATAATTATATGACCATCGTGTATTGAAATATATCTTTTCCTTTACGCTATTTCCCGTAAGATAATAATATTCTTATCCACTGATCAGTGCCCAGTGGTGTAGCTGTATTATGGGAAAGGGCCCGGAGGCCTCTAACTTATATTGTGTTTATGAAAATTCAAAATATACATATACTCAATATTTTGGGGCTCTCTGAGTTATGCCCCCCCCCCACCTTTAGGGCCTCAGGGCACTGCACCACTTTTCACTATGATAGCTACACAACTGATGCTGATGTACACGAATCATATCATGATATGATGACACTGTGCAAAGTGTTCGTTGTTCTTGAATTTTTGAGGGAAAAGACCCCGTAAAATGACACAGTTGAAAAATTATCAGAATGAATATTAATCCCACTAGCCATTTTTCAACGGAAGTGTGATTGTAAAAATACATTTTTAAATTGATGAATAGATGATTACAGCATTATTAATATTAATTAAAAATATAGATAGGTACTTATGATTAAGCAGCATAATATCAAATTAAATATTGTAAGAGTTCAATAAATAAAATGGAACTTGATCAAGTATTAAAGAATCGATATATTTAATGAAAATTAAAAAACCTAACTATAATATATTATTTGGAAATTAAACATTGGATATAAAATTCGATTTACTTTTATATAATATCTTATACATATATAATATATTAATATTTTCAAATTTCAAACATAAATAATATTTCGTTTTGTATTACGATTTGTATAGTAAATTGTGTAAATCAAAACAAAATGAAAAATAGTTCTGTTTATCCTATGTTATATAGGGTTGTTGCTCCTTAAAAATACTCCACCTCTTGATATTATAATAATATTAATCATCGAATTGAGTACCTATATAATTTAATATTATAATTATTACTATATTGAAATTATTTGCTAATCTATCGAAGTAGGAAATTTAGGAAATTTTTTCCTTTGGATTTGTGTTCCAATTACATTCGTTCTTACGATCTGCCACGAGTCGAGTAGTAATACAACATAAATAATAAACTATTGTTGGCCAAATGGGCCCGAAAAAAAATAACAACGCAACGTAACGTACACGCTTGTAAGCAGTGGCCACACAATGCAGTATTTCCTCGGCGTACAAGTTGGAAAACTCCATCATCAGACATTATAATATTATTATCTATACACTACAACAGTGAACAAGGTGATGTATAATGGGGGTTATGTCACCCCCATCGAGCCGTGCCATTTCAAATTATTAATTCAAATTGAACTTTAAAGGAATAATAATTTTATTTTGTAATTGATTATTATCATTATCTATTGACCATAACAGGCGTAATGCACGAATGTTTTGTTGGATCAAATCGACGTTATAGTATGTATGTACAATGTACATTGTATCATATATTTTATAATTGACACCTCCCCCCACTACAACAACAACCATAGTCAAGCCACTGATACACTTTTATTCGATATAACAATAAACCATATTTTATTAAACAATATTAAAAAAATACATGCAAAATAATCAACAATAATTGAATTGTCTACTATATCTACAAGAAAAGCTCTTGTTGAAACTCGAAGGTTGAGAGATATTTAGTAAGTTATAAACTATAAATACGATGTAAAATTAACTAATATATTATACTAATACAATGACGACATATTATATGAGTTTTTTCATATTATTTCAGATGCATAAAAATTGTTTACATTTTTATTAATATTAATAATACATTATGTATTCTTAGATATTTCTTAAAATTATTATTCAGACTATATTGAAATAAGTTGGTCCCAATAATAAACTATTGATTTTCGGTCTACATCCTTTTTTTTGCATAGTTATTTATATTAAAGCCTCCCGTCCAACTATATACACAACTATCTAAGCTAGAACAATGTTTTAACATAAAAGATATAGCACGTTTTTCTTTACAACTGCAGACTTAGAGGCAGCTTATTTCTTTACAGATATTGTCTCTAGCAGAACAGATATTATTGCATACAAAAACAATGTTATATAATATAATATGATGTGTGTGCTACAATGTATTAAATATTAATTGTTGATGAAAAAAAAATTTGGTTTTAAAAAAAAATGTATTTCCGTACGATAATAATAATTTTTTTTACTACCGACGACGATTCCGGTGTTGTTATTATCATTGAATTATCATTAGAAAGCGGGTAAAAGTAGACGATATATTATACACCGCAGTAAACTACTATGATAGCATATTGTGTGCGTGAGTTACGATCGGTTTTTTATGCGTAGTATGCTGCAGCAGCAGCAGTAGTCGTCGTAAACTTATAAAAATAATAATATAATATTATTATCGTCATTTGAGCAATCCGAACGGAATTATAGGATGATAATGTAATAATATTATACTATTAAAACCGAACGCGAGGATGACAATAATTTTACTTTCATCTTGCGTAGTCAACGAACACAAATGATAATAATGCATCATAATGTATAGGCAGTAAATAATAGGTAGGTTCATGCTACACACACCGTACTCGTATGCCTATATTATATAGGTACAAGTGTACACCGGTCAGTAGTAATATGGATAATATATTATTGTTGTCTACGCGTCTCATATCGTCGCAAATAACGATATAATAATATTAATAAATTATCGACGGTGCAGGCTATTTATTGTGATTTGAAATTTCGAAGTAGCTGCTAGTTTTGAGTGGGTACCTACTTCGTTCGACTATGAAAGTTTAAAAGTGTTCCTAGGTACCTTACAACTATACCGACCGTACTCGAATGCCTGTAAATTATAATTATATAAAGATACAGCCAGTGGTAATGGATAATTATTACGATATTGTTATTTATTATTGACTTCGACACCACGGCGACTAATAGACTTTCGATCGCAAATAACGATATTTTCGACGGCTTCTCTTCAACAAATACAGATAATAATATCACCGACGGCGGTTGTGTAGGATTTCAAATTTTGAAGTATCCGCTGGTGTTGTACATACCTAAAACCACTATGAAAGTTGAAAACTGTCCTCGCGCGTTTTGGTCAAACGCGGTTCTAAACGAAAACTGGTCGGTTAGCACTGCGTATAATCGATTTGTGCATGTGTGTATATTATACTTGTATGTATATGTATTATATTATATATTATTTTTTCTTTGTCGGTGGCATGTGTGCAGTAACGGTCCAGGATATATAGAAGTGCGTGTTTCTCTCGATGTATAGCTGTCCGGAAACCGGTTGGGCGATCAAACATTTTTTTTTTTTTTTAGGGCTATAATAAATAGCTGAGTAAAGGCCAACCATAAGAGGGACGGAGCGGAATAAATTAGAAAACGAGTAATAACAAGCAAAAGTAAATTCCAATATATATAGGTATTATCGAGAAGATCCGGTCGAGAATCTGTGGCCCACTTAGGTCCGTCATGTATACGCGTGGCTAGATTTTGTTTGTTCGGATGCTAAACACAACACACACACACACACACACACACTCAGATGTATACATTCAGACAAACTAATTTTGCGAACCAAATTCACTGATATAATATTATGTGAGTGTGTGTGTACAATTTAGTAATAGTAACGTGTTTTCGATGTACAATTAGGCAGTTATGTGAAACCTATTTTAGTACCATGTAATCATTGGTCGTTTTATATTTTTGTTTATAGTAATATGTACTAAATAAACAATATTTGAATAAATTATGGCATTCATTTAACTATCGGTTTGTTTTCAGTATTTTTCGATAAGTACCTATCGAAAGCTAATATACTAACAGATTTTTAGCAAATAACATCAATTACATCAAAACACAATGGTTGGCGGCTATAAATATTACTGTAATCTATAAATAACAATTTTTAAGTACTTGCCTGTATTGTAATGTGCATGGTCATAATACAGAATATGAATATTCAATATACAACGAATTAATATTATTATATATTATTCGTCACAGTACACAATATGTGATTATTATGATTTGGAACTTATATATTATTATCGAGTATAGGTACCTATACTTCGTTATACTTTTCACAATAATTTGTATACCTAATGTCTTTCTAAATTATTATCATACATTATAATATATTATGATATGCATTAAGGTAGCTATTATTACAAACTTGGTTTTAATTATTTTAAAGCGTAATAATACACACACTTTAAAATCGGTTCTCGTCTCGAAATATATCACGTGCATTTTTTTGTTTGTCATTACAGGTACTTAAATAGAGCTTGTGGCTAAATTACTTGGTAAATTAGTCGTTCTTCATAGCAAATTTGCTTGCGGCTACTGTTGAGTTATTACAGTGTCAGTTAATCTGCGTGTACTGATTGATTAAATGTACATACGTCCTATTAAATAGCAATATAACAGTACACTAATATCTATTTTAGTTGTCCATTTATAAGCCAAGTCAAACACGAGAAGAGTGATAAATATTACGAGAGTCGTACGAATTCCGTCTACTTATTTTTCATATTATTTTCATTCTAATCAAAATTTTTAACGTTATTACAATTTATGAAATCTATGTAGGACATGTGAGTACATATCGTTACTACGATATTATCATCAACGATGATTAGGTACAAATTCAGAATCGATTAAGTTTTAAATAGTATATAATTGATTAATCACGATTCAATTTAATTAATGTTAATAATATTGTGTGATCTGTGTAAAAAATATAGCTTAAATACTTTTCAATTTCGAGAGACAGCATAACAATATTATAATATCCTCTTAAGTGAATTTTTTAAATACATTTGTAAGTTCTTATGCTGTAGTTCCAATAAATTGGGAATATCGATCGTTAAAATTATTAATTATATTTGTGCAGGTACACCTTAAATTATATCATTATATTATTATACATTTGTTGTCTTAAGTTTTTTAACGATATCATGCAGACATTAAACTAAATACACATAATATGTATTCAAATGTTTAAAATATGTTGTATTTGTTGCATTTCCGTTTTGGTAAACCATGTTTTCTATTATAGTAGGTACTAATCATTGTTATTGTTTTTTTTTCAAGTACCTATCTACCTATAAGGTCCCAAGAGTTATTGTTTCCTTTCGTTTTTGCCACGGGATCAAAGGTATGCGTTGTTAAAGTCCCAGCTGGTCATCCATTACGCATTATCGCCGACTGGATACAAAGTGAAATGTTTAAATAAACACTTTTATTTGGTACATTTGAAAAGAAGAGAAAACCAAATTATAGCGGATAGGACAGTAATATTCCTGCACAGTGATATAAATTACTATAAAAGTTATGGGCAAACTGTGACGATTACTAAAGACTGCGTTCCTATATTATACGGTCGTACTAATGCTAATGATAAAATAAAGGGCAAACGCAATTTCTCTTGGGCCATAAATTACTCGCGTGTATGATTTGTACTTCTTACATATTATTATTTATATAAGCGACAAATAGTCATTGAAATACTGCAACATGAATACAGTACATCGTTTGTTTTGGTTGATTCATCGGACAATTAATTGCAATATTTGCAATGATACAGAAAATAATTAGACAGGTGGTTTTTTTGTTTGTTTAAGGCATACAAGTAGACTAGACATCTTACATTATATACCTATTATAATACTGAGTGGCTTAGTGCGAACGAAACTTACTATTAAAGTGATAAAACGGTAGAAAACATATTAAAATGTATTCCAGTGAACAGCAGTTTGATTTATTGAGTGAAATTGTATAATTACAACTTATTTTGAAGAGCACACATGACTTTTTTTACGATTATGGTTTTACATTGCACTTTCTAACAATAAAAAGGATTAATCTCGGAGAATTAGTCAAGTATCTCGCAGTCAATGCATATAATAATATATAAATATTTATAGGTAGGTAATGCGTGTTTATATTACAAATGTGCGTAACTACAATAACGTTTGTGGTAATAATAATAATAATATATTCATTCAATATATTGTTCGGAAGTTTGCTGACTAGTTGTATACTGTCGTAAAAATAATATTATGTAAGTTAACGGTTAGACCAACTAAATTAGTGGTAGAAATGTTTATTGATAGTAAGTTAACTATGCGCACGTGCAGACTATAGGTTGTGGTTTCCAGCGGTGGTCTTCGGATACAAAACATATTGAGTTCTGGACCATTAACCGTGTCAAAGAAGCGGTTATCTATAGATTCTGAGAGTAGCAATGGAAGTATTGGTTTTACAAATATGTGTGTTTAATTGGTATTTTTTGTGTCCTAAGACACTTTTTAAAATTGAAAAATGCTTCTATATGTTCAACTACAGTTGAAGTATATTCCAGGTTTTTGCGTGGTTTTCTTTTATTAATTGTATCTATTCGGTACATTGGGTGTCGGTGGTCAAAAGTAAAATAAATAACGCCCTTAATTTCGCCTTAATAATCGGAAAAAAATAAAAAAATATTTAAGCAACACATCTTAATATATATAAATCTCATGTCACAATGTTTGTCCTCAATGGACTCCTAAACCACTTAACCGATCTTGATGAAATTTTTACAATGTGTGTAATTTGACCGAACTTAAAAGATAGGCTAATTTAAAAAGGGAGAGGACCAACCCCGGGAGGTGCTCAAACGGGAATTTTGAGATTTCAGATGGAAATTTTTGTTTATAAATGGTTGCCATGAGTGACTTCGTATAAAATGATTCATTCTAGAATTAATTTCAATCCAGAATTATATTGGATCGTTTTAATTCATTACCAAGAGAACAAACAAACCGTTTATTATATACATCGACGATTTGTTATTGTACATGTAAACATATTCAATCAGTATTATTATTATGCGTCTATAAGAAATGATGGGTTTTAAGCTATATAATAACAATAATAAAAAAATATTTGCTTTACTTTTTAAATTTAAATTATAATATAATATCTAACTAATAAAAATATGAAACTAAAATCTCTGTACAGGCTAAACTCTGAAACTAGGTACTTATCAGATCGTATAGATTTTTTTTTAAACGAAAGAGTATTTCACAGAGAATGTTTATAATATGAAAGAAAATTTTAGAAAAATCTACTGGTGTATAATACATTGGTTGCTATTGGTTAATCATGTTTGTTCATTTGTATTATTATCTTTTGTCAATATACATTATATATAAATATAAATATATACAAGAAGATCTGATAAGTAGTACCAGAGTTTAGTCTGTATATTTATATGGTTAGATATATATTAGATTAGACCTCTGGGGAGAAGATGGGCTAAAAGGGTTAAAGTTGTTTTTTTTTACTCATAGGATTTTAGTAAGGTTAGGTTAGGTTAAGTAAGAATTTTGTATTAATTGATTATATTTATCCACGGTACGTGGAATTAAGTAAAAATGACAATCTTGGAATAACTTTGATACTTTAGACTTTTAGAGTTAAATCATACACTTACGTACAAACATCACGGGGTCCACGATCTACCGTAGGTAGATTGCCTACCTGATAATTTACTGCTGCGAAACAGAATTTTTATTCCAGTCAACAGTAAAGTTAAGATACATTTAGAACAACATACACCAAATATTAAATAATGAATTTAACAAAGTTTGAGTCATATAGAGTTGGTACATTTAACGGGCAACGAAGTGCACGGGATCAGCTAGTTTTAGATAAAATCAAATATTTATTTCGTTACAATATTCAAAAATGAAAAACCATGTAACTTTAAGTAACATCAAACATTTATATTACAATTTCCTAGACGTTGTATAATTCTCTACATATTTTGGCTGTATTTGAACTATTCATAGGTATTTCCAATTTTTTACTGTATTTTATTTTTAATATTTATAAATTAAATATTTGTATGCTTTGCCAAAAAGTTAAAGAATTTAATAGAAAGATCCGTATAATTTGTTTTTACTTAAAAAAAGTTTAATTTAATTTTAAATTCCTTTTTTTGAGCAATAATGAGCATTTAACCACATATGATAAATTCCAAGCCAATAATACGATTTATAACATAGTTTTTATTATTTCCGGCGTTTGAATTATTTCCTCAGGAAAACTCCAGACCCATGATTGTACATAGACAGGTCGATATAGGTTTGTTGTTGATGTTCGGTGGGTTACTGCAGTAAACAATACTGATTTCAAATGAAAGTAGCATTCGACCGTTTTGGGGTTCTACGTGCTGGCTTATAGAAATTTTTAAAGTCTCGTGGCTTCCTTCGGTGGTAGGTACCTACATCTTTAATACCATCGAAGACTGTACTGGATCACTCACTGGGACGAACCATATAATATACCACCTTCAGTCGACAATGTATATACCTTTTCAACCGTATACCGCGTATCAGTTACAAAACATCGACCGGATAGGTTCGTCTCTATAATACATAATAATAATTGTTGTATGCACGCTGGTCTAGAGGTCAGACGATGATAATAAACTTGTCGCCGCCGTAGGGTATAGACATCGTGGTAGTCTAGCTTGGATTCAAGGGACTCGCCCAGACAATGTTTAAATCAATTACAACTATTTTATATTTTTGTAAAACCATTTTTAAGGACTATTATCTTTAGTACAAACATTTTAATAACTATAAGAAACTACTCATTTGAATTTTGATTTAAGTACATCGACATTTTCAAAAAAAATATCCACTAAATAATTTACAGTATAAATGGGGGATTCTCGTATGAAAAACAGAAGTTTGTATCACCACAGGGCAAGTAGGTAGTACAAAAATATTCAAGAATTTTAAAATATGGTCTTTGGGTATATTTAAAAATTTCAAAAATCAGAATTTAAATTAATTTATTAGTAAAGGAAAAAATGAAGTTGAGTATCCTTAGTGAATCACCCGGTATACAGTATGTAGACATGTGGTACACAATAATAATACGAGTGCAATAAAAGTAAAATATAAGCTGAAGATATATATGTATATAAATATCAATAAACTGTAAAATATATCATGAAATATTTAATTTTAAGAGTGGTAAATTATCTGGTTTGAAAAACTTTATTACTTTCAATAATGATTCTACTTAGTGCTGTGGTATGTTAACCACGTTAATATAATATGAGGTTCTACTAGAATTAGTCTTTTATGATTGCCTATATTATTGCGCCGCGTTGTCGGCTGGCTGGCCGTGTGTATCCGATGTGCGCTTACAATAATTAATTCACCGAATTGGGTAAAATGGATAAAAAAAAAACAAAATGTGGCACGAGTACAAATTTAGTACATAGGTGCCGTGAATTCAGGCAAACGAGATAGGTAGGTGTCGCTCGCACTTGATTGTCCGTAAGTGTGCGAGTGTGTGTGGGCATGTTGTTTAGGGTAATTCTCAAGGAAAAAAATTATAATATTAGAAACGGCGTGACACAGGACGTACCCACACGCATGCGGTAGGTCTGATATTATATCGGTATAACCTATACTTGCAAAAATCGTTTTGTCTCTATCGATTTCGACGTGCTGTAAGTGATGCGTGCAGATAAACATAAATTATTATAATATTATGGTCAAACGAACCATCGATGTCCGCGATGATGTATAGGTACACGCGAGACTGTATATTAACACATTTATTATATTCGAATAGAATAGTATTATTTCCGAACGTTGTACCCATATTTGTTTATACGACGTATTTACTAATTTAGTGATATTGTTTATCTAAATGATTTGTTCTTAGGTCTTTCGAATGGGACCATCATATATTAACATTTTTGATCAATCGAAAATACCATAATTTAATACCCCCGGACTGGTTATCTATATATATATATATATATATATATAAGTATCTAAATTAATCAGATACTCATTATTAAGTCAACATTTCCGATTTTCTAGACTTTCAAGTATTTAAAACAACAATAGTAATCGGTTTCAGTATTCGAAACTACTACCAGACCTCCACGTTTGGAAGAAACAATGTCTTAGTAATTTTCCTTTTATTTCACAATACACATGTGCACACGTTTGAAAAATGCGACGCTTGAAACGATCCCGAATTCGATACGAAAGAAAATAGGTTTGAAATAGGTCAAAAGTATATGGAACGAAACGTTCAATACCCGAATATACCCGACGGAGTAAGAGTAAAAAGTTCAAAATTCGATGTCTAAATAAATTAGTGCATAGGAATATGCTGACGATAATAATATTATAACTTCGTGAAACATGACATACACACGTGACACACCAGACGTTTTTGATTTACCCATAATATATTTTGTTACAGGCACAGCAAACATGATATTATTATAACGCTTGAAATTTTTTTGAGAAAATTGTATACAACATAGAAGTCTAATACGTGTTACTATTATTGTTTA
The DNA here is from genome assembly GCA_949089665.1 of Macrosiphum euphorbiae. Lineage (NCBI taxonomy): Eukaryota > Metazoa > Arthropoda > Insecta > Hemiptera > Aphididae > Macrosiphum > Macrosiphum euphorbiae. The sequence continues at coordinate 1,437,556 of CARXXK010000005.1, read as the reverse complement.
TATTATAATAATATTTTGTTTATATGTTTATCGAACGATGCTACATTTATAAATTATAAGTCGAATCTAAACTATTAAGAATCCATAACAACTCCATGATCAACTCCGACCTTCTAGAATTTAAATCAAAAATTAATCGATTTCAATATTCGAAACTACTAACCGTCCTGCGCATTTTGAAGAAACGATGTCTTATTATTTTGGAACACAAACTGCATATACTGTGTTGGAAAAACCCCAACAAATAAATAGTGACGGTATATAGAGACGATTGAGAATTCGATACGAAAGCTTTTGCGAAAAAGTTCAAAAGTATATTATGGGACGAAACGTTCGATTCCCGAAGAACGGAACAAACCCGACGGCGAAAGATTCACGAAAGTGAAAAGTTGGGAAGTACGATGTCTATATAAATTAGTGCGCAGACACACGTCGATGATAATAATATTATTATAACGCCATAGGCACGTGTCACACCAGACTTTTCCAATATTCCCATAATAATATATTTGATTACACGCACAGACACTAAAGCAAACATAATATTATTATTATAACGTGTACGATTGTCCTTAGCTTTTCTGCGCCCGTCTACGTGTGGTTCGCGGTTTTTCTAATATTCGTAACGGTCACACGGTCACACGCCGAACCGTTCATATTTTTCCTCCGAAATATCCAAACGAGCACGTCAATTATTATATTACCACTGTGGTAGGATTGTTCGTAGAGTTTTAGTGCATATTTTCAGCTGTAGTGTTGTACTTGTACCTACCTACACGTCCCAATAACAAAATAATATATAGGCATGTGTTTTGTATACTATATAGTGTAATAATTATTAGGCTGCGAATTTAACGCACTAGAAAACACGTTTTAAAATGTTTTATCGAAAATAGAAAATTATATTTTAATTCTTTTAATTGGTTAACGTTTATAATACGAATATGGAATAATAATTCATTAAAAGTTATAATTAACGTAGTACTTCCAATGGAAGACTTCTACGATCTGTTGTATCTACTTTGTTACTTTTATTATTCATCAATTGTTCTTAATTCTTATTGTTCTTTGTGTAACAGATTGAATAAAACCTTTAATAAACAAAAAAAAAAAGTTATAATTAACGGAAATTATATTAAATTTCAAAAAAATGTAATATAATGTGAAAAAAAAACCCAAATTGCATTCATAAATGAGTTAGTGACTGGTATTTGGCGTATATAACATATCGTCGCCTAAGAACCATCATAATTCAAATATTCGTTTTATATATCAATAGATTCGTATTTTCGAGACGCGTGAGACCAAGTGATTAGTTTTGATGCATAGGCGTAAATTGGGGGGGGGCTTAGGGGGGCTTAGCCCCCCTAAAAAATAGTATAGCCCCCTCATTTTAAATCTCCAAATTTCAATTTTTTGTTAGAAAAATAATTCAATTTATTACGTAATTCCTAAGCAGGAAAGCACCGATAGGTAGGTATAAGATTATATTATGATTTATGAACGTTTAAGTAATAGATTTTGTATTGTAATAAAATTAGAAATGATTGAGTTAGATCAATATTTATTATATTATAACGACAACAATAATAACAGGTTATGTAATATGTTTACGCGAAGTTGGAAGTATATTAGATTCTTAGGCCTTAGTGTCTATTAATAACGCTTATCATATCACAATCGTCTATGTTTATGTAAAAACCCAATACAAATCACAAGCTATTACGATTACGAGTTTACGACAACTGCAGTCTGCAAAAATCATTATTGTGTATGCTACGACGTTAAACACTAAAGACTAAACAGTGAACACTGAAACTAAAAGTTATCCAGTTATAGATGAGAAGCCGGTGGTTTTTTCTGTGGTAATATTAAGAGTTTTAAAACTATTCATTGAGAAGCTAGTGTTTTTTCTGTGGTAACGTTAAAGCTTAAATAATTAACTATTAATTTTATTGTGAGTTTTGACTTTTTGAGTTTGTGACCATGAGTAAGCAACGTGTGTTTGATATTTTCAATTTTACAAAACCTCAACCAGATAAATTAACTAGTTTAAACAAACCTAAATTGAAAAGTAATTCGGATAATGATTCCGATAGCGTTGATTCTGAATTATTAGCCCTCTCTAGCTTTTCTAGCAGCACATCGTGTTTAAATGAAACCGACGATGAATCTACTAACTATAAAAATTTATTAAAAAATGACGAAAAAATTGATCTTGGTGATTTACAATCTGGTCCTATAAGACCAGTTTTAAAGGTAATTATAATAATTATATAACATTGCATAGCGTAATTTACATTACCTACTAATTGGTTATTAATAGTGCTTAATAGAAACTAAACAAATATTTTTAAATGCTTTTTCAGTCTTACCCTATGACCAAATTTGGAAATCAAAAACGTTGTTTTAATGCTTCTTACTTTAACGAATACGATTGGTTAGAATACAGTATACAAAATGATGCTTTGTATTGCTTTCCATGTCGCAATTTTAGTGCCAACGATAATGAAGGAACATTTTCAAAAACTGGCTTTAGAAATTGGAAAAAAGTATGTATTATAACAGATCATAACAATTTTATTTTTAAAACTTTTAACATTTAATTATTATTGAATGTAATGATTATTAAATTATAATATTGTACCTATATTGTATTAACTATTATATTAGTAGTTATGGCAGTGTTAACTTTGTTTTTTAATTTTTGTAGTTAAGTGGGTCTAGAGGCATTACAGGAAAAAAACAGACTAAGCTTAAAGCTCATGCTAGTACGAAAAGCCATCTTACTTGTGTTGCTAAATGGTTAGGGCATAAGAATACTGAGACAATTGGTAGTGTGCATACACAATTATCAACACAGCATAAATTAGAGGTTGAAGCTAATAAAAGTTATATAAAAACATTGATTGATATCGCATTATATTTAAGTTGCCAGGGGCTACCTTTTAGAGGTCATGACGAGTCTACTGATTCACTTAATAAAGGTAGATATTTATTTTTTAATGTTGGTATAAAACAATTATTATATTTTATAAATTATAATATAGGTACCTAAGACCTAACTTATGTTCAATATAATTAATCATTTAATAAATTATTTATTAGGTAATGTTTAATTTTTATAGGGAATTTCAAGGAAGCATGTCAATTAATGTCCAAATATGTACCTGAGTTTTCTGTAAAATTTTTGAAAACTACAAATTACACTAGTCCTTTAGTTCAAAATAGCATTATTGAAATGTGTGCAAAAAATGTAAGAGACCAGATCATTTCAGAAGTAGGCGATGGTGTATTTGGTATAATGTGTGATGAAGCTAGGTAATATATTTTTGAATTAAAATATAATAAAAATAATTAAAATATACTCAAATACTTGAAGGAATGTGGATTAAACTCTAATGCTAAACTGGTAGCCCAGTCTTACGATGGAGCTAGTGTTATGTCTGGGAGATTTAATGGTGTACAAGCTTTAATAAAATGTAAATTTCCATATGCTATTTATACCCATTGTATGGCTCATAGAGTCAACCTTGTAGTGCTTGATATGTGTAAAACTGAAAAGGTATGTGAAAACTGAAAATATAGTATAATATTGTGAATTTATTGTTTATTATTAGGTAGGTATATTTATCATATTGTTTGCTTTAAAGGAATCAAGAAATGTTTTTCATACATTAGAGTCATTATATGTTCACTTTTCTCAACCAGCGAGAAATAAAAATCTCATTGACATTCAAAAAAAATTAGGTATTGAAAAAAAGACTTTAACACGACTGAGTGACACAAGATGGAACTGTCGATATAAAAATTGTGAAGCTGTACAAAAATGTTATGCTTCTATCATAAGATTATTAAAAGAAGAAATTGAAAACAATAATGATAAAGATGTTAACGAAGCAATAGGTATCAATTATAATTTATTACTAATTTAAACATTTTTATTTCTTATAATTAAATGAACTACCTAATTTATATTATTAATTATACAATCAATTTTTTTAATTTTTCAGGAATTCTGACCAATATGCAAAAAGGAATATTTGTAGTTCATTTATTTATTCTTCAAAAGGTGCTTACTATGGTTAATATATTATCAAATCAACTTCAGTCAAAGACAGCTACACTAGGAAATGCGGCAAATGTAATAAAAAGTGTTATTAAATCGTTCGAAGATTTAAGAAATCCTGTTGCGTTTTCACAAATGTGGAAAGAAATATTACAATTTTGTGAAGACCATAATTTAACAATTGAAAAACCATTTCAAAGTATGCATAATATAATAATAAATAATATTAGTACAATAAATATAAACATTAAATAATGTTTGTTGTTTTTTAAATTGTAAAATAGGTTGTAAAAGAAAAAGGTTACAGCCAAAAAGCCTATCAAGTTTTGTCATGAGTACAACTACAAGTGCTCAATACAACACTCCTGAGGATTTAGAGGAAAGTAAAGAAGATTATTTCAGATGTCATGCTTATTTTCCTATATTGGATTGTATAATTGAGAATATGAATAAACGATTCACGCCCGAAAGTTTAGAAATGGCAACATCTATAGATAACTTTTTCAAACTAGATTTTGCACTAAGTACTTACTTCATTGATCATTATAAAGTAAATATGTATATTGTATAGCTGTATAGTGTATATATTGACTAATACTTAATTTTATATTTCTTTAGGATTTGTTAAGTATTTCTGTTGATTCGTTGAAAGCTGAAATGATCGTCGCTAAAAACGTTATAATCCAAACATATGGTACTTCAAAAGAATTAATAACAGATAACTTAAAACTTATTTTACAGGAAAATGTTTACCCAAACTTGTTTCATTTGTATAAAGTAGCTATAACATTACCTATTAGTTCTTCCACGTGTGAGAGAAGCTTTTCGGCCATGCGCCGAATAAAAACATGGTTACGAACGTCTATGTTACAAGATAGATTTACTCAGGTGTCTATATTGTACATAGAAAAAAACGATACCAAAAATATTAATAAAGATATCATTCTTAAGCAATTCACAGAGGAACATAAATATATTATGTTAAAGTAATATTAAGATGATGTTAATTGTTATTACTTATTAATATTTGAATTAAATTATGTATGGTTTTATTTAATAAATAATTTTGAAGTATTTATATACATGTTTTTAAATTGTAAAATTTGGATGTAGATGGTGAGGGGGAGGAAAAAGCTTGCATAGTAGGCTTGTTATAAAGTTCTAATGTTATAAATTATAAATTATAATCTTAGCGTTAGCCCCCCCTTCTAGCAAGCCAAATTTACGCCTATGTTTTGATGTTTCACAGTTAGGTTCGCTGTGAAAATTAAAAATTTCGCAATTTCCTATCTAATATCGTATGTTATTAGTGGTATCATGGCCTGTCTAAAATTTTTATTAGTGGTATCATAGGTGGTATCATGGCCAATCTAAAAATATCGGAACTGCCACTAATAATAGAGAGCCGTCAGCAGCCAACAACTAGATGAAATTAGTATTATAGGTACTAATATAATTATTATTATTGACAATAAGATGAAACTTTTTAGAGTTAGTTAATGTCAAATGCTCGAAATACCTTCACTGGATGGTTTCTTCCCTCAAGACACTCAAGCCATACACATAATTTTAAAAAAAACCTATATATTATGCAAATTGTATAATTTTCTAGATTAAAAATAAAAAAAATTAATGTCCAAGGTATACCATCATTCAAATTTCCTAACAAAAAAATAGTTTTTTGTTTACCCTGAAAAGTTGGGAAAACTGAGATTGGCCATGATGGTTCTTAGGTGACGGTATAATATTAATAAATTAAACAATAAACATATAGATTGAATTTAATTATTTGTGGACTAAGAACAATAATTTAGATAGCAATTAGTTTAATAACAAATAATCCGATAAGTTGATAAGTATATTGTAATAGACATTTTGTCAACGGGTATTTTTGGATATTCTTGTATAGAATAAAATGTCACAAGATATTAATTGCTGGTTCAAATTCGATGCCCGATAAACATATATCGTGAAATATTTATGTCATAATATCTCTAAATGTATTATCCCTAAATATTTGGGAATTTTTAGATCAAACATTATTTATTTTATTCATACACCGCGGTAAACAATGTATACGAATGTACAATACATAACTTTAGTATATTAATTCTACTGAGGGTAAATATTTGACGGTGTGCTACTCGTTTACTGTAGGTCGTCACTTGACCACAAATAAATAATCGTATAGTACCTGGTGACATCTGATCCTGTGCAGAAATATCAGTAAGCTGATGGTCAATAATCAATGTCGCCTGCTGTTACACACCGTTATTCGATTACGATTTACATAATGTTTATGATATCGAGTGCCCTGAAACTGGGTGTATAATATTATAGAATTATATTATACTCGTGCGCCAGAAGTCTGACTAAAAACGGGCGCGAGCATTCTATACTCCGCCGGAGACTTTAACGAACGTGCGCAAGAGTTCAGCACTCGTTATCGCTTTACAACATGTGGAATATATTATACCCTATTGCGGTGTCCTCTTAACCGCAATTTTGACGAGTTGTTACCTATATTATTATTATTGTTATTTCAATACGACGTCCTATAATATAGGTATATTATATTGTACACGGTATTATACAACAACAACAACAACAACATATTTTAATCAAAGTTCTACAACGACGCCCGTTTACGTCGAAAATACCGTACAGATCGTGCGCGACTAATAATAATAATATACACGATGATGGGTAGGTATTAGTTTAATTCGACCGTGTGTACAATATATTATAATATTATACTCCACCTCGGCTGTTTGCCGGACGTTATATCCGGGGACGACTATAGCTATTATCGACTATTAACTATTTCGAGGGGGTCATAATCATCATATTTTATACGCACACACGATATATTATTTTAATAGTAAGTTGTCGAATGATTATCGTGACCGCCGCCGACGTCGCTACCGTTAAGTCGGTGTATATAATATTATTGCCGATACGGGTAGTTGCCGCTAAAGGGTCTCGTTATGATGCACGCTTTATTACGCTCGTCGTCGTAACACCAATAATAATAATAATAATAATGTACTTGCCTATATATTATTATTATTATAAACAATTATGTAGGTACTTGCTGTAAGCGCACTAATCGATTCGTGCGATAAAGGTGCCTATGCCATTATAATTTCATACATTGTATCAGAACCAATTAATCACGATTTCGAAGTGTTTAACCTTTACTATAGTACCTACGTATAGGATAGTAAGTTGTATGCGACCGACGACGGTAGACAGCGGTCGTCAGAAGAGTGCAGTTCTAATGTTGCATCTCATATTATTGTAGTGACGTATAAAATAATAAAATATGCAGGAGTGCACTTGCACCCTTCTGGGAATTTTGTAGCAGGTGCAATATTAATACATTACGCTTTTGCATCTGCTTCAGCTAAACTTTAATCCAATAAATTAAAATATAATACTATTTCATTGCATTGTTGATTTTTTTTGACAAAATATGGGGCAACTGAACAAATTATAAATTACCATAACTATTTGGTTATCTCGTATCAATTATAGGCCGACTGTGTCACTACCGTAGATTATAAACTAAATTTACGAAAATAAAATTTTTTTATGATATAAATATTGTATTTTGAATTTTTATATGGACAAAAAATACATAATTTATACATATACATATATTTATATTTTTTTTTTTGATAGGGTAATCAAATAGAAAATAGTAATTCAATCGTATTGTGAGTACTTATAGTCATTTGCGATGCAGTGTCGTGTTGACGAATTTGACAATTACTGTTTGCTCAATTAACGCATAATATTATAAATTATAATATATTATATAGGATTAGAGTAAATCTTTGACTTTTGACATATTTTTTCTTTTAGTCATGCACATTACAGACCAACATATTATAAATTGATTTGACATGATATAGACGCAGTTATGTAGTTATATCATATTTTAAACTATTCATAACTTTTAACCATGAATATTTTTTTTGCGTACTTTAGGTAATTTTTTGTAAATTCTATAAACTTCAAGTAATTTTCCATATATTTTAGATTTCAATGAGTATTTATAATTTTTTTTTAATATTAAAAATTTAACGTTAATAATAATGACATATTTGATTATTTGTAGGCATATTTTCACGAGTTTTATAGAGTGTTTTGGGCCATTAACATAATCTTAATCTTAATAATATCTAACAGTGGTTTCTCCATATTATCCCATGTTCAAATTTTACATAACATGGGGTTAAGTTCAGTGACAGAACGATGCGGAAACGATAAACGTCTTGTCTCCCCTAGTCGAATATGAAGTTATTACCACCTCGAATTTGTTGATGCAGATCTATGATTCCGCTCATGTTAACAATATTATGTAAACTTTAACAACATGTATGTAAGTTCAATATTTGATTATAATAATGCGATATTTTCTGTTTCTATAATAATAAAGTTGCTGTTTAAAAAAACTGATATAGGTAGGTACGTTAAAAATAATCTCGGTAAACATAGTAAACACGCTTTAGCAAATTAAGTGTAGTGTATAAGCAATTAAAAATAAATGTATATGTTTATTGGTGAAAGAAAAAACCTATTTACGTAAAAAAAAAGACACATACACGTTGAAAAAGTCACATAAGTAGTAGGTAGCTTATGTTAATTGTTTTAAAATATTTCATATTCTTCTGCATGTGTAAGTCTGTAGCGGTTGATCTCAATCTTAAACGTCTTATTGAAAACCATAATGATATTATATGCATCTCATTAGCATGTATGACTGCAACACGGCGGGCCGGACGAAATATATTATTATTATATTACATCAAACCAAATAAAACGTCCGAATGTGAAATAAAACAATGATGCTGTTATAACTATACCGACATATTAGGTTGTAAATGAGACCGATTAGTGTGGTAATAATGTGTAATTTTAATTTTTTTTTTTGCACGGCCAAAAATGTAGGGTACCTACACCTACCTAACCAATAAACGGCTCGTAAACTATCGAAGACAGCACATGACCGCACACCACAATATTCATTACAACCATTTACCTGTTTGGTAAACGGCCAAATTATACGACGGAAAACAACTTATTCGACAGTATATAATAATATGTACCTACTTACCTACCTACCTACCTACGAATCTTTACAGTGATTATTATTATTTTTTTCCTTTATAGGTCAATCTGCAACTAGTACGAACCTCCATTTATCAATGTCTTAAACGCATATTTGATGTTCAAAAATATACATGATATTAATATAATAGGTACCTAAAACTGAGAGAAATAATATATGACGTGCAGAATAAACTAAACTTTTACTTATATACAAAATGGCATTAATGGTCCCGTCCTGTAATTCGATACTGTGACATCTTTGTTGTCTTGAGAAAAATGCGCCATCAACATTCCGAAATGCTCATAAAAAAATACTTTATTAAGCCAACATATTTAAATTATTAATAGTATTATATTATTGTTACACGTATTGTACTATTACCCGTTCACCTGTTTGTTTTTCTCGTGTGCCTGAAAAAAAAAAAAATCAGTTTAAATATTTATTCGGTAGCGATGATACCTATTATATTATGTGGATTTAACTCGGACGTTTCATCTAAAGTAGGTAATATAATATTATTATATAGCTGAAACAAGCGTGAAATTACTTAGGTATACACCTTCTAATTTTCGGTATTGCAGCCGTCTGTATAATTTATACACAAGTCTCCGATGTTCCCAACTAGGCGTTTTGAATAGGGAGGGATATACATTTACTTTATTAATTATATTATAAAAATTATATGTACTCTGATAATCTCATATCTCGATTAATAACAATTATTATATTATTAACATATGGATGGTGATTAGGCTGGCAATGTAATTTTATGTAACTAGGTGGTAGGTAAATTATTCATTCAAAAAAATATTAATATTAAAAAGTGTAACAGGTAGCTATAAAATTCCCCGTTGTAAATATATTATATTATATACTTATATAAATTTAGTGAATCTTTGATAATCAGTTTTAAAAATTTGAATTTCTTTGATACACCACACCTTAATCTCTTAAAAAATTAAATACGCACCTACCTATAAAAATATATTTTAATTCCTTCTTTTTAGTCATATATTATAACTATCACTTGGTAAACACGCATTTGAATTTAACTATCTTAAGTTTGTTAATTCAATTGTGCCACATATTTGTTGCTTACGTTTTTACTATTATTATTATTTTCTATAAATAATATTTGTTAGTACTTACCTAAACAAGTTAATTTGTTGACAAAATGTATAAATAGACGTATATTATAATAATATAATAATGTACCTATATAATAAAAAATCGTGTGAATAAAGAGTTCCTCAACGCGGGACTAAAATATAATATATTAACACCTAAAGTGTAATAAATAGTTAAACGTTTATAGTATTCTAAATTACCTATGAAAACCAGTTTATAATAGATCTAATATGAGCAAATCTCACAAATTAACACTAATTTTTAATTTCGTTATTTTTTTTTTTTCTGTATTTAATCTATTAGAATATTAACATTATAAAGGTAATTTAACATTTTAATAATTTAAAATACGTCTTCGTGTAATACGGCTGTAATGAAACGTTCTCATACACACCTCGTAGGTATACACGCCCTTGCAGTTTATCGGTACGCCAATAAATTAAAAATTAAAAATCAATTTAAAATTAAATTAAATACCGTACGGCCGCTTCAGTTGAAAAACAAAATGTAGTTACACATGTTATTATAAAATTATATTATTCTTTAGATGAGCGCAATTCATTTTTTAAATATTGCCATTACACAATACAAATTACCAATAACTTTTCCCTCACACATAAATAATAATAATAATAATAATAATACGATTGTTCTATCACCGTAAAACTGCAATAGAGATCCAAAATTCAGTTTAGTTGTTTGTGAGAACGTTACGTCGTTACATGTCGTATTTTATTGACGATCGTCACATTAATATTACAACACCGTTTATATTTTGTTCTAAATATTGAAACAGAAAAACGATATGTTAGGTAGGTACTAATCCTTTTTCATCATAATATTTTAACTATTTTAGTTCAACTGTTTTTAAGAGGATGCAACATAATATGTTGCTTCAGTCTTAAATTTAAAATGTACAAAACTGTATGCAGTATTCAAATGTTCATATATAACTAATTGTTTTGTAATTATAATATCAATATAAAAACTATCAAGTTTTTAAATTGGCCGATTCACTCCAATTATTTTAAAAATAATAGAGTAAAATGGATTATTGTGATCATAAAATTTGATAGTATGTTGAATGTTTGTAAGACGGAGTCAACACTTCATATGGGTGAGGCGTCCTCTTATTGAATATTTAATAATACATTAGGTAGTTAACAATTACTATACCATCGTCTACACTCAATATTATAATGTTAAAACCTGTCAATCGGAAAATTTCACATAATATGCTTCAATTTTATTTATTATTATTTCGGTATACTTTCTCTGAGCATGAGGAAAAATTGAAAAAGAGCACTTCAAACACATTGTAGAAATCTTCTTAGCAAGACGTGTGGTCTAGCTAAAACTTTTAACGGACCTCCGCACAGGATAATCGTTTTTCGAATACGATTAGTGCTTTCGAATTTATAACAATTATTACACACCACTATCCTTTGCCTATATGAGCGAAACAAGACGAGTGTCTAACATCCGGTTTGCGTTTTCTATCCGGAATTTTTAAATTAATATAACATATGTATTATAATAACATACATGCATAATATGTTTAAAAATTATAAACTGCAGCGGCATTCAAATATAATGTAACTGCAAACATTAAATCACACGTTGGAAATATTTATGTATGTAATAAATTAGGATTAAATTATTTATTCACAATGGTTTTATTTGTTTGTTATAATATATTACGGTTCTATGTTAATACTTAATAATGTTAAATGTAGGCAAAAATAAATCACTTCTAATACGAATTTACTTCACTTTAATAACCGTTCAATACAATTTTATTTAAAAAATGGTATACCTACATAAGTATTTTATTTTAGTCCTTCTCCTATAATATTGTCATACAAAGTTTTAGTGTTTAGATAATGTGGCGCCAACACAACATTAAGGTATTATTGGTAATCAATCCCTCAGAAAAAATTCGACGGCAAGTATCAGTCCCAAGTGTCTTATTTTTATGTACAACTAAATTGATAAATGTAAAAATGGCTATGCTGTATTCCATTAACAGTTAATTGATTTAAAAGTTCACAAAAATATGACGTTAAAATAAATTAACTACACTTTAAATACACACAGTGTTATGTTTTGTGTCACGAAGATAATAATTATTTTATTTCCGATGAACACCACACACATTATATCAAGTAGCAATTTTCTTGAATAGTGAACATGAAAAATACATTGAGGTAGGGAAGTCAGGTTTTATTGTATGTATTAATGTTATGATTTTATTCAAAATTTGTATGTATTTAAATACTTTTTAAAAGGTCCCATGTTTTCTCTCTTACCCGAGAATTTGTATTGAGACATCTACCATAAGCATTGTGTGTTCAAAAGCTCGGAGTATAACTAGTGAAATCTCTTACAATATCAATGAAATTCTAGGACCCTGGAAGAACAGGTCATAATAATTATCGATAAAGTGCAACCATGATCTTAACAAATAATAAAAATAACATTTTGCACGTGTAGCATACATAATCTTGGGCAGAGGGGATCTTTGATGATCGACATTCGAAATTGGTTAAATATAAACTTATTTTATACTTCGGCTTTTCCAAACTTCTTTTGATGTACCGAAGAAAAGCTGTTATTAATTGATAGTAAATATTATATGTGCTAAAGTCAAAGTTAAAATCTTTTTCGGAAAAATGTCTAAGCACTTAAGTTAAGACTTATAGGTATATTAGCCTATAATACTGTTAAAAGTGATATGTGCTTGCGGGTTCTTATAAGATTGCACTCGTTATAGAAATCTAGATATTATCTAGCACGCTGGTAAAGTGTTATTTTACATTGGAACTTACGTATATTGATGATAATAATTATAATCGTGCACGTGATCATAACCTATATTTTTTCTTTATTATCATTAATTTATGGCGGAAAATCATAAACATATATACCGGAATGACGGCCCAGATATCTGCACAATGCGTCAATACGAGACGTTAAGGTTAGGTTAGGTTTTAATGCGGCGTGTTATAGGTGCAGCTGGGGTTTCCCATTTTTTCCACCTGAAATCGTCATTATACCTAGTTGGTTCACACACTATGCCGTCTATACCAGCTGTGCTTTATTCCTATGAAAATTATAATATGAGGCAATATTATTATTATTAACAGGAGTAGTTTTTCGCATATTATATTATGTTCCTTACAGAAATTAAATTGAATGGAAGCTGGGACGATGCGTGTTCCGTTACGTGCCCTGATTAAATGAAGTGTCGGAGCAAAGTAGTATAATTCAAAATAGTAATTTCGGTGTGTGCATTTTATTTTTTCGTTTATAATTTTCCGTGTACCTGAAACACGAGACCGGTAAATAGAATAAGCAGTGTAGGAACTATTTGATTAAGTATAACGTTATCGTGGTTCGATCGTGCTTAGTGCAAAGCAATAACAATATTAATTATAATTGATCAATGCATACCTATATATAATATAATTCGCGGTGAACGATAAAATAATATGTTAGGTATAGTTTCAGTTACTTTCAATTTGGATATTACTCTTAAGTTGAAAAATATATTATTGCTATATTCATTTATTAAGTTCTATGTTTTTTTTGCAATCAGTCCCTTCCTATAGTAGTCAGATTTTTTTTTTAACAATCTAGAATAATCAATTTATCATTGTATTATATTTCGTATTATAGATCATCGATCGATATTATTGATCATATTATTGATAAACGCATGTATTTGCACTCCGACTGCTGCAGAGGCAACTTTTAGTACCTATATATATATTGGGCAATGTCAGAAATGATTAATGTAGTGTACAACTAAAACGAATACATATCTATATACTCATATGAGTCGAGTTAAAAAATAAATATATTTTCTTTTTTAATTTTAGTTATTGTATAAATATCCTCAATCGTATAGACGAACACATTGATTAGTCCTAATGCTAATAATTCCTAATCGTTGATTAGTTGTGCCTAATAAATAGTAAGTTGAAATTGAAATAATGTTAAATACATAGCGAGACTTGCCGTCAAGTTTAAAGCAAAGGACATTATCTGTGTTCTCTTGTTGGTTGTTTAAAATTTTTTATATTGTTTAAGCGAGGTATGTGTATGGAAATTTAAAAATATAAAATTCTGATAACTGGCTTGAAAATTTAAACATCGTAAAAAACCAAAGAGAGAAAACAGCTGATAATGATCTTACCTTATACTATGATCATAACTCATAGGTCAATACACTCTATTATTAAAGCCAACAATAAAAAATTGCCTCTACAGAACGAAAATTGGACATGTTGTGAGTTTGTAAGACAGTTTTTACATGCAGGTGTGGCGTCCTCTTATAAACGTGTATATTTTAAATATCAATTCTGAGTATTCTATAAGTAATATGTGTTAAGATTACACGGTTAATGGGCACAGTGCGAGTCAGTTTCAGGTATATTATCGAGTTTTCCCCGACACCGAAAATGTCAAATTTGTCCGTACGACCGTACATAGAATTTATACAACCCGTAAAAAGCGTATAACTATTGTATAATAAATAACAATAGTACATCAGAAAAAAACATTTTGATTTAAAATGGTTTACCTAATTTATTATGTCACCATATATTTTAAGGTGTGGAGCGAATAGAAAAAAAACAACACTAAATGCTTCAGTATTAAATTGTTATATTCCTATTCAAACCCTTTTTGATGATCAATATACTATATAATATGCTATTAAAGAGCCAACAGGGTGACAACTTAAAGACTTTAAACTTCTGCTCATATTCGTGCAGAAAGTTCTACCCACTAACATATTATTATTATTATTATAGTTTGGAACTGTTGTGAATTGTTAAAATCAGTACAAATTATTGTCGTTAACACAAAATGTAATACTACTGTTGGTACTTATTCCTAAAATTATAGATAAACGCGTCATACCGTCGTGACAAGATAAAATAATATAATAAACAAATAAACTATAGACTGTTAAGTGTAGTCAGCACGTGTCTGCTCCCACTATTTTTCAACATTCGAGAATATTTACGATCTATTATAAAACAAGTCACGCACACTTATTTTAATTTTATAATCTATTACCTATAACACAACCCTAGACGATTTTCATCGGGTATTTTATCGGTAAATATATATATTTACTGTGTGTGCATGTGAGTGTTTTTCTTAATGAGATATAAAATATAAGTTCAATTACAATATTATTATAGATTCCGTCTTGCTCAAATCCAGTACACACACACACACACACACACACATATTATTGTTATCCGTTTCCCCAACCATCACTGTATATAATATCATAAGATCAGGTTTTTTTTTTTTTTTAAATATTCGAACGAAAGTAGGTCAGCGATTTCAAGTTCGGGATCCACGTTATACCTATACTATATCGTGTACATACATAGGTATGGCGCGTGTACTTTTAATATGCCCACGTCGTGTTATTTTTATCACGACGGACGTCGATTCCGATGTTTTGATTTAATTGTACAATATTATGGAACGTTTGAAACTAATCAATATCACGGAAACGAATTTAACCGGTAAACCGTAATTGCTCCATCATGGGTACCTAGATCACAAAGCAACGTGCCCGGCAAAAGATGCGTGACTTTTGTAACGCTCGTGTTGTTATTATTGTAATATAATAAGTCGCAGTTGTACTCTTTTGTTTTTCCGTCTTTGGTTTCCCTGCACTTGCACAGCAGTGCAGCAGCTGAAACCGAAGAGAAAAGGGTTTAATTTTTCTCCCAAACGTCTGTATTATTATTATATTAATCATTGTTGTTCCACTCTTCCCTCACGACTCGAAGAAAAAGTTAACTATGGTTTCGATAATATTATGGCCGAGCATAGTATACAATTAATGAATAACAGATAATCACAACGATAATTAGTTTTCATACCTACTGTATCAAAGTTAAAATTAAAATAGATCACTTCGTGTAGAAGATGACATCAAAGGTTTTTTGTAGTTTTCAAAAAATATAAAAAAATTTCTCCGGTCACATTATCCAAGCTATGTGATTGTCTACTATCAAGTGCATTCTATCAAAGATTATTATAATTATTTTAATTCGTCTTCTGAATAGTAGTGGAGGATTCGCCAACGCATTATACTAAAATAACTATTTTCACTAATTTAATCAACCGACAAGACGTGTAGGTATTTAAAATGTGTGCTACAATATATAATTTGCGATAAAATATTTGCATAATTTATTATTTAATTAATGGGCCTGGCGTGTGAGTGCTTTTCAAAATTATTAAAACTATGCCATTTCCTTACCAACGCGTTAAATTAATATTATACATTTCTCAGGTGAGATAAGAAACTATTTTTCTCAACGACAGTGAAACCCCGCGGTTTTACACGGAAACTGTTGTACTTATATGGAAAAGTGACTTTTACTATCTAACAACGTGTCCCGATGTGAACTCATTTTGTACTTTTATTGACATTGAGATTTTATTTCATTATTGATATATGATACTTGATGTATAACGATGGTTTCATCCTCGACTTTCTACACAGTGTAACTTATCTACACTATGTAAACGTAAAAGGAAATAACAATGATCGACAAAACGTCGGTGTATTGTTCGTCGAGATCTGTCGGACCAGCTTATTATTATCTCGTGGGTTTTCGTTAGCGGTTACACTTTTTTGCGCAACCCAGTTAAAATTTTTTTTCACGACCCTGCTGTACAACTAATGAAATTAGATTTAAACACAATATTTATATACAGTTCAATGGACTGCCACAACTATAGGCACCAGCAAACTGCAATTTTAAGTATCTGATGATCGACTACTATTAGTTTAAGTAAATTATTTCCATTATTACGTGCAGTGTATAAAAATATTATTCTTCTTTTATTATTTATAATTAGAAAATTTGTATGTTTTTCTCCGTTAATACATTTTACTTTAGGCACCTTTACCTATTTTGCATATAAAACGTAAAAGTGTGCAGGTGATCAACTGATATTTTAAATTTTAATCATTAATCTATGTTGTGCCTACACGACAAAATATATGGGTCAGATTTGAAATCGAACAATTAAACGACGTAAGTACAAATAATAAAAACAGTGCCTATATATACATATATAATAATATACGTTTTTATAACGCTGAGCAAATACATAATATAAGTACGTTTATTAGTTGTGCTTAGGTTTCGAATTAAAACGGTTCGTTAATTTATGCAACGCGTGCATTATTATAGCAGTATTATGTTATTATAACGCCATATATATATACGCTATATATACGTTCTCGAGCCTTGAACTTGATTTCGGACTCAATTGTTAAACGCTAGCGTATTAGTCACGGTCAATACCTCTATTATACGTATTTATGTATTATTATTATTATTATATTTTCGTCGCCAGTCCATATGGTATTAAGGTGTAGTGCTTTATTTTTCCCAAATTTTTAAGATATATACGATGTTGGGGCTTCTCAAAGGGAATAAAACTTCATTTGACTTCTGTATTTTTCGAGTTACATACGCATCTCGGATTTCGAACGCAATTTAGTAACACTTCAATGAGCAAAAAAAAAAAAATTCGAGTTGTTAAAGTTTTCGAGTTACTAGGTTTGAGTTATCGAGACTCGACTTTTATAAGTTAGCACCGAGGAATGAGGATACTTAATGATAATAAATATTATGTTATATGATATTAAGGTACAGTGCGTTGTTTCTTCCAATTGCCTAAGATATATTCGATTTTGCGGTGTTGTCGTGGAGAACATTATACTTCAGTCGATAACTACAATCTCAATAGAGGAATAAAAATAAATTTGACTTGTGTATTTTTCTAGTAATATACTTCTCAAACACAACTTAAAAACACTTCAAGGGGCAAAAAAAAGAATTTGATTTTTCAAGGTTTTCGAATTATTGAGGTTCGAGTTATCGAGACTCACGAATCACGACTGTATATTACGTTATCACCGGGGTACGCGTAATTATGATAATAAATAATAATATAATCGTTTGTTACGATCGTGAACTATTAATGATAAATAATTGACACTGATCTGACGGGTCGGTAACCAGCTGAGAGGGTTTTCGGCGACGTCGGGGCGAAAGCGATTGCATTTTCATAAACGTTCTGTCACAAATTATTATTGTAATATTATGGTCGATAAACCTGCGGCGGCGTAAGTAGTTTGCCGATGATTTATCGCGGACGGAATCTCCAGGCTATATAATAATAATAATAATAATAATCAGACAGATGTATAATATAATACATACCTATAGTAACATCGGATGGCGTTTCGTCAGAAAATGTGAAAGCACAACTCTACACACATGCATATATATTATAATAATAATATAATGTTATGTAGTTATATATATATATTTTACGTTTTCGGCAGAGAATTGAAAAATCACGTGGCCGACACAATGCGTGCTCAATGGAAGGACCGCAAACGAAATAATATTATACTGCGTGAGTTTAGCTGGTAACCTATCACATTTTCTCTTTCAGCCGCGAAGTCCGTCGCCGACTCATCTCTTTGGAAGAATTTTCACCGACGCTCCCGGATAAGCTTCCGGAAGGGCTTTCTGCAGTCCGGACGGCCGCCACATAGCACACAATATTGTAATGAGTACCGCGAATCGGCAACCTGTTCGTGGTGGGAGGGGCTTAAAAGTATTCATTTTAAAAATAGTTATCAATTAAACACTGCATATTATATCTTATTCACATTTTGTAGACTCACCCCCCCCCATATTAGCTGCACTGAATATAATACAATATTATTAAACATCGCGTGTACGTCTAATCACTGTGGCCGTGTGGGTACACGCTTTACAGGTATATTATTATGCATTAGAGTAATTGTTGATAATATTATACACTTCAAGTCTTCAATTCCATAGAATATTATAGCGTGAATGAGTCTCGCCGGCTACGTTGCAAACTCTGATTACCTACCGTAGCGATAACCACGTCAATATAACATAATAGCGCGTTTCAGAGATACTGATCGAGAATACATTTCTGGGATTACAGAAAGAAAGGAAGAGACAGAGAGAGATACAGGGATACAGAGAGATGTAAAGAGAGACAGACAGACGGACAGAGATAGGGAGGTGATACTCCCGAGACTGGTAGGTATTTTTGGAGTTATTTGTGGCCGTGACAGTAAAAAATTTGCAACGATATAATTTAAAATAGAAGAAAAATCAGCTTCTATACATGTCGTAGTTGACCGCTGGTTATGACTAGAATAATAATAAACACGCACCGTATAATATGACGATGTAATGTTACAATAATGACGAGATAAGTCGGTGGTGAAACAAAATACCTCTTACCTATGTACATTCAGTTTTTTACGTTTTTTACGCAACCAGAAGTTTGAAGTTGAGAACATGTAAGACTGATAATATAAAAAAAAAAAAAAAATTCAATTTAAGAAAATAATATCTTATTCGTCTAAATAATATAAAAATGAATTACGACTATAAATACTTAATATAATAACAATAGCAATAATTGTAGTTGTATCATAGATTCTTACATAATTCTCATATTTTATAACTATACATTGTTTCTTACTTCCACTTTTTAAGTGTTCTAATATTATATGGTTTATAGAGGTACCTAATATATTATACTAATATAATAATAATATGAAGGTCGGCGTCGCACCCTTACATGAGGTCGGTGCCCCAGTGACCTTGACCCAGTAAAGCTCTTCCTCGTCCCGGCTATTGCCACCTACTCGAATTCCTACGGAGGCCAATCATGCACGCACACACACACACACACACATAGACACACACATAGACACACACAGACACACACAGACACACACAGACACACAGACACACATACTGCAGAGGCGAGTCAGGTCCGATCACACGCGCTCTCCGTGTTTGCATATACGGATTAATATGAAAATAAACTTCTCGCATTGTACGGACGACCACACTTACACATTAGAGCTAGGTAGTGCGCTGGGTGTCCGGTGTCTGCGACACGGTCCCGTTATTTTATTATAATTTTTTAGTTTTGATTTTATTCGAAAACCCATGAAATTCGGCCTGTTATAGTAATAATAAATGACGATCGACCGTTAAAAGACTAAAGGAGTGAGAAAATTTTGAGTCTGAAAAAAAAAATATTATATGGTATCCGCGCGGGGGGCGCCCGATTAGGTGTAGAAAGATAATATGCGGGAATATAATGATATTCGGTCGTGTGTTTGGTGGTGTAGGGCAACATATTACACAAACCACTTTTTTTTATTAGATTCATATTGAGAATGGAAATATTAATTGTCCGGAAGAGTGGAAAAAAAACAGAGTTACACGATTTAAATGAATGAAAACGACTTTTTCCAACAGTTTATTTTTTTTGTGTCATTCACACTTATATGTTACAGAATGGGGCAGTGAAATGGCCGATTTAAAAAAAAAAAAACGTTCATCTCGATTATTATATTTTATGGCTCACACATTTTTTGATATCAATGGTCTATTAAATATGATTAAATTTAAAATTATGATTCGTAAATTGAATATATTATCTGAAATGTAAAATAATAAATTAAATAATATTCATTATGTTAAATATTATACATAGAAAATAAGTGTTTCTTTTAATATTTATTTTTTAATAGGTAGCTAAGAATATATTTTTTAACGGATTCAGTTCAGTTGAAACTATAAAATATTTATCGTTAAATACATTGAATTTTTTATTTTTAGATAACCTAAATCCAATAGAACAGAACTAATTTCATTGGACAACTTTACTGTCAAACTAATATTAAGTGTTCCTCAAAAAACGGTGTTACTTGCTACAACAACAGGTTTTAAATGTTTTCAAGCTGTATATTATTAAAATTGAAAAACATTATTAATGATTACTATATAGTATAATATTCTTGTGATAAATCGAAACTATACATGCGTGTGAAATAGAAAAAGTATTTTCTTAAAAATTTTAATAATGATAAATCGAAATATTTTGTTTGATTTTCTATCTACCTAATAAGTAGTATTTTACTAGTTTTTCGCAATTAACTATACATACCTACATATTGCTAAAGGTAGTAAGTCTTGTTCGATTTTTGATCAATAAACATAGGAGATTCTCAAGAAAATATTTTTAATATTTAGTAAGAGAACTCTTTCTATTTAAGACGTGATAACATGTAACACGTCGTGAAATAAAAAAAAAAATATAATCATATTTTATCAAATGTGTTCATCATTTTAGCCAATAAAATATTGTATTGTAAATTTCGATCGAGCTACATTACAGTAATATTATTACAAGTAATTATATTTTAATGAGTGTTCTAAGACGTGTAGACAAACACAAACAAAAGTTTCAATTATAAAACAAATTAGATATTTTTCACTTTCATTTCGACTTAATGGGTACGAAAACAATTTCACTTCCAAATACGTTGTCTAGTAAACTTGTATTTTATTGTCTGTTGCGTAGTTATGTTTAATTCGATTGTGTATTCCACTGGGCAATGGGTACAGCAGGCACCTACACAAATGCAGTAGACAAAATATAATCAATAATGCATGTGATACAACGCTGAACGTATAATATGTAGGTAAAGACATCATATTATTGTCTGTGTCGTGATTATTTTCAATCTAATCCCATGCCCACTTTTAATATTATGTGGGTTTCTGGATATTTATGTTATTTCTATAGATCGTCTTAACTAATTTACTAATATTATATTTTACCCTAAATTTTAAATATCAACGTAAGCTGCTATCACATTTTACAAGTTGTATAATGCAGGGCATCGGTGTTGGACTTTCCGACATTTTACTCCATAATGAATATTAGGTATATTAAAGTACTATCAAAATATCGAACTAAAGCATTATGACACATAATAATTCCAAACTAATTCTAACAATTACACTTAAAACCAAAATATTATATTGTACCATTATTAAGTTCACAAACTGTACAGTGTACATACTATAGGTAGGTATTTTGTATTTATGAAATAATATGTAAAAATCTTCTTCGATTTAAATTTAAAAAAAGTTTGCGCAATAATCGTAAACTTTAAATGTCAACTGCAATTTTTGCTGAAGTACTTGATATTATAATACCTCTACTTATAATATACGAACTTGGTTCTGCAAATTAAAACACTCGTATACTTTTATAAGCCAATCATCGTACTCATTCTGTCGTGATGCCTATCCGAATGAGTGATTTTTTTTTTCCGAGATGCTACATTGGCTGCGTGTGCTTATAATAAACATGGTACCGTGTCACGCACAACGAAAC
This sequence comes from Macrosiphum euphorbiae, assembly GCA_949089665.1. NCBI lineage: Eukaryota > Metazoa > Arthropoda > Insecta > Hemiptera > Aphididae > Macrosiphum > Macrosiphum euphorbiae. Next base: position 1,414,928 of record CARXXK010000005.1, on the reverse strand, counting down.
GAAATAAAATCTTCCAATAACTTTTTTCCACTTCTATTTTAATATTCATCGACTAAAAAAGTGTTCGATCATCGCGTGCTGGTTGGGAAACGAATTAAAATTCCATAACACCATCGAATCGGCCGCGGACGTAGGTACATTGAATTTCACTTTCAAATCGGGGTGATAATACACGTCTGTGGGTAGACTGATGCAGACACACCTTGATAATAATAATATGTGGATGTAGATTTTCACATTTTCCATCGTCGAGACAAGATATTCCAGTATCAAGCGGCCAGACCATAAAATAAAAAAATTGATACGTCGTACCTACCACCACAGCTTGGTACAACTATACAATAATAGCTCTATAGTGTAATGCCAAGAATTTATTACGAACATGTGTCAAGGAGTCGTGTATATGATTTAGTGTCGTATAGAATAACAAGCGCAGCTATCGTCTCCGTTATTTTCAGGTTATTTCCGAGATGTATAATAATAATATTTTACAATCCCGTTGCAAAAATCTTCGTATCCAGCAGCCCTTCAGTTTAGTGAATATATTATAAAAATATGTTTTTATATCATCAATTTATATGAAATAATAATTGTTGTAGAAATAATGTCGTGAAGCGTATATGCTCAAATGTGGCGTAAAACCGTCGTTCAACCGAATCAATACGTCGCGAAGAAAGTTGTAATTCTGGTATATTCATCTCTTATAATAATAATAATATGAAAGAAACAGCTCAATCGAGTTATTCACTGCAGCGAGATAACAACATAGTTTATATGGAATGTTATTTTAGTGAAAGAAAGGATTGGTTATCGCGCGCGGGCATTGCAGATGGAATGACACATATATAGCTTACTAATAATATATAATATTATACATTTGTAATTATTTCAATTATTCTGCTTCCCACGGAAATATTATTATCCGCTGCAGCAAGGAAAAGCGTGTAAATATATGCATTGAATATGTCTCGGTGTACAGAACACAACAATTAGAAAACTATTATATATAATTTATGTCCACGTTTCGTGTACCCTTTGTAGCGATAATATTATCGTCTTGTCCGAAGACGCTTACCCTTATATATAAAACATAAATTTTTTGTCTGCAAACCTTTGAATAACCATTTGTTGTGAGTGTTATATATCCATCATTGCACAGGATCGCTATAGTCTGCAGTCGAGCAGGTACCGCAGGATTGCAGGAGCCTGCAGTGGCCCTAGATTAATATTCGATTTGTTTGACAAATTATAAATTAATATGTTCAGCCAGAGGCTGGCTCGTTTTCGGGTCACTTATGGTAATTTTGAACTTTTTCGTAAGACAGTTGCACATCGTTTGATTTTTGGGTTGTACATCATTTGCGCATCGACCGTTTAAAAGGTCGTACATCATTTGTGCATCAATATTAGTTAACAAAAGAACTGAAAAAAGGTGTGTACCTTTTTAAAGGCCGTTTAAATATTATCTCGTCACGAGATTTTAGGTACATTATAAGTATCGAAAGAACCAACAAAATACATAGGTAGCTATAATAGCAAACCGATATTATAATTACATGTTCTGCATTTCTATTTCGATTCCAACAGCGCAAGGTCGATTGGTACCTACACTGACTTATTATAATGATACACTCGTCGCCGGGTGTGCACACAAAAGTGTTGGTCGTCTTAAGGCGGAAGTTAAGCATTTCGTATACGTGTAATCGGTTAATGGTCACTCGGATACCAATCTACCGTGGTTGGCATCATCTCAAGTCCCGGCCGTTTTCGCATTACACGAGATATACCTATATATTAAACTATAACTCAGTGCGAAATAAAATGAAGTCGCTAAATTTAGTAGGTAGCGAGCAATGCGCAAGTAGGTACCTACCTATCATATTATAACAAGAATGTATATTTAAAAAAATAAATAATATATTATGTACAGTTACGACGTGTGTAGGTATGTTTTCTGTTAATATTTCATCTAACCTCATTCCGTGTAAAATATCAACTCCCATAAACGACGCTGACCCCACAATACTATAATAAAATAAAATATTATTATTATTATTATTATCTTCTTAAGTATTTTTTTGCATACATTTTAGAGAAAACGTCGCCGAGCTTGCTTATCTCGTGTCGTTCATACGCATAACCATAAAATATAGTGTGTAAAAACCTACCAATGTGAGTTCGTGTGTGTGTGTGTACTTATCTCTGTTTCGTATTTAAAAATATAATAGTAATAAAAAAAAATATGAATAATTATATTCGAACATCGAACAACGAGTCGTAAGGCTTTTATAGTCCTCGTGCCGTTCAGACTGTAACAAAAGTCGTGGAATACGCGGTTCATACCTATATCTTACTATTATTGTTGATAATATGGACGAGGATTTCATTTTTTTTTTTTAGTAAATTGGGTTGGATTCACCTTTAATAACGGTCTGCACTGGGTTAGGTTCATCTGAGTATTTCAAGTACTAGAAGTACCTACGGAGTACGAGAAGCCCCGGGCGTACAGTGATTTTGTAATTAATATACCCGCGACTGCTCGTTCATCATTGTCACCTCATATTATGAATGGTTTTAGATGGCGGTTATTGTACCACAGTCGGTACGCACAATAAAATAACGTGCAGAGTAATTTATTTGTCTAGTTAAAATACGATTTTCGATAAAAAAAAATCCCAATTATGCATATTTAATTCATTCAAAGTTATCACTTTTTTTAAAATAAAATTTAGTAAGAAATAAAAAGTGTAATACGGGCAGTGGATCATCACACCTACCAAGGAGTAATAATTTTGTATTCATTAAATTATTTAAGCGTGTGAAAGAAAACCTGTCGGTGATTCGAAATGGTCGGGGTTTCCAATGGACTATATAAATGAATTGCTGAATCCGTTTAGTAAAAATAACGAAAGAGAGAGACCCGACTATTCACTCAGAGTCAAACATTTTTCAAAGTTATATTATATGATTTGCGTAAAATTATCCAAGTAAACATTGTTTTACCGACTAGCAATCCTAAACACCTTTTTTTTTTATGAATAAAAGTACAAAAGTTATATTTAACTTTTTAAAATTGATAGTTAAAACAAAAAGTTATAATTAAGTCTTAATTATTCAAAACAGATTTGAAGATAATTGCTCTGAACGTATTCAAAAACAATTTTACAAAAAAAAAAAAATATACAGTACTACTTATTTGGCTGGGAAAATGGATTTCTTATTTGGGTATAAATACTCTCAAATAATATTTAATTTTTCTAAAATACTTAAAATTCTTATTAGGTTATTATTACATTATAGATCACAACCTGCTACCACTTCATAAGAGATTACCTAATTTCCACCATGCCTGTAAATCTACCATTTGAGTCCAAATTTAATCTGTATAATTTAATCTATCGTATAATATTATGTGTAAGATCTACATATCTCGACGATTTGCGGTCAAAACAAGCTCAACGGATATACAATTAAATGTCGATCGCATTTCATTATTTATATACATCAGATATAGTCGTACAAAATATAAGGTATTTATATTGATATATGAATATATTATTATAAGCTGCGGGTAACATATATATATAAAAAGTAATCGATTTTTAATCATTTTTTATTATTATTAATAAAAACTGAGGCCGCCCGCAATAACGCCGTCTTTTATATAGTTTTTCCGGTTACCAGTTTTCTTCCGGTTGGTCGCGCAGGTATCTACCTAACCTGTATACCTACACAAATACACCATTAATAAAATTTTTAAAAAAAATGTGTCACACGAGCGTATATACACATACTAATAATATATAGACAATAACGATAATCGTAATATACAGATTATATACCTAGTGATAATATTAGTAATAATAATATTATGGAAACCGGGTCGGGTCTGCGGTGTGGACGAAAAGATCGGCGGCCTTGGGAGAGTGCCGCGAAATTCCACTCATCGCGGACGGGTCGACACATGCAAATGAGCTTAGGTCGTATATCGGACGGGTCATAATTATTATTGCGACGACTGATTTTTTTTTTTTATTTTAAATCCGATCGCACGGTGCGTGCGCCCCCGGGCCCGGGTTCCCAGCCCGGCGAATGGCGCCCGAAGCTGAGGTCTGGCCGAGAAACTAGAGCAAACAAATAAATCGACTGTACCTATATTATAATATGTATATTATAAATATTATAATACTATACCTACGCAAGGCGCGGACGAGTACACACACGTGTGCGTTCGTAGATCTCCCGTATCTAACGGGAACCGCGAGATTAATAATATTATAATATAATATTGTAATAATAACGAGCAATCACATATAGTAATACTACGACAAGGTATAATAATCAACGACAACTGTACCCGCAGTAATATTGTTAGGCATGTGCTGCCGAGTTGGCTGATGACCGTTTAAGATAAATTTTGTAGGATTCCACAGGTCGAAAAAATACGCCTCGTGGACCGAACGATTGATAGCGATGTACATAAAATAATACAATTCGTTTTTATTTCCCGATTGAATGATTTATGACTTATGATGTAAACGTACTATATAGCAAACAACAAGAAGTTCATCTATGGTCTGTCGATACAATCAGTATGACAGTATAGACAATATCGTTAGAGTACTATTATAGATTCGACGTTTGGCGTGTAATGAAGTGATGCGAGGAAGGTCTACAAGTAGGTATAATTCGAAGACTACAGCACCCAGTGCGGGTAATTTTGATATAATAATAGTATTATATCATGAAAGTATAGACTTGCGATACCCTCGGTTATCTGTATCAATCGATCAAAGGTTGATAGATCTGTGAAAGCCAATATGCTATGGGTCACTGCAGCATGGAAGCAAAGATTCAGAATCAATCGTTGGGAAAAGATGAGCCACGTTGAGGATTTCAGAGCACTTTCAAAGGCCGCTTATTTCGTATAGGGGCCGTTATCATTTAAAACAAGAATGTCGCAGGACTCGTTCTACTCAATTCAAGGATAGAGCATTTGAGTCAGTTTACAAAATAAGTTAAGGTACGTATAATAAATGTAAATACTATATGTAGGTACCTATACTTAATGGTCAAAATATTTATGAGTGAAATAGAAACATTATTAAGGTATGATATGTATTTTTAAGATATAATTTATAAACACTCATTATTTATTTGTTTACCGTGTATTTCATTATATTATTATATTCACTAAATTAAACATAATATACAATAAATTTAAATGTAACTTATGTGTAGTATACTTATGAGTTATTTATCCGCATTTTAATTGACCCCATTAACCGGTGTACCTATAATGAGTAAAATAAACGAGCTTTGTATGTAATATAAGAGTAAATTCACTATTTTAGTCCAAAATGTGAGTCAATTAACCGCGAATACTGCAATAAGCGGTGACTACTGCATAAAAATTGGAGCAAAAATTAATAGAACCATTAAATTGTCCAAAAACCGTAAAATCCAAACACTATACTAGTAATAATTTAATATAGTTACAATTATATTTTAAGCACATAATAGAATAGGTATGTGTTTAACGCATAAGTCACGCTAGATAAACTCGTTACCGGCTTTAGATGCTTTTTGGGAGACGCTTAATCATACACCGTTCTCTACAGTTTTAATATTTGTTTTTACTCGTTTCAGATGATGTCCCAAAGAAGTTACTATATTTAGCCACCGCAGGCCTAGCCAAAAACCATCATCACTATCGTATGAAAAATAATTATCGTATCGGTACCTATACTACCTATAGGTATACCTATATTATATATAATTGTTTGGACGCAGTAGTCGATCGGTCGCAAGTCATATTATGATGTCTGGTCCCAGACATATTAAGGCGTATAGCGAGCACACGGCCGAGTACGACTGTATACCAAATGTGGTCTTCGCGTATACCTAATATACCTACTACCTATGTCTATAATATGAACACGAAGACGTACGGTAATTATTATTATTATTATTGTTATTATAGATGTTGACTCGGACTCGGTTCGCCGATGGCGTCGGAATACGCGGAACGCCACGCCGTGCCACTACGCGGTCGTCGGACGTGACCGGCGCTAATTTCCATTCCGTGCGACCGAGCTGGCGCGTGCTGCTTAAAAACCGACAAACTGCATATTATTATTATTATTGCAGGTCCACACGTTCTGCGGATGAAAAGGCATTTTGGAAATTTCACAGACTTACGGCCCGAGACTTAGGGTCAACATTTCGAGCCAGTGTCTGCGGCAACAATATACTTGCCGTTCTTGTGCGGTAATTATCGGCAAGCGTGTGCAGACCAGAACTCGTTTTTGGAGGCGAAGCCTTCATTTAACTACTGCATTTAGGGCTTTGGTCAAATCCACTCTTACATCGACAACATTGCAACGACATTTGCAAAATACTCAAATCAGTGTTAGTTTTTGAAATCATGTACAAAAATTGATTTACTCTTAGTGACCAAATCGATGATGCAATTAAATACAATTTAGTATTTTGCTCTAACCATGTTATAGGGGTGGAAATATGTCACTATAGTGATAATCCTCCAGAGATCTGCAATTTGCATCTATTGCAGCTCCCACATTACGTGTAGGACGTAGGTACCCGCACCAGGTATATACCAGATTATCCATTTAGGTAACACCATTTATGAGCCACTCTATAGCGACCTATAGGGATTGAAATGCGAAGCATTAAGATCATTCCCAGAGTCTCAAGGATTATATTGTGTGCACAATAATTTGGTGTCAATATTACTGAACTACTTCAGTAATTTCCACGTCTATAATCTTCGTGTAAACGTACATTAATTTATAATATATATAGGTATATTACATTTTCTGTTCCACAATTTGTTTTCACGGACAATGGCCATGCATCGTAATACTGTCCATTGACTTGTTTTTATTACAACAATCGTTTCTATAAATGAACAAACTTGGATGCTAGTGGCACCCGGGGGGGGGGGCTTGTAGAGATGTAACCGCGTCGTTCCATAAAATCTGAACATAAAATTATAAAGCAGATAATTTTAAAGTTCATTAAAAAAAAAAAAAATTATATATTTTCATTGTTAGAATACCTAATGAGCTTAAAAGATTAAATAACACTAAATAACAATTATATTAAAAAGGTCATACGAATAAAATTAATTATGAAAAATGTTTATAAATTAATAACTATATATAATATCCTCTTCCGATGAATATTTATTCTGATTTAGATTTTGATCTTCGAGTGTAGTTGTATAAACGATTCAATTATTTGGTCATTGATCGGCGGGTGACTGCAATATAATAGCAAGGCGTTAAAATAATTCAAAAACCACAAAAACCGTCTGGCATTCATTGTGATAACCTGCAGAAATGTCAACAGGTGGTAGACGACCGCACGTCATGATAATGTAACGAGCATTATTACAATAATATACAAAAATTATATTATTATTCTTGATCCACGACCACAAACTGTATTATATACATCATAATAATCTGATGTGTCAAACACGGTGAAATTCGAGCCCTAATATCCTTTAATAATATGTCGCAATCACTTTTACTATAAAGCGACAGTTTTGTATTTATAACATTCGTTCCGACGGCGATAGATGAATAAGGTGACCACAGCAGCTATTATAATAATATATAGTAGGACCTACGCCGCTATAAGTTATAACATATGCCATTTTGAACAATAGTATAATACAAATAGGTACATTGTACGCATAATAATTATCACTGTCTTAAAATAAAAATAATATACCGTGCCTACACGTACGTTACTCGATGATAGTTGAAATAATAATAATAATAATATTGTTTAGAAGGTGACGACAGCTGCAGCATCAGCTATTAAACTATATTATATTATAGTACCACCCACGATATACAGGGTGATCAATTTAACATAAGACACTTATTATACCAAAAGTAGATGGTATTAAACGATAAAGTGTCTTACGTTAGATGGATCACCCTGTATTATAACCTATGCTGCTTTGGACGATAATACAAAATATACATTGTACGCATTATTGTCCTTATTACCTACAACAACTGTCTTTAAACAAAATAAAATTAACGAGCGTACACGTACGACGATCGTTGAAATCATAATATCATTCGCCGCCGTCGCGGTCGGGCCCGTTCGCTTTTAAACGACGATGACGGACGTGGAGACACGAAGCAGATGAATATCTATTTGACGTCCTGTCGTCCCGGGCGCCCTGCGGACGTTATAGTCGCGCCGATTGTGTCCGATGTATAGAGGTACAATGTAATAATAATGATAATTGTCGAGCACGTCGGAGATTATTACTCTCCCATCACGTCTCTGGATCCAGGTCAGTTTTAATATAGGTACGTACATTAGCTGGTACCAAAAGAACGTGATCGGGAATTATAATCTCTTTCGGCTTCTAGAAAGAAAACCTGCTGCCGCATCGAAACCGTAGTCGTTTTTATCTCTATTTATTTTAGATAAAAAAAAAAAAAATTGTTTTGTCTTATAACTGAATATAATATAACATTATGTTTTTTTTTTCAGTTTCCATTTAAGAGTAGAGGAATAAAAATAGTATTTTTTTTTGCTTAAAATAAATTGTTCGTGTACGAAATAACGCTATAAACTATAATATTATATATATGCATATTATTTATCGCCTATAAAAATAAACTAGTAGACAATTTTAATTTATTCATAGTATAAATTATATGCTATTTAACATAATAGATAATATACATTTTTTTTTTTAAGATTTGTTATGAAATAATTTTTAGTGGCCAAACAAATATATACAAATATATACGGTAATAATGTTACTACAGGTACCTTCGGGACTGAACACAAACAGGCTGTAAACTGTAATAACTAAGAGATGGTAACAATAATTATTGCCAATAATAAATTACAGTAATATGCTTATATTTTTGTATAATATTATATATGTTGTCACCGTATATTGTCGAGGTACGGTGTTTCTGACGAAAATGAACAATTATCGTTGCACCTTTTCTATATTTTATATTTACTATTAATTAGATAACATTAATATTTTCACTTTTTTCGTTCAAATAATAATATGATATTGTGACTGATACACAAACGTATAAACAGGTAAACTGACTTGGCATTAAGACCGCACATTTTCAGTGTCAAATTTATTGTAATATAGTATTATAATATTGATATTTCATATTATATTGAATTTTAAACGATTTTCGTTGATTATTATTACTTCAATATTCGTCGATTAGAGATATTATAGCCTGTAGATAATTATGAAATAGCGTTATAGTCTAATAATAATTATATCCAGTAGTACTTAGGCGTATATACTACTTCCTGTACAGCTGTACCTAATCCTCCTCAAATACAATATTCGATTTCTTCGATTGAAATATTACACCTTTTATATAATAATTGGAAAATAATATTACGAATCGATATTATGTCGGTGCCGTGAAAAACGTCAGTAGGTATATAAATACAACCGTAAGTAAAAGTGGAGATGATATATAAAACGAATTACGATTTATAACACGATATATAAAACAGTTTCCCTTGATTGGACGACGATGTTATGTAACATTTGTTTTCGATAGAAAATAAAAATAATACTCCCGGAACTGTCGAGATTTTTTTATTTACTACTTCATTTTTAGTTTAATAGTCGTACTCGACAACTATATTTTATATGGCGTAGTAGCAGAATGATAAAATTATTTTCACCAAACGAATGTGTATAAAAAAAAACATTTTACAGTAGGTATATATACTTATAAAGAACTATAAAGACAAAATATCCAACATAAGAAAGTAAATCCGAATAATATTGAGTGATATGAAGTTGAATTTTACGAAAATATTAAAAATTACATTAGAGCACTATTTTGCAAAATCGAAGGTTTTTTATAGCCAAAAGATGGAGAGTTTAACCGTGCATACTGCATATTATTATATTACTTGCAGTTTAATATAATATTAATATCTATAATGACTTACTATCGTTGTCAAACAGTTGTTTGGTACTTATTGAAACGTTACATACTTACATCTAATATAATATTGTACTGTACACATTAATGCAGGCCGTCAAAGTGCATAAAACGAAAAAAAAAATAGTAGACGGTATAGTGTTTTATAAAATGTAAATTTACATGGTAATCATTAATCAACATAATAATTTCAGTATCAATTCGACGAACAATAAAAATGTATAATTATACATTTATACCCGAATTCACCTGTTACATTATACTTCTAAAACGAAGTTAACACGCTAATCCGAAAGCAGACTCATTAATAAAAAATAAAAATAAAACCGGAATATCATACCTGTTCAAGAATTTTTTTTTATGGCATAAATATAATGTGTGTAAACGGCCTCTTGACCTATCGGCGAAAGTTATAACACATATTTAAACATTGAATTTGAATACCGGATTTTAAATTACATATTTTTATTTCATTCAAACGTAAATTGTACATATTTCATTAATATGTTCGCATCTTTATGAAAGCATTTTCGTAGAAATTACAACCATAAAAACGAAACACTTTGCGTGGTGTATACATTTTGGTGCACACAGAAAGAAAATAATTAATTAATTACCGACTTTTTATTGTTTAATGCTAAATAAATTTTATACAACATTGTATAACAACGAATGTACATCGAATGTATTTTTGCAACAGCGATCACCGCGATCATAATACTTATACCTACATGAAAATCACAAAGAGACGTACCCCCAAAATAAGTAAATATAATATTATATGTACAATATATTATTATTATATTATATTTACAACGAATAAATAACAACAGAATCTAACAAGAACTTAAATAATATGATTGTTAGACACGTTAGACGTTTTGTTTATTAGATACCGAGTTAATAATAATAATAGTGTAATACTATTGTATACTCCGCAGCTGACACGTTTAGAGACTTTAACGACCGGATCTGACAGTGATCACGCGTGAGACGATTCCATCCGTCCTAACCCAAACTGCAGTGTTTTTCGAATTCTGTTTTAATTCCAAATAAAATGGTTCGTTAAAAATGTGAGAGTGACGGACCGAATTTGTCCGATATGGATAAAAATAATAAAAATAAATAAAAAGTGAAACTTCCGGCACGCCGCCGAAATCATCACTGCACATATGTGACGTGAATTATGTGATTATTATATTATTGTAGGTACCTGTGTAACATAATAACAAATCGTTTGATCGAAAGTCCATTGATATTCGTGTGTATGTTATTATTATCGTGCACGCCGAAGAATATCGAAAAGAAACGAACGAATTGTCAGTGCCCTGCAGTCGTCATTCGGGATCGGATTCGAGTCTGCAGAATATTATTTCGATGATTCTCTGGGGGGATCGTCGTGACGCTCGCCGACTGTTGGACAGGCGTATTGCACGAGGCTGCAGAGATGCGAGAGGCTTAATATTATATTTAATAACAATAACGATAATGATGACGACGATGATAACAATAACAATAAAATAATAATATTAATAATAATAGACCCACCTCGGGCGATGGCGCTTGCCTCCGAGCTAAAACAATTAAGTGAAAACGACGACGACACGAGCGCGCCATACAGCGTACCTTATAATATACTTCTGCAGTGTAATAATCGGTAAACGCCGACCGATTGAAATTCATGACTATTGTGAGTAACAATAAGCGCGAGTAGTGTATATAGGTAGTAATTTATTGTGATAATAATATTATATTGATCGGATACAATGCTCGTGGACCGGTATATGATAATATAATACACGACATTGGCGATCCAATACTCTTCTGCGGTGTGTCGCCCGGACGTTAGCGACGTAGGTACGTAAACAATAAATAAATACAGTCTCACAATCATGAAGCAAAGAAGAATATTATTGTTTCAAAAGTTCCGATGACTTATCTCCGGGCTACTATCGTCGTCGCATGACTGCGTATTTCATTTCATTATTATATTGTCGATATATGTTTTACCATCGTCGTCGTCGTCGTGTGAGTGTGTGATTACTATCGTAAATCAACGATCCATTATTGTACACAGGTAAGTACCTATAAGCAGAGGCGGCTCGGAGGAGGTGTATTACTATTTGATTCACGTGACTTATAAAAATAATAATGGTTGGGTGTTCTATTATGGTTGAAAAAGGTAAACAATATTTAAATGTTATTTAACCACTGTAGGAACCAGCTACGAATTCACTATTTGGAGATTTGAAAAAATTGTTAAGCATAGGTATGGTGTACAAATATTAAATATGAGTCGAGGGAAAAAAAGTTATATCAATAATCATAATAATGTTGATTGCCTATTTTATTAATTAATATCTATATGGACAGTTATCGCGGGCACCGATTCGCTCGTTTCACTAGTGGCTTATGTTTACTATCATAATATTATCATATACCTAGAGTGGTTTTCCATTTCGTACACGTCTTATAGTCTCGTGACTATTCTATTATTAAAACCGAGCGTTTTATTATAAGATTGTTTGAACATTTCACATCACTGAGACTTAATGGAATTATATCGAATATACGTTTAATAAGCTATGTCAACAACTCAAGAAACTTTTCGAACTTGCGGTTTAAATATCATCCGGACTGACCATACATAACAGATGTACATAACTTTATCGAGAGCCTAATTCATTGCTATCAGATATCTTTCAGAAAAAAATATTCGAGTAATACGCACAGTGTACTCACAGAATAATAATAAAAAAAAAAAATGTTTGAAATCCGCAATTTTACGTGTTATTCATGTTTAAAATATATTATTATTCTTTAACACTGAATAGCGATCAAATCCACTTTATAGAAATCAAATAGTATAGTTGTTATGAAGACTACTTCAACACGCGATATGTCTGCAGTTAAATACACACATGTGTATTATTATGACTGAAATCTGAGTACGATTTGCTCAAGTGTCGACAACTGCGGTTTTTACGGAAACGAATAATACTTTGTTCTGAAAACGAGCGTGCGCAGTATACGAGTTAATTATATTTTTGATTTACGGTATAACCGACAATTAAAGAAGAAAACTGAAACAATGAGAATGAATAATACAGCGACAACAACCACAACAATAATAATAATGATATGTGACGAATTAAAATATAATATTTTTTGTTTTTTTTTTTGGCGAAATGATACTATACGCGACGGCGGCGAATCGGCACGTGGGATTTTTCGTTCTTCTCAGACGGCACTTGTAAACAAATTAAAAACGAAGTGAAAAATATAAAATATTTTATAACATTATAATATTTCTATATCAAATCGACTGCTGCTGTGCGACTACAATAAACACGCGTGCAGCATATTACTGGCACTGAGCTGAGTTTCGCGAGTAAGATGGTAAAAACGTATTCTGCGGAACCGTCTGGAGTCGTCTCGTCCTCGACTCGGGCCACCGCCGTCGTATAATACCATAATACCGTCGAAGTGGTCGCGACCGGATTATCGTATTGTAATATTATGGTTAACGATAACGACAGTGTCCGCGGCGCAAGTACGCGAGCCACGTTCACGGCCGAAGAAAGGCGCCGCCGCCGCCGCCGACGACTGCGGACAAGAAAGTCGGGTAAAATGGGCGGGCGCGGGACGGGCAGAGTACGCGGCTGCAGAGTGGGCTGCCCGGACGGATGTTGCAGTGTCCGGTCCGCGGAGGGCGGGCGGCGGGGAGGGGCAATAGTTACGATGCGCGCCGCGCCGTCGCCGTGTGCAGCGGGTTCGGTAAAAAGCGAAAACCTGCGGACAGCCTCCACAATAAATACGCCGGCCGCCCCGACAGTTGTATCATTACAGTCGTACAGTTCAAAGGAACAACAACAACCACAGCGATCAGCACCAGCAGCAGCAGCCATCACAACCACCTGCAGCTAGCTACGTTCAGCAGAGCAATTCTTCGTGATCGAAAAATCGAAAAACCAACCACAATCACCATGAGTGTCGCGTTTAAGTTCGGATTAGTAGTGTTGTCGGCGTGCGTGTGCTTGGCTTCGGCCGACCCGATCCCCGCAGCGGCGGTCAGGACACAGGACGATGGATGTGCCGGAAACCAGGACTCGTTCGCGTGCGCACAGATGCAGTTCTACCGGGCCGCCCGGTCTTTCTTCGACCAGGACAAGGTTGATCTGTTAGGAGGTTTGTCCCTCGTCAAGACCGAGAAGAAGGGTAGGTCCCTCGCCGAGAACTCCGAAGATGTCAACAACGTCGAGAACGCCAAAGACTCCAACGACCGCGAGACCGCACTCGAGGACTTCACCATGCACAAGGTAATGCGTTTCTTCCAAGAGAGGACCCTCCACTGGAACTTGTCGCCAATCGTCACCGAAGTCTCTGAAACCGCCCGCAGCGTCGTCGACCAAATCCCAACACAATTCAAATCCAAAATCTCCAACTACATCGAAGAAGGTAAAAAACAAAATTCAATACAATTATTTTAGTTAGATATGATAGTTTGTTTTCGCTACGATGAAGTATATAGCTAAACGTTTTGAATTCTTAATTAACTTAAATTATTAGTAATAGTTTGACACGGACAATTAATTATTCTACTGCCGACTAGCAATATTTACATAATATTTAATTCATTAGAGGACAGTCGAGGCTCATTGTTTTATTACTTTGGCTTAAATTCGGTATTTAATTTTCTTTTAAACGCCAATCAAAACTTAATCGTTCCTATTAATAACCACAATCTATTTTGACAAGTTTTCTGTCATTTTTATGCATTACAGTTTTTTTCTTAATGAGAATCATAAAAGTATATGATTAAAAAAAACACACTTCTTGAGGCGTTCAAATAGTCATTTACTTTTTATTCATTAGTTCCGACTAATTATCGATCGTATAATATTGTCACATTTATTGGCAATTTGCGGTGCAATTACTACCTACTATGGTACAAATGAAACAAATCGAAATGTAATCTAATTATCTCGCACGTGTTCGATTACTATGTACTAAAATGAAACGTTTTCAAAACAGGCCGTGGTATCCTCAAGAAGAAGAAGTTCTTGAAGCATCTTATCCCACTCTTGATCGCTCTGAAAGTCAAATTATCCGCCTTTGTCGTTATCGCCTACGTCGTCATCGCTTTGATCGCCAAGAAGGCTCTGTTGGCCTCTGTCATCTCTCTGCTCGTTTCCGGATTCATTGGTATCAGAAAATTGTTGGCCGCTCAACACCAAACACCTCACCATGAAGTGGTAAGTTCCTCGTTATTTATTTTTTACTCATAATGGGGGCTGAGACACTCAAAATTCAAAATATTCATGTGTCGCACGATATTAATTATACTACAACAATACGTTCAAAACTCTCGAGGTATAATTTTAACTTTGACGGAACTCAAGAGATCGCGAACTCTATACACAAAATCCTCTCCCCGGGGCATATCATTATCGTCTAGTGGGCGACAATTATTCACCCCCCCTCCCCGCAATCCCGATCCTCGCTGTTTAACAATATTATTAATTACGAATATTTTTTGTTCTGGTGATCGCAGATCGAGACACACGCCGGACACGGTAGCTACGGTAGCAGCGCCCCAAGCGGTTACAGCGCATCCAGCTCCGGATGGGACAGCTACGGAGGAGGACACGACGCCCACGGATCATACTCCAACAACGTTGGACAGACCTTGGCCTACGGTGGACAAAAGCCAGTTGCCAGATAGAGACTACGGTAAGTCAGAGTAAAATATCATATAATAATAGGTGATCGTTACCACCGTCGTATAAAACACACGCACACACGTGCCCACATCATATATTATAATAAACTGATGCACCTACGGCGGTCAAGGATGACATCACACAAATACGGTGCTTTTATTCTATATAAATCCGCGGTCGTCCGACCGTAAACCCGGACGGACATCTGAATGCGTCGCACTCGTTTTCTAGGTTAATGACGGCCGCGGAGGCGGCGTTTTTAATCCAACTCTCCGCCGCCGGTCGTTGTGTACATTCACCCGGTGGTTAGATCGCCTTATAAAAATATATACAATAAATAATAACGTTTCATCGCCGGCCTCGGGATATATACACATATATAATACACT
This sequence comes from Macrosiphum euphorbiae, assembly GCA_949089665.1. NCBI lineage: Eukaryota > Metazoa > Arthropoda > Insecta > Hemiptera > Aphididae > Macrosiphum > Macrosiphum euphorbiae. The sequence goes on along the minus strand of CARXXK010000005.1, from coordinate 1,398,821 downwards.
CGACTACGACGACGAAGACGGTTAAAACATAACACGCGCAGTATAAATAATAATAATAATAATAATAATATACACGTTTTGATAATGTTTAATGCATTGTAGGCGTGTGTGTAATCGAATCGCTTTTGGACCACGCGGGGGGGACCCCCTCGGGAGAAACGATCAACGGACGAGGTGAAAGTCGGGCAAGTTCAAGGGGGACCGGGTGTGCCGTGATTCGTTTATTTGTATTATATATTCCTTATTTTGTGAGCTCGGCATCCACACGTGGCACACGCTCGCAGACCCGTTTGAGAGATTTCGAATCGATAGATGATCGTTTTTCCGGGCGAGTGAAAGCTGTCGTACTACCAAACTGGTTTTCGGGTCTTCGGCGTTTATTTGGATTTCCGGAGGCCGAGAAACTCGAGCTGATTCTCACCTCGACGACGCGATAATAATATGTAGTTCGGGGCGGTGTCCAACGTAGTTTTTATACATTATCATTATATTATATATATTGTGTGTGCGCATGTACGTCGAACTGGTTTTGACGATAGTATTACGATGATAATAATATTAACTATGATGATAAAATCACCGTCTTCTCGGCGCTGATCAACATTGTACGCCGAGAACTCGTTTTGATTTTTTTCATATTTTGTATTCCCAGTACACCACCACCACCACCACCACCACCACCACCTCTTTAATCTTATGATTTTTCGGGATCCGATGATGGCGACGCCTTTATACTAATACGAAAATTTTTTTGTTTTTCTGTTTCCAGACGTGAAAGGCAAGCCTGACTATTTGTATATATATAATATTTGTGCAAGGTCTTGCCCGCCGCAGCTCAACAACAATGGTGAAAACAACATCAGCAAAAAATACACAAAAAAAACTCACAAATTATTTATTTCAAATTATCATCGATTCCGACGCGGCGCGACACGTAACTCATACGACACCGGGACGACGAGCCATCGACTGCCGACATTTTTTATTCAAACAAGTCGATGATTCGGCTACTCGCGTATATTTACGACAACTACTACGATAGGGACCACGTGACTGACATACCTATTACCGACGCGACATTTATATAATATCATCATCCTCTCGTACCCGACTCGTTAATTATTTATATTTAATTTTTATAATAATATTATATTATGACTCTTTACTTGGTAGGTTGACATTAACCCGACAAACCCGAAACGGATATGGTGTCATCCACACGACTGACACGTTGACTGAACGTACCTATGTAATATTTTTACCATAATTTATTTTCAAAAATAACCATAACTACGCATATATTATATAGCATAATAATATTATAATGACAAATAGATATGTGCCAAAGACATAATAATAATAATAATATATCAACAATAATTATTATAATACTACGTGTAGGACATGACTGACTTTATAGCCCCACTCGTTGACTTCACTGACTTTGACCGTCGTCGTGATGCACTGTCATGACGACCATCAAAATAACGACCATTTGACAACACTAGCTGACAACGTATATAACCGACTCGATTAGCTTATCCGCTCATACTATACTTAGTCGTATCGGACGTAAGATAATTATATTTATTTATTTTTATCCGTTTTGTAAAAGATTTGTATTTTTTATTTAATAAATAAAAGCATTTAGTTATTGCCAAAGAAAATGTCAATACGAAAGTTATATCTCAGTGTTTAGTATATTATTTCATTTTATCATCGTTTCTGTTGTCCAAGTCTATATGCTGTGACCAAACAGTGTCTCGGCAACTATCGTTATACACTTTGCACTACTTAATAACTGCCATGTGTCAGTTGTATTCGTTCGTTTGTACTTCAGCACCGAAATTGCCTACACGCACGCCTGCCTGTGTGTGTACAACGATGGTACTACAGCATATTATCTACCTTTTGTTCAAAAAAAAAAAAATGAACCAGAAAAACTTTCACTCGGACAGTAATATCGCAGTGTTCATTGGAAAAACCTCATCGTCCCGCCGAACTGGTAGGTGTACCACACTCGCTCGATTCTCTTGCCGTTGAATATAATAATATTCCATCTTTTAATACACAAACAAATAACCATTATATATATATATATATATATATACACATATAACATATATAAACATATACACATTTGTATAGATATATCATAATATACACACACACACACACACACACACACACACACACATACATAGTAGGTATATACATTTTCCAATTTCAACTTTGTCAGACACACACTTTGTTTGCGATTCATTCATCGCACATACATTAAAAAATAAAATAAAACGTGTACGTGAGGTTTGCAATAACGTTGACACGATAAACCAATTACGGCGATTGAATGGAAAAGCATTATTCATCTGCGGCACGTTTCTAACACGACGTGGCGTATATACGAGTCGTTCCGTCCGTTGTGTTATCAATGGTACATTGGTACCTATCACTGCAGTCGGACCACAGGTGGTTGCCGATAACTATATCTAACAAAATATTAACATCTTTCAAATTAAAAAAAATAAAAATATTACAATAGTGTTATAGGTAGGCAAGTGGTATACGACAACCCGCGCCCGGTCCAGCAATACTGAACAGTTATGGCGAGGGCGGTGTTGATAGGTAAGATCGATACCGTTGTGTGTTTTTCTAACAGATGATTCAAATGAAATAACAAATAGCTATTATCCATTACAATAACAATATTATCATAAGTCTGCGGAGGAGTGCCTATAGAGAAGTATGCGAGTTGTTTACTCGTCGACCAACGACACTAAAGTGCACTCGATGAAACATTATGCGATCGTCATGATCACATAGTTTTGTTATCATATATAGTTGTGTGCAGGTATATGAAATCTCCGCAACAACAAGAACGGCCCCAATCATCGTTAGCTGCTGCAGGCAACAAAATAATATAATATTCCGTAAGGGAGTGTTGGTATTATTATTTTATATTATTATGTGTACACCTCCTATCTTTCACCGGCTCGCGATTCGAAAGCACGCCGCCGCCGTGTGTACAAATAATAATAATGTGCGATTTTTTTTTTTTTAATGCCAGACACAAATCATCACAATACGCGATTAACTGCATATTTTTATAACGAATCGTTAGAACGGTTTTCTCAAATTAGGCCATCAACAAGACGTATCCATCTATGATAATATAGGTACCTACATAGCTGCTTCAACTGCAAGAAAGGCGCACACAAAGTACGCACACTTTTCACCTGATGCAATGGTAGGTACAACATCGAGTTGTATATTGATACGTTCAGTCCGAACCACTCGTTTCTCAAAATGTTTGGTGGACCTAAATAATTATATTATTATATTTATAGATATCGGAATCCATGTAGTCATGTTTCCGTGTAGTTTCACAGAACAAGTATTCGAATTGGGTCACATTCAAATGTATTAAGTGAACATGAAAATATTTCTACGCATATAGGTATCCTATGTATGTGTGCATATGAATATATATTTATCCAATAATAATAATAATCATAAAACAGGGAAAGTTTGTCTTATAAACCACACACACACACGCTTTTGAATAATTTACGGCAGCTGTTTATATAAATATTTATAATAATATAAAACTTTAAAGACAATATATATATATATTGTCTATTTTTATGGATTGATCATGATAATCAAATCTCTCCGGTTGTAATACAATATATTACGTCGGTTTTAGTAGTTTTGAACACGTTTTCTATTAATATAATATCGTACATGGGTTGACTGACCGAATAATGAATTTTGTCTTTTGAGTTTACTATAGAGTATATAGGTATATAACCCACGCAGATCCCATTTCACATAAAAATTTAAATAAATCTAATTACAACATTAAGAACGCTGTATTATAATTACACTGATAAAACATATGACCTGAAACGCACATCCGGACTAGCGATAAATAATAATAAATTGCTTCCCAATAAAATATTATGCTATTGTTAAAGAAGAAAAAATATATTTTGGTGATGTTTCTTTTTAAATGAACGATGTAATAATGTATATATCATTACCAATTTATTATAGAGGTACGTCCTCTGAAGACAAATTTAAAATATTATACCTGTGCTCCCATCTAGTGGCATGAATTAAATGTAGTAAAAATTTACGAATAAATTATTACGGGTGGGAGGTGTGTGAGCGTTAAGTTGCTTATTAAACGCGCCGTTTATTTGCCTCCCTTTCACACGTCTTATAATATTATCAACTGAATAAAGACATTTTTACGATCGAAATTTTTTCTCGTAGACAACCAAGACAACAAAAAGAAAAAATACGTAAGACCTCACTTGGTAAGACATTGATGAACATGTTTTTTCAATATTACAATAATAAATTATTACAATAGAAATTATTATAATATTATAATATTGTTTATGCGTTCATCACAGTATTATAATATTTCGATGTCACCATATCCACTAATAATACATTTCTAATAATTGTTACAAAAATTGCGTCTTATGAATTTCAGATAGGCCCCCCAACCAGCCAAAATACACAACGTTCATATTGTCAGTATTTAGATTTGATCGAATACTAGTTGCCAACAAAATATTACAATAATGAATCAACGAATAATACATCAACGATATCAATTAATATACGATAGTATACTGCAGTAAAGTGAACAATATTTTGTAAAAAAAATTAATACCTCATGACCTGTGCAGTGTAACCAAATATAGTTGTTTGATATTCTATCGAATGAAAACAGCTTATAATAGGTCAGATTGTACTCAGTAAAATTTAGTACCAATTTACGGCATGTATTCCCACGCCTTAAATATTTAACTTTCTTTAATTATGTACTTTTTTTTGAGGAGGAAGGGACTCATTTCTGCAGCTCGTAACACTTTCTAAATTTTGATTTTTTTTTTCAAACCAACGTATCATTATATCAATAACTAATATTATTTGGGAATACTTCGTAGTTGTTAATCTTTATTGTATCCAATTCATACGTGGGTAATGGCGTCGAATTGTGAATAAATCCATTATAAAATTATGATTTGTACATGGCGTACCTTGTACGATACGTACCTTGCTCGCATTCGTTATTTTAAAAATAAGTTTTATAGCCGTGAAAATGCGAACAGGGTGGAACCTACCTATATATACCATATACATACTATAATATTATAATATGTACAAAGATTTACAAATTCAAGAAATCTTTAATTTAATATGTCAAATATATAATATTATATATATATATAAATACATATAATATTTTTATTTAATATAATATAAAAAGTGAATCTCATAAACTATTCACAAAGAACCTTCTGGATCCAAACCCCGCAACGGGAATTTTTTAATTTTCAATATCTGTTACTTTTAGAGCTTTTATTTTTATATAAATCTCCATTTGAGTGGTTATATACAGGGTGAACCACCCCTTTCTATTCTTCAATGATACAGTTATTCAAAATCTGATTTTTGGAACTCTTAAATATATTTAAATACATTTAAAGATCATATTTTCATATTATTCTTTATATTCTTAGTATCATTTTTTTCTTGTAGAGATACGAACTTCTATTTTCCAAATGAGAACAACCTTTCCCCTTCTACCATAAATAATGTGGTGGATCATTTTTCTGAAAAGTTTGACGTGTTAGAATCAAAATTCGTATACGAGTAGATTTTGAGTTATTTAACTGACACAACGGTAAGGTATGGGAGATACGGTGATTTGAACATTTTATATTGATATTAATTATCTATCAACATTTTATATTTTGTTAAAATGGCCTAGTAAATATTACACCCAATATAGCATATTATATCAAAAAATGTTTAATGCCATTTCTAAGGACTTCTATCCTTGGTACCTACAAATAGCTTAACAACAACTAAAAACTATTCGTTCAAATTCTTATTTAGGTACTTTCTTAAAAAATGTCCAATAAATAATTTCCAGTATAAAGGGGGGGGGGGAGGGTTTCGTGTGAAAAGCAGAAGGTTGTATAGCCACATGATTATTAAATCAAAAAAAAGGTAGGTAGTCATCATGCTTGCTACCCCGCATACAATATTACAAATTTTCCATCGTTGGGATGATACACGACGGCGTGAAGTTAATTGTAAAATCTGAATATATTATAATGTTAGCAGTCGTTGGATACATAAACGAGATATAGTGTTAACTGCTTGAATAATCTTTACGCGTGTGAAATTTTTTCGTATAGTTAAATAATAAATAATTTCTATTTGATAATCTAGAGATCGGTCAATGTGGGACATAATAATTAAAAACTTAACTTATAGCTCTTAGCAAAAGTAGAAGTAGTAGTAGTAGTTGTAGTCTGTAGTAGTGCAGCTGTAACGAAGGTTGGTGGGTTGGAATGCCGATCTTAGAAACGCTATTGATTGAGCAGTTTTCAGGTGCAATGCCCTGACGCGTGTAACGTTTTTATTTTTGTTAAATATTACGATTATATATGTTTTCAATTTTTATGGTCGTAAGTCATATAGTATAATATATTCATTGTACGTTTTATGATTTATTAAATCAATTTTGGCGGCTCGGCAGGGACGCTTCCGGGAGCCGGATTCGCCGGAAGCAAAGTATTTTTCCACTGCAGGTCCGATGTGATTGAAAGACAAAAAAAAAAAAGTAGAGTGTTATTATAGTAGTACCGCCTAATAGTTGTAATAGTAGTTGCGATCGTCCATTATTTTTATATTATCATATAATATCTATTATATCGTAGGTAGTGTAGTGTCAATAAAACGTGAGTAAAAATTGACATCATAGTTAGCACATCGTTACCTACATTATTATTGTAAGTAGTAACTGTTAAATGGAAAATATGGGTTAGAATAATACGCGCATTATTATTATTATCGCTACCTATTCAGTTGAAATATAATATATTATATTATCGTGTAGTTTCCCGGCGGTCGGCGGGATTCGTGTAGTTTATACAAATTTGCGAGACAATATATTATACTTAGTGGCGAGCATACTAGCAAATCGCTTTACGACGTACCTATATATTTTATATTATGGTATGGCTGTGGGTAAGGTTTCGGCTGTGGACGAGCGTTTGCATTTCGTGAGCACGTCGTTAAAGCGTTTAAGCGACGACCGCCGTCACCCAAAGACCAGTATAATATAATAATACGCTGCTAATAATACCTTTATGGTATAATATATTATTGTAATCATACCACGAATGATACCACCTCTATACAACGAGATTATTGGAACAAATCGCTGTTGCAGTCGTATACGTCTTATATAGTTTATACATATATTATTATTATCATAATATTTTACAGAGTGTCTTAGACCCCGTCGAAAATAATTTTTTTCCTGCTCATATAATTAGTTATAATTTATGTTATATATAGTCACATATAGTATAATATTTTGTTGGCTTGCTTGGCTGAGAATAAAACAATTATTAAACTAAATACGTATAAGTACTTACATATACTATTAGTGTAAATATTTTTACAGTTGTAGAATTATCACTGTTTAAATGTACTGTTCAATTGATATAGACTTGTCACATTGTAGCACTGCGGGTAAGTCTTAGATTTAAATAGTAAAAGATTAGGTATATTTTAAGTATCACAGGAACGATCAACTACACCCTGTATACACTATACAATAATAATAATAATAAATAAATAAATTTGTGTGTGTTGATCGCGATTGAATGCGACACTCTGGCTGACCTGCAGCAATCATTTGTCAAATTGATTTGGAACGTGAACTACCAATAACATATATACTTATTGATATATTATACTTATAGATATTGATATTATGTGAGCCATTTTCTGCACTCGTGCTGACCCAATGAAGTGTATATGTTATATACCTAGGCGACACGACGTTGTATAATATAAATTAACATATATATATGTTTATAACATTGTAATAGTAGCTGCCTCTAATTTATATACCTACTCACCGGTATATTTATACATACTTGCGATGTAGATTTTGCTCGCGCCCGGTTAACGGTGTGACCTTGTTACCTATTATAGCCGTTTAGCCACCGAGCAGTATACCGCGGTCGTAACCATCGTCTCTAGAGGCGACGATGTTGGGTTGGCCGCGTTTTACATAGGTATATCGTATACATGCATACAATATAATATAATTTATAAATTTACAATATTTATAAAAAATTATATTATATATGTACGTACCTATATGGTCGATTATATTACCCTCGTTGGACAGCGATATAGGTACGATATGATATGATCGTAACTGTTGCAGTTGAAATTCATTATTTTTATTTAATTCGAACACTATGTGGTCTGCGAGTATTATAATTATAATAATATTATGCCTATATCACTCGGTAGAATGTATCCTCAAAGAAAATGTTATAAAATCATTATTAAAGTGGAAGCACGACCTAAAATCTTTGGGACAAGTGTCCCAGAAAAAAAAATGTTTGGGTGAATATAGTATTTTAGGGGTAGGTAGCCAGGTGGTTTGAAAAATATTTACTGCCACATGATTAACATTTTTTTTTCACCGCTATACTTACGTCACTAAAACAAGACGTAAGTACATGATGTAGTGCACACGATTTACATTACTGTAAACTAATAATTATTGTATACTGTTTAAATTTATCCGTCTGAAGACAATTTTAAATGTTTCAAATAGGTACGACATGTAGAGCAAACTGCACAATTCTATAATTATACACTTCATAATTATTTATGAAAATACCTATATATTGGTCTACATAAAAAGTTAAAACGTGTTTTAAAAGTTTTTCTATCACACGTGTAGTCAGTTACTCGACACTCAGTCACAACGGGTTAGGTTAGGTTAAGTCATATTAATATATTATTTTAATCTTGTTTTCTCGCGCTTTATGTATTTCTGCGTACCTATATAATAATATATAATAAATATATTATAGGTACTGCATTACAATTATATCTAATATAATTTGTACAGTTTATAACATTATACGTGCCTGGGACCCGTAAAATATAATAGTATAATAGACACGAACCGTGGCCGTTTATAACCATTTCAGCTATCATAATATTAAGTGTAGTCCAGTTACGTCTCGGTGTCGGGCGTCAAATTCTCCTCCGGGCGTTGAAGTCTCCCGGACCGGCGTCGGTGTGCTGCGGCGCGGTCGAGTAGTCGTGCGGCTCGTGTATCGCGTGTCGCCGAAACGTAATATTTGAATAATAATTTGGCATATTAAATTATAATATTATCTACGTATACCTACATGCATAGTGAGGTGTATAAAAATAATATGTTTTCACCTCGGGCGACGGTACCCTCGATGTGGCACACTCGATGATAGGGGCCCTCGCGACATTATAATATAATTTTTTTTCCCAAACATTTTTTTTACACCGATCGACATTTGACCCGTACTCGCGTATGCAGCTTATAACATATGACCTACAAAGATGCGCTTGAGCTCTCGTACACGACCCGAGCTCGCGAATCGGATCCGCGGGGTTATCGCGATGGGAACACCTCCGGTACAGCGTGTATACATTTTCGACATGACCACGACAGCACGCACGAGCTGCAGTACCTATGTATAGCGTCAAGGACGCGCATCGCGAGTTCCGACTGACCACGTATTGTCACATCATACTTAAGATATCACTGCATATGGAACGCCGATGACGCCTATAGTATAATATTATCTATTTGGTATTCAGTTTTCGTCAACCGCCCACGTGACTGCGTTTACATTTGTATAGACACTATATTATTGTGCAGGTATAGGTATATAATAAATGATTGCGAAATATATATAGTATTGTGAGAAAAATAAACACTATATATATCGGACCATCCGTTAAGTATAATAATATGCTGCTATTACGGATTTTATTATGATAGGTATATGGGTACCAGCTATAGTATATTATTTAATACTGTATATTACATATATATTATAATATGTACGCGGCGTATAATATGATATACGGTTCTGACGATAAAATTTGTAATGGCCGAATACCTACGAAAATTATATACGACGACGCGGCACTGCACAGCAGTCAAAACAATTAATCGGAATAAGTATAGGTTCGTGTATCATATGCGTAATACGCGTACTATATACACTCTGCCGTAAAACGTTTTGTAAGTACAATTATTATATCAACGGCTCAACATATTATAAACCTATAGCTAATTCCATGTGTACGAGCTTACAATACGATTTGAATAATAACAACGATTTCGTATTTGTAGATTTTTTGTTCCGATCTTAATATTATAGGTACGAGAGTAAAAATTTATAAAATAAACAACGATCTCGAAATTCTTTGCAGTGTAACGAATGCCAACAATATGAAAAATATAGTCGATAATTAATTTATATACTTTGCACTAGAATATAACGCATATAAAGTACACCCGACCTCAGTGCAAATCCCGCGAAGGCTGTTCGAAATGATAATGGTAATAATGATAGCAGTGGTGTATGTAAATAAACTCTTATGCGTCGAAAAGAAATTGTTATATCGATCGTGCCTTCTACTCCTAAAAGTACGTGTGAGCCTCGACTACCCATAAATCCAACAGGTAGGTTGTGAGCATGGTTGTATATTATACGTCTTGTACCTAGATTCAATAATTTGGATACTGCGCACCGCAACGTGATTGTGGTTAGACGACAACGAAGGAGCAATATATCGTAACATTATTTTCGATCATATTTAAAATTAAAATTAAAATTGAAATTCCGGACCCTCGAACGCGTCGTCGTCCGAGTGAAATCCGCTAACGAGAACCTATATAATATACCTACACAATATTATAATGTATGCGATTCCTGCAAATGAGATGCGTATTTGGGAAACAAAATAAATATTATCAATATAAAATATGCGACGAACCGTGTCGTTAATATAGTACGCGGTTATACGGTTTTTCGATGAGCATACTTGACAGACTACTAGTCGGTCGTCTATGTATAATAATATGATATTGCGCGTTGAAAATATTAATCTTTTAATCGCATTATATTACAATTTAACACGCTCGGCCACGACGACCGATGATGTCCGTACAACACAAGTCGTATAATATATGTTAGTTGTTACTATAGTAATATAATAATAATTAATAATATATAAATGTAGGTAGGTACGCGACGCGTTCCAGTTTTGCTCGCCGCGAGGAAGATGCGATCGGCCGAGTGCATTGGTTTTTTAAATATGTATTCGTTTTAGAAATTTTAAATGACTTCACGACAAATTGGTTACGTCTGAAATATCATAACACATAATATTATACGTACAAGTACCTACTTCTGCTGCAGCAGCAGAGTTATCTAAAAGTCACCATAGGTATATAGGTACTTACTATATATATGTGTATAGAAAGTTGTTTTGAAATTATATTCTACGCAAATTGCATTTTTATTGTCAAAGAAAGAAGTTTAATGCGTAAAGACGATTGTACATATACACTATACATATATGTGTACACACATCGAATCGGTATAATATTCACGAATAGAGCTGTTTCAACTGCGGTTTGAATATCCGTCGTAATTAATTTTGAATTTTCTAAATTTACAGACTTTTACTATATACCAACAACCCACCTATATATCGCCGTATTTGTTTTCAATATAAATATATTTTTTAAGTAAATAAATTTAAAACACAATGATTTTGGGAATTTCCTGATATTAGTAGATATATTTTTAAATTATTTATTGTCCATAACATTTTCATAAATGTTATCATAGTTTTAACTATTATAGTATCGGATTGTTTTTCAGGTCTTTCTGTTACATTCTGTATAGGTAAAACGTTATTAAATATCGTTAAGTAAACATCCAATAAAATAATAGGTATTGCAATTTATATTTCTGCAGTAATATTTATATAGATACTAAATTATAGTGCCGTACCCACGTAAATCTACTACACATATAATAATGATACTATGTAGGTACGTTAATAATAATAATTATTATTATTATATTGAGTAGGTACATATCTCGGGACTCATCATTTTCAGTCCTACTTTCAAATATTAGTAAACATTTTGAAATACAATATATTTTGAAAGTAGAATGAATACGAATATTGTATAGTACATTATTAGTACATAATATGATTAATATACAAAAAAAACCGAAGGATTAAACACACATTTTAGAGAGTATACTTATCCTAGGATTTAAAAAAAATTTAAAATGCATTAATTACTGTTTGCATATTTGTATACTTACATATTATAGCAATAACGGATAACGCACTGCTGCACATTTTTAAAGTAAAATATTTAATCACCTCATTAATTATATCATGATATTATCGTTTATCAGTCCTACACTCCTACCTAATTAGTCTAATGGCCATTTCATATTTTTCGAACACCTTGTAAACAGTAAACACGACCTAGTAGTTAGTACGTACTAAAAACGGAAGTTAAATTAATATATCGAAATCGACCAATGACTACATGAACATTTCCATTTTCAAACAATGTGTCTCATATTCAACGAAACAAAAAAGCAATAAAACAAAAAATTATGTATTATATAATATATCGCCGTTAGTTGTCACGTTTTGTTTACGCTCCTTTTTTGAAGACATTTTTCATAGGGGTTTACCATAAAAAAATATTATCGTTTGATGTTTCGTGATCTCAAAAAGTTTAAGAAACACTGCGAGTTTAAGTATGTGGAGGATGGTGGTAGCCTGCTAGTGGCCCTTACTGCAAACACTGCATAGGTAAACGCCGTACGACTATAATAGTATTATGCACGCACCAAGCAACTTAATAGAGTAGGTACTAAATTACTAGAGAACAATGACAACAATATATACATGTATGCGTATGCTAGCAACTTTGTGATAAGCATACAATTTCTGCAAGCTTGTTCCTTATCAGTACATTTATTTTATCATTCAAACGAATTCTAATTATTTGATAATAGTCATGTGTGGCCAATTAGCGACCAAGGAGAAGTGCCGTGCATAAAAATCAAGAAAAAATTCTGACATAAGTATTATTATAGGTAGGTACCTGTATATTTTGTCGTGAGAGTAACTGCAAATACCGCATCAGATACCGCAATATAATGCAGTCAATAAACGGCTCTTTTCAGGCGGCCATCTAACGAGGAAGTGAACCTAGTCGAGAAGCCGCATAACCATTGATTGTTAATAAATGTGTAATCAATTATGTATATAACAATTAATAACCAGAAGTCAACTAATTAAGTGCATGCTCCTTAGCTTCCTAAACATCTAAGGGGTTGCTAATTGAGTGAGGTGTTATCGAAACTGATGTGAGAGCAAGCCGCATAATCGGTGTAAATATAATAGCATTACAATACCAATCATAGGTATACGAAAGACGACATAATGTCTACACACGGGCTTGTGGTACTGTAGTCGGCCGCCCGCCGATGATAAATCGATCGTTTGGCGCTCATTAATAATAATTATGACCGAAGACAATAATAATCATAATAATATAATACCAACACCGCGTATCGTTATCCGGAGACTCGGTGACTGGGCGTTTTTCGACGGTGCGCGGTAGGTATCCAGCTACCTATACAAGTGTATCGTGAGACCTACATGAAATACATTCGCTGGTGGGTAAGTGGGTGGGTTGGGTGTGTGTGTTGTTATATTATTATAAGTGCAGCTATAACCTGTAGTACACAGCGACGATAATACTCCTGCAGGCTCACGCACGCTAGCTTTTGTGTGTGTGTGACGGACTCGGTGGAATATCAATAAAATGTACCTAATACGGTTTGCCGAGGGGTGACGGGTGTTGCAGAGGCAGTCGCGCCGCGGTGGCCTTAATCTATTTTTCTTTTTCTTTTTTTATGCATCTTTACTCGGACCGGAGTCCATTTCAATACTCCGAGGAGACGTCGTGATGTATTATACGACGATTCTTCGCACCGAAATTCGTGTTTAAAAATATTATATTATTGTAATTACTTTATATTATTATATACGAGCTATACTCGCGTCACGTCATATTATATACTTTTTATCACTAAGTAGTTTTTTTTTGTACATATTATATACCTACAGCTACTGCTGCTTGCGGTCCAAGACTTTCGATCCCACTGCGCACGTTATAATATATTATATTGTAATAAATCAATAAAATATGTACAATAATATATTATATTCTCATATACCTTACCGTTGAATTGGTGTCAGTTTTGGCTATTACAATAGTGTGCACTTATAGAACCCGAACGCTGTGAGCACCTACAATCGGCTATATTATTTTTTTGCCCAAGTGCTCACTCAGTCAATCACGGCTCCTGTCAAACATAGGCATACCTACGTCTATGCGGAATATGATATTATGAGCTATATATCTATTGGTTTTATGTTCAAACGTTCCGAAATCATCATCATAGTATTCTTCTTCGAGTATTGTAATTAAAAAAAATTTAAAAAAAACCCATAACCAGAATACGAAAAAAAATATTATTCATTTAACGCGTAGGTATATTTTATGGAATCTGACGGACTTCGCGCCCACTCCTGTTGCACTGATAACAGTAAAAAAAGAAAAGATATCATAGTTTTTCCAATATCCATTCAATAAAATATTATAATATTTAGGCATACCCTGCACAGACGCGCAACACACTTTTAAGAAAAACACGTCTCGCGTATACTTACTGCTGCAAGTGCGTATTTAATTAATATGCGTATATTAATTAGTAAAATGTGTATACGTTTTTCGTATAAATTATAATCATACCGTAACGCGGGCGTCTTGCGGTGTGCGTGCGACGACCATTAGTCTGACAACGGGCGTAAAAAAAAAATAACCTCACACACACGAATTAACGCGTTTAATAGACGGTTTCTATTTGAGTTTTTGGACGAGACGGGGAAAAAAATATATATATTAAAAAAACATAAATATATTTATACACGTGTACCTATCTCCTATATACGTATGTATATTATATACATAGCTGCTGTTGATACCCTACCATACGCGTGTATAGTATTATAATATGTTTTTATATAATATATATATATAGATTTATATATAATATTGTATACGTGTATATAGACATTTTTGATTAATGTTTAGCCAAATTGGTGTCAGGTAGTGACCGTGGCCGCCGCCGCCGTAGTGTATCGAGCGGTCGCGCGTAAGGGCAGCATTCCTGCGGACGGGCACGGCGGCGGCGGCGGCGGCGGCGGCGGCTTCGTTTCTCCAATAACGACGTTGACCTTTGAGTCCCGATACTGGTTGCCGGACGGTCGCCGGATGAAAGTGTTCGACTTTCACTGCTGACTATAATATTATATTCCAATTTTGTTCTCTTTCACATTTGCATTTTATATATCTTTCCGCCGATAATATTCGGATATTATTATAATATATACACATTACCAGCTATATACAGGTATATACCAGCTGCAGCTGCCCACCGCTGTATCATTATCATTATTGTTATCATGGCTGGCATCGTCGAAAGGTCAACGAGCAGCGGCCGCGGCGGACCCCATCGCCGAGTGATTTTCGTGAGATTTGCAGCCGTCGTATTCGCCATCCCCACGTCACCGCCGCCTCTTCACCGACTGATGTTCGGAGTCCGATCGGTGTAATAATATTGTAATATTATTATTATTATATTATACATGTATTACACCCGTAATACGGTGGTGTGCGCATGCGTGCCTGCGCGTGTAATTATAATTCCAAGAGACGATTTTTTTTTTCTTTCTTTCGTTTTCGCGTTCCCGATCGAACACTCCCGGTTTTGCCAAATATTTATATAAGTACATTTTAGTTTTACTTACGGCTATAATAATAATAATAATAATAATGATAGGTACGCCGGTACCCGCGATACCACTTTTGCGTACGACGGGTCTCAATTCCAGTTCCAGTTTAAATGTACTTATATTCGTGTGTGTGTGTGTGTGTGTGTGTGTGTGTGTGTGTGTGTGTACACGATACATATACATTCATTCATAAAACCACTTTCATCATTCACCGGAACTACGACGACGACGACAACGCTCGGTGGTTGTCGAAGCGGTTGTGAAGAATGTAGTTTACGGGAATCACGGAGGTCAATCAGCGTACAGAGTGGTTGGCTGATAATATTAATTTCACAAATCGATACATTATTTCCATATTATTATTTCGCGACACTTGCACCTGAAATCATACGAAAAACATAATAATGGCCCGAAACAGGAACAGCACAATTTAGTAGGCACCTATATTGTGTTCTATTATATAGGTATAGTTTTTTTTTAATTCTGAGCGATGTTTTTCACTTTTATAATATCATATCGACTAGGTTTTGGAGTCCCTGTATTAATGGTATTTGCATTATGATCACTTACTATATTTGTAAATGTGATGGATTGAAAAATATGTATATAAAATCACTGTTTGCATTGATTCTATACGCCAGATGTCGACGATTCTTTATCTCCATAAATAGTGTTTCTTTTTTGTTTTCTCTCTTTTATAGACGCAGGTAATTTTTTTTAATAGAAATATTTGAAGCACAAATGTTTACTATCATACCTACGTGATGTCTGATAGATTTCCGATTTCAACGATAAAATAGATTCTCTTTTAGTTATAATAGTAGTGAATATTACAGTAGGTAGTAGTAGTACGCTGAATGTCACAACTTGTTGTGTTTCGAGTAGTACAACAAATATAAACATGGGGCACGTCTACGATTGGACATTGAATATTTCCAATAAATTAAATTAAAGTTACTTAGGTAGGTGGTGAATGAAGTTCATATTAGTAAATAAGTCAGATATAGGGATATTTGTGAAAAGTACCGAATGTAAAACAATTTTAGAAAAGTTTAATTAGTTCTCATAAACGGGATGATTACGATGATCTCAGTTTAAAAAAATATTTAGTGCTGGATAATCGACATTTTACAATAGTTTTGACAGTAATATTGATCACACGTTAATACGATCAAACGTGTACAGAAAAAGTTCTTGATAATTGTGTCTCAAAGGGCCTATGATGAATGTTTGTTGGTAACTGCGGTATGGCAAAGTATTTCACACCTCAAATAATATCTCATAATATGATAAGTAGCCAATATATTTGAGTAGGTAGTAAAAATGTCAAAAATTTTCTTTGAAATACGCAAATTGTAATAAAAAATGAATACTTATTTTTATTTACTGTCAGGTAATCAGAATGAATTTTCTAATATTTATTGTTATAATTTAGGTACTTACAAACAGTTTTTTAAAAAAGTCCCATAGGGTGCATAAAACTAATTAAACTTGTGGAAAATATTATGGGTCAGTGAGTAGATTTAAAAAATATGTATTCTCAATCCATATTCTACATAATTTATTTGATTCACTTATTAAAAAATATGGTAATAAATACAAAATTAAAACAGTTTGTATGCTCCAATAATCGCTATTTCGAATATCCTATCCTATGGTGATTTAACCATGAGCTGATATAATTAACAATAGCGATGTAAAAATATTATAATAATTGCACAATTTACGTAAAATAAATAAAACATACTTAATATGAAATATTTAAAATAAATCTATTAGATTAACTGTTATATGGTAAACATTCAGTACATTTTTAAGTAATTAAAAATTAAAAAGTAAACAAATAATAATGTAGAACAAACTCTCGTTACAATTCTAAAAAACACAAAAAGAAAACTATAATAATTGAGTTAGTTGAAATATTTTGTGTGAAAACTATTAATATGTTTAATAGTATATAATAGTTTATTTAAATGTTTAAAGAAGTAATGTGAACTAAAATGCCCGAATATGCATCATATACATGACGTACACATTTTGCATCTCACACATGTTCAAATATTTAATAAATAGAGAAACTTAACAATATGTTTAAATATAAATATATCTACATGCGGCTACATTGAATTATATAATTATGGTGACAACAATTTTAACAGAGTAGGCCACTAAATAGTAACGTGGTAACTAAAAATCAAATTAACAAAAAAACACACATCATTGTAAAATCAATATAATCGTCGCTCCTCTGAGATTCTAAAAAAAAAACATAATATTAGGTAAAATGAATAGGCTACCACTCAGATTACATTTTATAATCGAACATAGTATTGAAATGTAATTAATAAGGCTAATAGTCATTTACAGGTTCAAACGCACGGAATAACGGTTTTCTGTAACTAATGATATTTTATCATACCTAGCTAATTGAAAATAAGAATAATGCTGTCAATAAAATAACAAAATTATTTTAAAATCAGATAATTAAAAAAAAAAACTTCTTGTAGGCATATGTTTATTTGAGCGTCTTTTATTCGATCAATGGGAAAATAAAATGAAACAAACTGCACTTAATCATAAACAAAATATTACAAACTGATATATAAGAACATGATCGTAACAACAAATGTCTATATGTGTAGTAACGATCAAATATAAAACCTCTGAACACAAAATATACTTTTAGATTATACCTATGGCCCAATACTAAGGTAAATAATGAAATTGTATCATATTTATTATTTTCGTTAGAAAATTCAATAAAAATGTTTACGACTTCGCTCAAACAAAAAAAATACACAAATGCGTTTAACTATTGTAATAATTTAAGCATTAAAAACGGCCTGCAAAAGTAATACATTTCTAACGAATAAAATTCGTCTCCACACCTGTAACTATTATAATCATTAGAATGTCCAACATTTTTAGAATACATAAATATTATAATTTTTGGATTACGGATTTTTCTGTTCTCTTTTAGAAAAATAATAGTATACATTTATTCCTTCAATTTTATTTTAAATTAGTGAAATTTAACAATGTGAGAATAATCAGAAAATGTCGACGTTAAAGTAAACAGCTTTTTACGTAAGAACAGAAATATTATGTACCTAAGTAGATATGATGATTTTTTGATTATTATGACGTAGTGTTTAAATTCAGATTTCGATTTTTATTACCACGTTTTTCCAAAAATAAATGTCAAACACATCTACGTGGAGATTTAGATAATTGGTCTTTCACTGTTCAGAATGACATTATTAAAATTGGGACAAGCAAGGTGCGTGTGAGTATTATACAGCATGAGGGAAAATTTAAAACGAAAAATGTTTGTTTATTCTTAAGTGTATAATTTCCTTGTATAATAGTATATTCTAAGCGTATCAGCTGTAAAATATCTATAAACTAATCTGAATAAGTATAATATGTAGGATTTTCCAAATATAATCCTTAAAAATATTTAATATTATCAAATTTTCCTACCGCATGTCAAAGCAGAAAAAATCAAAAAAATAACATAACACTGAAGACAACCAAAAGTTTAAGTCTAAATCATGCAAACATTAATCTACTATTTTAAAGATGTTTTTAAAAGGTTAGTTGACGAAGCACGTGTATTGTATACATGTAAATATACGTATACATTTCTCAAAAATATGATTAAGACATAATGTAATTTTGTTCGGATTAAACCTATGGTTAAATAATAATCATATTTCACATTAATTTAGTTCGTAGTGTAAATATTGCAGTACCTATGATATATTATATTAGATATGTATATGCGACACAAATATTTATGGATAGTTTACATGGTTTTAACTTTGAACTTCCCCATACAAAATTGTCTAAACATAAAGTATTAGTATAGTATCAAATTAATATATTAAATCTTATTTATAATTTCATATTATGAATTACATAGTGAGCAAGTCGATAGTGACTAGTAAAATTTTAAGATGTTAATTGTTCACAGTTATAATTTTGTAAATCAACCTGTTTTTAAAAATATTTTTTTTTGTTCTTAAAATGATTAAGTGTTATTTTAATATATTTTGTATGGGGAAATTACCAACTCTTGATAAAACATAAATTATATTTGTAGTTATATCCCAACTCTAATTTAACTCTAAATAAAAAACAACATACACAAATCTAAAGAATATTTTTTCTAATTTAGAAATGTGAACTTTAAGAAAATATAAAATACTTAAAATTAAATATTATATCAAAAAAAGTGTTGTTCAGGGTATTTTCAAACAGTTTATATTAATAATAATACAATAAATTGATATTATATACCTAGTTCCAATTATAAAACAATTCGATCTATGGTGTAATATAACACAATACTAGATGAATATTTTTTTATTTTCAAAATAAATAAAAATTTAGTAGTTTTACTGTAGTGCGAAAAGTATAATACCTAAGAAAAAGACTTTGAAAATCGCAAACGATGTGAATCCGTGTAGCGAACCACGAAATAACAGACATTATACACTCTGTTAAAACCGTATCCAAAGTCATTATTAGCAGTACAAGTTATTATCGAAATTAGCATATGTGGTGTTTAAAATAATAGTAATAATAATAGCGATAATACCGCAGAGTCCATTGAGAACATCAAAAATATATATGCCGCCGGTGTATGTGCGCATGTGTGTGTGTGTGTGTGTGTGTGCGTGTGTGTGTAGAACGCGAAAGGAAGGAGCCGGTAACCGGTAGATAGAGAAAGTCCATCATCTTCCGGGGGTCCAGATCGGTGGCGTCGAAAAGTGGCTGAAGTGCCCGGAACACCGAAGTGGGGGCCCGGTATATAAACATCGGCTGCCATGTCCTACCTATCATACAGTTTTTGGGTTTCGGGGCGACACATCGTGTGCTTTTCAGACTTCAGTGCGATCCGCAACACAAACCATACCTACCCATCTCAACCATGAACTCCTTGAGGATATGTTTTTGCCTGTTCTTGACCGTCGCCTGCGCATGGAGCTTGCCATCTGGCATGGACTCCCAGTCCGTCGGCCACAACTCCATCCAAGGCAAAGAGGACTTATTAGACGGCATCTACAGCGACTGCATTAACAAAGGTTCCGTGTCATGCATCAAATACAAGTTGTTCGCTTACGTCGACAAGGCATTGAACAAGGATGAGATCAACCTGACCGAGGGAGTGACTGTCGTCAGATCGGCCGGAAGCCCGGGAGACGGTGCCCCACGATCATTGTCATTGGACGGCAGTGCAGACCAACCCAAAGACATGGAATCCCTGGTCGTCAAACGCGTCTTGCGTTACCTGAACGAACACTCCATCAAGGTTGACATCAAGGGAGTTGATATGGTCAATGCCGTGTCCAGAACCGGAAAGTCCATCAGCGACATGGTCAGCCAATTGATCGGAGACAACGAAGAAGAAGACTCGTCCGAAGAAAACCGTGGAATCAAAAAGAGTAAGTTCATAATCTTATAATAATTATATCAATGCTATGTTTAAAACGTCGCTTATTTAAAAAAAACTCATACATCGTATAAAAAAAATGCATTTATCGGCCTTTAGAGCATTTGTGAATCACACATAATATTAACTATGACTATAATTTTGATTATTTGACAATCGATCGTTTATATTTCCGAAATATTCATAATCGACAATAGTATATTTATTAAAAGATTATAGTCTTACTGTAGGTGGTTATTACGTATTTACGGTAAATTCGACTTTATAATATTGCTAAATTGATCTGAAAATTATTTAAGTAAATTAATCATCATTAATCGTCATTGATACCTATATTAATTTAACAAGAGAAATAAAATAACTTAAGTTATAAAATTATAATTCTTGCCGACATGAAGTTACAGCTCGCTGTATACAGTGAATACAAACAACTATATATTATCATAACAGTTATTTTGATAAACGTGACTTCAATATTTTGTACAGCCGATTAAAACTAGGTAGTTTTTTGAATTTTATTGTTATTATCGACCCATTTGATTTGAAAATTATTTATGTTATGATAATTTCACTGCATTCGTATTTTTTTTTCTATCTTTACTCGTTATATTTTATTGGTCGACGATATTAACTACATATATACGTTTCATTGATTTATATTATAATATTGTAACAGTAATCCGGCATAACACATGCAATAGCAGTGCGGTCACTACGCTGTTGTTATAATATTATTAATTGCATGTATAGATGGAAAAATAAATTAATGACAGTTATAATAATAATAATGTATCAAACGATGAGATAAACGGTTCGCACACACGTCGTGGTGACTCGGAAAAAGCATCTTGTCGGTGCGACGACGATACTCGGCGCTTACACCTCTGGCCCTCGGGCGACCGTGTGCGGTATAAACGGTAGTTATCTACACCGCAGTCATAATAATAACAACAAAGATGACGACGATAATGTCGTTACCGCGGTAATATTGTATACCGCGCCGGTGACCGCCGGAGAAGAAACGCCGAGCGACTTCCGTAAACGACCCGCGACCCGCCGCCAGATAGGTCGTCCGGACCGCGACGGTTGACGCTCACCCGCCGCTCTGTGTCCCTACTGACCCGATTCCCGAGAGGTCCGTCCAACCCACATTCTATAATAGTCTTGTTTATTATTATTGCGCACAAGTGTGTTTTCGATTAAAAAAAAAAAACCCCGACCGTCAACCGGTCCCCGGCCGCCGCCGCCGCCGCCTCGATTTAATAACACACAGGTGCGTCGTGGTAGTCTGCAGTCGTAGTCGTACCTAAATAGTAATGATACATATTATTATTATTATTATTATCGGAGACGACTTTCTACGCGTCAATCAAATCTCACGAGAATCTGGTTTTCCACATACTCCCACGACACCGCCGAGGCCGTCTTCTTCTTTCTCTTTAACAATAATAATAACATCAGTCGGACACACACACACAAATAAATAGAAATAAACACCCCGCGTTCCAAAGTTCTCACTCGACGGGAAACGACCGGCCGCATAGAAAACGTCGTCGTGCCGCACGAAAAACCGGTTTTAGAAAGTGCTCAACCCCTGCCCGCGCCCACGAGGACCATAGAGGCCATAGAGCAACGCGATACCCGCCAGCGGATGAAAGACACACGACCGTGGTCGTCGCGGTCATCGGGCCGTGAATCCGTAATGCGATATTGATAAAGACTCTCACACGCACGCACGCACATAAAACCACTATGATCGGCCGATCCTCGGCGTTTCCGATTACGTGGTTCGAAACAATAACCGCGATGGTAACCGTATATATACCATAACCCGTAAACTGTCACCGCTCACAACTATAGTATTATACTTACGCTCGTTTCCTTTTTTTTTTGCAGAGAAGAAGAGCAAGCACGTTCTTTTGACCCTGTTGACCCTGTTGAAGATCAAACTCGCCGCCATCCTTCCGTTCGCCATCGGTAAGATCGCCCTCATCGCCGGTAAAGCCTTGTTGTTGGGAACCATCGCACTGGTCCTGTCCCTCATCGGAGTCCTCCAGAAGGTGCTCAGCAAACATCACGAGAAGACCGTCACCTACGAGGTGATCCCACAACACCACCACGAAGTGCACGGTGGACACGACTCTTACGGTAGTGCCGGAGGCGCCGACATCCCATCCGGTGGATACGGTGGTGGTTCTGCCAGCGGCGGCGGATGGGGACGCAGCGTCGACTCCCAACAGATGGCCTACAGCGCCCAAGCACCGCAGACATCCCAATAATCGCCCACGCCAAACGTGAGTTTCCGGTCCGGCTTTTGCGACATCCGCTGCCAATGCGACCCCTGACTTGTCGGGTCACGCTCACATAATTTGCACACACACAAACAGTTGTGCCGTTTGTTTGATTTTCGTTTTTACCGTTTCCAGTAGAAGTCCTCGAGTTGACGACGACCACGACGTATATGATAACACCATCATCGCATATACCTACACCACCACATCGTGTCATACCGGCTGTGCAGCTCACGCACTACTACCCCGACGACAATCAAAGTTCAAACGAGCCATCGAAACGCGAGCTACACCACACGCCAAAGCTCACTAAACTTATTTGTACATTATTTATTTATTATTTATATAATATTTATATTGATATATTTCAACATTGTTTGAAACGTTCATACTATATTTTGATGTTTTCGAAAAAAAACTTTTGTGTATTTTATTTAACTCGCACCGATAGCATCCCTTAGTGACATTATTGTCCAACCACACGTTCCATCCCGAGTCAATTGATGCATAATACGATATTATGTAGGTAGTATTATAGGCTACTAGTTTTACGCGTGAACAATACACGAGCTGTCCACGACGACTCTAGAAGTCATGTATAGGTATACTATGATATACGACTAAATGTGTGACACTAATTTTACGGGACAACAATAGGCATACTATTGCTAACTACCACAAATGTATGTTTTGTTCATAAAGTCTGGTTTGAACATTGATAAAATATAGGTATAGGTAGGTGCTCACCACAGCTACACGATATACAAATAGGAACCTAACTACCCAGCTCGAAATTTGCTCGATAGAAATTCAATTGACGATAGGTATATTAATTGAATACGACGTATTTAATGTTAATAGAAAACTTTTTACATTTTATGAATATCATAATATTATAGCCATAAAACAAACACGTCGTGTTGGACAGTAACGAATATCACGGTTGTAATTTATATGCGATGTGTGTAATGTGTTTGTATATTAAGCTATGACGATGCACATTTCACGACGTTAACATATATTACAGTATTAATTATAGGTAATCTAACCAAGTGAAAAATGAAAAACGATTTCGGAACTATAAATTACCAGCTGCTGTTGGCTTTGAAAACTGAAAAGTTGCGATTAGCTGCGGGTACGATATTATGTAGGCAACAGAATAATAATATGAGCATATTATAATTGATACGTCACATATTATTATTTACCAGCATGAATATATTATCATGTTATATTAGGGTCGTCGAATATTCTAGTATAATGTATTATTATTGAAAAAAAAAAAAATTAAATAAACTATGATAAAACTCGTTTTAGACTCTATGAATAATATAATAATATGTACACCTAATAATTATTTTTGATCGAGGATTTGTAGGTCAGAGTTAATGGCGTTATTCGAACTACGATGTGCTGGACGTATTGGAATCATGTAGTTCTCGCTATTTAACGGGATACGGTTGGCGCTGCAGTGGATACGTGTTCGACAAAGTACGTATAGGTACGTAAATATTAATTCGACGCACACTATACACTCGGTCATAGGTATATTATTATATATATTATAATAGTCGGGGGCCCGAATCAGCAGGACGCTAGTACACTAGGTACCTATAATAATATTATACCATAATTATTATTTTTCTTACACGTCATGTGTGATGATTATGGTACCTAACATTATCGTATTATATTGGAGACCTAATCCGTGTCCGATTGGTTTCGAGTACCTACCGAAGATCGTTGGTTCCGCGCTTAGTCTATCTCGTCGCTAGGTGTAACGAGACTGATATTTAAACGTAAGCGTAAAATATACTCAAAAATAGATATTATTGAAATAATGGTACGATTGAAATCACCATGGCTCGTTTTGAACCCCAAATAAGCGTCTGTGAGCGTCTTTCACATATTTTTATCTCCATAATTTTATTTTTATAATATTATTATGTTTGAAATGTTCAGTGTGCAGCACAGTAAATTGTAATAACGCGTAATCTTATTTTCGG
This sequence comes from Macrosiphum euphorbiae, assembly GCA_949089665.1. Taxonomy (NCBI): domain Eukaryota; kingdom Metazoa; phylum Arthropoda; class Insecta; order Hemiptera; family Aphididae; genus Macrosiphum; species Macrosiphum euphorbiae. The sequence continues at coordinate 1,373,259 of CARXXK010000005.1, read as the reverse complement.
TCGCATCATACATCCATTCCTCCAGCCAACTTGGATGCTCGTTCCTTCCAGTCCAAACCTCCACTAAAGGTTTCTTCATCTTTTTTTCACCACGTAATCCACCTCCCATCTCATACGAGGTTTCCCAGTAGCCTTTTTCCTTCTGGAATCTTTTCAATATGTACTTGAATATATTTTGATTATTACCACAATATGTAGGCCCCTCAGCCCCCAGTCTTCTACATTTTATGGTATTCAATATTATGTTGAGTTTATAAACAAATTAATTCTAATTCGTTATTTGGTTTTAATAGTTGCCGACCAACGTAATAGTTAATACGAATAAAAGATTACAGACATCGAATACATTTATTTATTTTTTTTATTAATCTTTTGTTAAAAATAAATCAAATTCAAATAAAAAAAAAACAACATTGTCATTTGGTTTTTTCGACTGATGTAATTTTCAATTTTACCTATTCATAAAGTTTGAAAACGTAATACAAGATATTTCATGGGTTTATATGACTGGAAATAAAAGTAGTTTTGGATTATTTTGTATGAGCATTGGATTTTTCGGCCAAATTTGAAAAATTTAAAATTATTTTGTAATTTAAAATTCATAACATTGTATATATTACATAGGTATCTAAAGGTTTGAACATTTTATACAGAGTACATGCTGAAACCAATTATAAAAAAAAAATGTTGTGTGATTCAACAAAATACTTTTAATGAACGTCCGTAGTTAAGATTTTGACGAAATTTGATATGCACTCATAAAATATTGATTTTATTATTGTAACTAAAAAAGTGTTAATTTCTAATTTTGATCTGGTACCTAATTAATTTTTATGTCACTTATAAGTAAGTAAAGTATAGGTAAACAGAATGGCGACAGACATTTTGCTAGGTATCTATGTGTCACTTACTCACTTCAAGTCTCCACACTTTTTATCTAAACTTTAAATACTTATTACTATATATTATCAGTAAAAATAAAATTATCAGTTATTTCAAAACTTTATTATTCTCAGAAAAATATTTAAAAATGGTCTAAACTTTTTGAGATACTGATTGATTACTGTAAAAATAAACTCTGATCGCTATGTATATTATGAGTAGATATTCCAATACATTTATAGTTATAATATTTGCAAATAATAAAGTATTATTCATTACAAGTAGGTACTTACAACTTACATTCAATTTACTTATCAAAATCGAAATTTCTTAAAAATTAATATGTGCGACGGTTTCATTTTGAATAATTATCTACCACTTATTTAAGTCGATATTATAATACGTTAAAGACATAAACTTATTTTATGACGGTATTGTATTCAAAAATATTAATGTATTTATTATTTTTCATTCGTCAGAATAACCGTATTACTTTTTTTCGAAACATTGTATACAATTATTATTCTTTCTGTTAAATTATGTATATTAATTTAAAAAAAATTAATAACTATAAAATATGCTCTCTTACAACGAGTAAGAACAAAATTAAATACGAACAGGACACAGTGACTGGATATTGGGCACTCGAGGCGGAAGCTAGACAGTGTTGTATTAGGAACGTTACATGCATTTGATAGGGACGATAAATCGTTTTAAAATTCTGATCGTACCAGTTTTACCTAAAATTAATCAAGAAACAGCTGATGTTGACACACCTAGTGGAAAAACTACTTAATCACTAAACGATATTTATAATATAATATTATTATTATATGACTAAAAAATGTCACTATAAAATCGATCGTTGTTGAATCCATTATAATAATAATACATTAATACATATTACTCACATGCTAATAAATTGCTATTATAATAGCACAAAAATAATACTTAATTTAGATCATAATATATAATAATATTGTTATTATATGATAATACAATGTTATGATTATAAATTATAAAATTATATTATTTACATGTAACTCATTAAAATCCTCTTAAAAGAGACTTTTTAAACGTATTCAATAATTACAGATACAGATGCCTACTTATTTTGAGAAGTATTGAAAATACGTATATTATATGAATACTCAGATAAAAAGAGTATTTGAGTACAAATTCAAATACTTTAAGAAAGTATTTATAGGTACTTTAAAATTTATATAAATACACTTTTTACCTTATAAATCAGCAGGACAAATTTTCTTGTTTTCCGTTAATTTAATAGAGCATTTTACCGTATCATTCACTACAACTATAAAACTCCCATCTGATTTTTTTTGTCAAAATATTAGAATTTTTGGTTGAATAATAAATTCCCAGTATAAAAATATATTATTATAAATTCTAATTTTACATCATTTGATTAAAATTGAAATAGAAAATATTATAATACAAACTAAATAGAATAAATTGTTTAACAATTAGTTTTTGATTTTAAATACAGATACTTTGTTTAAGTACTTTTTTCAAAAGTATTTAAAAAACTTATTTGAGAATTATTTGAAGAGTATTCGAATAATTTTACTCAAATACTTTTCTCGAGTACTTTACAAGAATGCTAATTTATTGCACCTATACGAAAATTGAAAACTTATAGTTTCTGTTGCCTATACATTACTCCGTATTGAGTATACCTATTGATATGTATGTTGGGAAGTATACATTGCATTCCGTAACTAAAGGATTTTATAATTTTTATTAATATTGAAACTATAATAATATTATCATTCGTAGAGCAATAAAAATAATAATCTTATAAGACATAATTGATAATCGTAACATTTAAAAGTTATGTTATATTATACCGTTACAACTTTTGAAATTTTCAAGTACCCCGACATAATATTCTTCTCCAAAAATCAAACTTTTATTAAAACCCAATTTTAATTAAATCTAACTTTTATTAATGTAATATTACTATCATTGTTTGTTTTTGTTTTATTTAAAACCTACAACAATTTTGCATTATTTTTAGATTTGAATTTAATACATGCACCATTGCACCCAGGACTAATGTTTATTTTTTTTTTTTTTGTATAATATTATAATACAATATATTTTATGTATTGATACTTCATATTTTCGTGTGTACAATTTTTTTAATAATAATCTAAGAATAATAATATTTTTTAATGACTTTTTTATCATTATTTTTTTTATCAAAATTAAAAATCTTAAAATGGACTTATTGTAACTGACTATTATTACAGTTAATTTTTAATTATTATCTTAACCATAAAAAACAACAAATAATGTGATCTAATAATTACTACAGTAAAATTCGTTCTGCATTCGTTCTGCTTTTATGAACTAAAAAAAAAAAAAATTCAAATACCTACATGTTTTATTTAGAGCCACCGCAACCGACGAATATCAACATATATTATTATTAAATTATCTGTGCAACAAACAAAATATACCATGTCTGTTGTAATTATAATATTATATTTTAAAATTTACGGTCAAAAATAACGGTTATCATTATTAATTTAATATGATTATTATATAGAACTGGCCAGCACATCATCAGATTCTGATTCAATAATAATTATTCACGTAGGTATGCGGCATGGTTTCAGGTATCTAGAAAAATTATATCGTAATAAATTATGTCAGATAGAATAAAAATAATAATAATTTTCCCAACTCGTGTCAATATAATATTTCTCGACGAGACATCAAAACTAATATTATTACATCAAGTTCGTTCTATAAGAAATTACCATTGTCATACACTGCCAATTAAAATATTACATTGTTAACAATACCTCCGTATCTATTGATTGTTATTCGTTTGAGTATTATAAGTATATTTGAATTTTAAATTGAGTTAGAAATATAATAAGTAGATAGTATAATACTATTCTCAAAATAACCAGCCGCGTGTACTGCGAATGAGTTCAATATTAAAAACTACTATTATTATTATTATTATTATTATTATTATTCTGTTGCAATAGTTTTTGGTATTTTTAATGTAATATACACACGGTCACACTGGGCAAGAAAAACATATAATTTTGAGAACAGCAGAGAGACGTTCACAAGTAGGTTATCAATTATGATAAATAATAAAACAAAATTGACTGTAATATTATTATTTGATTACAATAATATTGTACCTACCTACGACGGGTTTTTCATTTTGTAATTTATTTACTTCATTGAACCATTAAAAAATTTCTAAAAATGAATTAATGCCTTTAAATCATAGATTTTGTCAACACATTGTTACTCATGTTTTGCACCCTGGAGTTTTAGATACAATACAAATATATATACATATACAATCCATCGAAGGTTTCATTGTTTCAGTAATTAAAATATTATAATATACACATTTTAAAAATATGGTATTCGAAACATTTGGTTATTAATTTAAAAATAAATTAATATCATGTGCTCACAATAATGTGATCACCGAATAACTCGTTAAAAGTTGGATTGAATTACAGAAAAAAAAATTCAAAAATGTCTAATCTTATACTCAATACTCATGACCATAGATCAATTCTGCCTATATTACTAACGTTCAGTAAAGTCGATTAACGGTCAGTTATTTTATCCAAAATTACCAATATTTCGTCAATCATACCGATGGACCTGGTAACTGATACCTAGACCTGATAGACTTCTGAAAAATTATTTGAATTTGTTAATAATATGTCTAGGTACTTGAGATCGGCCAGGCTACATTTTTAAAATTTTGCTCTAAAACTCCTATACAGGAGTTTTGATTATTTACAATTTATCCAATTTTCAATGTTTGTTATTCAAAATTTAAATTAAATATCTGAAAATGTGGACAGATCGATCTCAAGTAGACATATTTTTGACGAATTCAAATTACTTTTCATAAGTCTTATAGTGTTCTATCGGTAGGATTGACAATTAAAGTACATAAAAATGAATATATGTATTACATTGTTTATCATTCACGCGAGTGTGTGGGAGGGCTCCGATATTTCATTTACACTACAGTCACACTCACACATACTAATGATCACTTACCAGTCACCACGCACTTATTTACAAGACTCGCATGCACGCAATTTGAAAACTTGTAACTTGGTATGGTCTACCGCGTGTACTATCACGAGCGCCCTCTATCTTTGGCCGATCTGAGTGTACAAAATATAATATTATATATTATTTTCTGTAGTTCAAGTCCTTCGTAAAACACAAACAAAATTACAAAGTCTATAGGACGTATAGTGGGTAATATCGCAGTGGTCCTATAATAGTGCCAGGCTAGGTTTATATTATGCAGTTGGAACTCGAGTACGACTATAACTACTGAATTCGCTACAAATATAAATAACGAGAGCAACCTCGACGTAGAAGTAGATACCACCAAGTTACAATGTGTGTAAAGGTGTATTATCTAAAAACCCTGTTTGTCGTATGATATCGTTACTACAGTGTAGAATAAGTATAAATAATAATATTATATTAATAACGTTTCTTATGGAAAACTAAGGCGTTATCTCACGCAGCATATAATACACATATAAGTCTTGTTATTTCTATTTTAAATTCAAGGCGAATTCAATTTTCAATTTCATAATCATATTAAAGAATAATAATACCATTGACGCTATTATAATTTTAAATTTACAATTACCCATTTACAAATGCAATACAATGCACGAAAAGTGTCTAAAACCTATAACTTAAGTTAGCGGCGTAACTGGATATTAGCTATGTAAGAGGTAGGGGGAGAAATAATTTACTAACCAAACCAAATCAAAACCACCCCCCTCCCTATAGCTTAATTTGTATTCTATTTATACTTAATTGTATGTTTTTACACAAGACATCTTGCCACTAATGTTGTGGTTTAGAAAATTAAGATATATATATATATTGTAGGTATAGTGGGTTGTGGATATTATCCATATTGATAAATAACATTAAGTAGAAAGATATCATTAAAAAAAGGTTAGCATATCTGGGGGGAGGTGTCATATTTGCCCCCCCCCCCACACCCGAAATTACTCCACGAGCTTAAGTAGTATATTATTTTAAAAACAATCACAAATGAATAATATTATGGTTAGGCTAACAAACTAAATAAATCAACTATTTTCTTAATGAACAACTTTATTCTAGAAATAAACTTTCCAAAAAAAATATAGTAATGAAAATTGAACTGCAAATTGTATACCAATAATTATATTGGTCCACTTCATTCCTATATATCTTGATAACTTACATAAAACATTTAAATAGTGTAGTTTTGCCACTAATAATATTATTATTTTAAACATGACAACATACTTATAGTTCTTAAGTGATCTCGAACGACATCTATGCATCTATTTTATTAGTTCATAAATTTGTATATTTGTCGTTTTATATGAACGTTATTTTGCCTATACTTTGCACCGTATGGTGATTATTTTTTATCGTATGTTGTAAAGTATTCATAAGACAGCTAAGGGATTCACTACTTGTTAACAAACTTTATTAAAACTTATAATAGTTAAATATATTTTGTTTACTTATCTAACAATTTTATATCGGAGTTTATAATAATTTATTTTCACTCACTGCTTTTCATCCTCAGTATTTTGATACAGTTATACTCTTTGGTGGTGGTATTTTATCCATGAGAATAATTGCTGATCTAGTAATATAGTTATGAACGGATATTATACACAGCTTGGCATTTGAAAACCTAAAATATGGTCAAATATATATTCACGTCGCTTTAGATGGTGCATTGTTATGAAAGAGTGAAATGTGATGGAGATGTAGATCATTCTTCCAATATAATATTATAAATATTTTATTTTAAATGTTAATAATTTATAATGTTCGATGTTCGTATTATTTTCCAAAATCAGATATTTTATATTAGAGGTATATATTTGTCAGCTCGCAAACAAAAAATATTGATGGGGCATTGGCGAGTGAAGCGATCAAAGAGGCAGAGAGCCCCCTTGTATTAGTAATAATTATAAATGAAAAGTTAAGTAGGTAGTTAATTAAATAAAATTGATTTTATATTACAATTAATTTTACATATTAAATAAGGTATATAGATAAATTTATCTAACTGTAAATAATATTATATATCACAATTTTATGAAGAAAACTGCACACTACGTGGGTTGCCAACGGACACGGTATACAAATCAATAATAATCATACTTAGGTGTTTATGATATTAAACAATATTAATTTTGTGATGAAATGATGCATCTATTAGATAGAATGCACAAAAAAAAATTTAATTAAACAATAAATAAATAGTAAAATTAGTTGTATACATCCCTGAAGTTGGTAACCTACGAATATAAGTAGGTAGTTACATTGAACAATACTGCCAATAACATATTATTATACAAGGAAAAGCTTTAATATTACTGTTTGTACAATTGTATATTATATCTATAAATACAATACCAATAACAGATAGCACTGCTAATGCACAATTATCGGGTAAACTATTTAATCACATCATTAATATTATATTATTATCATATTCTCGTTTATCAGTCTTAACTAGTCTTCTGACAGTTTCCTAACTTTTTGAACACTCTGTTTACTGTTATATCACTGTTCATACTTTACGAAAACTCAGAACCATTTACGAACATTATCTACCGTAATATCAACAGATACCTAAATAGTTATCGTCATCTTATGTCCAACCATTAAGAATGAGGTCTTTGATCCAAATATTTATTCCCGCTGTTAAAATATATAGAAATGTATAATATATCCATATCCTGCTGCTTTCATCATCCGAACGAGTAGTTTTTACAATATTTTGTGATTCGAAACACACTTGTCACTCCTATTTTAATCCGTTAAATATTTTTTATTGTCATAAAAAAAATGAATACAATGTCACTTTTTAAACGATAAAAAACATTTTACTGTCAAAATCGATTCATTCCTATTGGAATGTATCCCATTCACCAACATCCGTATATGAACCAAATCATTATTTTTTATATATAATTAATTCGAAAACTTTCATTTTTATTCATAATATCCGTCTATTACTCAACATAATATTATATTTTAATATGCTATACATAAGCGCAATAACTATTCTAACAAAAATCGAATATTATAACTGTATACCTAACAGTTTAACAGTATATTTATGTTTTAATTCTTATAATCAAACATTGTGTACTAGGTACTTACGCTTAAACACTTGCTGGTATGTATCAACTCTGCGTCTCAGAATAATATTATCAATTTATTAGATAATATTTTGTTACAGTTGAGACAGATTTGAGTAATTCGTTTAAGTCGTTGATAACATATACATGTCGTGAAGCATTGCTATAAATTGTTATGAAATGTCATCTAAACCGAATCGTTTTAATCCGTCAGGATGTTTCAAATTTTAAAACTATTTATCAAAACTGGTTTTCAAATAATTAAAACAAAATTTAAAGAATTTAAAATTATCATCCACAACACCCTTTCAGTCCCAATTGCCATTATAATGACATAAAGTTTTCTCGGGGTTTTTGTGATAGCAATGACAGTTTTGATCCTAGAACAGTGTAACCAACATCAAAATATATACCATATAATGTTACCTACAATTTTACAATAACATTTTATCTGTAGATAAAATAATTCAGTTGATAATCGATAAAAACTAAAAATAGTTTTACTGCAGAATTGTTCTAATTGCAAAATTTGAAAGGAAAAAGCGCTATCACTATTCAAACATAATGTGGGACTGAATATAATATTAAATCGATTAGGATAAAATTATTTAGCCAAGACATTATAATATTATGGTTTTGTTAGGTTAAAGCTGGTACATTGTTATATATACGACTAATCAATTATGGGCCATTTACCGTAACAGTATAATAATATGTGGTGAACAATTTATATATTTTAATGATAACCCACTCCGTGAATGGTTCTTAAGTAAAAAGTGTGTTGTGATCCAGTACAGAAATTATGAAATTAGCTGATTACAAGTTGTGCAGATTAGAATAATTAAAATATTAAAGGGATTGAAAATACTATAGGTAGGTAATAGGTATAATACAATTATTGATCGCATCTATAATTTATTGAAATAATATTTGCACTTTGGATTATTTTATTTTAATTAATTGTAATTTATTAGAGTATATAATGATCGCGGCAAGAAAAATATCGAAATTTGATTTATTTACAATAAAAATTATATCGATCATTATATTACATGCCTATAGCGGAAATCCGAAGGTATTGGAAAATATAATAATTTAACGGTGCAACAATTTCATAATATATAATAATATAATACGTAGGTTATAGAACAAATAATAGCTGCGTTGAAATATTTAAATTATGGACGTTGATTTTTTTTTTTTGGTCCGTTTCACTTTTATTCAATGAATGACAGAAAACTGAAAAATAATATTACAATAAAAAATCTTATTTATTATTTCACTTTTCTATGAATAATATTTATTAAATAATGGCATTGTTTATGAACGCGGAAACACGTGTTGAATGCATAAGTAATAGGACCTTGGGAATGAACAAATCAAAATAATATATGAACGTTTGGACGCATGCATAATGGTGACGAACCGGAACATATTTTGTGTCGTCTTCTGAGACATATATTTTTTGTGATGACGTTAAATGAAAATATTCTATGGATAAAAGTAAAAGTAAACACTCCCGGGGAAATGCAATGAAGGAAATATTTCAAGACGATTAGCTGCTTTTTATGGCTTTCTATAATATGCGAGTTGAATGACAAAAGTTAGTTAACCGTATAAGAAATCCGTAAGTGTTAATAGAGACTATATGAAATATTGAGACTAGAATATTATTATATCTACATATATATATAAATTTACCTCTGTAGTCAGGTATCTAAAATGTGTGTGTGTGTGTGTTTTTACTCAAGCGTGTGACTGTTCTCGACCTTAACATAAACACAGATTTTGAAAATCGCATAATCAATCAATTACTACATATTTTTAAATTTCAGTTAGAATTATGACCACACAAAGAACTCACTATCCGGATTATACTTATATCATAATACTATAATTATTTGAAGAAACTTGGAATTTATTCAGTGATAATGAAATATAATACATTATAATATAAATTATACAGAGTTCATATTATAATGAATAGTCTACATATTATTATGTAAGCAAATAATACTTAGTTAAGGGGGTCGGAGCCAGTTCGTTTTTTGGTACAAAAGCATGTCTTACAGGAAAAACTCTTACGCCCTGTAGAATTTTCGGATTTCTTTAATTTTTTTTTATCTAAAAGTAGAGAACATTTTGTAGGTTGGATCAAAGCCTAATTTTGAAAATTATAATTATAGAAGCTGGAATATGCGTTTGATAAATGCACAATATTTGTCCTTTTTCAAACGTGTTTTTCTACTACTATTTTAAAGTAAAATAAAAATTCAAGCTTTGATCCGACCCGTAGAAACTTCTCATCTTTCAGATAAAAAATTGACCAAAATCCGACATATCTACTAGGCATGAGAGTTTTTAATGTGAAACCATTTTTGTTCATCAAAATAGTGCTTCGATAATAGTCATCGAAGACTTGTGCATGCCCGTGCGTATATATCTTTATCAGGGCGTGTAATTATAGCTCACTCACACTAATATCGATTTACATTCTCACAATCTCACACACATGCACGTTATTACGTTAAGCACAAGGCCGATACAACATGTGAATTAATTGCCTAAATTTTACTCCTTAATAAATGACCGGTACCGACACCCTTAACACAATTTATAAAATGTTTACTTTATACTTAACGTTTTTACTACTACAGATAGGTATCTGAAAACTGTAATAAAGTTATTCACCAATCACTAATCAGTAGTTGTTGTAGTTTTCCTCTTGCAATGTGGTAAATATTTAAAAGTAACGTAGCCTTAAAATCACCTAATCATTGACGTACTGGTCTATAATTTTCTATTTGCACCTATGCCTAGCAACCTACTCGATATTCTAATCTAATCAGCACATGACATAACATTATTGTAAGCCACGGAAAAGAATAACTTTTATGCCCAGAAAGTAAAAATGACATTGCCGTCCACAAACCAATAATGCAGCCTTCTTCATTCTTGACATCGATGACAGAAAAATTTAACATTTGGGTAGTTCATCCATTTATTAATTCATTTATAACACGATTATGTTATTAAAACAAAAATGTATTATTTGTATTACAATTCACGTATATATTTGTTTCTGTTTTTAGCTTGTAAAGTTAAAATTAAATTATTATATCTAATATATAAAATTCTCGTGTCACAGTTTTCGTTGCCATACTCCTCCGAAATGGCTTGACAGATTTTGAAGAAATTTTTTGTGCATATTCAGTAGGTATGAGAATCGGCTAACATCTATTTTTCATACCCCTAAGTGATAAGGGTTGTCCAGAAAAAAATAAAAGAAGTGCTCAAACAGGGATTTTGATAATTTACGGTAGAAATAATTGTTTATAAATGGTTGCTAAGGTATTGGTTATATATATAAAAAAATAAAAGAAGTGCTCAAACAGGGACATTGAGATTCACGATAGAAATTGGAAATTTTATTTATAGTTGCCATTGGTTACAGTCTACATTAGAAATTAGCATTTATTTATTGGTTGCCATTGGTTATTCGGGCAGATCAGGTACAAGCTTGCATCAAATCGAATTATTGAACATTGCCCACCAGGGTGGCTGAGTTGCACTTACCGCAGCAAGTTACACCCAAAAGGAGTTCAACAATCATAATTTTTTTAAGAGTTGCGATTTTTTACGAGCAACCAAATTTATTATATTAATCCACAGTATTATATCAAAATAAACTTGGTATAAATTTGATAGGTACTTTAGAGATAAATCATACACTTCCATACAAACAGCACGGGGTCCGCGATCTACCGCAGGTAGATTGCCTACCTGATAATGTACTGCTGCGATTTAGAATTTTTATTCCGGGCAACGGAAAAGATAAGATAAATTTTGAACACCATACACCGAATATTGAATAATGAATTGAACAAAGTTTGAGTCATATTGAGTTGATACATTTAACGGGCGATGGATAAGCTAGTAATAGTATATATTTATACAATTTTGTTATTTCTTTAATTTACAAATAATGAGTACCTATGGATAAAACAATAATATTATAAAGCAGATTAGGTATAATATTAATAACGTCATAATTTGCTAAATACTACACTCGAAGCAATAGTCCATTGAGGCATTATCCAGGGTTATCTTTCTATTAAAAACATACATTATTTCTTTCTTGGTTCGATTATTTGCGTGTCACAAATTTTTCAATTCTCGTACATAAAACACAAATATTATATGAAAATAATTTCAACAATGTTTTCCATAAATTGTGGTGGTCGACCTACTCCCAAATTCCGGAGTTGTGAAATGCGTGTGCCGCGCAGTTTCAATTAAAAACTGATCGGTTTTCTTTTTTAACCAGTCGTCGTTCGTTCGACTAGGTACTGTAACCACGAACGGGCTTGTGAATGATTTACGCTAGTAGAATGAATTTTCCATCAAAATTTGATTTGCACATGACGGTTTCCTTTCATAGGCATAATATACTTATAGGTACCTATAGTATACCACTCTGACGGTATATAGACCTACACGGCTATTATTTTGTGGTGCGCGTTGCCAGCAATCGCCAACTATGCGTATTATCATCACTGTCTCGGAGAAGACGTACCGGTACAATGAGTGTCAGCGAGTGTACATTATTCGATCGGCAAATGATTTTATGCGTTCCATTAAAATAATAATAATTTGCTACAATATTCATACTATTGACTATTATTATTACTTTTATAATCGAATTATAATAGCAGTTCCTTGTCTTCGGGCGCGCGCGTGAACGGAAAACGACGTCGTATAGAAAATAAATTTGACGTTTGGTTTTTGTCCGTTAGAATTTTCACCAGACGTAGCACCACACACGTACCATAAATATAATATTTTCACTGGCTTCGAAACCGAGACGGATCATCACTACTAGACACGTCGTGTCATTTTCGTGGTCGGTTAATTATTTATTAATCATGTGTACCTAATAATATAGTCTAGACTTGTATCGACCGAGTTGGTTTAGGTCCTATACTTAAAAATACTATAATACGAAAACCAAAAAGTCGAGGAAAACCGTTAAGTGACTGATTTGTTTTATACTTAAAAAATAGTCATATAAACATTTTATGCTTTTAGAAAAAAAATACAATTATAATATTTTAGTGTGTTATAATAATACGGTTTGATCACAGTATTACATTTATGGTTTTTAAGACGACGTATATGAACTATTTATTATATAAATAAATACCTAATATAATATATAATCTCAATATTGGATCCAAATCCGCGTCTGTATATCGTGCTTGCCAGATGTAATCCCGGTTAAAATTCAAACCACATTTCAGTCATCGGAATTCGTGGATCACTATTGGATGTGAAAACAAATTGGTATTCCAATCAATACGATCGTAATAACTGTTGAAATGTTAATTTAGAGGCTGCCAGACTTCAAAGTTGTGGTCATCGTGGCGGGAAAGTGTTTTTGAACCAATTTACCGACAAACTCGAGTTGATTTAAAATAATTTATTTCTTTACTCGATAAGCGTTTTTGATTTAAATGCACGAATTAATTTAATAAGATAACATTGAAAAAATTTCTAAATCCAATCTCAAGTGCTGCGGACAACAATACATTGAATTCAGCTTAAAAGTGGTCTGCAGTGAGCTATAAGCACATTGAAAATTCGTTGCCAAAATCAAGCCTAATATAATATTGTTCTTTTATGCTCGAGTTTCAATCGATGTTGTGAGAATTGCCCTCCGGACACTTTGGACCATTATATTATAATTTAATTATCAAACCGATATTGAGGCCATATTATATTATATTATAGTATAATATCACATATTATTATCATGGTTACAATATGCATACTCACGTTTTAGATAATTAATAGATACATGAAAAATTGATATCAATATTTTCGCAAAAACAATTATTATGATAATCTTTATGAATAGCTGCTGTTCTATAAAAAAAATATTATTTTACAAGTGTCAGGTTGAGTTTTTAGTGAATATGTACTATTTTTTTCACGGACGGTTGAATCCGTATACAGTATAATCTAATCCTCTCTCTCCCTATATATATGTATATTACATATATTGTTTGCTTTTTTAATTCTTCTAAATAGCATAGTTAGTTCATAGGTAATTATTAAAATTAAACAGACAACCACGCGTGCAACTGATCTCATTATCTCAAGAGATAGTCATCGTGACGTCGTTGGTCCGGAGATGAGTGCACAGACCAGAGTGTACCATTCGAATATTATATGTTCATTTTTAAACAGTCCATCAGAACTTATCTTTATATTTTTGATTTCGTGACTAATGATGTTTATGGAGACATGAAATACTGTGTAGATGCATAAATATTGAACTTCGACGAGCTTAGCTACACCTATATCTTATGCGACGATCGATCACACTATAGTCTGTTTTCATTCGACTACACACTTCGGTGATCATTGATTGTTGATTTCATTTTTTATCACCACTTAATGCTGAGTAAATAATAAATGCATAATATTTATTCTCGAACGTTGTCGACGCTGTTGATCATCGTTTGTTTGAAAAACGTACAAATCGCTATAATGTGTATAATATTATACGGGGAGATTCATCCCCACATTTTCCTTTAATAATTAATTAATTCAGATTCTGATTTATAGTATTTTTAAAATATAATATACTTGAAGACCATTTTTTCTTATACTGTCTGTGGATGGCCCATCCGTTTCTTAGTTATCCTTGAACAATCGTTTTGAATTTCGAAAAATGCTTACTGTTCGGTTATCACTAACACAATATGGCAACAACAATAAATAAAACTGAAGAAAAATCAAAACTATTATTTATAGTATGTATATACACACGACTGGGAAAGCGGGAACCTACTAGCATACTATAATATAATAGTAGTTTTGAATACACGCAGAGGGCGTACAAAGTTTGATCACGCACGTTCGATCTATATAATACACGCATATCATGTTTAGGTATGTCGTGTATTACGGAAGTCAAACGATGTTAAACGGCTCCCGAAAATCGTTTGTATGCACGACCATGCTGTCTCAGTAAGCATATACCATTACAATTATTGCCATTATATACTGTTTTTCTTGGAAAGAAAAAGTTTCTGGACGAATTTTCGATGTTTTTCTAAATTTCGGAGTGACGAATAAAAAATACGTTTCAATAAGCATTAGTTATACCATCTTATTGTACCGTCTTCTTTATCATAATATTATTATCATTGTGCAAGAATACTGGATGGTTCTTCCCTCACTCCTTCGAGTAGCTGATATTATACTTCATATTAAGTAGGTATAGCCCAGTGGTTTCTTTAGGGGATCTTTAGAGAAATATTGGTCGATCGTATTAAAATGTAATTATACCAATATCGGTTGATCAAGTACGTAATCTTATAAGCACACTTTTACGCTTTACTATAGGTGGTAGGATTTTTGAAACGAAATAATTTTCAAAAAAATTGTGCTACAATATACTTTCAGAAAAACAGGGGTGTCGACAGATACATGGATAAGTAGTTCGTATTTAATGGGTGCATCGTGCATGTATTAATATGTATTTGTTTGATGTTTTTGTATAATTGTATATTTGTGTTATTGTACAATATTCCGAGATGGAAGTAATACTATAGTGGGTTCTACCTCAGTCGTGATGCCACACAGAAAAAAGGTCGTTTTTTCTTACATTAGGTTAAAAATATATTAAAAACACATAGACACAATTTTTTTAATGTAGAAGCTCCAATTTTGATGAAATTTATCAAAACTACGAAAATAGGCTATCTGCCTCTGTCCAAAATATATATACAACAGGTTAGGACAGTTGGTAAGCGGTGGCGTATACACGTTCCGTTTTTGTTTGGAAATTTAATGAACGGTCCTGGCAGTCCGAACGTTTATACTGATTATAATATTATGTCAAATTATTATTATTATTAGTATAACAACTGTATTTATCTAGAAATCTATTAATTATTATATATAATCATATTAAAATGTGCCCTAAACATACTAACCTAAACTTAATAAACTAAACATATTTATACATTTCTGTCAAATTTATTGTACGAATAGGAAGTCGTTCATAATTTTAAAATTGTCCATACATATTATTACGAGTTTACAAGAATATCGAATGTACCTATAATATAATTTGTTTTTAAATACTTAATAATTATTATTAACACGATCAACTAGCACACAATATGGAAAAATTACAAATTTTATACGCATAATATTATATGGTCTTCAACAGTAATTTCACAGTTACTATACCGCGGCTTTCAATTTTGCTGTAGCCGGCAAATCACTATTATTTTTGTGATAAGAAACTAAAACAATACCTGAGCATATGACCAACTGTCTGACTTCTTTCATGTCTTTTCTCACATTAATTGTTAATTAATATACAATAGTCAATAAGTTACATATTGCACTTAAGTATTGTCCCTATATTTTGTATCTTTTTCATAAGCTGATTAAGAAAGCCTGTCGAAGTTAAAAATTCTTAAATTATTTTGTCGTCGAAACTGAACATTTTCAGTTTTTAAACATAAGGCTTGAAATTGAAAATATTGTAATATAAAGCTCCTTGCAAGTTGTTCATCAAGAAATTAAATATAAAATAGTACATATAGTCACAATTTTTTCCAAAACCTATTTTTAACATGTCGGACCTATCCGTACTGTTCTACGGTTATGTTATGTTGGAGTGTTAACTTACAAGTAGTCATATGGAGTTATATTTTTGGACATAATTATTTCTATCAGACGAATTCAGAAATAACTAATAATAATATAAATATAATATCATAACTTCAGTTTACCTCGAAAAATAGGCTGTGATGCCCGTCTCTTTTGCTCATTTACTTAGAATAGATTTTTCCTGTATAATAAAGATTAAATATAAGATTAAAAATATTTATCAAATTCGTTATACGTCATGACCTACTAAATGACGAGCCTACACTGAAAACCAGCTATGCAATGGAAGAGTTCCCCGGTTTTTTAAAAAAGTTTTACTACCAGTCGGAAACTATTATAACAGTACCTATTTCATATTATAATATTCATTAATGCGTTGTTCCGACTTTTTTTTAAACTATTTTATACGATTAAAACGATATAGAAACCTCACTCGTCGTGGGAAATGTTACTATTTTTTGTTTATTTTTTGACGGTATTAATAACTACAATACTATAGCTCTAGACAGACTATATGAAATTTTTTAATTTTCATTTAGTCTATGATAGTGTTATTACTAATTATATTACGACTGTGGGCAACTTAGTATCCATCGAGAGTGTTAAATTGGGTACCTAAGTAAGTATGTATATTGTATTCTATAGTACACACGCGACACTGATTCAATTATTATTGCGCAGGCTTTTTGTTTCGTGTAAACATAATAAATTAATAAAGTACACTATAATTATATGTACAACTTGTTTTTAGGTATAATTAAAATGCGTA
Source organism: Macrosiphum euphorbiae (assembly GCA_949089665.1). Taxonomy (NCBI): domain Eukaryota; kingdom Metazoa; phylum Arthropoda; class Insecta; order Hemiptera; family Aphididae; genus Macrosiphum; species Macrosiphum euphorbiae. Next base: position 1,355,709 of record CARXXK010000005.1, on the reverse strand, counting down.
GTTATACTATGCCTACACGCGTTACTTCCGATTTCTTGTGACCTAATTCCGACACCCGTGTAAGTATACCTAGGTAGAAAAATATACCTAGCACACACAAATACCATATGCCGTGCTTTGTGAAACGATATTGTTTGTTTTCGAGCACAATATTTAATTATACAAAGGCGGTGAACATCGCTACAGGGAATAGTATTTTTCTTAATTAGGAACTGGCGCACGCATTGTATTGCCGGTAGCCCGGGCCCCGAACACAATGCACGACGACTATTTTTCTGGTACGCGTAATTGAATGTAATTTGCTTACGAAAACAAACCTAGAGCCGTAGCTGGTAGGTGGGCATGGAGGCAGCCGTGGCTAGGAAGGACGCGGATATTAAAAAACATAGACAGGTATGTGAAAACATCTCATGTTATCGTTGGTATTTTATAACTTGGCCAGACTAGACGCGACTTGGAACGACGCGTATTTATTACCGAGGTTACGACCGTCTAAACCTATTTACCAAAAAAAAAAAAAATTTTGAAATAATTATTTGTCATTATGATAGTGATAGGTATACATAATATTATTAGGTGTGGCTAGAGTGCCATCTAAATAATATCAAACACAACGAAATACTCTCTTGGATTACCCTCACTCGTTATTCTTACAGCTGGCGCGATCGATTATTGCAATTAGGTATTTAGGGGTTTCCCTTTTCCCAAACGTCACGAGAATGTAAGCGACCGACTTGGCGACTTACGATATTTCGTATATATATATAGTATATTACATACTATTTTAAACGACGACATAAATATATTGTGATACAGTCGAGTTTCGAAAACTTGAATTTTTTTTTAGTTTTTGAAGCGTTTTTAACATGTGTTTCAGGTATATAACTCGAAAAATACATAAGTCAAATTTATTTTTATTCCCCTTGAGATACGAGGCATCGAGTCTCGACTGTATGATGTATTCACTAGGTATTTAGTATTATATAATTGTACAATTATTATAATATTATGAACAAAATGATTCAAACGTGTGCAAAAAGGACAGGTGTCGAGATATCTTTTTTTAAGATTCCTATGATTCGTGCAATATACAAAACCAAAAATTATGATGTACGAGTTGAAAATTGATTGAATCAAATTATTTAATTTTATAATTTATTTTGATCATAACTCGAGTAACTAATATAATTGGTTATTGGATAGAACGTTCGATTCTAAAATAATAACATAATCTGTTATTTTAAATTTTTAAACGAAATAGTTCTAGTTCGAATTTAATAACTAAAAAATAGTTATCGAAAATATAGATTATGTACAGGTGCTCTGATATTGTAATAATATCTTATTTTTTGATAAATTATATTATTTTATATCGTACAATTTATTGTTTACTGAGTAGTGACTGATGTTGAACGGACTATTTCATATGGTCAATGTTCTGATTGCTAACCCAATAACAACCAAGTAATATTACTATAAATAACACAAAATAATAATAAATAAAATATTGCTATGAATTATACATTCCAGCAATCTCACATAACAATATTTTGTTAAGAGGACGTGATACCCTCCCTCTTACAAGTTCGTACCATAGGAAATTCTACGCAAAGCAGAACACGTTAGTACTCCGTTAGTTTAAAAATTAGAGTGAATTGACCCCTTATAAAATCTAAAGGTAAAATGTATTATCTAGACAACTTCATGGGTTTTTTATTATATTTTAATTTTTAAGTGAGGTATGGGTATTTTAAAATTTTAAATTGTGTATAGATCTTAAAGTACTCATAACTAGCTTAAAAATTAGAATATTAAAAAAAGCTCAAGGGGTTGTCTAGATAATAATCTTACCTTGAGATTTTATAAGAGGTTAATTTACTCTAATTTTTAAATTAACGGAGCTACACGTGTTTTGCTGAGCGTCAAATTTTCTATGTTATGCACTTCTGAGACGGAGACAACACATGCGGGTATCACGTCCTCTTAACGGACACATTTCGGTTTTGCATTGTGTTCGCATCTTTATAATATTTGGACGATAAACACGGATAACGTAATGGTATGCTATAATGAAGATCCAGTTTTAAAACCACGTAATAAGTAGTACGAAATGTTAGATAATACAACTTAAGAGAAATATAATATTATTGATATCGACAACGAGTCATTGAGCTTATAAAAATATGCAGAACGAACTTTTTTGTAAAATCATAAGATAATCGTTGAAAAGTTGAATGATTTAAATTAAAGTATTATCTCGTTGTCATTCAGTCAATGTTGGTTTTAGATCCATGGTTAAGAGATAAAAATTACATAAAAAATTCGGTCTATTTGAATATTAAAAAAGAAAAGGATTTTATATTAAAAAATACAAGTTATATAGCGCATGTGCTCATTGGCAGAACCAACCAATTTAAAATTATCAAAAAGTGTGAATTACTATCTCCTCTTAAAAACCGAATATAAATTTGAGGTCTGCGCACAGGACATATTGGGATTTTAGTGTGTTTATCTAGTAACCGTTAATCTGAAGTCTTCACCAACGATAAAAAAGTTTTCATCAACGGTTATAAATACTTAAAAATTTAAAATACGGGAATTATATTTTTTTTTACGAGGAGGACGCTTTCTCCCGAGTTAAAGTCTCCAAGGATATGCCTCTCCGTGATGACCAAGTAGTAGGTACCCATCAGTTGGACCCGGGTTCACGCTAAAAGCTTTTAACATGGGTACAGCTAATTCGTTTGGTCTGATAATAATAATAATACTTTTCACCGAAATCCTAACTACAATAATAATTATAAGAGTGTCCCAGAGAACGGTGAAATTGCGCTAACATCTTATATTATGGCGAAGGTACAGCTACACGTATAACATAATAAATCAGTATGTGTTATACTTATAAAAATATATTATTATAAATACAAACTAAGATGATAATAATATTGTGTTTTCCCCAACGTAATGTCACCATCGTCGTTGTCGGTATCTTCTTCGTTTCACGAACGCACACACATAGTACGAGAAAATCGATTTGACAATGATCGGCGAAACGGTATTCGAATATGATAATGGCGTCGTCCACACACACACACACACACACACACACACACACACATTAAACGCAATGCGAAAAACGAAAATAGGAATAGATAGTGAAACGAAAAATTTTATCGCAAACGCTCAGAAACTATATTCACACGGTATTATTTTTGTGTGTACTTAAGTGCAAAAATGGCCGGCGGCGGGTGCCCATCATACATGGCCCCCTCGGGATCGCACACACACACAAACACAGACAATGTATTACATATAATAGGTACCTATATATTGTTATTTCTCTCTCTCACTCTCTCTCTCCCTCTATCTCTCTCACTCACTCTCTTTTATATTATTTTTCTTGAGCTCTCCCCACACACACACACACACACATGCACACACACACACCGGTCAAGCTCCATTTATCGTTTGACGATGACAATGGACGACGCCGATGATGGGCGACGCGAAAAATCGTTATTATCGAGTCGTCGTCTTCTCCTGGTGGGACGACGCAGTTTAATTATGTTCGACGGGAAGTTATCCGGATGTGTTGTGTACGTGTGCGTGTGTATGGGCGGTCGTGTGTAGGGCTGTCGTCGGCTGGAAAGTAGCCGGTGAAAACAAATCTGGTGGGGAGAGTGGGGCGCCGTATAAAAATCCTAAGGACCGCTGTGCAGGACAACTCGTGGAAAAACCTCGTGCGCTTCGCTAACCACCGCAGTCGCGTAGTCTTTGCGATCGTCGTGTCGTCGTCGCCATAGTTTTCGTCCGTCGTGCCATATCCGATAACCGTCGCCGTCACCGTAGATCCGATCGAATCGAACGTCGAGTTATATTATTATCCTCAACAATGTCGAGATTAGCAGCAGTCATATTCGCGGTGGCGATCGCGTCCTCGTCGGTAGCGGCTGAACGGCCCGAAGCCCGCAAAATCGATACCGGCCTCGGAGATTTCAAAGTGGTTTTCAAAGTTTTTCAGGACTGTTCAAAGGCGCAAGTAAGTCGTTGGCCCTTCACCGGTGTCGGTAAACGGCATTTAGTTTTATTCCCTGCACTGTTGTTGCCGTTGTAACTATATGTAATATAATAATACGAACGCCATCGTGTTTGCCCGCAGTTCGGACCGTGTCTCAAGCACAAGTTACTGACGGCCCTCGACCGGATCAGCGAGCAACCGGAAATGGAATTGTTCGATGGCGTCCGATTAGTCAAAGACCCGGCTGTTGCTCTAAACGACGTCGCCCATGACATATCCTCTGCCAGGTCTGCCGGTGATGACGAAACGGCCATCCTGGACACGCTGGTTGTTGACAGAGTGGTGAACTTTTTCAAAAGTCGCAGCCTCCAGTTCAAACTTCTCGACAACGAACCCAGAGAAATGGCCGATGGTAAGTAAATTAGTTGCTATATAGTCACTCGTTGGCACTCATTTTTCTTATCGTCGGACTTTATACGTTGCGGGTGATGGATATATAATTTATTTATATAATTATATATTTATATAATTTATATAATATTTTTATAATTTATATTTTTATTATATATAATTTATACATGTACAGAATTCGTAGGTTTCTTTTGTCTATGGTTTAATCTGGTGGTGTAAAATTTTTACCCGAATATAATACCAGCTATACCAGAATTCACATTTATAGATTCAAATTTATTTTTATGTACAACAATCTAGATTTACTAAACAAGTCATATTTTTCTTTGTTAAGTACCTACTTGAATCTGCACAAAACAATTATTGACTGCAGAAATATTTTATAATTAAAAATTCTTCGATAATATGCGTGTACGCTAAAATTCAGCAGTAATTATAATATTTTATATAATCAATTAAAATGTAGTTCAATATTTTTATTTTTTGGTTAAATTGTTTATTATAAGAACAACATTTTTATAAATATAAATTATAATTTATTGGCAATAGACAATACTATCATAGTACAAAAACGTATACAAATCTAGACGTTTTATAAAATTTAAATAAATAGAAATAACGAAAACTGCAAACTAAAAATAAATTAGTTACTAAACTTAATAAAATAAAATATATTTATTTAAAATTTATTGAAAAATAAATACATATTCTTTTAAAAACAACTTATGATACGCATTAATCTAACATTTAAATATATTAAAATTGAAAGCTATAACATATTATTTTATTTTTTAAATAAAAACGATATTGGTTTAATATTTAATACTTATAGGTATATGTGTTTTATCTGCAAAGGAACCAAACTAAAAAAATAAGATGGGTTTATTTAAAAATTGAAACAATAATATTGTTATACCAGGACACCAGGTAATAATATTGTCATCAATCATAAAATTAATTTCTTGTCCACATTAATACGTGAATATACATTAAGTATATACCTATAAATGTAATTTTTAAAAATGAGTTTAGATTATAATCAGTGATAAACTATATACATAAGTCCCTCTCGAGTCTAAATATTACATTGTTAAGAATTTATAAAAAATTAAAACAAAATAATAACTTCACCGCGCCTTTGCAAGAAGAGCATTTTCGCCGAATTGTAAAACATTTTTTTTCTTTTACGTATACAATTTCGGGAACGATATTTAAATACTATCAATCATTATAAATTTCGGACGGTCCGTAAAGCTGATACCTACCTGAGCGGTATCTAAATAATTATTAAAAACCGATCGAAAACGATGAAAACCGAACATGCAATCGATGGCCAAATATACAATTATTATATCATTTATATATATAGTTACGCACACTCTGTCAGCTGAAAAACGCCACCTCAGGTGACGCGTGCCGTCGGAAGATTTTCCGACGATATATTATTTTATTATTATTATCATTATATGGTGTGCGAGAATTTTTTTTCTCCGACGAAATTCTCGATGACTGGCAGAAAAACGTAATCGTTTGTAATGACGTTTTATCGTCGTCTACCAAACGGTCGGCAGAGTTTTGTAGGTACGATTGATTTTTAATGATGGTACATTTTGGTACGGTGGGTCGCTTTTCTTTTTCTATTTTTTTTTTTTATCACCTACTGCAGAAAATTCCCATGCGGTATTTGGTATAGTGTAAACCGGGTGATCCATGTGGTAACGTATAAGAACGTTTTAACGATTAAAATAAAGTTGTTTTAAAAATATATTTTTTACACAATTTTAAGCATTTAAAAAACAAAATAATATTTCTAAAAATGTTTTGTATCTTTACTAATTTGTTTGTATCATTATTATATTTTTAATTGTTTACTTTATTTATGACAATGCGTTAATTCCTTATTCCAAGCAGAATTCGTTTCGGAATACTTCGATGTACTTTGATGTAAATCAAATTTTGGACGATTTGCTTATAACATGAGTTAGGTATAACTGTATAAGTATTTATAGTTAAGATAAGTAGAACGGAGTGGTACAGGGGTAGTCTATAAAATGTTGGTTCACTGCTTTGATCATCTAAATTCTAAAGTTTCTTTGATTTTTATAGATCGGGATTTTAAATTAACATGCATGAAAAACGTTGTCATTCATAATATTAAAAACTTAAAAAATTATAGCGGTAAAAAGTAGTAAAATTATAATATTTTTCCAAAAATGTTAGTTATTGTCTTGTGACGAATTAAAGTCACCTACGTAAAAATAATATTTTCAAAAAGGTTAATGTTTTCTGATATAAAGAATGTCTTACACGGTAAATGGATCACACAGTACACAATAATATTATTATTATTTTTCCCCACCGTGTAACAACCAATCGATATACCTACCTATTATTATTATCATCAATGCACCCGTTGATCGTTATTGTGCACGTTTATATTGGTTTTTATATACTTTTACAATCGACGACGAGGTGACATCAATATCGTGATAACAATGATAACAATTTAGTACTGTACTATTATATATAATGGCAATAAAATAATAAATTAACATAACATTATTATTATTATATTATACGAAGCACATCTAGAAAATCGATGAAAATATATAATTATAATATATGCGCCACACGAACGCGGCTGTCGGTGTTCGGCAGTCATTTCGTTTGAATTTTCCGCCTACTTATATATTATATAAAAACACGTGGTCGATACCGTAGAAAACTTAATCGTAAATAATGATATTTACGAAGCTTTTTATCTAGAGATGACGATTATTATAACTAATTGGATCGTGTTGCAATAATTCGTGCCTTCTAATATTATAATAGTTATAATTATGACTATTAAATAATATTGTCCAGTGTAATATTATGGTATAAGTTTTTTATTTTAGGGATTTCCATTCTTTGTGGGGAGCTTTCCTTTTATTTTCATACATGTCTTAGATCTATGTAATTTCATGGGTGTTTCGCTACCACTGCTTTATTGAGTATTATAATATTGATAATCAAGAAATCGACTATACTATATCGGAGCGTCATCAAGAGTATAATAATATAGAGGTATACGTACACTATATAATATAACTATAAATAATATTTTAGATTCCCAAACGTCTTTTAACGTGTACTGAGAGACTCGCCATTAGCCGTGTGTCCTCCTCCACACCTAGAACAAGATCGATAAAACTTCATGACAAGTATCTATTTTAAAAATAAATCGATTTCACTAATTCTACAGATGTTAGCCTAATTATGACTTGCCCCTGCCCCTTCCGACATCATCCTATACACGTCTAAACAAACGGTGACAGAGACGCGTCTCCACGACATGGTTTCCACATAGGTCGATTCTTGCATACCTATATTAATATTATTATTATTATCATTTTTATTATGTTTTAACCTGTGGAGTACACGTACATGAACCTATTCACACCGCAGCGGTGCGCGACGACTGTACCGGAAACCGGGTCACAGATCGAATCGTCGATGATGAGGAGTCGCGCTCGTCGAAAACGTCGTTTTAAAACAATAATCAATTAATAACTATTAAGACGACTATGCGATGGTATTATTATAATATTGTGATCTGAAACGATATGGTTTTGTGATGGACAGTCGCCGCCGAAGCGCGAAGCCACCCATAAAATAATAATAATAAAATGATACTCCTACTCAATGCGGCGACGTGTGCACCACGGGCTCCTCTATTATAATAACAAAAATAATTAATAATATTGTCATTATATTTTTTCAAATTGTTATCAAAGTTCTCATTATCTCGCACACCCTCTTGTTAAGCGGCTGCTTCGTCTCGACCTGTATACTTTTATGTTATTATTATGAGTTGCCACGCCGCTTCTAACGTCCACTCCTTTGCGAGGTGGCGGTGGCTGCTTTAACATCTACCTAGGTATTGATAATATTATTAGGAATGGTATCTCGTATTGTACAGTTATCGGCCTTTCTCTTACGATGTATCGTATACAATACGTCTGTATTGTTTTGTTCATTCATCCGCATGCCCGACCACTCGAGATTATGCCGGAAAACTTTTTAATTATTTAATGTAATCTTGTCTGCAGCTAGTGACCCGCCTGCTGCAGAAAACCTTCTCACTTAGTTGGTTGGTTAGTGTAAGTCACCCATAACCATAAATTACATTATTCTAATTACCCAATCATCAAACTATACGCTACTTATATTATACCATACTCGATTGATTCTAAACAACAATGTTTTTCATTCTTTAATAAATAAAAAAAAACATTATCTACAGTGAGTAATAGCTATAATAATATAGGTCCTCTTTACAATTTATATTTTCCCGTCTTTGAATGTTATTGTGTGATCGTTTATGGCCACGATATTAGTATTATAATATAATTAACTGGTTCTAGTACACAGTGGTGCGCAACGCCCAACCTTTTTAGATCCAACACTCCCCCCCCCACCAATTGTATTTTATTTATTTTGATGAGGCGACTGCATACCAGCATTATATTTATAAATACTTATATAATATTTTATAGAATATTTAATATTGTGTATCAAAAAAAATAAAAAAAAAAATTATCCTATAAGTACCCTAAAAATTTAATGATACTATCATATATTATTATTATGTGTTTACTGCTTGTCCATAAAACCCAAAACACTCTATAAACCAGTTACTAATATTATTCAGTACCCTATACAATATATTATTGCGGGACACGAGACTGAACTATTGGATTATAAGTTCCTAAGACTTTTCATTTTTTAACTCTTGTTTTTGAGCACGCGCAACAGCTTTCACTTTTTCTTTTATCCTTGTTTTCGTGGACACTGGCGACTGGCCACTGATGTTTGGCGTCGTCATAAATACAATTTAAAAAAAACCACTTCAGCTAACCCTGAAAATAATAATATTATCTGATGTGATATTTTTAATCAATTATTTACATTGTTGATAAAGGTCGCAAAAAGAGCAACAAGTACAACTCGATGCTCATGTACCCGTTCATGATGGGGGGCATGACCATTCCGCTGGCGTTCGGCGTGCTCGCCCTGTTGGCCGGCAAGGCTCTGATCATCGCTAAGCTGGCGCTGGCCCTGTCCGCCATCGTGGGTCTGAAAAAGCTGTTCGGCGACCAGGGGGGCAGCAGCCACGAGCACATCACGTACGGTGGAAGCGGTGGCCACTACCGCAGGAGCCTGCCCGGCGAACCGGTGGCAGCGTCCAACATGGCGTACAGCTCTTACATGCCCGTCTACGAGGAGCCCATCCGGAGCACCACGTCGAACGCGATCCCCATGAGATGATTCGACGACAGCTGAACACGATCCAAGACCACCGACTACGTAATATGATGATACGTATAATATAATATTTACATCATATTATTATTATTATTTACGGAAGTCGATGGTTATTATATTTATTGACGGATGGTATACTGCACTAATTGTGATGGTATAACATTTTTATATTATTTAACTAGCATTATTATTATTATTATTTTTAGGAATTAATATTATTAATATTGTTATTGTATTATTTATTTTGAATCGAATAAATTTGATCTGCTTCTTAAACGACGATTTAGTCTATTTAGTTTTTGGTATAACTGTTTTGAATTTTCAAAAACAAAATTTCGGGGTAAGTGTCCGATCACTGGTATAAAAAATAAAATATAAATGGAAGAAAAATCAAAATTATTATTTAAGATCTTTATAATCCGACTGGGTTCTACTACAATAACCTGCTCAAAGTGTTCGATGACGACAGTAATATTATTTTTATTATACCCAAAAAATATGATAATTATATTATATATTTTTATAAATTGTAAAAAACATTGTTATAGATTTCATTTTTCAGCATAGGTACATACAACATATCACTATAGGTATTCAAACTCAAATCAATGATGTTGCAAAATATAATTATCTAATATTAAAAACAGATCACTGTGTACGTTTGTATGATAATAATTATTATTATAATAAATAATAATGATATTATAAGTTATAAAATATCGCGAATCGTATAATATGCATGTTGTACGACATTTTTCCGTTCTAATTTTTATATGGCTTATAAAATACCTAGTGCGAAACGTTTCGCTATGAAAAAAAAAATAACCATTCGTTAACTACACTGCAGTGGATATTATCATGTCGTCATGATATTGTATTCATCTAATGGGACGTATAGGTTGCAGGTAAGTCTCAATGCCTGACCTAACCACGGTACATGAGTGGTAGGCACGTGTTTGTAGATTTACGTCGTTGTAGCTCAGCTATCTATAGAAATAATAATAATAATATAATAACGTATATGCGGAGGAAAATTTCTCTCTAATTTTTTTTATGACTTACCTATTACTAGCTATGGGCCCACGTAATACGCGTTTTTCCGTTTTCCGTTTTTACGGCAATGCGTAACGATAAAGAAAATACTCATATCAATGTGAAGTCTCGTTTTCCGATAATAATATGTGTCGGGCGCGCGTGCGCACTACAACAGAGACGACGACACAATCGTATAGTTTTCGGTTTCAGACGTGAAAATCGTGCAGTGGTCACGGTATTTTATATAATATTCGGACTCGCCTGGACCGACGATCCTACACGTTCAAGTCGGATGTAAAACGAAATATTATATTATTTTTATTCGTTTTCGACATTAATCCATTATACTATTATTATTATATATACATAATATAATACACGGCCAGCAGACAAACGGCTCTCCGATAGCTCATTGTAATACGACAAAAATATTTTCTATTATATATTATTATTATTGTTTAGCACTGGACTCGATAATATTATTATATTATGTTTCGTATGGGCACTCTCGCGCTCTCCACTTCATCTGTAGCACATTGAATACACGCGTACACCTTTTATAATTATTTAGCTCGTTGTACTTAAAATATTAAATGTTTGAGATTGATATAATATTATCGTGTTGATAGACAATAATAATGATAATAGTAATATCATGACGTCTCACTCCAGAACGAAGATTAGAAATCCGTCCAAACAGACGGCTGCACCACAGTATAGTATACAACATCGAATAATAATATATTATATTAATATGGTACCTATACCTAATGGCTAATCGGTTTCTGATGACTATAGCGTCCGCACGTGTGATTTTGTTTGGTCACGAAAACGATGTAGAGAGCAATAACTGAGGCGATATTATATTGCAGTCGAGACATTAATACATATGGACACTGGTAGACGTGTTCCAAAAATAATACTCAGTAGCACTGCAGCAAAAGTTAAAGAAGTGTATAATTCTAGCCAAATAGTATATAGGCATATAAACGTATAAGTATAATCGAAGTAGGTGTACTGTTATAACGAAGCACTAGCGACAAGTATGAGAGTTAAGAGCGTTTTTGTTTATTATATTTTTTTCCGCAAAAATTCCTTTGACGAAATTTCTCTTAAATAACCATGTAAAATCATATAGATAAAGACCAGCAAATTGCATTACACCGTTTCATTTCTATTACACACCGAACTCATGTCGCGAACGTCGCACGAGATCCGTACGCGAAACTACCAAGGTACCTATATAATTTACCACTTATCGTCGTATGGAACCTGCACCTTCAAGTCAACACAATTTATACGATACGACAAGATCGATTTTTTTGTTTCACCAGTTATATACCTAGGTATACAGCACTATTAGTGTTTATATAATTGAAAATAAATATTCTGTATTTTCGTCGCAGTTCATCCACAATTATTATGAGGCATTAACATCAAACTCTACTTCGTGTCCTGCAGTGTTCACGGAATTCCAAATTAAAGTACAATATTCCAATCAAACAACATAATATGACGATAATATTTAATTACACGAGTAGTAAAAAACATTACAAGTTTGATGAACATTAAAAGAAAAAATTGTTCTCTTTAATACTACGCCACGATGTTTATAAAAATTAAAATATAAAATTTGCATTAAATTATACGATCATCAACAAACCTAATCATCTAGATTATATAAAATGTCTTGACATTTAACATTTTAAAATTACTTACTCATTTCATTATTGAATAATATATTAGAAAATTATTCAAGTTTACTAGTAAAAGTAGTATTATAAATTATAATACTACGATCACGTACCTACAGGTAAATTATAATGCAAATGGTGTAGTAGTCATTATATTATAATAATAAAATTTGTATAGTCTTATGTGATATTATGAACAAATTAAAAATTACATTGTCCGTTGAAGTAATCAAAATAATATTTTTAATCCACAATATGCATTTAAAAAAGTCTACTCTAAGCAGGGCCGTATTTGAACATGAACATTTTGCGCCCCAGGCAACATATTCCCCCCCCCCCCAAAAAAAAAGTTATTTCTTAAAATGTAAGGAACCTATTATTTCGGTTTATTGTTTATGACTCTTAAATGTGGTTGGATTTTGAATTTTTTTTTGGAAATATTTGTTGTTCAATGAGTTAAAAACAAATCAGTGATTCAAACAGAATTTGTCGATCGGACTTAGTTTCAACGTTATACACGAGTTTGCAAATTCCCATCAATCGGGAGTTTTTTTCATTAAATTTCTTTATTAATAATATAAATATATAATATACAGTAAGTATAATGGGTAATTTCTGATTTCACCAAAATTATAAGGATAAAAACTCACATTTAAAAAAAAAAAAATCAAAATATTATTTTTGGTATTTTGATAATATAAGATTTTAAGGTTTTGAAGTTTTTTAAATCTTATAACTTCGACAGAAAATTTGACCAACTTTTTTTTATAGTACCATCATTAAGCGTGGAAAACACATTTTAAAGAAATAAAGTCACGAAAATCGATTTCCATCTAAGCTCCATTCCTTCCAATATTTCATACTTTCATCTATTAGTTATCTCTTAAATCACTAGGAAAAACCATGTTAAATAAACATATTATAGTTTTTATAAAAAAAGTATACTGTATACTTAAGTAAAATAAAAATGAATACAATATTACAATGATTTCTTTATAAGCGTTTAATTTTTTTATCTCATTGTAAATAAAAATTATTGTACATATTAATTGAAAGAATCTAGTACCTTTGGTATCCGAACCGTTATGGTGAATACTCATATTATAAAAATTAATTATAAACTGAAAAAAATTTATTATTTATTTTAATTGCATTTTTTCTGATCTTAATTTTATTAATAATCAAGTCGTATAGGTATTACGTAAAAGTAAAATAGACATTATTATAATTATGTTGTGTTTTACTTATTTACAACAACGCCTGCTGTTTATGCCATTATACCTAAGTTATCCAAGGAATTATTATTGTTAGTATAAAAATAGATTGAGAGAATATCATCCTAAAATAAGCTTTGGAGAGACACGCCTAATCACAATACATAAGTAAAAAAACATTTTACATAATTTTAAAGTTATAACTATGTTGGCTTGATAATAAAAAAGTTCATGAAAAACTACCGCCCCCCCAAGTTCAACCAGGAGGGGAAATGGCCTCCCTGGCCCTCCTCTAAATACGGGTCTGACTCTAAGTGTATAGGTACAGAATTTAATTACTCAAATATCGATTTCATGATTATATTATGATGGGGACGTTGAAACGATATCGAAAAATAAATGTATATTATGCCTATAGGCTATACTTTACATATTATATGTTCAGTGGTATTAAAAAATTAAAATTTAATTTTTTTAAAGTTAATTTTTATTCTAAAAGGGTGAGTAAAATATTATGTAAGTACCTATACGGCAATAGAAATTTCGTCAAAACGCAAGATAAAATTAATCTATTGAGTTAATTTTTTATTTTCATGAGATTTTATCTTATAAATTATTATATTATATTGATTATAACAATATATAAATAATAATAATAGTTTTAGAAATAGTCAAATAATATATAATAATATTATAATATTCATGGGATATTGCTTAATTTGAATAGGTATTAGATTATATCAATGAGGGGATAATGCGTATTAGTAATGGATAAGATTATTATAATGATAGAGTGTTGGACGAACTATTGAATTATTAATCAAACGTAATATTTTATAAAATAGCAAAATATCACCAATATTCACCATCGCGCTATAATACCTATTAGCAATAATGTGGGCGTTAAAGTCTCTGAGAAAAATTCATTGGATTTTATTATATTATAGCTAAATAGGTGAGTACTTAATACTTTTTACTTAATAAAGCATAATCAGTATACATCAACTAGTTAAGTTATATATTATGCATTATTATAATATTAATTAACAGTGACATCGAGAAAATTGTTGAACATTTAAAATTAATTGAATTCAAGCAGTGGAGTTTTAATAACTGGATAATAAATTCCCATAATTAAATTGAATTAATTGTAAACTAATAAGACTTCTCTAGTATTTTTAGAGCATTAAAAATATCAGAAATAAGTAAATAATAACAAACATTTATAATATACCTACCTCTTATTTCAATCAGTATTATTGATGTGAAGTCGGACGCATTGATGTACAATATGAAGTATTTTTACAATTACAGGGCGCTATTACAGGCTAAATCAATTATTTATTTAACACATAGTTACAATAGGTATCTGGTATATAATAATATAAATATAATATCACGTGATGTACTGATGTGTGGCAATTAAATTCTAAATATTATATATAATTACCAATGACGCAATTGCTGATTGAAAATGAGAGTGGACCGTATTAAATGTTTAGTTTACTAAGTTATAATTGTTGCGCATATCAAATTTTAATCGTAGAAGTACCTAATATATTATGATAAAATAAACCTGTGATGGTTATTTTCTGTAAAATTTAAATTGTTCAACTCAACAGTGTTTAACTATATGAAACAATGTGTACAAACTAATCATAATTTAACTTAAAATTTGGATTATATTGATTATTATTGTCATAAACATTTAGCTTCCCGCTGTTATCATAATCACATTAATATGAAATGTAAGTATACAATTATCATTAACTCTTTATTAAATTGTATATTAATTTTTTCTTTCTATATTTCTGTCATGAATATTGATATTGTCGGTCTCTTCTCCTTTATGTTACGTTAATTTATTGATATTATTATTGTTTCTCGTTAGAGTTTTTTCAATGAAAAATATAATATTATAGTTACATTTTTGGTAACAATTTATTTATTTGACTCATTAAATATCAATAATCGAAACAAACATTTAGGTTAATAGTTTTTTGTCTGGGGTTTGGTTTACATATTGTCTACAATATCTATAATATAATGTATTTATAAGTCGTATTTTTTAAAAACATTCAACATTGATTGATGACACTAATGCCGTGTCACAAGTTGTTGACCAGGTAATGAATGAGGCAATTTATGAGCGTGGGCAGTGAAATAAATTAATGGTTTTAATTTAAGTGAGACACAGCACACGACCATAACCGATTTTCATTCATTATTTAAAATGTTATTCGTCTGATACCGATCTCAGTTTGTCCCTGATTTCTAAACACCAACGACATGGTTGGACTCTATGGCCGCAGGCACGTTATAATAATATATAGTGACACACCAAGCAATTGTTTTTGAATGTTGATGAATAATGCACCTACCTCGTTGAGGTGTTTAAACCGATTTCTAATTATCTAATAATAATAATAATAATAACAATCTTTATTTCTTCAAAAAAAAAAAACACCCAATACACTTACCTATATTATGATATTGTAATAAACTACAATAAAAAATGTAAACTTTCCTAAAAAGTAAAAGCATAATGCTTGTGGCGGGGATGAAAAGTTTGAGTTAATTATGATCAAAGTTTTTACTAACCAAATACAGATATTGATTTTTGTCAATCTAACAGCACTATTATACTGATGAATTTTGTGTATATTATATCAGATTTTGTATTTTAGATTTTTAATTCTGGAGGTGCAAACATATTTTTAGCCATAATAATTGATGATAATATTTAGACACATATTTTGTCACTTTTATATAGTTTATGTAAAAATCAATACCGATCAAAGTATGAACGATATTAAACAATATAAAGTTTTAACTTTGCCCCTTAAAAACTACTGCATACTGCCGAACGTTATTTTATGATATAAATGAGTTAGACATTATCTCCTTACGTATAATGTTATTATATTTTTGAACAGAATATTATTATATTAATGTATTTTAAGTACCTACTTCGAAGTTTTTATATGATGTATACAAATTAAATTACAAATAGCTCAATAATAGTAGGTGCAATCCAATCAATAGCTCTTAAGGAAATATTGTTTAAATAGATCACAATATTTTTAGTTAATGATATGTAACTATGAGTAGGCAATTATAATTATAACGGTTATAGCGACTTTACTAGGTACATTAATATTTGAATAAATTATTGTTTTATTATTTCAGGGTATGAAATGAAGTTTTATTTTTCTACGTGCATTTAACTAAAAAAAAAAGTTGCATAATACGCTAGACAGTGTACTGCATAGACATATTTTTATTTTTTTTATTGATCACTAAAGTTCAACAATTAGACCATTAGCTCTATTAATAATGATAAATGTAATGCAAATTTTTTTTAATTTATTTAAATTTTCAAGCGAGATATGAGCATTTTAAATTTTTGATATTTTACTTACACATATCTTACTTGAAAATGAAAATATTGAAAAATCGCTAAGGCTTAAGCACAGATAATATTCTTACCTAAATGTATGATAATAGGTCAATTTACTCTAATATTAAAACTAACAACACACTATTTAAACTGGCGAATGGATTATGGAAATTTGCTATGTCGTGCGTGTGTAAGACGGAGATAACAAATGCATGGGTAGAGTCCTCTTATATGTTAAAACTTTAAATTATCTAGTAAATTTTCAGTAACACGATAATATTATATAAATAATTACATTTGTATACGATTTTTTTTTTTATTTTAACTGTCAAGTACTAATGTATAAATGCTTAAATAACAATTTAAGGTCAATAGAGATATTTTCATATTATTTTGAAATTGTGGATCTATAAACAATATATTAATAATATGATTTATGTTCTGATTTTAACGATTTTCCTATAAATATTTATCGCATGATAATATTATTGATAATTGTTATTAAACTTCTCATTTATTAGATTCCACGATTTAATCTAATCAAATGGCTTACATCAAAATAATAACTGCAAATAATTAAAAAATTCTAAAATCAATTTTAGGTAACAATGTGTCTATCCGCGGTTACCATGATTATATAGGAGTTTGGTAGTTGTATGTTATGCAGATTTAAATGTTAGATATTTAATCAATGCATTAAATCCACATCAGCTGCAACTAAAACAATATTTGACATGATTTTATTTTTATGAAGTAACAACATTCAATAGTTGGCTTTGTAGTTATTGGCACTATAAATTGGCACTCGCTAATAGCAACATATGAATTTGATTATAATAAATTCAGTTATTTATAGTAGAAGCTTAAAACTAAATACAATATAGTTTCTAAAATTGAATTAATGGCGGGTAGCGTTGAACTAAATAAAGGTAAGATTCACTTCTCACTGTTAAAATATTAATCGTTATTAATTTATATTTTTGTTTTGCACATTTTTATCATTTTAACTTTAACCAAATGAAAGTCTTCACTGGAAATATGCTGAGAAATATTTCACAGCAATAAATATAATATATCAAATATTACATTGAATTCACATTTGTAGGAACAAATTCTGTAACTAAGAAAATAATTGCAATAATTTAATTTAAAATCTCTAGTCAGGTTTACGTTTTTAGAATATTTAGGGTATACATAATTATAGTACAACAATCCAACATACCACAAAGTAGAACAAATTATTGGTATGCGGCCGGAAGAGCTGCAGAGTTACATTATAGCAGGTACTTTTATTTAAATTTGCAAACAGTGAGTCATAGTGTAGTGAGATCTTTATAAAAATAAATATTTGTCTGTTAATAAAATTAAACATTTTAAGATCCTAACGATTTATAGTATGAGAATACATAAAACAATAATAATATTATAAACTCAGTACCTATAGCTAAAATGGGAAAAAAATATCATTCAACATATATTACAGGGCGTAACGGAAATAATTGATAAATTTAATTAACTACCTACGTAATAACTTTTATTCTAATATTTACATTAATTTTCTTATCAAATATAAGTTCAATCTTGAGTTGATTAGAAAAAAAGTTATATATTTTATTACATATTGTTAGAATTATTGTAATTTGGGTTTTTCAAGTTGTTTGTTAACCATTGTGTTTGCTTATTATATTTATTATAAATATTATTATATTTTGTATCATTGTAAAAACCATATATTTTTTTAAATAAAACCCAATACACATATTATAATTATTGTATGTCTTTGGAGTATAAAAAACGTTTTTAAAAAAGTTTTTTTCAGGTTGTATTATACTGCACGGGCATGCACCATGTCTGCAGCTTTGTAGGATAAACGGATTTTCTTTTTAAGAGTATATTATGTTATCGTACAATTTAGAAAGTGAAAAAGGAACTTAATTGGATTCGGTTCTGGGGAAAAAAGTATTAAGTATAGGCACGATAGATCACGATGTAGATTTACTATGGATGCCGCCGATAGGTTCTTGTCGAATTAACGTTTATGTTTTATAATAATATTATTTCAGTGCTATAAAAGTGTAATAATAACGTTTGATACGACAAGATAGGTATAATACTTGATTATAGGATGATGAAAACGTGACGTGCGCTGTGGATTAATATAATAATATACGACGATATCGCCATGTGATAATCCGTAAAATTACACCTCGTTAATTAATCTTCGGTGTTTTACCGTGATAACTCGTAGGTAAATCGTAGGTACCTATATAATGGGTAAAATAGTATCGGTAAACGAATAAATTAGATTTTATATGCACTTTTTCTGTGCGATATTGATAATATTTTTACCGCATAGACGTATAGCTATAGTGCTCGCCAGTCAGGAGAGAAAATTTAAAAACCTGCAACAACCAAAAGTGTATTAAAGTACATAAGGTGTTTTTTTTTAAGTATGCTTTCACTCTTTACACTCAAAATATGAATATATCCGAATTATGAATTTTGGACATTTTAAAGACTGCATTTGAAGACTATATTTTCGAATACTTGAGAAGTTCTGCACCACTTAAGAATTATGTCGTGATGACAATACAAACTTCTGTTTTTTATATAAGAATCCCTCTTTTTCATTTTTATTTAGTCAGCAGAAAATTTATTTGAGAATTTTTAAGTTTTACAGCTGTATTTAGTGTGTAGTAAAGATAATATTAACATGTCTATGATGGTGGTTTAAGTAGATGGAGGGCTTCTAATATTTTACAATGTTATTTTATCAATAAATATAATTTGTAAAAATGGTCTAAGTATACTCACTAAGTAGTCTAACTGTACATCTAATATTAAGTATAGTTAATATTTTTGTAAATCCATTTTAAAGGGTCATTATCCATATTAAATATTTTTACAAAGAAACTTTTCATTAGAATTTTGATTTAGATTATCAACATTTTGAAGAAAATACTCCACTAAATTATTTTCAGTAAAAAGGGGAGCTCTCATATTAAAAATAGAAGTTTGTATCGCCAAGCAGGACATCCCTTAATTAATACAAAAAATATCAGAAATTTAAAAACGTGGTCGTTATAGTTTAGGTGTACTCAAAAATTCTAAAAATCAGTATTTGAATAAATCTATATCAAAGAAAAAAAATGGGCTGAACATGTTTAATAAGGTGCTATGCTATACAGTAGGTATATACAAGTGGGTTACTGTACAATGGATGGTATTAAATGTGGAATCAATGATAAAAATCAATTCTGAGTGCCGACGATATGTTAGTCTAGACTCTAGGTACAAGACTTTTTTTTTTTTTAAAAAAATTGACCTATAATAGGTACGTATAATAAATTCCAAATTAATTATACCACAATATCCATTAGATACTTAAAACGCGTTATACATCAACAAGAAACCGTGATACTATCATAGATATAAAATAATATGGTTTTTTTATAATGTAATTTCGTACAAATTTGAACTTAAAATGACTATAAAAATAAACTGCGTTTATGAATTGTTTTAGATTTTTTGGTAACAGAATGAACAATTTACTTGAAATCCTTTTTTAAATTTTTCAATCCTTAGGTAGAAAAGTTGAACATTTAATAAATTATTGACTACAAAAAAATTATTCAATTTTAAATTTGATAAATTTTGTCAAAACTCTATTTTTAAATGCTTATAAAAAAAATGTTGCCTAAGCAATTTTAATACTTTTCAACTGCTATTGTAACAATATATTAGCAGCCTTGTATTAATTTTTTACACTTTTTGAAACAATAGATAAAAAAAAAAAAAATGTCTATAAGAAAGTAAAATTAAATTTTTATGAGTGTTTGAAATTCAAATTTTTAGATATTTTTGGATATTCACTTGATTTCTCATGTAGCGATTTCCTTATTTTGTTGTAATTTATAAAAAAAAAATTTTAGTTGTGTATTTTTAATATTTTTCAACCTCTATTGTAACAATATATCATATATTGTATTAAATTTTTACACTTTTTGGCCTAACAGATATAACTTTATTTATATTCATAGAAAAAAAAAAAAAAAAAAAATTGAAATATGAGATTGTCTATAAACAGCTCAAAACAAATCCGAATATTTTGAAAATTTTATCAAGTATAAGAATTGATACAATACACATCCTGTGAAATTTTAATGTATGAAGTTGAAAATCGAAGCATTATTTCGACTACTTATCGTGTACACAGACACAAAAAAAAAAATAAAAATAAAAGACTCACATTGTAAAATCAATACATTCATCGTTCCACTCAGAATCTAAAATCTCCATATATATCTAATGTGGTTGATACCTGGTAATACAGGTGACCAAATTGGTAGGCATGAACATATTGTTATACTGTCTATTAAGGTTAGGATGTTTATGCACTAAAAAATGAATAAATATTTATGCGCATTAAAAAATGCTCACTAAAAAAAGCTAAATATGCATGAAGAAATTGAAAAATATGCATAAAACATTTTTTATATTTTAATTAAAAGTGTTTAAAATAAATAAATAATTATGAATTACAATTATTACCGCAAGTACATTAAAATTTTTTAATTAAGAAAGTTTCTTTGAACAAAATTAGTTAGTTTTAAATGTTAGACTAGATAATATACATGTCCCACTTATTATAGCAGTGAAATAAAACATCTGACAGTAAATTAACAATAATTTCTATGTAATCTATACAATTTATAAAATATCCTACTATAATTATTGTTTTGCTATTGATAATTCTATACTTAATGGTTCCATTTTTCTCGATCGATTGTCATCGGTAGATCTGTGCTGAAACACCAAAGTTCTAACATATTTGGATAGGTTACATAGCATATATTAAGATGTGGAAAATTTGCGTTGATGAACACATAAGGTTCGATGTATTTTTGTATTGTTAATTTTGATCTTAGATTTGATTATCTGAACATAATAATATTATGGTCGTTAAACTAAATCCACGTTCACACTCTGCTGCGTTGAAATACTTTAAACATGCAATGTTTTGATAAGGACATTTAACTATTTAGTTTCTTAATTAATGGCTTGTATGAATAAAAAATTCCTATTCCTTGAAGTAGATCATAGGTAGGTAATTACCTATTTAATAACAATATACGGCCCAATCGTAGTGTTTCATTTTCACCTCGACGTCTAGCTAATATCAACAAGTTATTTTCTTCGCCATGTATTTTCATTAAAAAATTGTACATTGCTTAATTTTATCGTTTCATTTTCATCGATTTCGAAATAAACAACGGGTAAGTATGTATACGCATATCCGAGTTAATTTTCAAATACATTGTAGTATTGTACGCATAAAAAAACACTAATTATTCCACATATTATTATAATATTTCTGTTGACCGACGATACCAAAGGTAATAAAAGTAGCCATTTTAGGTCTCCAGACTAAATACAAAATACGTATGACGTGAGCAAAAATACGCTGCACACATCATAATATAAACTAATATTATACAGAGAGATCATTTCAAGATAGATGATCAAATACCAACCCATTTTTTTCTGTCCTTTGCACATAAGAATTTTAATGCTTTGGATCTATACACTGTATACCTTCGTATATAAGACACTAAATTTATAGTATATGAGCTCGCCTACGGGTTTGAACATTTGAAGTGACGATAAGTTTGGCTTGATCCGTTTCACAGTTGTTTGACGACAACGACGACTTAGACACATATTTTTGGTACGTACACTGTGCTCACCTTACAAACCGCGGAGTGGTAATGAAATACCAACTTCGCCAAAGTCGTGTGCAACGATAATAATAATATAATAATTTTGCTCTGCACTGAGCACCTTTCGTTTTCTTGGTGAAATATATTATCATTAATTTGCAGTCGATAATATATCATTTTATTAACGATGTCCTAGTTCGTCCGCCGTCGATCGTTATGAGCTGCAACTGTCGGCAGGTATCATGCAAAGCTACCAGGACTTTGATTTTAAGCCCAAAATGACACGAACCCTGCGCACCTATAATAAGCAAAAAAATCATGTTTTAATGACTAGGTAATGACAACGCAAATTTAATTTGAAAAATTATGGTGGCATTCTTTGTTTGATTATTTAATAAATATTAAAGTTTCTAAATACTATTTGGAAACTTTTTCCTCGAGATATTCTACTACAACATCAAAGACCTAACGAAAAAAATCAGACCAACGGCAGTTTATTATACCTGATTTCAGGTATGTTTGGGCCATTTGGCAATGCGTGGTCAATCATTGTCCGTCCAAGTCACATTGACTCTTAAAGCTGTGTCACTCAAAATCGAATATTCGTGTCGAAACACTAAACGGTCGGTTATCGTTTATGAGGAAACTATTGAATTATGCCGATGACAGATAACGAAAACGTTAAACAATGTTTATACATACGTAGGTACTATAAAGGTACCTACAACACCGTTTATAATAAATTAGAATCGATTGTCTATGAAAGGAGTGTGGTTCAAAAATTAAAACTTTAGATAAATTAAATAAAATTGCACCGGCACTTATTATATTAGTAGTCATTCATAAACTAAAATATGTTTGAATAATTTCCATAATATAAAATAATATGGATTTGATTCATTTCGAGTACATACGATCCGCATATATTATAATATACAGACTGATCTATTTAAGTGTCTACACTCATTATTTTGTAACATTTTTCACACATAATTTTTATGTTCAAAACGACATTTTTGAAAAATCATTTCTACCATCTTTTGTTATCGTTATCGTTTTTTTAATTTGTTGAATAACACTGAATATTTTTTATTTCATATTCCGAAGCAGAATCTTATTTGGAGTATTTTAATATAGGTACAAAGATCAAATTTTGGACAAATGATAAGCATTTAAAATTTGGATGAGTGATGTAGAGTGGCACAAGGGTACCCCGGGTAAAAAATGTTGTCCGCTACTCATCTACTTAATCTAAATTTAAAAATAACACTTATAAGTTATAACTAATGAACTACTTTTCCAAAATTTGATTTTTTTACATTGGAAAACTCTCAATAATATTCTGCTTCGGGATATGAAATAAAATATGTATGTTTGACAATCAAAAAATTGAAAGCTAAAAAGTGATGACAATAAAAAATAAAAAAATATTTTTTTAGAAATGTTGTTTTAAAATTACATACAATTGTATAAAAATAATATTTTCAAAAAAGTTGATACTCTACAAAATAATGAACGAAGACGCTTAAATAGATTACCTGCAGGTATGATGGAATATTTTTTATAAGAAAAAGTCTTTTTGTGAAAAATTGTGACCATTATCACCTTTCATCAAATAAAAACGAATTCCGAGTTTTACCGTTTTAAACGAAAACGACTAAGCGGTCTGAAAAATTTATATTATATTGTTAATCATAATTTTTTCTCTTCGCAGTATGTACGGCCACGACATTGCGGGGCGGCAGTCGGTCGCGTGTATAACGACCATAGGCATGAATGAGTAATGACAAATATATTTTGTGGACCTCAATATTGTATCCGTCCCTATTTAGGACTGCTATAATAACCGGTCCGTACACGTTTAAGGTGAACAATATTAGAACGCGATTATAATAATATGTACGAATACTTTATAGGCAGAACCTACATTACAATATAATAATATATGTACGTACATATTGTAAAGATTGCGTTTTAATTGTGACGATAAAATTCGTGAAAGTGCGAAAACTCGATTCCCCAAACAAAACTCGGCCGTTGTAAATATTGAAATATTTTATTCCATCATGCGATTCAGCTGTTAAAGGGCAAACTGACAATACGTTAAATATGTTAATATTATTAGGTAGGTAGCAAATATTATACGAACCCTAAAATCATTTTTCCGTAAGCTTCGATTTGAATTTAGTAACTCGGTTTACACTGATTACTCGTTTAATTTAAACCTAGATATTGACCCAGCTTTATAATTATCGAGAAGAACATTTTTTGATATTTGCACTATCCATAATCATATTAATAATAACATACTATAATAGGTTGTTCTAAATTATTAGGAGGTAGGTATATATTTTAACTTTCCATCTTTTAACTCTAAAAACAACGTTCCTTTATTTATTACTCCCCACCTTCAAAATTACAGCCAGTTTGGGTCAAATGAGGACAGTTAATGAATATGTTGAATTGCAATAATATTAAGAAAGATTTTGATGTCTTTTTGTCATGACATTGATGATCTAAAATCTTTTATTTTTAATAAATTGTTTACTGCTGTATTTTGTGCCAGTATTCAAGTATTGTCTATTATTTCAATACTATATTCACTGTACAGTTTGCCTTCGGGGCTTTAAATAATTAATTGTTCTAGTTATATAAAAATGGTATTGTGGTTTGTATATGTATAATATAGCCAATATAGGTACGTGTATAATATAAGAATGCTGTATGTGGATATTATATTTCTATGTAGAGTTAATTTACTTACATAAAACGAGGAATGCGAATATATTAATGTTCTACAAAAAAAAAAAAAATATATATAAATACAATATTTAACACGACTTGAACATCATTAAAATATAAACTATATAATAATACCTATTTTATATTAATATTATAAATACCGTCTGGCTGATTCGATTAAGTTAATCGATATCGACTGGACATGTCTATTTTATAAGAAATTTACATTTTTATAACGAAAATATAAAACTCTGCGATTTGTTTCGGATTGCAGAATTTAGCGCCTCATAAAGCTGCAGTAGGTACCTACCAATATAAATACCTAGTTATAATAATATATTCAAATTTCATTATACGTTTATTTCTTGATATCGTATTGAATATCGATGCTATTACATAATAATACATTGTGCA
This sequence comes from Macrosiphum euphorbiae, assembly GCA_949089665.1. Classification (NCBI taxonomy): domain Eukaryota; kingdom Metazoa; phylum Arthropoda; class Insecta; order Hemiptera; family Aphididae; genus Macrosiphum; species Macrosiphum euphorbiae. Next base: position 1,329,754 of record CARXXK010000005.1, on the reverse strand, counting down.
CAATGTCTGATGAAAACCGTCGACGACGATTCGAAAGTGCGAAATAAATCGTCGGGAGAAATTTGTTCTTATGTACGTTTATATATATATACGAGTTAATTTTCAAATAAATTCGTACTAAAAAATAAAACTAATTATTCAACATATAATTGTATTTCCTTTGACCGAATACGATACCAAAGGAGTTGATAAAAGTATAGCCACTTTGAGTCTTCAGACTAAATACAAAATACCAATACAAAGTATAATAAAATAAAAGTATACAAGGAGATTATATTTTAAGAATGCTCGCAATATTTTTATATTTAAATTCTGATTTTTGAAATGTTTAAGTGTAGTTAAAGACGATATTTTTTTCACAATACTTAAAGAGTATATCGTGTGGCGATACGATGGACATTAGTTTTTAAAATGAGATAAATTATAAAACACGTAATTTCGATATTTTTACAATCTGTAATCGAGTTGTAAACAGGACGGGTATCAATAATGTGTATTATACGACTTTATTTAATAATTATTATTGTAAAGCACTGGGCAAACGGGTGGGTCACAATGTACTAAACGGATAGCGAAAAAAATTTCGTCCCCAACGTTTTAGATCCGTGACGACTAATATGATGACTAATATTTCCGCGTGCTCTGGAAATGTGAGTGCGGCTTTATCATCGCTGCTATATAATACGCCTATACGATAATGATCACTACACGCGAGGCCTCCCACGAGCACAAAAAGTGAAATGATGAAAATGAGGCTCTGCAGCCACAGCAAATACGCAAATGTAAACAACGACTCGAGTATAATAATACGAACGCGAAATGGTATTAAAACTTTCTAACTAACGACCGATAGGCGCGAAAAATTACAGTCATCTATATATTATTATAATATGAATCGATAGTAATATTATGTTGCATATTAATATATTATCACATTATTATTATTATAACTATTATTACTATTATTATTATTATTATTATTTTGTACTTCTAGTTGGTAAATAGTGAAATACCCACAGGCACCAATTATTATATTATATTATACTGTTAGAGTGACTGCAACTGCCTATACTGTGCAGGTACGTAAACACTATAGGTACCTTCCGTTTCGCTCTGCCGATCTCAAATCATCTCCAAGCTAAAAATCAATGATGATCAGGCGCTGAACACGAGTTTTGAATTCAATTCATAAGGTAATTTACAGGTTAGCCACACATTTTCGAAAAGTTTGGAAAACATATTTCAGGAACTGGAAATGTTAGGTAATAGGTACATAGTACGGGGGCGGTCATACAACTTTAAGAGTAGAGCGTGCTATAATTTAGTTCTTTGATGACTTACTGTGACGTCGATTTAAGTATACTGAAAAATACCTGAAATCAGAATAAATGTATTATTAAAGGAAAGTCAACCTATACAAATCAGAACTTTGATCAGAAAGATTTCTTTGGCGTTCTGATTGATGCAATCATCAGAACTTTTATGATAGGTGAAGATAAACTAGACTTCCAGAAATCAGGAAAAATACCAGAGACAGGGATAAACTAAATAACTATTGTAGAAGGGTAATATTAGGGTTAAAGGGTAAATATTAGGTATTAATTCAGGTCCAGCAGTGAGTTTACGGCTAGTTGAATTTAAAATCATTTTAAAGAATTAAAAATGTCAGACAAAGAGATCGAGCATCAACCCCACGTTAAAGGACAATTAAGACACGGAGAGGAAGTAATTTTAGAATGAGATGTGGCAGGAGAGGACAAAACAGATTTCGATTTGACATAAACACTAGAAAAATTATCTAATAATCTTAGAGCCATCGCAACTACTACCTAGAAACATCATATACACACATACGATTGCTGGCTAAGGCTGAAAAGTTCTTTAGCTTTCATACTCATTTATATAGTTCCAAAAAATTGGATTATTATTTGGATTGTTGATGTTATACTGTCATGAAATATAAAAATATCTCTTTTACATAAATGAGGTATACCATCCTCAGCTGAAGACGATTAATAATTATACCTATCACTGTCTACAATAGCAATAATAGGTTCATGAACTTTGTAACAATTATATCTATTAGACGCAAACGCGAACAAAACGTGACATTCTTAGTTCATTATATTATTATTATTATTATACTTTGACTATAATATACCTAATAATATGATCTAAACACCCACTAACCACTAAACGACTAATGATTCTGGGCTATGCTATAGAACGTCGAATAAAAAAAAAAAACCAAAACCGAATTGGTTTAATTTATGGACGTCTTGCGATTTTCATATTATTTAACATTGATTTATTGTCTTCGGCACAGGGCAAACGGAGCACGCGCAACTCTACAATATTATATAGTCAAACAATTGCCGTAAAAACAGATATTGTTGATTTGAATGAATCGTGTACGATAATGTTATAATAATAATGTAATGTTGAATGGGTAAGCGTTATAAAATATTATATTGTAACAGTCGTTTATACATATTTTATTTATTACGTTCAACTCTTACACGCAATCGACCTACTGTACATCACAGTCGTTATTCAATATGCAAAATTCTTTCCACTTTCAATAGTTGGCATTCTTCCAATATAATATACTATTATGATCCACAGTGTTATCAACCACGAGCCACTTTATTTATGTACAAACACTTTGATATAATATATAATAATATATTATAATATTATAAATTATGATGTACAATAATGTGTGTGTCCGTTGCACGCTCAATATATAATTAGTAAGGAAATTGAATCACCCATAGGGGACATTATTCCACGTCGACACTAAATCAAATCTCCAGCTGCGAATACTCAAAAACAATAAAGTATAATAATTACTGATGGGAAATGTAGTATACACAATAATTATTATTATGGTTAGTTAATTTTCAGGCTATTTTTTATATTAAACTGATAAAAGTGTTTCATTCGTTGGCACTAAAACATTTGGTTTAATAATACTATACATAGGTAATTCATAACAATTAGAAATCTTAAATTTGTGTACTTTGTGCGTACATTTAGCATAGTACGCTTTCGTTGTTAAAAGTATAATGAAAAACATGTTTTGTAATTTCCACTCCGATTTTCATATCCAAAAATAATTAAAAATAGTTCAACCATTACCAACGTATTTTATATTATTAATTAACAGCGATATTGCGGTCAAAAATGTTGAAAATTTAAATTCTAAAATTAATAAGCATGACTTATAAATAAAGAAATGGATTTGATTATACTACACATTATATCTATTGTGCGTTGAATGTAAATAATGCACCTAACTATAATTAAAACTGTAAACTAAAACAATGTTGCATACGTTTATAAGGATAATATACCGAATATACTTTGCATGTGAAATGAAATGTTTTCATTTTGAGTATAGGCTACTCGTGTGCGAGGTGTAGTCATGTAAAATATGATAATAAACATAACTGCATACCTACAATTTTTAATGCTTTATGAAAACGACTGTGATCGGAGAATTTTTATTTTTATAGTCATATCAAAATGCGCTTCAATTTTTGGTTACCTATTGACCATCACAAGCCTGACGTGCTGAAAAACATGCATATTAGTTATATAATATCGACTACTTACACGAAAACGGTTAGGAGAGACCTTTTAAATTTTAATGTACGATAACCCCAATAAGTTTCCCATTCATAGGGATAGGACTAAATATATCATTACTGTTTGACGTTTGCACATATTGGCGAGACAATATAACGTATTTACGGGTCGCGTTTGTCAAGTAGGATGAGGATAATAATAATAATATTATCTTATTCTTTAAAACGTTGCCGTTGGAACCGCAAACGGTTTCACGGGCTGCACCCATGATAAATATGTATTTAGGTATTTTTAATGGAATGTATATTAGTCGACGCCATTCGTCAGTTGACCCCGTTGAATCGTTCAGGCCGCTAATCAAACAGATCGAACGACAAATCTGAATAACCGTGAAACGTTCCAGAATCCGAATATTCGTTGTACATTATAGGTACCTATAACGTCGCTGCGGCCTCCCGTGCGGCCGTGCCCATCATTTCCGACCACTTACTGTTCTCTGGAAAATTTGGAAAATAATATCACTTAATATAATATTATTACGGTAGGTAATGATGACGAACGGTGCAGTAATTCTACGGATACGCGTAATGCGTAAATATGATAAAAATGAAGTACTTATAGTAGAATACATTCGGCTAGTGTCATTTTTACTTTCTTCCATCTGTGTGTCGCGAAGGCGGAAGTGATGTACAATACATGCAGAATCAGTGTATGACATATGATACAATGTTATATTATGTAGACACTATCACCGTCACACGATTACGTTCCGGAAATCACCGGAGACATAATATTATAATAAATAACGAGGAGTAAAAATTGAATCGATTTTTCCAACCTGATATAATAATAATACTACTACCAACGAATTAGGTACAAAAATAAAAACAGACGTGCTCGTGGCGGCGAAGAAAACACATAAACAATAGGTACCATAGTTATAATAAAATGGAAAAGGGCGATTTTTTAAGCATGCTTGCCCTATGTTTATTTGATTGAGATTTTTTGTGCCACTTAAGGATGATCCTGACATGATAATACATATTTCTGTTTTTCAAATGGGAATCTTTGTTTTTTGAGAATTTAAATAATTTAATGTAATTACCTAAATCAAAATTTAAATGAGTAATTTTTGAGTTTTATAACTAAGTGTACTAGGATAATAATATGTCTAGGATATGTTAATGTGTATGTTAGATATAGTACCTTAGGTGGTTTGAAAATGTTAGTTATTAGTAATTCTATAATCAATATAAATAATTTGTAAAAATGAACAGTTATAATAATTATTACAGCTAATATTATATAATATAGTTTATATTTTTGCAAAACTAGTTTTATAAGTATTATTATCCTTTGTATAAACATTTTAATAGCTGAGAAACAACTCATATGAATTTGGATTGAGACACATCAACATTTTCAAGAAATTCATCCACTAAATAAATTGCAATAAATAAGTGGGTTACCATTTTAAAAATAGAAGTTTGTATCGCTATAGGCAGGACACTCCTCGAGTAGTACAAAAAATATCAGGAATTTGAAAATATGGTGTTATATATCATCAATAGCATGACTAAATAAACAGGCATGATCACCAAAAAACCTATTTTTCCTATCACTGCGCATTTTTCCCAGACTTGGCAGAAACAGTAAAATTCCTATGTAATTGTAGTGGGAATAAAATTTTTTCTATGAGTTTTCTATGATATTAGTTTTTCTTCCAAGTCTGGGGAAGTATAAAATATGCGTGAAATAATCTAGTGATCATGCCTGTTTATTTAGTCATGATCAACAGTTTTAATAATCAGAATTTGAATAAAATATGAACCTAAAGTGGAAAATGTGGTTGAGCGTCCTAAAAAAAACACTTGTATAATTATAGCTGTATGTTATCGACGTGACCGAAGAGTCTTCCCGAAGGTAATATTTCAGTGTTCGTCGAATCGAAAACCGAAATAGACAAAGAATGTAATATAAAGGATCCTCGGCCTGCGGGAAACCTATAATATACAATACGGGTGTTCGGCGGCGGCGGTCAAGTCGAGTCCGTTTCGCGGAGGTCACGGCCGGGCGAAAGTGAACGGGACGGGCCGAGGTGGCGATGCTTTCTACACACAAACACACACACACACACACACGCACAGGCTCGCACGTGGAACTTCCCTTCCTCTCTACACCCCGAAAATTACCGCCCCAAGAGTTCCGGTTAGAAGGAAAGACGGGAAAAAAATCGTATCGGACATTGTTAATAGGTATAGTAGTTGTAGTTGTAGGCTCGCACTTGTTCGCCACACCTCGGCCAAGACCGTCGTCGTCGTTGACATTTCCATGATTTTCACCACGCACGCAAATTGTAATTATTATTAATATCATCAGTCGTTTTGCGCACTTGGCGGCACATTATCGACATCGCAAAAATAAACCGTTCGCGTGAAAGCTATATGCCAAGCGAACCTATATGAGAACGCAGATTTATGATAGGTGCGCCACGTGCACGGTGTCTGCCGGCGTATGTATTTATATTATCAATATTGCAAATAATTGTATAATCATAATTTATCATAATATTATGCCGATTACTGACACGCCGTCGGTATTATTCACGCGCGATGACTGTATGAATTGCAGTTAGCAATCGCGAATTTAAAACGTGATGGCGACCAAACGCGTCTTCTACAATATTATCTTTTGTGCTCGACACAAACCTCTTCGGAAGACTAGACGACGATCTATTACGACGATATATTGTAAATTGTACAGTCAAAGGAGGAAATTATCTAGTGAAAATGTTAATTTTCTTTTAACTTAACTAGTTTAATTTACGGTTTAAATAACTTAGAACTTAGCTTTTCTCAGTTGATTTTAAAAAAATCCATCAGGTTAAAACATTTTAAAATTTTTGGTTTGTACGTAAATATTACTATATCAGTATAAAATAAAAAATAATCCATTACAAAAACACAAAAATTTCTGTTATTTTTCTTGATAACATAATTTTGTGCATATTAATATATTTTATTAAGTTGTGCGAGTTTCAATTATAAATGTTTTTAACAAAATTAATAATTTTGAATTACAAATTGACAATTGTAATGTTTTAATGTTACCTATATAACTTATAATATATATGAAGGTCATGTACTCATCTTCACGTATTATGACATTCAATTGCTATACGATATAAAAAAAGTACTCTGCTGTACAGTAGGTTATAAGTGGATCACTGAATAATGGATAGTGTTAAATTTGAATTCAATGATATCATATAATATAATATAGAAAAAATATTCTGAACGGAGACGGTATGTCAGTCTAGGTATAAGACATATTATATATTTATGTATGGTATTAAAAAAAATTTACCTATAATGAATTACAAATTAATCATATCACAATATCCATTAGGTACTTATAACGTGTTATACATCAACAACAAACCATGATACTATCATAGTTATATAATAGTGTACTTTAGAAGTTTCAAGTACCTACGAATGATATTATACAATCACAACAAAATAACTAAGATAGTTATTCTAGGTTTTTTATTATGTAATTTCGTCCAAATTTGAACTTCAAATTACTATAAAAATAAACTTTACTTATGTATTTTTAGATTTTTTGGTAACAAAATTAACTACTTACGTGGAATCTTGTTTTAAATTTTCAATCCTTAGATATAAAAGTTGAACATTTTATAAATTATTAACTACAAAATAATTATTAAATTTGAAATTTGATAAATTTTGTCAAAGTTCGATCTTTAAATGTTTATAAAAAAAAATTGTGCTTATGTATTTCTAATATTTTTCAACTAATATTGTAACAATATATCAGGAGCCTTCTTTTACATTTTCAAGCTTTTTTAACCATCAAATACAATTGTATATTGATATTTTTAGAAAAAAAAAAAAAATGGAAAATGAAAATGTTCCTAAACAGTTCAAAACAAATCATAATATTTTGAAAATTTCATCGTGTATAGAAAATGTAAATATAAACAACCAGTGAAAATTTCATGTATATACATTCATTTGTTTTAAAGTTACACCCAAAACCAAAATCGATTTCGTGGAAAACCTAGTTTGGGTAAAAATTCCGGTTTTTCCTTAATTTTTATGTTGTTTTTTCCGGCGCTTGTGAAAATTATTGAGAATTTTAAAATTTGGCCTCTCGCATGCACCAACTAAAGCCCCAAATCGTGTTGACAGACAAAAAAATAAAAAATTTTAAAATTAAAAAAAAAAAACACATCATTGTAAAATCAATACATTCATCGTTTCACTCAGAATCTAAAATATGTTTGTTAAATTATTAATTTGAGATGAGTATAGTTTAAATTATTAAATAATATAGTAAAGTAAAAGTAAAATGGTATAAAGTGTACATTATGATAAAAGTTCAATAAAATTGTTTTTTTTTATAATTTATAAATTAGAAACCAGAAAGACTCGTTCACTCTTTATGTGATTTACATACTAATTTTAAAAAAAAACATTTTTTTAGAATGAGTTAAATTAATATTTTTTTCTATATTATCTTTTAACTTATCGAGTTAAATTTATAATTTGTTAACTTATCGATCTTTAGTCCTCTTAACTTAACTTGACTTGAGTTAATTATTTTCATTAACTTGCCCACCTTTGTGTATAATCATAATAATATACCCATTACAGACACGTCGGTACACACTACACAGTATAAATTATATTATTCTCTCGATGACTGTGCAGTATTAATTAATACCTAAGATCGAGTTTAAAACGTGATCGCTTCGAAACGGTCTTCTGCAGCAGCTGTAACGCTCGTCTTGGTACCTCTCTTATTCGAAGACTATACGACGATTTTGTCTCCATCAGCATAATCGATGATAATATATTATACGTACTGCAGCAAGAACCTCCGATGTCGGAAGTAAACAATAAAATATTTTCCCGGTACCGCAGTCTTGTAAAGAATACTTTTATTTTGTATTAGGAATACATAATATTCGAATAAATGAGGATTAACTATTAAGGTATTCAGAACACGTATTCGAAAAGTTCTTAAAAAATATATTCAGAATATATATTATTCGAATAGGAGGTACTTATAATATTAGAATACTTTTTTTCACAACTAGTTTTTGTCGGTTTTTGAATGGTTGGTAATTAACATTTATTAATTAATAATTAAAAATACATCGTAATCATAAATTATTTATACATTTCGACCACATACAATACGGCCGTACGGGTCAACACATCGGTGTTCATAAAAATAATCATATCCAATGGCTAATATTATATTTCGTTCAAAGAATAAAAATATTATAATGTTCGTGATTTATAATATGTCTTGTCACAAATTCAAAACTATTTTTCTGGATCGGAAAAAAGTATTTTTTGACGAATAAAAAATACCAATAAAAGTATTAAGAATATGTTTTTAAATACTTTTTTACGTAACAAATGAAACCCTGCACAAAGACCTAAGAATTCCAACAATTGACCAACTAGCTAAATTGTATTATAACAGATTTCATTCTAAACTGCAACACCATCCCAATCCTTTTTTCACTCACCTAGCATCACGTACTCTTCCCGACAACCCACCGCGCTGACTCAAAAGAAATTGGTGCCATGTTCATTAAATGAATTAGTAAAAAATAAATAAATTACTAGAGGGTACCATCGCTGGATGTTTTCCCTCATCTTTTGTTTTTTTTTTATATGTATGTATATAGTGTTATATCTGTTATCGATTCTGCTTATTGTGTAGTATAATACAGATTGTAGATTTTCTAAATTAATAAAAAAAAAAAAAAATCCTCCTTTTGAAAAAAGGTATTTAAAATAGTATTCAAATACTTCTATTCGAGTACTTTACAAGACTGCCAGGTACGCCGCCGCCACCGCCGTCGTGACCGCCGATGCGGCGTATTATTATAAAATTATTATACTTTCTTTCGGCAGTTTCACACTCGCGTAGAGGTAGTACCATTGGCATATTATACATAATACGTGTACCGAAGTTGGTGCATAGCATAACGAGTTTTCACGAGCAGCCGTCGTGGCGCCCGGCTCTCAGACTTGTTGGTACGTCTTGTAACACTGCTGCAAGGTTAAGTCTCGCAAGTCGTTATTAGACTATACACATATTATCATTATTATACGAACATTATAATGTGTACCGGCGACTGGACCGACCGGTGTACGCATTGACCCGGCCCGGTAATACGACGACGACGACGACGACGACCGACGACCGACGATTATAATAATTGTTATTGTAATAAGTAATAACTAATAACTAATAATAATGGTTGTTATTAACGCCGCCACTGTGCGGTTTACTCGATTAATGAGACGCCGTTCTCGGGTTAGGTTGAGGGCTAGATTTGGCTGGTTATAAATGTTTTGTGAATACTTGCGCACACCGTAGAAAATAATGTTCTTTTTCTGAAATATAAATAATAACACCCAGTTTCTGTAATAGTACGGTTTCGTATCGATTTATAAGCCAATCGGCAGATGCAGACGTATACGAATTTGGTTTTACCTACTGCTTTTTAATTTTTAAAAAACACAGCCACTGTTTACTCGTTTTGTGATAACTTCTTCTGGAGGTGTGGTCAACTCACGTTTTTTTTAGGGAACATTGTACTATTAATAATAATAATAATAATATATTTAGTGGCCAAGAGAAGATACAATGTTCGATATATGTAATATGGTTAAATGGCTCATCTCACCATTGAGGATAACCTCAAGATGGAGTACTATTAATAGCTAAGTTACAATTTTTATAAAATTTTAGGTATTTTGTAATAAATTGCGTCATATCAGAGTATCAGACTATAATTCAAAAACATAAATATATAAATAGACATATCTGTACAACTCTAGTAATTAAAGCATAAATTGCAAAAAATACTTAAATATAATATAATATATAAAAAAAATTACATCAAAAATAGAATTTATAAATAAGTAAATAAATAGACTACATTATATAGGTACACTGGTATATTATATAGGGTGTAGGTCACTAGTATTCTTCAACAACCATAATTTAATAGATTGTTTATATATTTTATATGACGTACTATTAATAATTTGCAGAGGAATATTGTTTAATAATTTCAAACCCACTTGCGAAAAAAATCGGCTAGATTTCAATATACGAACAGTAGGTATTTCTAAGTTGTTTTTTTGTCGTGTATTATAGTGTCTAGGTTTGAACTCTATTAAATTAAATTTGTATGTGTAATATAGGGAAGATAATTATTATTTGGTTTGTTCAAAAATAATATATAAATAGTAAATACATATAATAATGCGAACATAAACAACAGCTATAACAATAGAATAATATATTATTATGGCTGAAGGAATAAACTTATTGGCAACACCGTCATGGGTATATTTTATAAAGATAATGTATACAATTAAGTAATATTTGAATTTATCACTGGTGGTGACGAGACCAGGTCGTTTTAAGACATCGTTTGGGTATAAGGAAATATATTTTTTATAAGCGACTTGGCATGTGAGTTTAATTGAGTGTGAAAGCGTTCTTAATGGGTAGTGGTTGTAGTTGTTTAATAGTTGTCTTCTCAGCAATGGTGGGCAAGTTAATGAAAATAATTAACTGTGGAAAGTTAAGTTAATTCAATTAAATTGCCTTCAGTTAGGTTAAAAGTTAACAAAGAAAAAATTTAACTAGATAAGTTCAAAGTTAAGATAGAAAATAAAATTAACTTATCTCAGTTAAAAAAAGTTAATTTTTTGGAATGTACAATATTATTTATAAGTCATAAACTGTCATAGTATTTTGTTATACACAAACATTTACCAAGACGTTTAACACTGTGTACAAAATTAGATTATTATAATAAATAATTCGAAAATAAATGTTCAAAATCGTATAAGAGTCGACAAATCAGTGTTGTCTATTTGATTAGGCATGATTCGAAAAGAAAATTAACTTAACTGCACGACAAGGATTATTAACTATAAAAAGTTAAGTTACAACAATCAAAATTTTAACTGAATACCTATGTTCATAAGTTAAAAACAAAAATAATTAACTAGTTAAGTTAAAAAGTTAAAAAAAATTAACTTTATAACTGAACATTAACTTTTTAACAACTTAATGTCCACCTTTGCTTCTCAGATACCGATTAATTGCTGATATATAGATGGGAATCGCCGGGAGATTGTAAACTCGGCCCGAGGAAAAAACATTTCCAAAAGGTTCATGGTAAACTCGGCCCGGGTTTTTTTCAGGTTAAAATTATTTAGATGTAAACTCGGCCCCGATTTTTTTCAGGTGAAAATGATTTAGGTGTAAAAACCATCATTTTTCTTATAATATTTTTGAGAAACATTTAGCATTACCCAGAGGACACCACGAGGCGGTTCTCATTATCCTTCAAAAATTATTTTCAGTTTCATATTATTATTCATAGTATGAAATTCGTTATTTAAATGAAAAATGTAATTAAAATGTTATAATATTGATAATAAAATAATTATAAATGTAATTATATAAATTTATAAGTGTAAAAATGTGTAAAAATATAATAAAAAATATATAAGTAAAATTGTAGTGTATATAATGAGTGAAAAATTTTAGTATAATAATATATAAATCTAGTTTTTTAAGTAAAAAGCCATGTATTTTACATATTCACTCACTGATATTTCTTTATTTTTATATTTTGTAAGTGTTCTTTCTAAGAGTTCTTTTTTTTTTTAGTTTTTATATTTTGGAATTTAAATGGTCCATCTAGGCTGTTGATTTTAATGTACGTTTCTGTTTGTACTTTTTTAATTTTGAAATGACGAAATATATAGGTATTGAGGTGAGTGGAATTAAAACTTGAATTAAAATGCCTATGAAATGATTCACATGCATTTGTTGTTAAATACGTTTCAACTGATGCACTGGCCCACATTTCAGGAGGAAACATAGAATCTGACACCTGACATTTTCGGGCCGAGTTTACAATCGATTTATTTTACCACCTGAAATTTCCGGGCCGAGATTACAATCTACCTATTTATATTACCTAAAATTCTCGGGCCCAGTTTACAACAAAAAAGGTAACTTCGGGCCCAGTTTACATTTGCCCGAATCGCCACGTGATTAGCAGTAGAACTCTGGCCCGTTTGTATGGGCTGTATGTTAGATGGTTTGGCCCAAGTAAGGACCAAAATATAAATCTTACAGAGAGACTATTTCACTAATTATTCTAATTTTAAGTTGGGAAAGTGGTTACAAATCTGCTGTACCCGTTATAGGTGTCGTTTGGGGCACAGTGATAGATGACGTGTTAAATTTAAATTCGATCGTAGGTATAATTGTATTCGAAAGAAGATACTGAGAGAAGATTGTCTGTAGGCTTGTAGTACTACTATGTAGATATTATGATATTTTTGCTATTAAAGTAAATTATTTATTTTACTATTTCTGTGATAATCATTTTTTTTTTTAGATAAGTCTAATACGAGCAAGTCTTTGATGATAAGACGTATAGATCAATGTTAGATTAACCATTTGCATTAATATTTTATTAACATGTACCTACTGATTTTATCAATTTATAATTAAAGACTCACCTTGGTTTATCTATCATCATTATTTGACCGTGCGATGGAAGGGGGGGAGGAATTCACATTGTGCGTTTAAGTACGATTATGATAATGCCATGTTATCTTACTCGGTCTTATATTATTTTCAAGAGAATAATGATAATATAATAATCGTTTTTCCGATTTTGTCGCTTCCTCACGGGCCGCACTAATCGTAATAATAATATAATGTATGAGAGCTCAGAGTGTCAGACATTCGCATGCCAATAATGGATCTCACGCAAAGTAGACGGCGACTATTATAATTATTATTTAGTAGTAGGTATAATGTTTTTAGGTACGCCATGGCACGCGTGCGGGGGAAAGGTCAGGAGAAAACGTCGTTTCGAATAACGAAACGTATGTAGGTAGGTAAGGTATTCGTCCGAACAGGCCAAATTCCACGGGATCCGTTTCTACGATTCCGCGATTCCTCTCGTCGTAGGTACTATTAAATACGTCATAAATAATACAGAAGGTTGTCCACGACAGCTTTGCGTATAGGACGAATAATTATTGTCAAACAAGTCGGCGCAGATGTTGGTAGAGGTGGCACGGTGGCTGCGGCGAACCAAACCGATTTCAATATAATATTATAATTATTATTATTACAGCCGAGTCGCGTTAACTCGAACCTCATAGGTGAGGAACTCGAAAAATCGTGTCAACTCGATTTCCCCCCCCCCCTTGGTGTTTGTTTAGGTTAAATTTGAGTTAGGCATCTCGAAAAATACTTAGGTAATAATATTATTAAAGTCGAAACGACTTTTTCATATCCATTTAGCTACGCGAGTTATCACTATTCATCTGTGTTTACTGGGAGGCTTTGCACCTCATCGCTGTACCATAATCGCCCCCTAAGTGGCCAATCTACGAAATGGCCCCAGAAATGGTTTTATTCGTAAAAAACTGTAAAATAAATATCAATTCAATATTTGGGTGTAACTGCTATATTCATTTAAAACTTTTTCATTTAATATCGGATAATAGTAGGTATGTATTAATATAAATATTATTATATCAGCTCGTATTTGCATATGCATTGGAGTATAGGTAGGTACCTAGTGTCGTACCTCAGCTGAAAGTGGTAAAGTACAGTTTTTTTAATGTATTATTTAAGTGATACGCGTCGTCGCTTTAACCGACTTAACGAAACGACCGCACGCGTGTCTGCGGGTCATATTCGTAAAACGTTTATAAACATTACGGCGACTCGTCGACAGTGAGTTATTCTGCGTGTCTCGGGTCATCGCCGTTAGTATATTCTCGTTTTCTATTTGCTATTTCCGTTTAAATCGCTTTGACGATCGCCGCTGCGAGTTTTTTTTTCTTTTCTATTGTAAATCATCAATCCTATATCCCTATAATATAATTGTGCGCACGCACACACACGACATCGTCGTCTGAACAATACCTGTAAAAAGAGTAGGTATCCGTAAAGTTATGTTGTGCGTATACAACAGGCAGTAGCGTACATCACAGATAATAATATTATTTTCAATGGGAGGGGTTCGATTAAAAAAATATTTAAATATTTTCGTACTGCGTAGAGTAAAGTATCAAGGGATTTGAACGCCCCTCCCCACACTGTGTGTACGCTACTAACCATAGGTATTAGGTTTGTTTTATCACAAATTATACGGTATTGAGGACGGTTATGAGCCGATATTATATTATACAGTCAGAGGAACCTTATTACGATAATAGCAGACAGTAGTAATCCAGAGAATGATTTCTATTCCTTATGGATAAGTGGTCCGTAGCTGGTGGTGACCACACGTTTGGCTTACACGTCTAGAAAAAATTGTAATATATAATATTTTAAATGGTATAGGTGCTTTACTGTTAATAATATTGTATCGATGAGTTTGCTCGTGTTGATGGTGACTGTCAGACGAACTGCCGTGTGTCGTTTATTTTAATAATAAGTATAATAATTTTGACAGAGTGGAACAGTGTCGATGAGTCGTTAAATTCTAATATTCAATAGTGTGTATTTAATGTAAAATAAATAATAATTTATACAAATGTCACAAAATGAATAATAATATATCATATCACACCGATACGCGTTGTTATCAATTGCGGCGACAACGTCTTATAAAATATAAATATGAACGATCTCCACACGGGAGGAGACGTATTACAGCTGTGCGAACGTGCGTCTATGCAGTTAATACACAGCTATTATACCATCATCGTAATAATGATCGTCAGCACCTATATATAATAATAATTATACGTCTATTGTATACGGTCAAATATTGTTTCGTGCGAATAATAATAATAATAATATATAATAATAGCTGGGTATAATATGTATTATACGATATGCGCGCGAGCGGGCAGAACGAAAGGGAAAACAAACGGATTAGTCGGCGACGGTAGACGTGGACGGGGACGTGTGCGGACGACGTCGATTACGATTTCGACTTTTTTTTCTTCTTCTCTTCATTCCATGGTAGTTATTACCTCCGCATTCCGATGCCGCTGCAGTGTTATATGACGCGTCGGAAAAGCGATTGGAAGAAAGAAAACGGGAAAATGAAAAAAAAAAAAACAACAGACAGATCAAAATAAAAGGTAATCGAATGTAGCGACGACGACGACTGGACCGTAATAATAATAGCGGCGAGTCGTTTTTACGGATATGATATTATTACTATACCTACCGCGGTAAATGCACACAATCATATCGCGGTTATAATAATAATAACATTAACGTAGGTACCCGCTCTACCTATATAGTATAATATTATATAGAATGGTATACCTATGACTTTCTTCCGCGCTCACGACGCTGTCCAAACACAATGATAATATCGTTGCCAAACTAGGCAGAACGATATTTGTTTGTACAAAAGGGTGCGCGATAGTGTGTGCATATATGCACTCGGCTTTCACTCCGGCGGCGAGCTTATAATATATACTCATTACTCATACAATAATAATATATAATAACATATATTACTCACGTGTGAGCACATATCACGAGTGGGTGTGTGTGTGTGTGCGTGCGTGCGTTCGAGAGACTTGGGTAAACTCGACGGTGGCGACGAGGCTCACTCCTCCGATATGTGCTTGTATCGGTGATCATATTATTATATATTATTGTTATATACCTATATGGTTATATATATATATATATATATTATAATGATATAAACGACCGTACGAGCAGACGGTGGCGGCGCAGTGCATACCTACTGTGTATCTATATCCATCAGATATAATAATAATAATAATAATATATATTGTGCTCCTTTCTCTCGGCCCACAGCACTTTCCAACCGTGTACACCGTGATGCAATAGTTTTATTTATTGTGTATATAACATATTATATTGTGCCTATATACACACACATACAATTTGCGCGTTCATGAGTGTGTGTGTGTGCGGCAGCAATTTGTACGGAATTTAAGTTTCGTTTTTCGTTTCCGGCCTGCGCTTCGATCGCGTATAATATTTAAGTGGTTTTTCACTTACGCATGCGGATGCGCAAATGCGAGCACGTTTGTGCGATTCGTGACGATTTCATATTATATTATATTACCTATATAACTGCATCGATATTACAATATAGTTAATATTATTTAATGTATCATATTGAGATGGGCTGATTATACCTATGCTTGTCGCTAATCGATCATATACTAGAAAATTGTCGTGTGGACGGAGGTCGCGTGAGATAATATCATTATAAATATTAGGACCGGACTTAAACGCCCTAAAATTTATCCTAAAATTATAAAAAAAAATCCTCCAAAAACTATCCGATAATGCTAAAAATGCAAAATTCAAAATGTAAAATTAAAGTTTAAGTTTTCATTTCTTAGATCTATGAAATGGATTTTGTAATCGAATAGCATTTCCTATGACATCCCAATATATAGGTAATGCGTCTAATGCATTTTGCTTTCAAATCCGGGCCCTAATTATAATCACGTACAATTTTAAAAGAAACAATTCAGCGGTAGGTAATTGATTTTCGTCAGTTACTCGCACGAAAATATAGGTACTTATATGTACCTAGATAATCGACTACGATTTCTTTGATCTCCCTGGTTAAAGGATCGTGACTTATGGGTGTACACATTGTAATAAATTCGTGGCTATATACATTTTTATTATAATAACGACATCCCAAAACCACTTGGGGACCGCTTACCGCGGGTTCAACAGACCAATAATTATAATATTATATGCTATAATAATCGTACAGGTGACTATAATACACATAATATAATATTAATATATTACAAATTCGATGTTCTCATTAAGTCGGCTATATACCGCTGTATACCTGGTATATCATACGTATGTGTTTTATACTATTAATATAGAATTCAGTAGTTCCCAAACTTTTTTCCACCATGGCACATTATAATCAGTTTTTATAAGTCGCGGCACACTTTGGACAAACATTATTTATTTGCCAAAATTAATTCTACCAGTTGAACAAGAAATAAGGGGATGCTTATCGCCAATTCCTCCTCAAATTCATCTATTATGCAAACAACATCAAGCACACGTTTCACACATTTTTTTTATTAATTTAGAATCTAGATAATTAGTATAACATGTACATTATTTATTTTTTTTTTTTACATAAATTTATCTGTTAAAATTAAAAATTCAAGTTTTCATGGCACACCCGCAATTGGGAAACATTTCTATGGATTATAATAATGATTGGGTCCTATTTTTTTATTTTTAAATTTTGTTTTTGCCAATGCAGACCTCTCTAAATACCTGTGAATCCATAATATAAAGTAGGTATATGCGAATCTCGATTGGTTCGATTTCGAAACGCGAACTCTTTATTCGCGATAGATCACGGTCACGGACGACGTTGGCACCAGTCTCGAAGATCACTCACGACTGTGCCTTGCGCTCGTTATTATTATCCTGCGCATGCACGTGCATTTGAACAATACCTAATCCAATATTGGTATACATATATTTTTTTATCACCATATCCGTAAAATAGGTATTCGCCAGCCTAAATTATAATACATGTAACACATGATGTATGTGAATCTCAATCCATTTCGATTTCGAAATGTACACTCTTTAATCGCTAAATAATATGACGGTCACGGACTGGGTGCAGGCTATCGTTTTTTTAAAGGTCACGACTGCGCTCTACTCTCGTCGTTCTACTATTATTATTATTATCCTTATCATGCGCTCGGGCTTAAAGGATATACCTAGATATCCTTTGAGCCTAAACGCCGACCCAACTAAATGTAAAGGCACATTTTTTTTTAATCTCCGTAAAACTGCTATACAGAGCAGCATAACACGACGAACGACGACCGTACACCCATTACGGATTTAATGAGTCGAGCTCTGCGGGTACATAACACTTTCCAGCGGCGCGATCGTATTATTATTGTCTGTAAAATACACACACGCACGCATATGCCCAGGCGTCTTCTAATCGAATTTCTCGTCTATTCGGCAGTGGTGGACTCTCGTTAACGCGTGAGAATCAGTTCGCATATGCGTATAATAATAATATATCATTGCTATAGTATGCTATCACTATCACCACTACTACTTCCTCGACCGATATAAATTACAAAGTAAAAAATTAAACACCAACTCGGGTGTTTTGGGGTAATTAAAACACTTAAATATTACACTCTCCACAGTTGTACGCGTCTCGGACAGCTCAAGAATTCATTATTCCATGCAAAAGGAAATCGTCTCACAAAATGACGTCAAGCTGTCGCGGTCGTACATTTCGATACCAGCTGCAGTATGCGACTATATCGTGTACACTTGGTTCCAGTGTGGTATACCGGTATAAATGGCCAACAACCATTGATTTGCCGACAGACTTTTGGTTGACTTAAAAATAAAACTGCTTTTATTTTGAGATAGGTAGGTAGTAGGTACATTTCATAAAATATTATAATTTATATTGAACAATCAAAAGAAATCATTAAAACATGTTAATAGTACCTTTATAATAATATAATATATTTTAAATGTTGAATAGTATGCAATGAAATGCAACTATGCAATTTCAGTTATTCACGGACCACGGAGAATCACCAACTTTCATTGCACTAACTAGCTCAATTCAAACCTTACCTTGAGCTTGAAAACTGTTTCCAATACTATAAAGTATACTCCTCTCTTGTATATAATAATCTAATTAATAAAAGGCAATTATTGTATATTTGTATGTGTGTCAGCTATAATCAATAAATATAACTCTACACCTATATAAAATCAAAAGCCTACAACTAATGACCCTTATGCAAATCCGCAGTTTTCATAAAATTATAGCCAATAGATTGAACCAGTTCCCTAGTGTAGTAGTTGTCGTATATAAGCTACTTTTTATCGCTTATTATTTAATTTGTATTTTCAACTTAAGTGACTCAAGACGAGTGAATTGACTCACGAAAAAGTAGAATTTTTTTTATTTATATAATATTTCTGCCATCGGTTACAGAAAATAAAATAGTTATAACTATTTTTATATACATTTAGACGTGTGTTATATAATATTATTATTATATTAATTATTATATATTTTATAATATTTGTCAAAACAACCCCAATTAATCAACTGTGTTAAAAATGTGTGCAGTTTAAATTTAATGGGGCTTAAAAAAAGGTAAATTCATTGGTAATTACTTTATTACGAGCAAAGTGATCACTGATCAGCAAGATCCTATCTGCTAGGTATTAAGCTAATATATTGCAATTCGATATATTTTGTAATATCAATGCCAATTTTCGATGCCTCTTTATGTGACGTCCGACTGGGTTCAAGTTCCTACTGTAAATCAGTAGATTACAATTTTGTTTATAAGTTATACAGTGCTGCAGTAAAACCACTCGTGATGGATAACACAGACGACTTGAAGTTACGGCTTTTTCCAACAATAATTTCCCGGAGAAAAATGTTATCGAATCAAAAATAATATTATATTTTATTTTTATATTTTCGGATTTTCATCATATCAACCTTGTTGGCTAATGCCTAATACCCTTTTTGGTCATAATATTATGTCATATTTACCCTTTATTCATTTATTGGTGCTACTATTATGTGTATATAGGCTTCTCGGTGACATATTATACAACGTGTGTACTCAGGGTACACTCTGTAATTCAGTTACATATATTACTCAGTACCGTATTTATTATTTGTATGTATCTTACATACTCTTGAATTCATGAGACTATTGGTTCATAAATTTCTATGACTTACAGTTTTTAACGCTTGTATTTTGAGCATGTGAACAATTTTTTTGTGTTAACTGCTTTCGTGGAAACGGGGTATATTGTTATTATTATTATACTCCGTGTGTGGGGTGCACCAATATTGAAACAAAAACTTATTTAATTCGTAAGACCGATATTTTTATAATTTTAATGATTATTTGTATTGATATTTTTTCTGATTAAAATATTATAGTCTGCCTATTTTTTTTAAAATGCTTCTAAAAAATTATAAAAACACAACCTATCACTATAGTATACCATATACCTATATACATTGGTTTAAAAATCAAATATAACTTAATTGTTGTTCATAATTCATAATTTTCACCATATCATGCAAAATCGTTTTCTTCGAGTCCTCTTATACTATTGGACGAGTCATTCCTTAAGGCTTAAACATAAACGAGTATGCATAGGTATATAAAATAGGCTATAGTTTTCAGCGAACTTGATATGCCGCAGCATCAGCTAATTTAAGATTATTATCTACCTATATTCGTCTCGGAAATACTTTCGATATTCACTTTTTGCCGGAGTAGGCGCGAGGCCCGCCAAAAGGTAAAAAGAAAACGCACAATGAGCATACACAGCATAGCGTCAGCATATAATAAATAATAATGTACCCATCCGTCTCCGTTATTGGTCAGTGCGCAACTGCGTTTTCTATAAATGTAAAGTGCGTGAACCCGCACGTCCTCCTTGCCTAAACCTGTCTACCCGTGTACATTATCTTATTCTCATCTTCGGTATCTATCTACATATTGTAATGTATAAACAGACGTGTCCTAACTGTTTGACTGATCATCAACGTAGAGTCTGAACCAGGATAGCTAGAGACTTGAAAATAAATGTTCTTGGTTTCTTCGTACCACCACTTATGGACGCACTAAGAAAGAATTTTCCAAAATTTGTATTTAAATAAATGTTCACACAGTTACACACACTATGGAAAGTAGCAGTGTATATAAATGGTTGCCATAGGATAGACGAGGTAAAAGCATGTAGCAAATATTCGATCATGCAATGGCCCGCTTGATTAAAGAAACTATAAGTTAATATTTGTTTGCAGTTTATATACTCGAAAAATCTCAGAGAATGTTCTAAGCGATATTAGAAAATTGTAATTTGAACGGGCACGTTAAAAATAAGTATACCAAGTGCTAATCCCATCTTGCGGTTTTCCGTCTAGATCGAATTATTTCGCAAAGCGAGGTAAGTACACCGATGCCAAATTTTGTCCGTGATCTCATGTAAACTAAAATTCAGATATACCTATATAGCGCTGTATTTTATATATATAGTCATATAGACATTTTTCCCTTGCGATGTTGAGTTATATCCTAGGTTATATCTACGCGTACCTATATATTATGCACCTTGGAAATACTTTCGAGAGTATTCACTTTTCACCAAAATACAAAAAGAAAACGGCCAATGCGCGTACACAGCAGCAATATTGGCAATAAAATAAAATTTATTACACATTATTATTTAATAATAATGTGTACCCATCCGTCGTCGTTATTGGCCAGCCTCTGCCGGCTGCCTCGGAGTTTTCTATAGATGTACAAACCCGCACCCCCCCCCCCCCGGCCCACACCTGCCTACCCGTGTACGCCATCCCATCCTCGTCTATCTCCATAATATTATATTATATACGCAGGTACTTGCGCCGGCGACTCATTCGGGCTTGCTCATAGAAACTAGATATCCGATCGACGACGACGACGTGCGCCTATATAATGCGCGGTACGAAATAAAATAATAATAATAATATAATCGCTTCGCTACGATCGGTCCGTTTTACTTTCTCCGCCGACAAAACGGATGTGGATATAAAATACCTCGGTTCGGTGATGAGAATATACGATCGCGCTAGCGGGACGATCTCCGCTGGATTGGGCTCCGCGATGGGCTCGGCGAGCCACGAGTTCGTTGGACGCTCGCGTTCGAACCGGACGTCGGAATCACGACGGGCGTATATAAAATTTTTTTTTAAAAATACGAATACCTGCCCAATTATGCCGTTCGACATTATAAAATTATATTATGAAGTACGATATGTATATACATATATTATCTCGACGAGTTACACGACCGAGCTGTTCCCTGTTACGACTGTATAGACGTATAGTTGTTGCGTAACGTCACGGGGCTTACACGTCGAGAAAGTCCGATCGGAAAGCCGACCACCCGGGAAAGTCCGGAATCCTGTGTGGTCACGACGATATCCCACGCGCGAGGTGTACGCATAGCAGTTTTGTTCGATTCCCTAGAGAGCTTTCGTATAATGTGCCTGTGTGTCGGTACGACCGAGTGAAGTCGATCGCGTTCGAAACCTTGACCCGGTTTCGGGTCACGGTCTCCGGACGAGCGAAGGTCAGGATCACCGCCCGCGCGTCCACCGCCGAACGCGATGGCGGCGGCGACACGTTATTATAATAATATTATATGTTTTATATTTATATAATATATAATATATTTCATAACCGATTCGCGTGGTAGATAATTCCCGAGCAACCGCGGCCAACCCGTTGACCGACGGCGTTCGCAACACCGTATAATATAAATAATTCGCGACCTGTAAGTACTCGTATTTTTGAAAAATGTTTTTTCGTTACATTATCACCGTTTCGTTTTCCTCTCGTCAACGAAATACTGATGGAATATGGTTTTGAATTGCCCAAAGACGATAAACTATTGGTCTGATCTAAAGTGATTCTCATACCGGGAAACTGGCATCAGAATTTTCAAATTTAAACATATATTTAACTACTTTGATTGAAATTTATAACTAATATTTGTTATTCATTTTTACCTTAATAAAATAAAATATTTCTACAAAACAATGAAACATTATAATATTATTTTTAATAAAAAACTCTTTGTCCACCTACTTTGAAACAAACAACACAATGTTTAGTATAGCTGCATAGTAATTTGTAACGTAGTTCTAAGCGGTCTATATTATAAAATGAGTAGGAGAATTGAAAAAGTTTTGAAATAATATGAAACCAATGCTGATACATCTGCGGACTTAACAATATTATACAATCGTTTTATACCTACGATTATTATTATTTTATTAAATATAGAATAATATGTTCGGCGAAAGCGACACACACACACCGTTTTGTGCGTATCTTCGTAAAAAAACGCTTTTCACACGGATCGCCTAGATATCGTAGCCAACTGCGATTTACACTGCACACAAAACATGCGATATGTGGGCCAGACGACTTGGGCGAGGACGTGATGAACATTAATTTGTGATGGCGATACCCTCCGGTTCGCCCCTCTCGTGTTATTAGTCTAAATATTATTATTCATCGTCCGTGGTTGTCCCGATCGTCGAGATACACGTCGTCGTCGTCGTCCTCCTCCTCGTCGGCCAATTATATTATTATTATTATTATTATTATTATATTATATTATTATAAACGTAGTTGCGTTATTACTTATTTCGACGTTCTTCCGCGACGCCCGGTTTGTCTATATATATAGGTGTGTATAGTATAATAATAATATATGTGGACATAAGTACTACATTGGCGGGCACACGCGAATACCCGGTCCGGTAGTAGGTACATATAAAGGTACCAGCTATACCGAAGGTATTTCGATAATTATTCGTTCGGACACGAAAACCAAGCTGATGACCGAATTATAATAATTATTATAATCGTAAAATATAACGCACTTATATGTATGCATACACGTGCATGCTACATACACGTCGTCTGATCATTAATAACGAGTTAAAAAGTTACATTTAAGTTACTGTTTTAACTAAGTATAACATTATTATAACGAGTTACTATTTTTTTTTTTTTTTAAAGAAACTTCTAGTTATAGAAGTTCTAGTTTCGTTTAGTTAAACGAGTTACATTTTTCGACGATTGGTATGTATAGTTACTAAATAGGAACTCAATTTTCTTGTAAAAGTCAATTGATTGTTTCCTAATTTAAGCCCCATCCCTCCCCCATGAATTTAAAATATTCGTACAAATTATTACTGAAAAAATATTGTAGTCGGAAGAAAATCTATTGTATTATATTTTCTAAAGTTTAATATTGTACTGTAAACACAAATCTAGATACTTTCAAAGTGTTGAAAGAATTTTTTCTGGATTTCAATTGCATTTAATACTACGTAGGTAGATAATACAAGGTTAGGTTAGGTTAGGTTAAAATTTCCATAGAAAATTATAATCTCACTATAAAAAAATACCAAATAGTCCAGTTCGGAGTTTAAAGACTGGTTGGTGCTATTATCTCTCTACAAACGAATCAAAAACTAAATGAACAACTAATTTATAATATCAGTATAAAGGTCTCTCATTGAGTGAGTTTTTTACATTAAGTACCTACTTTTACCAAATTTACTCATTAGTTATTTTGTGCAAATGAAACTCTTTTGTAACTATAAGTTAAGTTCATTTTTTCTATTTATCTATAGGAACTTTTACAAGTCAAACAAAAAAAAGTAGCTTTGGACTATACTTGACGAAAATTGTAAAAATTAGCCTATACCTATATACATATTATAGTAATAAGTATACCTATAACACCAACCGTCATATATTAGCATCTTATATAATGTTCTGACGATGCTATATAGTAACATCACAAGCAGCAACAAGTGAGTACCTAGTATGTGTGTGTATAAAATAGTATTTTAATATTATAACAACGACTTTGTTTTTAATTTTCATCACGATTTTCTGGTTTTTGCATTTGCGTGACATCGTTTCAATTATAAATCACGAGCGGATAGGAAGCTGTCACCGTGTGTAGTTAAATAATAACTCTGCGCCTACTCTATTGTATACTTCAGTAGGTAGCTCATGTCAACGAGAATAGGTAATGGAAAATAGGAAATATATTATGACCAAAACCAAACTATTTTTTTTTTCGAACTAAAGACACGTTCTTCAATAATAATTATTGTTCGTTGGTCAAATAAAACTTCAGTTCAAAACTAGTCCATACAATGAAGTATGAGTTGCAGTAGAGGTTATTATGAAACGTTGTTCAGACGTTTTTTTTCCTTGGAATGTCATATGTTGTACGATTATCGTACCCATTGAATTTTTCCACGTCATACTATTTTTTGACTCTAAAAATCTATCATTACAAAAAGGTATATTCTCTATAACAATCATTGATATTCGTTCACTGTAGTTATACATCTGAAATTTTTTGCATAATAGGTATATGTTTTAATTTTATGCTTTGAACAAGTTATAGGAACTTTTAAGTCTTATAAGAATTTAAACTCGTGACTCGCGAGTGTTTATCTAGTTGCCATTCTTCAATCGCAAAAAAAAATTATACCCGATTTTTGTTTAATTTCATTAGATAAATAATTATAATTTATATGATTGATTTAATTTTTATAAAATCTTATTTGTTTTTTTCAATCGAAAAATTTTACTCAATTATATATAAAACTATTACCTACTCAATTGTTTAATTTACTTATTAGTTTTGTACTCATTATTTCCTTGTATTATTCACATAGGTACTATTTACGAATACTTTGATTATTTTGTGTTTCTGAACGCAAACTAGTTTAAATAAACTATAAAGACTTAAGATATTTTAAATAAAGAGTGGATAACTATTATAATAATATAATAGTATGGTCATGGCTTAGACACCTCACAAACCGATCATTATCCCGACAGAAACGAGGACTAACGATCATATCTTTAATTATATTCAAGAATAATGATGCACTTTCTTTATTTAAAATTATGGATATTTTATATTATACACGAATTTCGTGAGTAAATTAAGAATTCACATGGTTTGTCAATACTAAATATTGATTATTTTTATTCGATAACGAAAATTTCTAAATGAATAATAAAAAAATAAATATATATTTTTAATTATTAAAAATAAATAGAATTATTCTAAATTTCTAATATAAAAATTCCGTCATTCGTACCTTAATCCACATCGATTTAAAATGAAAAAAATATAAATATAAAATCTGTTGTTTTCAACTGAAATGAAAAATAAAACGACATTATCGAGGTAATAATAATATAACAATATAAGTATTACCTAATATATTATTATAGAATAATAAATATTATGGTACCTATGTAAGTTGCTTGAGAATTGTAATATCGTGGTGTATTTGGGCGAATATGAGTAGGAAAACAGAAATATCTCGAAATCATTATCATAATATAATATAATATCAATAGGTCAACGTGCATTATTGGCTAGTTTGATTTATTTAAATTTTTATTATAACCGTACAATAAATGTATTACTGCTCATTGTTAACTCGTAAATAATATTCATAATCATCGTTTTATTATTATTATTATTATAACATAGTATTATACTATTATTGTGCGCTAGGTATATGCGGTGTATCACGTAAGTTAGATATTATATATAAATTGATTTTTTTCACTTCAATGGAAAACGTGGCGTATTACGAATAGGCGCGAATAAAAACCGTTTCGTGTGTGTGAATAGACGCGATTATTATTACTATTTTTTTTATCATCATTTCAATAGGTACCTGTGTGCATTGTTACAGTAATGTCGGCGGCTATCCGACGTAAGTAATTGAATGGACGGGAAATATTTTAGGGAGAAATTCAGACGCTATGACAGAACAGTGCAGGACTCGTCGTTGTTACGCATGCAGGTATTGTAACAGTATAGTCTTCGTTTATAAACGGAGAAATCGAGAAAACACTGAATTCGATCGGTTTTTTAAGTGATAATTAGTAAATAACACAATCGTAATAATATTATATACGCCGCAGCGCAGTCATATTGTACGTACTGCGTTGTGAATGGAACTGGACTGTTGTGCCATGTCGCGAATTTCTCTGTCTGTTCGGGATTTGGTCCGTGTAGGTTGTGAGGTAGCGAGTGTGCGACGATGAAATAAAAATATCGAATGTTATCGATCCGTATGTGTAGAATATTATTATTATGGTTTTTTGCAGTTGGGTTGTTTATCGTTCTTATAGTATCTATAAATCGTTTTTTTTTTACCCGAGTATTAAAATACACTCGTTTTCTATTTCATCAGGATTCTTTAGTTTTTTTTTTTTTTTGATATTCGACATAAGGCTCGACACGAGTCAGTTGTACCTACCTCCTTGGAAAATGTATCGGAGAAGTGCTTGGACGGGTAGACAATGAAGGTTTAATGTTATACCAGAATAGGCGTGCACACCGGCTGTAATAATACCTATGACAAAAATGATAATAACATACAGCGCCACAGTTAAATTATTATTGTTACGGTTATTATATCGCCTGCCTATATCGTAGCACTCGCCCTTTTAGTCGTTAAATAAATAAAGTCGATTTCATGTACACTCGAATGATTCGACGATTTTCGTGCGACCGACGCTGTAATGAAACACACTCTGTTGGAAATTAATTGACTTTTGAATACAGCGACGATGGTAATAGTGAGATACACAATGACAAAACACACATACCATTATGGTATTATAATATTGTGTTGGCATGATATTAATATTTCAATCGACTTCTATAACGACTGGGAAATTGAATGATGCTCAAAATAATAATTTAAATATGTATCGCAAAGAAATGGAAGGTGTATTATATAAAACTTGGAAAAAAAAAATGTGGAAAACGACCTTTTGTCAAATACATAAGAAATGAAAAATGCGTGTGTTCCTGATTTACTGGAAGATAATATAGTTTTTAAAAGATACGATGTTACGGTAATTTAATGAGTGACTAAATTACCTTAATTACATTTTTTGTTACTTTTTACGGTTAACTAATTTAAATATTTTAAAACTCAAATGCAGTTGAAATTTCAATATTAAAGTAATATTATGTTTTAATCTATTAAAAATGCTAAATGTTTATATTTAAGTATCTAGTCCTGATTATATGTAATTATATTGCTATCGATATAATATTTATTTGGTATGATATAAAAATACATTGTTAAAAATAGATTATTATATTTTTAAGTAAAAATATAAAAAAATTATGACTAGAATGGATTTTTAATTAATGTTTTTTCTAGTATCATTTAAAAAAAAAAAAATCAACTTTTAGTTCAAAAAAGTCATGTAAGAAATACGATAGAAAAATAGGGATTTTGTGATTGTTTTAAACTTAAATTGATAATTTAAAATAACCACGTTAGCTAGTGTGGGTTAGTTATTGATGATAAACGATTATCTTAAGTTTAAAATGTCATCGGACATAGAATAGAATAATATCTTTAATGGAGTGTAATTACATCTTGACGTTAGTTTTGTTAGTATTTCTATATAGATAAAAATAAAAAAACTATACAAAACCTTAAACGCCGCGTTTATCGTTCGATATAATTATGGTGATGCCGAAGACTATCATATAGCATAATATAATCTAAGCTACCTATGTTTATAGTAATTCGATTCGCGTAGCATTATAATACATTAATACTAAAATATACGTTACGATATCGTTATATTATACGCGGACTTAGTACGGTGGCCGACAATGACATTATTATATTCACTGTGGAAAATGATAAAAACAAAACCGAACTGACTTTTGTAGGTGCGTTTTAGGTATTATATTATCATTATGTGATTACACATATTCTGCGACAAAACACACACACTTCGTCGACGCATAACTGCACCACTCGCACCTATATCGATCCGTCCGCTGCACCAGCTGAGTAGGTTCTAGCCGCGTAAGTCT
This sequence comes from Macrosiphum euphorbiae, assembly GCA_949089665.1. Lineage (NCBI taxonomy): Eukaryota > Metazoa > Arthropoda > Insecta > Hemiptera > Aphididae > Macrosiphum > Macrosiphum euphorbiae. The sequence continues at coordinate 1,300,570 of CARXXK010000005.1, read as the reverse complement.
CTCACGTCGAGGTTGATTTTGGAAAAAAAAACAAAACGAAAATTTTGCAGAGATACTGCAACAGGTGTTTCCGCGGACCCGAGCACGCGGTCCGGCGCGCGGTCATAGACTCGACGTGTCCATCGGGCGTGTGTGCGAGCGCGGGATAAAAGAGAAAGACACGGGAAAAATAGATAGGAAAACGAAAAGCGTACGTAAAGACCAAACACGAAGCTTATATTATTATTATTATTATTGTACATCCGTTTCCGAACCCTATATCGGCCAAGGTTGACACAGTCCGGCCGGCTCGTCCAGACGGCGGCCCGTCGGAGTGGTGTACCCCCGCCGGAGTCGCAACCACTGACTCGGTCCGATCGCTCGGCGGCGGCACCCCACCAACTCGGCGGCGAACGAGCGGTGGCGGTGGCGCGCCAGTCGAATAACAGGCGGAAACGCAGTCGAATAAAAGACAACTGACTCGGCAAACTATAGATCAGTGTAGTCGCTTTTGTTCAGTGGTGAAGAGGTGCACAGTAGTAAAACACTCGCACATCACACTTCACACTATTCATAAAATATTATATCGCAATAACAGCGATAAAAATTAATATTCCGCACTCAAGCACAATCTACGAGATGACGAGAAAACTCGCAGTCGCTTGCCTGTTCTTGGTGGCAGCCCAAGCCGCGTACGCACATCCGACCGCCGAAGATGCCCCAGCCGCCCACGCCGCCGACGAGTCAGCCGGTCTGGAAAAGGTGTACAAAGTCATGCAGGACTGCTCCGAGAAGAACATGGCCACGTGCTTGAAAATGAGAGCTTTGCAGTACGTCGACCGGGCCTTGCGCAAGACCGACAGCATTGACGTGTTCGACGGAATATCTTTGGTCAAGTCCGAATCCGTAGAATCCAGCCGAGGCTTGAACGGCCGATCGCTCGCCGAGTCTGAGCTCGAAGAAGCACAGCCCAAAGACGATGACGAGAAGGACGCCCAAGTCGAAAACCTCCTGTTGGACCGCGTTGCTCGTTTCCTAGAGAGCCACACCCTTCAACTCAAAGTCCCGGAATCGTCCATCTCTGGCATGAGGAGATCTCTCGATGAAGGTAAAAACCATTTTTTTTCTCATTTACCGTCTTAGGTAACTCTGCTATTATACCATCATATTATTATAACGGTAATTAACTGGTCATTCTGGTCACCTTACCAGTTTTTGAAACGGAGTTACCTAGGCTCACACCTAGAATTATGATTAGACATATGCTATTCGATAATCGTTATACGTGATAACATCCGAAATTTGTTTCAACGATTTAGTCTTAAACTCCCGATTTTTCCGCTATTCCATTATATTATATTATTAATATTATTATTATTATATTATGCTTTCGTAACGATTTGTTTAAGAAAAACGTACTTATATACATGTACGCGTACATAATATCTTCTCTAACATAATTACGAAGTATAACATAATAATCGACTGTCGTCATGTCAGATATAAGGCTATACTTGACAAATCAATATTTAATTTAAAACATTTTTTTTTCCGTTAAATACTATTTTTGATTCAAATTGATGATATCTTTCTTTCTGTCTATCTACAGTCGATCTATTTTTTTCTGTCTATCTACAGTCCATTGATTTCTTTCTTTCTTTCTCTCCGTCTCTCTCTGGCGATCACAGCCTGCAAAGTAACCTTCCGGTCACCGTCATTTGTTATAACTTATAATACACGCGGTAATAATACACGTCATGATACGCAGACCCCGCGGTACCGCGCACGCGTTCCGAGTTTTCTGTCTGTCATCGGGTCGAGATTTTGGCCTCGGGCCTAACTATAACTTCGGTGTATAATACGATATTATATACGAATTACACACCCGTCGACAGGCGCACATAAAATAATAATAATAATAGTAATAATAATGAAACGCTAAATTCGTTCGGGCGCACACCGTAGTTGCCCGGCGTTGTAACAATATATAATAATAATAATACAAATATAAAATAATATGTGTGTTACGGACCCGCCGGGTGCGGCCACATGGTCGCCGGTGGCCCGAAAACCCAAATAGTGCGCCGATAGGGGGGCCCCCGGTGGGCGTGACGGTATCACCGCAGCCGGAGAAAGCCGCACGATCCTTTCACATATTTAGAAATATCGTTCGGATAATATTATATCGCCCAGCGGGCTCGGGACTCAAGGTTTCGGACGATCGTGTTTTTTATTTATTTTTTAATCGCTCGGCTTTCTTCCGTCCATCTGCAGGCGACCTCGACTGCGAATTAACTCCAATATTATGCAAATCTCATATGATATGGCTTATTTATATATTAACGATATTTTTGTTTTGTGTTTCACAGCTCGTGGCAAGAAGAAGAAGCACCAAAAGATGCTGATGCCATTGTTGATGCTATTGAAGATGAAAGCCATCGCCCTCGTCCCATTGGCTATCGGTGCTCTTGCCCTGCTCGCATTCAAGGCTCTCGTCGTCGGCAAGATCGCCCTTGTCTTGGCCGTCGTCATGGGAATCCAAAAGTTGTTGGCCAACAGCAAGAGCCAACAATCGTACGAAGTAGTGTCTCACCCACACTACACCGAGGAACACGGACACGGACACGGAGGTGGATACAGACGGTCCCTGGAAGGCGAGAGCGCCCAAGAAATGGCGTACCGCGGTCAACACTAACGTCTCAACCTCTAAGCCGCTACCCCTGCAAACCATCCCCCTTTGTAGCGGGCTCCGCGTAGCTATAGTATCACCCTCGCTCCCTCAGCCATCACCCTACGAGGCGATATTTATTTGTAAATACTTCGAAAAACATTCCCCCATAGGAACGAAATAATTTATTTTAATATTAATTAGTATATACATTTTTTTTATACATCCGATCCTCTTCTATAATACCGCTCAATTCACTTTTCCTTTCTTTTATATCAACCCCCCCAAAACCCCCACACTACAATCCGTCGACGACTCGTTTTTCCGCCTACGTTTACAAATCATTATTTGCTCGCAAGCTCACGTTAGTTATTTATTATATTATTATTATACTACGCGTATAATATATACTATTATATACCTATACACATCAGCTAGAGCGACACAGCGTCCGTTCATCGCGCCCGCCACGTATATATAATATTATTATTATACGACATCCGTACTCCGGAGGCGACTGTACAACGACGGCGGTCAATAACGGGTTCTGCTTAATCACTTCGGGACAATGATCGCACACAACACATAACAACAACGTTTTACTACCATATACACGACTATATAATAATATACGATTATTATTTACCCCGGGCGGTCGGTTAAAAATACAGAAGTTAACCTAGTGACACACACACACATGCACCCGCACGCCGTATGTGTGTGCGTGTGTGAGGTGTGTGAGCCGCTCGTGTGACGATATAGGTCGGCCGGAGGAGAAGAAGAAGAAGAATTATTACAAAAAAAAGAATAAATAACTATTTCCGTAACTGGTTTTGTCTATAAAACACGAATAGAAACTGTTAGAAATCTATTCCTTCTATACCTATATTGATCACGAACACCACTATACCGCAACCATAGCAACCCATAATAACGATATAACCACGATTACACACACCTGCGACTGCTGCGTTACAACTTTGATCTTATCTACGAGACGACACCGACCGACGACTAGAAGTAGAGGTATTTCTATATACACTTCAGGACTAGTATATTTTCTTCTTTCACATGAAATACCTAATAACACACTCACACTCACTAAAAACTAGTACGATAACTTACTACTCGGCTGCTAAAACTCTTCCCGATCGAACAAACCCGTACCTACATACATATTTTACTGCTGGCCAAACACTACCTTTTGAACTTGACCGGAAATATAATAATTGTTGCTCACGTATTCTTATATTAATATTATTATTTATTTTATTTTATATTGTTATACATTGTGTCATGTTTTTTATACCATTTTTTATGTTATCCTTTTTGTGTGTACATCCAAGACTACTATTTATTACTTATTTTAATAAAACCGATTTGTTTGTAATAAAATCCACTTCTTTCTTTTTTTTGAAACTCAGCTCTACACGACTTGACTCGACTTGACTAGACTTTACTCGACATGACTTGACTTGACTTGACTGGAATTTACTTTACTCGACTAGACTCTACATACCTTACTCGAATGTGCCATCGTCCACCCCCGCTCAAATGACATAATAATAACCATGTTACTTGTGGTCCACTCGAAGAAATACACATATTCTACAGACTGTTATTAATTTATTCGACTTTTAATTATTATTATTTATTTGATTTGATTTGACGAAATAAATTTATTGATTTTTTAAACGATTTTATTTTTTTTCTGTTACACATTGCATTGCTATAACTCCTGTCAAACTCTGCACCCTACGGTGTTTAAGGTCTACACGTGTTACATTAACAAATATTGTACAGCTCGTACAGTAAAGTTGATCGTGAAAAAAAAAACCTTGATGTGGCAATGAGCGTTACGAACCATAGGTAACCAAGCATTGACTTGTTTCCGAAAACCGGTTTGGCGTTCGCCGCCATGGTAATGAATTAATAAACATATATTTTTACATTTTTTTTTTTTTTATCAATGGCCAACACAAATTATTACGAGTACTAACATTTACACTAATTGAAAATATCTAAGTGATACTTCAGCCATACCGCCGGTTATATAACATGTATATAAATATAGGTGGGCTGTAAAACTCCTTTCTCATTTATATAAAAAAAAGAAATCTGATTGCTGTGAATGAAATATAAATTCGTGTCGTAGTGAGTATAACTTGTATACTCACTCGCACAAACAGTGCAAGACCATGGTCGTGTTTTTGATAAGTTCATCGTGTGAATCACGGCTGAGTTATCCGTTGACGAGATATTATACTACACGATTTTCGGTTATTTAACACATTTTCTATGTGTTTAGCATATTATTATAAAACGTAAAAGTTGAGAGAAGATTCGTGTGCTACAATATTATTATAATATTATATTAGGTACCTACTGCAGATTGTACTACAATTTTCTATTGAATACAACTCGCCCCTTTCACTTTTTGATGTTCAAGTTTTTTTTTAATTGCCGTTGGATTTATAATACACATAGTTTATGTGACGGAATATATTTTATTCGAGTTTCGTATAATATAAAGTTCTTCTCCGTTTTAATTGTATAAACGAGTTAGGCGTATATTGTTCACGACAAAGGTCATCGTATTAGAAACGTAAGACGCGTTTCCTGGAAAAGGGTACAAGTGACTTCGTGAATAAATTGACCAAACACACGCATCGATAGCATATTATTATTATACTTTTTAAATAATGAGATTCTTCGGCATTAGATCGTATCATTCCGTTCAACATAATATAATGAATACCTATACTGTTACGGACAATAAATCTGAAGTTAATTTACCTACGCAGCAGCACAACAACTATGGAGACCTACATGCGTTCGTGTTATTAGACTACCCATAGCTGGTAAATAAAAAAATTATATTATTATTGTGCTGGTCACTTAAGCATCCTATATCCAATCCTAGTTTGAAAACGTTCGATATGCTCTTTAATTAAAAACAATACGACGTTACGTATCATTTATATTTTATTATAATATTATATTATCCGAAGAAAACTTTCGTTATGTTAAGTGTCGGCGAGTGTTTTCCCGCAGCGAAGCGGAAAACTGCAGATTTCTAAAGTATATCAAGCCAGATTTATTTCAGATTCATAATGTATTTTTATTTCGATTATCTAAAATTTAGATTTAAATTTAGATTCTAAAACACTATCGGTATTTTTTGGTTTCGAGTACGACTTTTGTACAGTCGACACTCGTTCAAATTCGTGCAGCTCTTAGTTATTATATATTATAGTCGTCGATCATTTCTACGAATACGGAGGCCACAATTTCTAAACACCGTTTTGATTGCTCCGAGGAGTAGTTAATTACAGACCCTGCGATTTAGAAAGTGTGTGATCAATCTCATATCATTACGAGAAGAAAAATCTAAATCATTCGACGAAAACAGCCTGCCAGTGGGAGCACGTGCAGGTGAGTTGTACCTGTCCTACGTAATAATATATAATATTATATACCATGTACGTGGTATATACCTGCTGTCTGCTGCAGCCTCGACTTTGTACAACCGCACGTCGCATTGTGGCTAGGATTAATACAATTTTATTAGATCGGACTAGATCCGTTCGTTTTGAGCACCGATAGCATACGACTGAGTTTAGTCCTGTACAGTCGGTTTATAGGAGAGGAAATCAAAAATCAAAACCAGTCCCCAAAACGGTCGACGCCCGGAATAACTTATTATTATAAAGCCAGCGGCGCCTTTTAAACTACGATAGGTACTAATAAAAATAATAATATTCTAATGTATATTATAGCGTATATACATTACGCCGCGACACGCCACGGAACACGCAATTTTTTATTATAATAAATAATATTATGTACATAATATTATATGGGCAACTACGTGCTGGGTGCCGTATAATAGTCGTATCCTCCTCCTCGTCCTGCAGCAGTATCGGCGATTCATCGTACAGCAGGTCTCGTATAATGACTTCGTTTGGGCCGGCGAATATACGTATAGGTAACAATTAATTATATCCTATATTTCTATAATACTACGAAGGATCTACTCTGACAATCACGTCCAAGCAACGGTAATATTATTATTATCGTTATCATAGATCATATTAATATTATACATGATATTAATATCATATTCTCCGGGGCCCGTTGTAAGCCGCGTTGATGAAAATCGTTTCCCGGTAAAAGTATCTCCAGAAAAACTATCACTAAGGAAAAAATAAATGTCTTATACGCGTAAAAAAATGCCGCCGAAGGTCAGACGGTTAGCTCGCAGGATTTATGACCATCGTATGATTGCGTTTGCTGCAGGATATCCGAGGGCTTATGGAGAAACATAAGTGTAAAACACTTTTTTAATTAGTTTGATATCTCGTTTCAACACACCAAACGTTTTTACAGAGTTTTATTTACAGTAAAATATGCAAATGGTAAAGAAAGAAATCTTCTTGTTAGTGGTCCGTTAGGTCTTGTAGGACAAGGTATAACATTGTTCGACTCTACTTTACTCTTGTGTGGTATAATTCGTCCTTTTACATTTTTCATAGTTTTATACACAACTATGGTTTTATGCAGACGTATATCGAATTAGAACAAAGTTTGACCTTAACGACTTTAGGTATAACTTAAGTCTGATACAGTATACGATTGCCACGTAATGTTATTCTATAGCTAGCAGGGCATACCATAAACAATAATATCAATTAAAACAAAAAAACAAAAAATTATTATTATTGTTCTAAAATTGTTTTTGCATTCTTATAAATTAAAACAATAACAGTATAATGTCTATAGGGGTTTTTAGATTTTTTTTTGAAACTGTTTTATTTATTTTTCTGGTCACCTATACAGGCGGAAAGCGTTTCAGTGACGTGCGAGAATCGCGATCAGGCGATAGCTCCGGTCCGGCAATCATAACACAGAGCGCCGCATTGTAAGTAGGTACATACTGCACAACGAACGGTGATAGCAAATCGCATAGACTGTATTGTATTGTAGTTAGAAAGACGAATTATAAATAAGTAATAATAATAATAATATTGTATTATACCGTTAATATATTATTATAAAATCATCGTAAAACGCATTGCTCTCCTATAACGTACGCCCACGACTCGCTCTCGGTGCAGTGCACCGCAATATCTTCCTAAACATAGGTACAATGTATAATATATGGTATAGGTACACGCAATATCGCGTGGGTATCTGCTGTACAGAGACGATCATCGGGTAAAAGCGAAACAGTCGGATGCGCTCGAAAGGAAAAACTCGGAAACTTTCTTCGGAATTATAATATTATGTACATTATCTCGTCGTAATACCCGTGGAGGCGGTGCGTGCTATGACGGCGATATTATACATTATTATTATTATATAGGTATCTGCGGTAATAATATTGTTATAATATCGGTATATCATCATAATATACTTACGCGATCCGCTGGCTTACTGCCCACTGTACCGGTGTGTGTAGTCGCGGTCGCAGTCGTCTGCTGCAGATATCAGCTGTCTGGTCCGGTCGTCGGTATTTAAAACGATAATAATAATATTATAGTATACAGCCCGGAGCGAACGACTATACGACGTCACTGCTACGCCCACGCTTAATAATATCGTCCGCGAATATTGCATTGATTTCATCGGCAAGACACGTCTTAATCTCATCGAATTCCGTCCAAAAAGGCGCCGACGATGGCCGTACTCGGAGTTTACCTGGCCAAGCTGATGATTTTCGTCGGCTGCGTGCAGTGCGTCCTGTTCTCCGACGGACAGTCCGCCGGCGGCCAAGACGTTGGCGGAGACGGCCGCGTTGGAGGCAGTGTCGGCGACGGCGGTGGAGGTAGCGAAGACGTGCTCGACGACGACCACCTGCAAAACCTGCACACCTCGACCGTCAGCACGGCGGTCAAGAGCTGCTTGGCCGGAGCCGACCCGTTCCTGCCGTGTATCAACGAGCAGGCCATGGCCGCCATCGAACAGACGGAATCCATGGAATCGGTGGTTTTGGACCCGGGACTGGAGATTTCCAGACGTCCCGGCACAGAGTCGTTTGCCGCTCCCCGAGGAGTCTATTCGTTAGGTAAGCCTTCAAGGTGCTGGATCTATAATCTCCCTGGTCACTACTCTCTCCCAACCATCCCCGTCACGAGACTCCCGTGTCTTAAATGGAATATGAACCTAAATCTCGGCACTCTAGTCGACGGTATTAAATTCAGCTGCAAATCGTCTAAAATTGATTTCGTCGAAGGGTTATAAAACGATCAGTATTGCCCGCGTTTGTAGATTTAAGAGACGAATTCTGACTGTCGCAATGACATTCTTCATGTCTATTTAAAAGTAGGTATTTATACAGCAGAAAAGTCAAACGTCATAATATTATGTCATATATATCATCACTATATATCGCTATATTATCGTCACCAAACACTGATCTCTAATGAGTCAGTCATTATTAATATTTTATCCAAATTATTTATTTCATCGAGCAGCAGATCATGCGGTAGGTTACAAATGTTAAACAATTGAACGGGATTCCAACTAGAATCTTACTCACACATGTAATTTATTATTATTTTATGGGTGCAATGTTTATCGACTACCTAGTCGTGTCATTAAAATATTTAAAAAGACTTTTTATCAAATAGAAAATGTTATAAAAAATATCAAAATATATATTATTGGTTTTGATTTCATCACACTGTTGTAATACCCGGCGTCGATTTAAAAACGTATTCAATCACATATAATGATATTATTATGCGTTGAGCATTCATTTTTGAGACGTTTACAGTCAAAAACTGTTAACTGGGGTACATAATCGTGTTATTATTGTACCCACCGAGGAGGTATACGTAAAGTCCAGCTATTGTAGTCACCGTGGACACCGCCCTCGGGCCTTGACCGCGATGAACGTTTCGAAGGTTGCAATAAGTTGTTACGATAATTAATAATTACATACTCCGTCGGGCCTTAGAAAACCATGTCGGTAAAGGGGCTATTTTTACCGTTTTAATGTTTTCCGAAATACATATTTTACGAGGTGCACACGCCTAAAATGTATTTGTTGTAGTATTTATTATTAGACCTGTCCAGGCTAACGTCCACGACTACCATCACCAACTAACTGGTATAAGTTATTACGTTTCATGAACCCGTAATACCTACTTATTATTATTTATAATTTACTGGTTTTGTTTCAGACACGACACAGCGTGTATTGTACCTTTCATGATTCCCAGTAAAAGCATCATATTATGTCTTTATTTAATAATATTTATAATCTTTCTATTAAAATCAAGATTGTTGGTATTATGTTTTCTCGATCGACTAAAGTAAGCTGATGAGACGTGTATGGAATCCGTCTAAATAAGTTATAATGCTATTTAGTAGTGCAACTAGTGAGCCAGAGAGGGGATGGGGCTAGCACCCCTGATTAAGACTTAGCCCACCAAACAAAAAATTAGTATTGACTACGAAATGTTTTTCTTTAACTATTCTCGTGTTACAGGTAAATAAATGTACACTAATAATATTATTAATGTAAAAAAAAAATCTTTTCCTAGAATTTTCGGGTGCATAGCATTATGGGTACCTACACCATTCCTATTATTGCCGATTGGCTTATTACTTCATTCACCATGGTAGTGTAAGATACATCAAAATAAACATAGCTGTGCAAGCAAAGCATTCTTCCCTTAGCTAGGAATCTAAAACAGTAAAATGTCTGATGGTAAGTACTATGTGCTGGATGGGGGGATAGGGGTGGAACAAACGCGAGATATTGTACTTTAACAGTTTCGTTGAGGTTTCTTAGTCCACTTAACCCTCATAATTCTAACTCTAATTGCGGCTATATTATTATGTACAACAATTTTTTTAGATCCTTACCTACTATTGTTATTTTTAATACTTACAGGTAGCACAATTTAAGACAATATACAGGTTACTTTAGAGTCTAGACTCTAGACCGTATAGAATTATAGAAATTGGTCTCCAGAGTGATGCACCCAGCTTATAAACTGCTGAACTGCTAAAATGAACTGTTCATCTCGCTAGAAAAAATCACAACTATAGAGTTCTCAGTGTATGTAACTATATATTAATATCTATCGATTTAAAAAAAAATTTTAATATCATAAAAATATTTCTACATTATTACATTATAATTTACACTTGGACGCAAAGTTTTCCTTCACACATCGATTACTGATCATGTGACGATTACAATTTTTCCAAAAATTACAACATAAATCAAACGATTGTGTGAAAAATCTAAAAAGTTCAAGAAAGTCAGATCCCTCAAATACAAGCTATTATAGGATATTATAATAAATTTTTATTAATAGAGATAAACGAGTAAATACTTTTTCTACCATTATAACTAATTAATTTTAGTAAGTAGTAACTAAAAACAACTACATTTACCACTGTCCATTGATATAATAATATAGATATTCAAAAGTATTACATAACATTATCACAATACCACAATAAGTTCTAACAAAACATAATATTATGTTATTGGGCAAATGTAAACTGGGCCCGAGTTACCTTTTTTGTTGTAAACTGGGCCCGAGAATTTTAGGTAATATAAATAGGTAGATTGTAATCTCGGCCCGGAAATTTCAGGTGGTAAAATAAATCGATTGTAAACTCGGCCCGAAAATGTCAGGTGTCAGATTCTATGTTTCCTCCTGAAATGTGGGCCAGTGCATCAGTTAAAACGTATTTAACAACAAATGCATGTGAATCATTTCATGAGCATTTTAATTCAAGTTTTAATTCCACTCACCTCAATATATATTTCGTCATTTCAAAATTAAAAAAGTACAAACAGAAACGTACATTAAAATCAACAGCCTAGATGGACCATTTAAATTCCAAAATATAAAAACTAAAAAAAAAAAAGAACTCTTAGAAAGAACACTTACAAAATATAAAAATAAAGAAATATCAGTGAGTGAATATGTAAAATACATGGCTTTTTACTTAAAAATTTAGATTTATATATTATTATACTAAAATTTTTCACTCATTATATACACTACAATTTTACTTATATATTTTTTATTATATTTTTACACATTTTTACACTTATAAATTTATATAATTACATTTATAATTATTTTATTATCAATATTATAACATTTTAATTACATTTTTCATTTAAATAACGAATTTCATACTATGAATAATAATATGAAACTGAAAATAATTTTTGAAGGATAATGAGAACCGCCTCGTGGTGTCCTCTGGGTAATGCTAAATGTTTCTCAAAAATATTATAAGAAAAATTATGGTTTTTACACCTAAATCATTTTCACCTGAAAAAAATCGGGGCCGAGTTTACATCTAAATAATTTTAACCTGAAAAAAACCCGGGCCGAGTTTACATCTAAATAATTTTGACCTGAAAAAAACCCGGGCCGAGTTTACCATCGACCTTTTGGAAATGTTTTTTCCTCGGGCCGAGTTTAGTTTACAATCTCCCATATTATTACCTATTATAGGTACATACAATATTACAAGAATAATTTACCGAGGTTTATCGGCCCAAGGATCATTCATTTTATCAGTCCGACTGGACTTTTAAATTGTGTCTAAACCGGACAAATGCAATTATTAGCCCCCCCCCCCCCCAAAAAAAAAAAAACACAAAAAATGACGACACTGATTATATATATATATATATATAGATATAGATATCCTAACTCGATCGCTGGCCAAACCCAGTTAAAATGCTTAATACGATAATTTGGTAATAAAACAATAACGACATAAGTGATCGAAATATTATCATATTTTATTTTAAGTAGGTACTAAATTGCGAATATATAGTTATTATACCAATTCATATAAACGATTTAGACTTTAGACGTCCAAATGAACATTGAACACGTGTCCCCGTATAGATAATAATAATAATAATATAATAGTTAAATAGTTAAGACTAACGGTTTTAATACTTTGAAATGTAATAATAATTAAGCTTCGATCAGGTTTTAGAACAAACTAAAATAATACTAATTAACTAGGTAATTTTAAATGTTAAGCTCATAGTCAGTTAAGGTTTAATATTACCGACGCTCCACATTTAAAATTCTTATAAGTAGGTACATTAAACGAAACAAATGTGCATAATATGTAGTAAATCGTAAATGATAATACTATACTATATATTATAGTATATTGTTATAATTTACTATCAATACTATACAATCTGAATAAATATACATAATACCATACTATGTAGACATCACTTTACAGATACTTATCTTTAGGTCAGCAAACGGAGCAGTTTTTGAGGAACTCAGGAATCTCGAAAAGTTTTACTTAGGTGGATCATATAATTTTTTCCAAGTTGATATCGTGAAAACTGAAAACCATGAATAAAAATTTAATAAAAATTAAATCCATAAATAATCTGGTTAGGTGACATTTTTAGATATATTTAAAACATATTTTATGAATCCTTGGTGGACAATGCATAATATAGACTCGGTATGATAGAACATTTTTCATCGTTATCGAGTCTAAAATAATAACACTACACTACAACTACTGCCATCGGTCATAGTGAGCGAAGCGAGTCGAGTAAGTACCATTAAAACCATCATAATATTATTATCTATATATGCTACATTAATTCTCTGTACCTAATTAAATAAGCAATTTGTAATATAACGGGTCAACGCGTATATTTTAGATAATATAATATTTATTTAAATTACAATGTGTATTTGATATCTGCCCTACCTTTAAGGAAAAAAAAAATTCAAAACGGTTTATCGTCCTCTATTTATAAAATTGTAATATGTGTTATCCGAGCACATAGAATAATAATAATTGTAATAGTAGTGCGCAGACCTAGCATCGATTTAAAGTTTAAAATTATTACAAATTACAATGCAGCTCGGACACGCATTTGCTCGAGTGGACTGTCCAAATTCCTAACCAGTAGCCTATAATATTGTAGCATTAGTAGTACTTTGGTAAATTTGGTTTTCATGTAACTAAATTTTACACTGCACAATTATTATATTATTATCTACGCGTTAACGTTTTAATAACAATAATAATTCTGTTATTATAATACTACACGATTGTATTCCAAAGACTTTATTGAATAAGTGTACGTGAAACATGTTTTTTTTCTCCATTCATTTACCTAGCAATTATGCAGATGGTTGACCTTATTGGAGGCTGTGCGATTCACAACGGGACATAATTAATTCAATATTGTACTACTATTGTACTAAACTGTTGGCCGATGATCCTTAAACACGCACGCTACGGCGTTGAATAATTATATTATGTACTTTTAATATTTAATACTGTAATTAATTTATTATTATTGCGACGGTAACAATCAGCTAAAATTGAGCGATATTCGTCGGTAAACCCATTATAATATAATATTTGATTAATATTGATATTGTACGCACACGGCATACTGTTTTAAGTGCATTAATAATATTGATTTTGCTATAATAGGCTAGTAGGCTACCTACCATATTATTATTACCGTGAGATTAAAAAAAAATCAGAAACTGAGAAAGAAATTGATTCGATAGGTCCGCACGATAAAAGTTCTATTAATGTTTACCAAAGTATACAGGATAGTAATGACAATAATATTGTGTACATAAACTTTAACCTTGTGTCGGTCAAATTATGTATTCTAAATATTATATTGTTATCAGACCATTGTTGACCGAGCGACGGTTAAATCGTTAAATTACGTTCAAATTTTTAGTTAAAATTATGAGCGTCAGATTTTATTACCTATGTAGGTTTAATGTTAGTGCAAATAAATTTCAGCCTGCACATTGTTTTATTAATACAAGAACAAAAAATGATTTAATTTAAAAAATGGAAAATGGAAAATTTAATTTTACCATTTAATCGCACTAATTTTAAAACCCAAATTCTAATAATATTATAGATTAGTCTTTTTATTACGTAAATACAATATATTAATATAGCTTATTTTTTATTTTTTTTTTTTAAATTTAATATAAGGCTTCAAATACAAAGTTTATTATCCTACAATTTGGTTTTTTACATTAATAATTAATAAATACAGTTTAAAAGTTAATGGTTATGATGTGGCGTCGTTGATCTATTGTTTATATGTTTGTGGTGAGGTCGGCCATCTTTTATTTTTATAATTCCAATAACAGCTATAAGAATTGTATTATTAATATTATATTTTCCTGTATTTAGCTTAGTTATTGAACTATTATTTTTCTCCTGTCTTGTTCACTTTATTGTGTTACGCTGTTATATAAACTTTTATTTTTAATTTGCTTTTTTGTAATATGAGCTCAGCTCATATTACGTATTCGAGCTATATGTATTATGCTTGTCGGATAAGCTTGCGACTTGTATTAAATACTTTTATACATATAGTATTTCTGGTTATTGCAATAAATTATGTATTATTATTATCGTGTACGGACAAATCGAACAGTATTGATCAATAAGTCAAAAAATATTATTTTTTTAATGTTTGTCGTCATAATATTCATCAGTTCCTTGTGTTTTTTACAGGCGATAACCCGTACAACGTCGGCGCTGTCATTGAAGCTGCGTCCTCGTTGCTTTCCAGGCGAACGTTTTGTTGGGACATGAGTCTCTTGTATCCAGGGCTGCAGATGCGAATCGGCCCCACGTACACCGGCAGAGGAATAATCGATTTCATTGTGGACCCAAGACGTAAATTTGACGACCGGAGCTTGGGTTATGGTATGTACGATATGTAGTAGTATTATACGGTTCGGATTTAGTATCACGACATTCATAATAGGTAACTACAGTCTACAAATGTATATTGATGGGTATTATAACTAAACAATATTGACTCGGTTGTTTTTAAATTTAAATCCAAAAATCAAATACATTTATTTGGATTGGATTTTATCGATCAAAAGTAAAAACACGAAAATTGCATAAAATTATTCCGTGCTTTTGTAAAATTTAATTTTTAATTTTTTAAACTTTTAACCATTCATCAATTGAGAACGGCTGGTCCGATTTGTCTCAAATTTTTTGTAAGATGTTCGTAATTGCCAGGTGAAAGTTTTTACGAAAGTTTAAAGAAATTTTTAAAAAGTCAACCGAATAATTAGAAAAACTGCAAAAACTATTTATTGATGTTCAATTCAAATTAAATTCATTTTTTTTATTCATCGGATTTTAGTACGGTTAGGTAAGGTTAGGATTTATAGGTAGGTGGAATTAAGTATAAAAATGTCAAACTTGGTATAACTTTGGAACTTTTTGAGTTAAATCATACACTTACGTACAAGCAGCACGGGGTCCGCGATCTACCGCAGGTAGATTGCCTACCTGATAATATACTGCTGCTAAACAGAATTTTTATTCCAAGCAACAGAAAAGTTAAGATAAATCTAGAACATCATACACCGAATATTAAATAACGCATTGAACAGTGTTTGAGTCATATAGAGTTGGTACATTTAACGGGAAACGAAGTGCACGGGATCAGATAGTTTATATTAAAAATTGAATGACAAGTCAACGATTTTATTCGCACCGGATATTTTGTTGGCATACTTTCTTGGTATGTAAAAACTTTTTAAAAACTATTGTAGTTATTCGATTAAGCAGTAATGTAGTTTATTAGTTTATTAATAGTGTCTATATTTGATATAGTTTTTAATGACAACATAAATAAAGAGCTGATTTTAAATTAAGTGAACCGACTACCGAGGTTCCTCTAGTTACTATCCAATAGTGAATCAATAAAAATAAAAGTGTTATCAGACCACTAGATATCGCTTTATGTCTTAAAAATAAATCATTAATCATTATGATATTTTTGTTTTAACTGATTATACATTAACCATGTCGTAAGAATATTATACACATTTTTAAATTATAAACAATATCACTAACATGCTTAGTATTTTATGAGTTTCATACATTTTTTTTTTTATACCAATAACGAACATAAATCAGTCTACGAATCTGTGTTATGCGTGTAAATTCTATAAAAGGCACTAAGATGGAATTTAACATACGTATTACTCAATAATATGATAATCATAATAAATATAAATTTATTTTAGTAATATGTATTATGTATAATATTAATCAGTATTCAGAAGTAAGTAATAATTTTATGAATTATTATAAAATAATATTTTTTAATGTTAGAATACTATAGGTACATATAAATTCTAATTTTCAAACTTAAATTTCTATTTATATATTTGTTTATATTTATCATTATTATTCAAATACTGTTCAGTTTATAAATATATTTATATTTTCCAATGTTAATATTCAATCACATATTATATTAAGCATAGTTACTGTAGTTGTCAATTAAGTTAATTAGAAATCGTACATACTTATGTTAAAAAATGCCTAGCTCTTTAAAATAACAATAAAATAAAATACTTTTGCCGGGTTGAAATCATTTACCATTTAACGAATCAATAGTGAGCTATAATATTGTCCCTTAAACACGATTTAGTGGTCCACGATATTTTCTTGAACCATTAAATTAATAAATTGTATTCATGCAATTCAGCATTAGTATTATATAGGTACTATAGTATCATTATTTATTGTAGATAGTATAATATAGATTGCTCACCAAGTGGTTTTTTTGGCGACATGCCGGCGTACAACCAAAATTCCGGCCTGTGAGCGATCTATAAGTACCATATTATATTAAATTAATGGTAATATTTTCATGTGAATTTTATTTTTCAGGACACATGATATTCAAAAGGTCATTGTTACCAAACGTGTTGGCCACGCAAATAAGTATCGCTTCCGTTATTCCAATCATATTCGCGGCTATATATTTTCTGACAAAAAAAGCGTTCATATTGTCAAAGATTGCGTTGGTCGTCACCAGTGTGGTGAGCAAGCAACGAGCTTAATATCATAAATATTATTATTTTTATAATTTTTCATGCGACGATAAAAATTAATCTAATTCGACCTTTTCGATTCTCTAGGTGGGCTACGGATCGTTGTTTCTACACCACAGCAGCAAGCCTTTCGCCGGACACTCGTTCGGTGGCCATCAACCTTTCGAAGGCCAAAATCCGTTCGGCGGCTCATATCATCATCATAGTCCGGTTGGCGGTCATCATCATCATCAATATCATCACCCGATCGGTGGCCATCACAACGAGTTCGTCGGCGACATCAGGGGTGAAAAGTTTTACGGGAACTTAAACGCCTTTCAACAGATTTCTTCGTCCAAACCATCGTCGCTGTTCCGGGGAGTTAATTACTTCCCACAAGATGACGACCATAATACCAAGTACTCGGAATCGGCAGACAGGAACAAAAAAGAAACGCAATAAAAGTATGCACTATTGTGTTGACATAATGTTATTATGCATAATATATTATGCTAAACACTCAAAACAATATGTTCGATATTAAATGCATATAAAATCACGGTTAAACACTTAAGCACGATCTGACTTCAGTCATTTTGGTCAATATTGTATATTAAATATTTTTGTAATAGAAATTATAAAACATTCAATTTCCTAAAAATATTACAATATAATATTATGTAAGCTTTCGGTTTTTGAAAAAAAAAAAATATATGTTTACTATAGTTCCTAAATGAAATTTAGTCGTTACGTTTATGCAAATAAATATAATTTTTTATAATATACTTCAAATATAGTATATAAATAATAGATTTTGTGTACTTTTATACTTTGTGAAATAAAACGTTCTATTATTTTCATAAAATATAATACATACTACCTATATCCAACAGGTATAACAACAATAATTATTATAAGAAAAAACAATTATAATTTGGTAAGTAGGTACCTTCTTAGTTTTCAACTTAATATATTATACATGTATAAGACATGTACTTGTAAAATGCACAATTATATGTGTCTATACTATTTTTGTGAAATACTTGTCCTGATATCAAATCGTGTAATAATGTTACGATTTATGAACACAACATTGTTCTTGAAAATGAAAACATATTGTAGATTATTTATATTTGTTATATCAAATGTCTTAAATAATATTATAACAATAAACTTTATAAATAAAATACTGACGTGTTTCCCTGTTAGTCATATTCTTAGATATTTATACAAACGTTCAATAACATTATATATTTATATTTGATTCATAATTTCAAAAATTTAATTTATATACAATTGTATTACTAGATGTCTAAATTGCATGGTCTATGATTGGTCTACAATCACAATTTATTTATTTTTAAATGTCGACCGTTAACAACATCGGCCTTTGGGTACGTGTCTGTAGAGGGTAGGGGTAGGGGTAAAAGTTGGTACGGTTGGAACACGTGGTTTCATGTGGAGACAAGGGTTCGTCAAGTACATTTACCCACCCACACCAACTTCAATTTTTTAATTTTTTCCAAAGCCAATATTTAGTGCTCCATTCCTGACAATTCCTGCCACCACTCCCGGAATTCCTGCTCAAGCATCGTCCCCGCAAAAATTATAAGACTTTGGGTGGGGTGGGGGAAATGTAGTTGGATTTGTTGCCAAGAAACAGGGAGGCCAGTGACTCCTGACGATGCACTTAATCACTATTTTATCGTAATATAAAATACGAAATTCTGTCCTGTAGGCTGTAACACAAAATATTACGCTTATCTATGAATATTATGATAAACCAGAGAGTGTAGATACAAGATCAACGATGTATGGCTTGGCACGGAGAGTTGGCAGCTACCAACTCCAGAATGGTCGACCCACCCGGGTTCGTAGTAGTAACAACCTTGCCACGCATACACGTAGTTATTATCTACCGTAACAACCGTAACAACACCTTACAGCACCAATCACAGTTCATAACCCCTCCAACAGCTAATGGGCATAGACCCCAGGTTTGAGTTCAAAAAAAATAATAATAGAAATTCGTTAAATTATATAACCATTGACCAAAGGTAGACATTTGAACGGCTCAATTTAAACTCGTAAAATATCCCAACATGCATCGTTATATTATGGTCTTACAATGAACCGTATCACAATATAGTATTTTGATGTGACCGTTGTGGTCTTGGACATCGAGTAAAGTAACCGTCATCAGAGCGAGACAGAGCTATAGGACAACGGGACCAGTCTGGCTCGACGCGACACCTCCAAGACCAATCGAAGAAGTACCTTACAGCTCTGTTTCAAACTAATATGCTTATTTTATTTTTAGCCCATAATATATAGATTATGCATAGATAACAAAAATTATTGTAATATAATATGTATAAACCCAAAAAAGGTACATATTTTTTTTTTATTATTTTACATACAAGGCCTCGACTACAAAGGTCATTGGCCGCATAGGTACATATTAAATTTATAATGTACCTACTATTATTTTTATTGAAGTATTTAAAAAAAAAATATCTTAATATGTAGGTAACCAAAATATATTTTTTGTATTTTAATTCTAAAAATAATCATTATTTACTGTTAAAAAAAAAAAAAGATAAACATTTTTTAATATTACAATATTAAAATAATAATAATTAATGAACAAAATTGTATTATATCTAATTACGTAAACAAATCGAAACTACATAGTGTATATTACTATAATCTCATAGATCTGTAGAAGTATAATAGTGGCGACGATAAGTTCATAACATTTTTACAATTTACCGACTGGAAAAATGTCCTGCGTCGTATATAGATACATCAAAAGGAACGAGTTTGATGCCAGCCGATGATAATGTAGGATTTTGTCTTGCCTCTAATACCTCTAATTGTTTTTATACGTATTAGTTGTCGTTCGTGTATTATACGCGTATAAAACACAGGATTATAATTTATTAAATATATTATTACCTATTATTATTTATTACCGAAACCAAAAAAAAAAAAAATGGGTGTACCAAAAACGATTGTGTCCACATATTTTTATCAGTTAAATGTCTAAATTATGAAAAAAATATGTGTACACCATCGGAGACATTGAGATGTCACGAAGTGACGATTTTTCCATTCTACGTCCGTATGGAATATACCTAATAATAATACTGTCTTGAAGATATATTGTGACTAAAAGTGGCGTATTTAACGGTCGTTTAGTTGGCAAATGTCGACGGGGATCTCTCCTAAAATGTATATACTGCTTGGGGCTATCTAAATAATAAAGTTAAATTATTTTTAAATTATTGCTACCACAAAATAATAAATACATTTTATATTGTAAACTGCAATAACATTTACCATTGTTAGGTTAGGTTAATAAAAACAACAATTTCCTAAGTATCTGATGCTACTTTTTGCCCTCTTATGGATTTGACGACTTAAACATGTGAACCCTTAAATCCGCCACTGGTGACTAGTCATTTACCTACGTCACAAGACTTCCGGGATATCTGGCGTCGACATACGAGTCGATTTGATCCCTGTAAGCCATCGCATCGGCTGTGGTCATACTCTGCGGCGGGGGGTAACTCCTGCGATACCCGCTGTGCTGTTCGTTTCCACCACCTCCCCCGCCACCGTTCCACGAAGGGTGAACGCTGACACCGACGCCGCCACCGCTCAACAGCTTTTTTATCGCCATGGTGCCGGCCAGGAGCAGAGCGATTTTGGCTATGATCAGAGCTTTCACGGCTATCGATATCGCGGCGCCCATCATTATCTTGTTGAACAGACCACCGATGATGGTCATGCCGATCGACGTGAATCCCATCATCAACCCCATCTTGTGCTTTTTTTTCTTGTAGCCTAATTTTCTCTTACGACCTGTAACCGATTTTTCGAATTTATATCATACGGTTTAATGGTTATCATTACGATTGTAATATCTTTACAAGGCAGCATGAGCAAAGAGCATAGTACGCAACATATGTCTAACTTAGTGTGGGGGGAGGGAGGGAAATAACGTAATTGTTGCAAATATACAAAAATACAATTAAATATTAAATTAATATTAAAAAAAGTGGGTAAGTGGATGCCGCTCTGCTGTAAAGTAGGTTACAAGTGGGTCATTGTATAATGGATCGTATTAAACTTGAATTCAATGATATAATATCATTGTATAAGAAAAAAGATTCTGAGCGGAGACGGTTTGCCAGTCTCGATATTTTATATTGTATCTATAATTAGTTATTATATCATGTAAGTTGAATTAATATTATAATAATATTATTATTTTTTATTCGTTTCTATGGTTATAAGCAAAGAGTTAGAAATTAAAGTCCAATTTTTAGCGGTTTTTCGTAATTTGTCGGTGGTTTTTACCGTGGCATTAAATAACTATTGATAAAATCGAAAAATGACCTCTCTAAAGTACCATTTGGATCCAATTGGCTAAAAGATAAGGTACTATAATATGTTGAAATCGAAAAACTCCTAACTCCTTCTGATAGAAATTTTGTATACAGGATATAAAAAAAAAATAAAAAAAATAAACACCATTGTAAGACCACTAGCTTCCTCGTTCCGCTCAGAATCTAAAAACTGGACTTGTCGTCAAGAAACATAAATAATAGGTCTCCCCCGCGGTTGGGTACCTATATATTATATTTTATAATATTCCGTTTGTACATATTATTTTAAAGAAATTATAATACTATCTAGCTGTAGTACTGGTGAGGTGGTACCTTCGGAAACGTCATCGGTCGATCCGTCGTCTTCTTCTGGTTGGTATTGGATTTGCAGTGCGTTGAAAAAGTCCAAAAACCTCGTGGCCAAGTCGTCGCCTTCAGTATGTTGGCTGTGGTTACGGACAGCGGTAACGGTCAGATACCGGTTCAGCCGGTAAGTCTCGTTCTTGTCCAATACTTCATCGATGGACCGGGCCAATCGGCGTTCGAGGCACGCGTTCAAGTCCGTCGATTCGCAATCTTGCAAGTTGGACAAGACGTCTAGGTACCCTTCGACCCGGACGACGGCCGTGGCGGTAGCCAACACGACAAACGCGTACTGTACACGCATGATGCACTAGTGACATAAGTCGGATAACGAGTGAATCCCGAGCTTTTATATACCGATTCGGTTGTCCGCTCATTTTGAATGATAATAACTGTCATCATCGTCATCACCGTAGTCGTTATAATATATTACCATCGTCAGAGGTACCGGTACGACGACGAATGAAAAATATGTAACACGCACGGACGTGAACACGGTAACGATGCGAGTGTTTAGATCAACTACGCGATAAGTACCACGATATTATTTTTATAAAGTATGTCGTCAGTGGTCGCACTATGTGCCTAAATAGTCTATTGTAAAATAGTATACCCACTATACCTAGGTACGTGTCGTCGCGTCGAAACTAAGCAGGGTGTCGGCTGTAACAGATCGGTCGACCGTAGATATCCAGGTATAATATATTATAATATATGTAGTGGCAATAAAACGTCCGAGAACAATTATTATTATGCGGAAGATGATATTGTCATAATAATGACATACATACTTAGGCACTTAATGTTGTAAACGGTTATTCTACTTACCACGAACGATTTAGAACTTATACTGTTGCTCGATTACAGCAAAAACCTAAACGTCGAACGGCTACAAGACATTATAATAATTAATACAAATTGTGACCGTTAAAGTCTCCGTCCGCGATACAGGACGGATACCAAATTTAATTATCTTATCTCCCTCTCTTCTTTGGGTTTTCCGGTCATTGAGATTTGAGACCATATCGCCAAGCAAATTTTTTCTCAGTTCTTCGTACCAACTGCCACAACTATCATCTACTGTATATCTGCAGGCTCCACTTTTCCACAACATGTTTAACACAGTCTTCCCGAAATCGCCGTGGTCTTCTCAGTGCTCGTCGATAGGATTTTCTTCCATGGTTGTCCTTATTACAAATGCGCCTTGTTTTCCTTACATATCCTACCAAAAACAGGACATATTCTTTTTGTTTTTTTCGCTTTCTTTTTTTTAAGTAACATTACAATATAAGGTCTTCAAAACAGTTTATTCAGTTCATTATTATGTCTCATAATTATCTAGTTTCGATGTCAACACAGGGGTCATATATTTTGAATACACTCAACCCTAAATTGGCAATGTGGAAAATTGTCGAGTATATCAATGGCGTACACATATGTACTTATGGTCACTTGGTATGAACTCGAGCTCTGTATTATTCCGAGTCAAACGTAACGCTAATGTTACGTTTTGTATTCTTATATTGATTTTTATTTTTAGGTCATTGTCTTAATGTCTTCCGTTAGAAAATGTCAGAAGTATTTTAATTGCGTCATTCTTTTAAGTATATTAAATCCTTTAAAATTCATGGAATGTCCCTGTTGAATATTTTTCTGGTTGTAGACAATCCAACCTTTTCTGCTGTCACTATAATAATATTTTACACATCTGCTATCTTTACTAATAAAGCTGTTTCATCAGCACACACGAGAAGATTTATGGCTCAAGTTAATTTCACGAATCCCGTATAATATTTATCTAAAACTAAATTATTTGATGACAAACAAAATAACGCGTGAAGTGTAAAACCAATAAAAGGAACAGTGGTACAGAACTGTTGGAGTATTATAACATCGTACTACAAAATTTCGTTTGCTAATCGTATTTCATTTTTTTGAGATCAGCCGATCTTTGTGTAACAAATATTTGAGGACTTTGAGCGAAACTAATACAATATTCGGCCTGTTCGTGTATCGGTATGTCCTTCCTCGGCGCATACCTATGGCGATAACAGGTCATAATATTGTAGACGTGCGCGTGATAAACGAATTTAATATTGTAAGGTATGTGTGTGCGTGCGAGTGTAATGATTTTTGGTAAAAAAAAAATAAAAATAGGCTCCCGTGTATGCTTACATGGCTATATATATTATACCTATAATGTACGCTTTCAAGAGAATGTCAATGAATATTATATTATATTATTATATTGTTTGACAGCACAAAGCGCTTTAGGTTTTTCGTATAAAAAGTATCTATGCGTTTTGCCCCTCACAGCAGAGAAAGATTGACTAATCCTATTTTTATTTTTTTTTATATAGATTCGACCAACAATGTTTCGGTGTTAATAAAATATATTTATACGTAAAAATATACATATATACATTTTTTATTGGTATTTTCGAAGACGTGTATGTATAAGAGCATTGGGAAAGCGCCAACGAAAACTCGACCGTAAACCTGAGATTATTTCCCATTTTTAAATGTTTTGATTATAATATAAAAACCAATAAACTCTATTCGCGGAACATATAATATTACAATTATAATAATAACATAGATATCAAAAACTAATGAAATATAGTAAAACCGAAAAAAAGTTTGAAAATATTCTTTATTATTCTGATTCATATCAAATCACAGTTTCGAGTTATAATAAATTCGGTCATTAGATATCATAATTACACATCCGTAACGTGCGTCGTGCCTACTTATACCTATAAGTTATAATTATTAATGTATAATATTATTATAAGGTAATGTAGGTATGGGTACGCGATATACCAAGTAATTTGCAGAGAAAGTGTCCATCATTTAATTTCGTGAATTATAAAACTTTATTATAGTATAAAATATAGTCTTTATATTAAATTATTTTTAAATGATATAATAAAAAAAATTAAATAAGCTATTTAAATAATTATTTAATATTATTACAGTAAATTGTCACAAGTCACAATATAATATACCTAGCGTAATGTATATTACGTATTATTAGTAATAACATTATGTTATATAAAAATCGGGTGAAGAAAATTCAGATTCTTACATGTAAAAACAATAAAATTGTAACATTATTTATAAATTGTTTAGTTTATACAATTTAAATCTGCCGATTTTTTTATAACTTTATTTAATTATTTCAAATTATTCTATGATGGTGGCCCAGGCTTTAAAGTCAGTTGATTTTTGAGATACCCCTTTCCACCCTTGGTCTAAGAATCAGCCGATTTTTCTATCGTATTCAGCAGGCCCGATTGTATTAGCTATACAAATTTCAAGGAAGCTAAAATAGGTGAGGTCAGACAGTCCGTAGTTCCTTGTCTAAAATCGATTGATCTTTATTAGTTTACATAGATCAATATGATTATTATGATTTCGGGTAGCCAATAATAAAAACGACCACAAAAAAACAAATAAAATAATATAATATTATGATTCAATGTTTTACCTTACAGTGGAAGAAATATGTTTTCTGAATAACATATATTTCCATTCTGAATATTATTGAAATAAATATTGTCAACGTAAACGACTTAAATGAGTATAAAAACAACATAACAATTAGAACAATAATAATATAACGTAAAAAAGACAAAAAAAAAAATTAATTCAAGCCGCTCGACACGATCGACCGTGACGGTAAAAATATATTCTTCAACGCGTACCATAACAACATAATATTGTAGCAAGTTACGTATATAATATTATAATAGAAGTACCTACTGCGTATACAACAACTATGGACGGCCAAGTACCCACAAGTACCTATAGATATACTCGTATGTGATTTCCGTACCATATTACGACTGTAATCACTGCAGTGACGAATGGTGTCTAAATATCATATTATTATTATTATTATTGTTTCACACACGCAGTGTTATCGTCACGATGGGGTCACGAAACATAATTGCCAAACGGGCATAGAATCACTGTCTTTTCGGTGCAGCTGATATCTCGATGAATGCATTACATTATTGTAATATTACAAGTGCCTATATGTATGTGCTCGTCCAACGGGACATTGTGCGCATAACACTGCTGCAGTGTACCATGGTTATAGCCTTATAGGTACACTTAAGTGTACTGCACGGAAATTCGTTAACATTCATTAGACATGCACCGCGATGTATATTATGATTGTGGAAAAAAAAACAATGATATTATTATCATTTATCACAGCGAATCGGTACGAAATTATAATATTATTTCAGTCTGAGATGTATATTATGGTAGGTATTTAGTACCTAATAAGTTTAGTAACTGCAGGAGCAGGTAATAATTGATAAATTATTTGTAATGTCAAATATAAATTGTCTTCTTACTGAGCCTAGTATTGGATAAAATCAATTTTTAAAATTAAAATTGGACGCAATATATTTACCTAGATACAGATAAAATATGGGATCAATTGTTTGTCTAGATTATGTTAACTAATTTCAGGTGATCCCTTGCGATTACATGATTGAGATCAATTAATATATGTTATAGTATTTTATATATATTATTATTATAATATTATTTGGTTTCCCTCAATGGTACATAATTGGCTTCGCGATTAAAATCAATCTGGACATTGCGTCGGTTAACTTATTTACCGACACTGAACGATTTTATTGTGATACAATTTTATGGTATAGTATGACGTGTAGACGTGTAGTATTATACAAATTATTATTACTAGGTAGGTACGACTGCAGCGTATAATTACGACAGTAAATGCAGTATATCATGTATTACCTACATATCATCACAATAATATAATTGTATTTAATTTAATATAATGATTTATGACTAACTGTTTCTATGATAATATTATCGTTATTAATTCTCTGATTTATTATATACACAGGCCATACCAGGGGTCTAGTGGAGTGTATAATAGTCTAGCGGCTAGTGGACGAACTTCATCTGGCCCGACAGGACATATTATCTTTTTTTAGATTCTTCAAATGAGATATTAACAAAATTTAATTATTTACACTTTTTTGATTTCGCCTTTACATGATATTTTGGTGACCCCAAAAAAGTCCTATATTCCCAAAGTGTCCCTCCGAAAATATTAATTAGTAATCCCTGGGGCTGGGCTGTATTATAATATATTATACATATGTTTTAATAGTAAGATATAAATTATTATTTCTGTATAAAATATTAAAACATTATTGGCGGACAATAATAATTTTATAATCGATAATAATATATAGGTGTGTGATTTATTTTATTATTTTATTTGTTTGATACCAGGTAGTTTTAAGTTTCAAATACGTCCTATAAACAATACAAAATACACGCAGTGAGAATCCGTTGAAAATATTGATTTTGAAAAAAAAAACTTACAATAGATAATAATAATGTGTGCGTATACGTAGGTACTACAATACGATTGAGACGATTGAGTGCACAACGCCCGATATCCAAATGGTACATTATTGTAAAAATATTATAATATGTATCCCGAGAATATGATATTCTTTTTCGCCTAAACAATAAACGTCTAAAATGGAGGCATTGATCGATGTATATTGTAATAAGAGTGAGTGTTTAAACACAATACGCTCGTTTCTTATCATGCGTTAAACTATAATAATAACGACAAGAATAATGTTGTGTACCTATAGTCGTTGTACATTTTATGAAGATTTGTTTCTTTATCTATAAACAATATATAGGTAGGTAGTGTATCACTACGCACCTATCTCATTATAATATTTTGTATACATGGTCCGT
Organism: Macrosiphum euphorbiae; assembly: GCA_949089665.1. Taxonomy (NCBI): domain Eukaryota; kingdom Metazoa; phylum Arthropoda; class Insecta; order Hemiptera; family Aphididae; genus Macrosiphum; species Macrosiphum euphorbiae. The sequence continues at coordinate 1,272,518 of CARXXK010000005.1, read as the reverse complement.
GTAGTAGTATATATACGACCGATATTTATACCGCCGGTCTGGTTTAAGGAAAATCAATAATGATAATAATAATTGTTGTACAGTCGGATATTGTTCTGGTATATTGTCTGCGTATCGCCCCGAGCTTTTATTCGTAGGTCGTCTCCGGTACACAGTCAGGCGTGGACTGGCCATGATGCTGGGATGCTGCAGAATCTTTTGCCCTAAAATATAATTTCCTAATATTGTTTATTGTATATATTTTAAAGACTCTGGACACCTAGTGAACAGCAGATCGTTACCAACTTACGGTTATTAGTAATCTGTAATGTTGTACAGTTTTGATTGAAAGTTTGTTGTAACTTGGTACTTATTTACGCTTTTAACGTATAAGTATTCAATATTTTTTAAAACGAAATGAAATATAGGTATATAAATATTTTACAAATAATCTATACGTGTTTTAAATTTTTCCAAAAAATTGTTGTTACCTTTACATTGTGTTGCATCCCGTGTCCTATTTTACAAGTCCGCGCCTGTTGGTATTATCATTGCCGGTCGGCGTGTTGAAGTCGACGGAATTCTTGCGGTAGGTACCGTCCGAGTAAATAATTTGCGTCGAGTGGAAGAAAAGAAACGTTTATTTATATTTTATGTCAAGCCAGCTGCGCTGCTGATGGTTCGTGTACCGGCAATTTATAGCGACGTGTGCCATAGATATTATATCATTATTGTTTAATAAGGACATATTTTTTGGAATGCGTCATTTCGGGTGGTGGTCAAAATAATTACCCAGGTATGTATTTCAGCCTAGGTGATTTCCACCCATTTAAAAAAAAATGAATAAAAAAACAATTTTCAAATTGAAGCGACATAAATGACTCTGAACGTGAGAAATTTATTGGAATAATAAACGATTTTATGCACATATCCACTGTTAAATCAAGCTGTCATTATGACCATGACACGTCAAAACGTTGATCTTAGAATCGGCGTTTCTCTTTCGCGGAACATGAAACTATAAATCAAAATATCTTTGTTGAGCCAGCAGTCTTTAGATTTTTGAGTCAAAATATATTGTTGTACGATGATCAGCGTAGATCGGTTTCAGAACGGTTTCACATAAAACATACATATTAATAATATAATATCGATAGATTATAGGCAAGTTATAAATGGTGATGCATCATAAAAAAATAATACAGTCTATGCGTTAAACAAACTAATTATTATAATATTATCATAAACACATACAGCAGTAAGTTTGTAGATATTATCATGTAATTATTTAAGTTTATTCGACTTTGACAATAGTGTCTACAGATTTACAAACTAAAACATTGCATTATTGTATTTGTCTGGTTAAAAATTAATCAAGCAATTTTTAATATGCTTGTGTGCACATCCTACAGCGTTAATATAATATTTGATAAGTATAAATAATAATTTCATTCACTATATTATTTATTTTTAATCTAGTTTATATCATATATTTATTACGTACAATGACTACAATAAGTAAAATAAATTAAATTCTCATACAACTAAATACAAATCTTACAGTTTAAAAATAAATAATTATATAAGTAATTATAACACAATATTAATATCAATAAATTATGTAATTATTCACTGGTACAAGTAATTTTTTTATTTCTATTAATAAGTAATTACATAACAGCCGAACGTAAATTTAATTTCTACTGCAGTAGGTACAACTTCTATAACTCTAACCCAGATTATGAATTATATTGACTAATATAGTTATAAGTTATAACTATTTTCTTCTTTTGCATTAAAATATTAGATAAATAATTCATGTTATATAGGTACAAAAGTGATACATGGTACATCATTATAGGTACAAAAGTGATACATGGTACATCATGAATCTAAAATGTAGACGATAGTAAATCTATAAATAAATAATAATGATTGAAACCAAACAGTAGAAATATTGTTAATACAAGATCTCAGGGAAGGTCACCAAATATTTTTAACTATACAGTGGTTGGTGAAACCATCCCCAAATTGGTGCGGTTAGGAAAATTAAATCAAACAAAATTTAATTAGATAAAACTTCTTAATATAAGGTTTTTAAATATTTTTTAACAGTGTGAACTTCAATTTTTGCATTCCTGTACATAATAATATTACAATAATTTTCACATTAATTTTCAAATCGCTTTACATTACTATTTTATTATACTTATTATATTATAACCAGAATTGTGTCATATTGTTTACGCCCCCCATGAATGAGGGGGGGTAAACAATATAATATAATATAATGTAAGTATATAATGTAATATAGTGTTATAACTTATAGAAGTTGTACTTAAAATTGACGTTCATTGGACCCCTTCACCGGATGAAGTAATGTATTTATGTATACAATTCATCACAAGGAATCACTGCGTTTGGCAAACGAGTCCAGTTGGTTTCTGTAGAGGAAACCCAGAGAAGTGATCAACAGTGACGTCAGACTCAACGAAATGGCTTTTCCCGTCAGAACTGCCAATACCGGCAGGAACAAAATCAGCTTCACTCCTGCACCGAGCATTAAAGTCTGTATGTCCCATGGTTTTTTCTTTGATTTTTTGCTCTCTGAAAAGACGACGATCAATGTAACAATAGTGTAACATCGATAACGAGTACAAAATGTAATTAACAACTATCCTGATCTTGTACGATATTAGACTATTTTATAGCAATTCGTCAACGTAAAAGCAAAATGTTAAGAACTCGCTTGATTACGGATAGGTATAGGGTACCTGGTATACTATTAGGGCAGGTGATACCAAAGACCTAACATAGTGGAAAATGTTTGCTAACCATTTTTATAACTTGAGGGGTGAAAATCTGAGACTTACTATTTACTAAATTAACAAAATCTAGTAAAATATCGATTTTTATGGAAAAAAACATAGATAAATCGATTAGCGTTGTCAGAATAGATAAAAACGTACTATCTCCTGGTCATATCCGCTATTAAAAAAATTACTGATTAATCCAAAACGAACCAGTTTTCCGCCAAAACGTAAGATGCCCCTGTCAAAAGAACAGACACATATCAACAATACCAAAATGAACTGTTTCCTTAAATTTTTTCTAAAGTATACTTTTTTTATGTTGTGCTGAAACTTAACCCGTGTTGTATTGGTAGGTTGTAAGTAAAAAAGTTAAACTAAAACGTACTACAATTTAATTTAAAAAAAATGTATTTAGTTTGAAATGAAAAATAGAATCCCAGAACACATTTGAATCGTTTTAAATAGAAATAATATATTATTAAATAATTTTTAAAAAAAATATCTTATTTTCAAAATGATTTTTCTATTTATAAATGGTTCATTTTTATTGGTAATGTTAAAATACAGAAAATCACTTCTTCTGAAAAAATCAGTATTTCGGCAATAGTACTTTTTGGATTTTCACCCCTCAATCATCGAAATCGATAGAAAATTGTTGGCCTTAGGTTTCGAGTAATCAAATAAAACTTAAAAGTATCATCACTAAAGATTTGTGCGGATACCTTCAATTTCGTTGTCATCGCCGAGCAGCGCACGTCTTGCTGAAATCCAAACGGACGAAAACACGTCTTGACATCCAAGCCTCGAAGTCTCGCCACCTCCGTCCAACCGATTCGTCAAACAGTCCAAAACTTTTGAAATCCTTCCGACCGCCGAACTCTTCGTGGCCGCCAAACCGTCTGCCAGCTCCGGTCGATCTGAGTTCGTCGTCTGCGGATGATAATTTGGCGCCGGAGCGTTGGACGAGTCGGATATCCGGCCGATGGACAACATCGACAGGAGAAAAAATATGTTAAGTTCAAATCGCATGTTGTCAGTTTTCAATAGGCTTCACTCAACTGACCGGTCGTTTTCGATTGTGCGTGCTTTTTATATTTCCATGCCAATACGATATACACACGTTTATAATAATATGCATGCGATGGTCAATCGCAGAGACATACTATTACGACAAGTATTGACCGTAAACGTTTCGACCAATTGTTAGTTATACCTATAATAATATTATTCTGCACGTTTATAATTATTACCTATCATAATATTTGTCCGCCAGTCGCACTAAACGATCGTTCTACTTAGATGACATACATGTTGGACACGAATTATACTTAAAACTCGAGTAGCTAGTGATCGCATTTGAGCGTATAACTACCGACTGCATTGTTTCAATATATAAATCGTATATTTAAATGATAGACGCACTTGTTTCCATCAACATATTATACTAATAGATAGGTAAGTATTTAGTGAATAAGTGAATCTAGACCAAAGGTTGATTTTAAGTATTAAAATCGTTCTCTTGTTTTTTCAAAATATTCTAGTTTATTATTCATAAATAATTTACGTTTACCGTCGTGTTAGGGTTAATACAAAATATGTTCTATGAAGGCTGTTCCATGTACCTAGTATTTGTTATTCGTTTAAAAACAGGTATTATTATTTACTACCTACCTAAATATACGTCGATCGTAATTATTGCTCGCCACCTAGCCTATAACGTAGGTAAAACGATATTCATTATTATTTTCAAACGAATAAAATACTCCAAACAATTCCGGTATTAAACAAATATTGCGAAATATATTATAAATATTATAATATAGGATGACCGTCGCCAATTATATTCGGTCGAGCACTAAAATCGAATGACAGCGGCGTTGATCTACAAAAATTACGAAAATATTCCCGGTATACGGTTAGGTTAGACAATATACTATTTGGGTACAACACCGTACTCCGGGCCCATACGTGTTTTTTCGCATATTTATATTGTTATAGTCTCATCGCATATTATCAAAGCCCAGAGGTATTTAAACAACGGCAATCAGGATCATCTCGACACACTTTTGCAACAATGCTTAAACACTTTTCATAATAACGAATAATAACGGCCCGTTTATTGACTTTGCATGCCATTGTTGCTCACGCCAAAATCTCCATCGCCATTATACAAATTCCGGACGTCTTAGACAATGTGTACGTGCGTGGCTTGGTCTTCTACGATGCTCCATAGGTTGGAGAGTTTTCCAGGGAAAAAAATAACGCTTTCAGTTTTCATTTTAAACTAGGCATGTGCAATTATGTTTAGGTACACTGTGGACAATTTCTACGGTTCTTGTATACACCGAACCAATTACAATGTCTATGCTACATCATGATTATTTTTAATTAACTCGATTTTATTGCAGATCGGATGGATACCCTTAAATTATTGTTCGATATTAATAGATATTTGAAACGAAAATACTAAAAATCTTGATCGAAAGTCAATACCAATGCTTATCGTTGGCTGCAGACGAAAATCATTTCGGAGATATTAAATATTAAAATAAATTTTTCAATTTTCAATTTGATTCCATTTTATCATATCCTGTATTAAAATACAGGTGCATGTGAGACGCACGTCATGTAAATATTAGAGAAATATGTTATTTTATTATGAGTTTAATTATTGCTATAAACTACTAATTATTACTATCATTATAATCCTTCAATTATAAATGTATGACTTTACATAATGACCTTTGCCTAAATTTAATCTTTATGGGTCTATAGAAATTATCGATTATACCTATTTTTGAGTAATTGTAGCATTATTTTATCTGCTGGTAGAGCGACCTTTAAAACTTAATCATTACACCTGAAACTTTTCTTACAGCTCATTACTATCATGTAGAACAAATTGACAAGGTGCCCCAATAATGTTTTAAAAGTTGAATTTTAAGTACCACCGTAGTATGAAAATACCATATTATAATATGATGCATTTAAATATGTAAAAATTATCTCACAACCCCTTATGAATTAAAAACAAAAAAAATTTAATGGGATGGGCCACTGTTGCGCTCAGTCCCTCAAATAATAATATTATACAATAAATAATATCCAAATTAACAGAGGGTTATTAGCTAGATAATATTATCTCCTATTATCTCATATCTAACCTAGCTTTTGGTGAAATCGTATATTTTGTTGTAGGTACTAGTTGAAAACGCGTTAATGACGACGGTATAGCGAACAATTAAAAATACGTCCCTAGATTTCCTTCGTCGTCAACCGTCAACTACTGGCAGTTGTTGTTCGGAGATCAGCCAGCCGGCGACAAAAGAAAAGAGATTAATACTAATAATGAAAACACAATTTAAAAAAAAAAGCACACTCCTCTCTTCCTAACTGGACACGCCACGCGACTTACCTACTACCATGATACACATGTATAATAGGCACATGAAAATTCATATTATTGTATTATAATACATTTAATTAAGTACAACGATAATGATATAATATTAGGAGAGCGTGTACCATACAGTATATACAATACCAAAATAATAATAATGTGCACACGCGGTGGCGTCGTCGAGGCGGTTTTCGTGAAAGATTTTCGCCACTCGCGGAGATCAGATGTCTCCCCCCCACCACGGATCGACGGAACCTGGGTAATGTGGATATGGTCCGTCGTCGGAAAAACCGTCGGCTCAAGTAGAGCGCTTTTCATTATGTTTTACGCTCTGTTACGACCGTCCCCGTCCGCTTGACACTTACCCGACCATATATGTATCTATACACGCGCACGCGCCTTCCCGCGGCCAACTCATCTCACTTACCTACCCGCGTTCGGTCCCCTTTCCCCTCGTCCCGTCCCGTCCCCACCCCGCCGCCGGACGACGACGCCAATTCCGGTCGAATAAAACGAGCCACCGACTGCCGATCGTCGTTCAGTCGATACCGACCAACCGCCGCGGTTCTTATATTTTTGGATCAATTGCAATAGGAAAACTGCACCGCCGCTTCCGTCCGCAGACATGGATACGTCGCTACTATGGTAAATCATTATAATAATAATATTATTACATAGGTAATATTATACATAGGCATTATATAGGCACGCTGTACGACTAGGTACTTACTTACTTACGTAGGACTTTTGTTCAAAAGCTGCTATTATTGAGTACAAAAAACACACCAGATTTTTTCGATTTTTCATACAGTGAGCTGTGCTTGACGTTGTTGTAGGAATTATAATATCTAAAATATATTGTGTAGGTACTTTAAATAAAACGAGTTGTATCTAAAACATAATAATATATACTTCCTGATCCAGTGCTTTAAATTGATTCATATTAGATATTAGGTATTATTATACCTTGAGATATTTTATTTATGTCCTCAAAATCACTTGAGTATAAAATTAAATCTATGTCCTAATATTTCATTAGGATATCGTGAAACTATTTATAAGAAATAATATGTGAAACGACAATGACAGGATATCAAATTTTCAAATTTTCTTCTCGTCGAAAAACTTTGTAGACACTTGAAAGTTTTTGTAACTACAATCTGTTGCCACTAAAAATATATTTTTAGGATCTTTGAAAGCATTACAATGCCATGTAATATAATATTATATATCTATTCGGATTTATTGGAATATTGTGTAAGAAATACATAAAATTTCATAAAACTCAAACTTGTAAAGATCGTCAAACTTTCTAAACAATGTACAATTTCAATTTTTGGTTATGATCATGTTTATTTCAATTTATATCTAAAATTTAGTTCACTAGATAATTTTAGTTAAATATTTGATGAGTGGTGATTATATAAACAATTTTATATTGGATTGGAGACTTATGGATTGAGCTTATAAATGCTGGAAAATTAAGTTTATTTTATTTTCTCAAATATTCTAGGGTTTAAAATATATTAATTTAATAATCACCGCCATATATTAATAATTAAATAAATATTTATTATTCGATAAATAAAAACTAAGTGTTTTAGGCTCTGGCAAATGTTGGAGCGAATGTTTTACAGCAATAAAATATTGTTTAAAATATATCTGATTTTTTAACTAAGGGTTTTTTTAATAATCATAATAATCTGATGATTGATCCACACACAAATTATTTTAAGAAAGGAGGTATAATAATTAAATAAAAGTTTTTATTTAAGAAATTCAGTTTGAACTATTATGGAAGAGATTAAAGGAGATCCGCTTGCATATTATAATAATATATAAAAAAAAATTAAAAATCAACAAATATTTCTAAAAAATCTGTTTTAGAATGCAATGTAATATGCCTTAATTAAAATAATTTTACCCCTCTTAATCTTTAAAACTATATTGTAGTTTATTTTGATTTGAAAACATTTTGGATGTATTTATACATTTTTTTAGACAACTTAACTGGAAATTTACTTAGGATTATTAAGAAGTTCTAAGCTTTTATATGCTGAATATTAATTGTCTATTGATAAAATTTATTTATCGACTACTGTGAGATTTTCACCCGTTTCATTCATTTAAAATCCATTGTATTATGTTCTTTAAGAAAATTATGATTTAACTTTATGTAACTTCCATGTAAAACAAAATAGGTACTGGTTACTAATAATTATAATAAATGATAATACAATAGAATAATATAGAAATCAAAACTATTGGTTTATTTCATATTTGTGACCCTTGCGTCTGTGGAATAGATTTAAATTATCAAAATTCAATTGTTTAAAACCTTTAATTAAAAAAAATAAAACTATATAATTATATGGTTAAAATCATATTTAAAAAATATCATTGGGAAAACCACCATCCTGGGTATTATGTAAATATTGTTTGATTTTTTTTTTCTAACAAATAACTAATTATTACGACTATAATATATTCATTTATTTTTACAAAAATGACCGAATATGGTACACTAAAATTACTCGTTATACATATATACTTGTTGAATGTCTTCTGTGATAAGAAAATTGTTAGTCACATATGTTATTGAGACAATACACCTTTAATATTATTATATACTAATATTACGATTTTATTTTTAAATTTTCTTTCTCCCCCAATATTTATGCAGAACGTGTGCAATCGTTACAAACATAATATTTGATCGAAAATTATATTTCGTTCATACCCGACATACTAAGCCACTGTAGGCATTTCGTTCGATTTAAACTGTACGTTACGGTGATTTTGATGCGCAAACGACGAGAAGCAATAAACAAATTCCTCGAGTGCACTGGAATGATATATTATACCTATATAATAAATTATATCGCACGATGATGTCTTCACGAATCGAATACGTTAACTATACTTTATATATTTTAAATTGGGTCATCCACGGACGTTTATTTTTTGTTGATGGACAACTGTTGTACATATTATTATTAAAAATACTTAGAGCAAAAGATAGTAATAAGTAGGTAATAATAAAAATTTGAAAAAACAGGAAGTCCGTCACTATATCGCGTATTGTCTCGTTCCGAACCAAACACACTATTGCGCGCGTGTACATATTATATCTGTATATTATTATAAACTGTAGCGAAATATGTGAAACAAATTCATTAGACATGTACAGCTCGTCTTGGCGGTTTTGATGATCGCCAGTGAAATTCATTACGCCACCACCGAGTGTTGTCGAAAACGTCCTTATATTGTACTCGTTGTACTCGTAAGTCTCAGTGTATTGTTACGTATCGCACTTGTTGCTGTCGCGAAGTTTTCAGGTGGCGCAAGAGGGTTTTCTATGGTTTTTCGCCAAAAAAAAAATAGAGTGACTATAACCACAGGTTATATTTTTCCGTATAATCTGTGCTAGAACTCTCGTCATCGATTTACACCGCCACCGGGGTATTGGCCTAGTGAACTGTTGAGGTTCGTCTCGTCGTCTCCATCGGAATGTCTGCGCACCGAGTCCGCGGTTCACGTGGCGAGAGCCATAATGACGATTTAAATAAAAGCGTCGATTAATTAATACCAGAGACAAAAGGCGGGAAATAAACAATAACTTTGCCTCGTCACCCGAAAAAGCGCGTATACACGTGGCAAAATTAACCGTAGGTCTATACACGCGCCATTATTATATCTTCGTCGTCGCCGACTTCATTATTATTATTATTACCATCGTTATTATTACTTTTATACTATTATAATGTCATTATTATATTATTATAATACGACTTGTTCCGCCCGTCTACCTACTTATACACTCATGCGTCGTGCACGCAGCAGAGACACATCAGACCATAGTCGTTGTATGAGCGCGTGCTCGAGGTAAAAGTCGACTACACAAATTAGACCATGTAAACACACAATATTTTGGCGATTCGGTGTTTAAACCCGAAAGCGATTAACATTGTTTTCAAAATAATTACAGATTTTCGTCGTATAATATAATAATAATGAGCGACCTCGCACACGCACAGGCTAATTTATTGGCGCATCATTAATAGGGGTGACACAGAAAATACGACGTTAAAGTATAACGATTAAACGATATTTTCACTCCCGGACATGTAATACTATATAGGCTTAGGTGCAACGACCTTGCGATACTTGAATACTTTGACTATAATGCGATCCAAGTATAAGCGTGATGCTCTTGACGTGATGTCCGGAAAATTTCCCTAAACGTCAATCCACCGCGAGACTCCGAAATTTCCATGTGCCCGCCTCGAGTATTTATAATAATAATAATATACCTACACTTTCTAATTCCAATACCCGTCGACAGTTACGCGAGTCGCATTTTTATATATTATCTAGACGGTTAAAAAAATTCACTGTCATGTAAATGATTTGTTTTCCGTGAAAATCTGTAATGCGTGGGCATTGTTATGAAAAGTGAATGCACATTTACGCATATCTTAGGATTTTTTTTTGCGTTTAATTTTTTTTCCATCTCGTTGAAAAGATTATAAATACTTAGATTATCATATTAATATTGTAATCGGCTGTTCCTTAGATTATAAACATATTTTTCCTATCAAAATAATAAAAATTATAATCCTACTTACATAATATTGTGGACGTTTTCGGCATCAGTTTTATAAACACTTTAATCAAAAAAATTATTTTTATAGGCAGGTTACTAAGATAAAATATATAAAATATTACATTTTCGATCTCGGGTGAAATACTAATATTCAGTTGAATGATGTATTAAATCAAATCAAAATCAAAATCAAAATAATATTTCGTTTGTCACCGATGGTTTTGTTAAAAACAATTAAAATTAAGTAAAAACCAACGCCTTTATAATATAATTTTGTTTTGTATTTTTATCTTTTTTATCCCCAACCAAAATCTTAGGTACCCTAGCTAGCTGGTAACTAAAACACTTTGTCAAACAATAACCCTCCCTTTGTTGAACAATAATAAACTCACACAGTCACACCTAACATCACAATATATAATAATTAATATTTTTATTTGTATGAGTTTATAGTTTGAAAATCGTTTAAACTCTAATAACTCAATACTTATAGCACACTTAAAGTATATTATGCTTAATTTGTTATAGGCGTTTATGAGAAGTTTCGCTTTAATTATAATCCGTGAGTTGTAGGTAGTTACTTACTTGTTTTAAATTCTTACTATGGAAATAATACAATTGAAATGTTTTCTTCTTTGTGATTGTTCATTATTCGACGATTATGTTAATTGGTACGCATAATAATATATATATTACATTTATACATACATATTATTTGTGTTTATCTGCATAACTAAAACGTAAAATTCAAATATCTCAGCCGAAAAATTGAAGCGGGTCTTAAATACTGCAATAAAAAGCGTATAAACACGGTATTCGCGCTTTGATTAAAGAGAAAAAAAAACACTGACAGTTTTTTTTTAATCTGACACACATGAATTGCACAAATTCCATTTATACAATATTTCAGTTTTTGAAATCCCATGTAGGTCATTCGGATTTTTTGCTAAATCACAATAATATTATTATTATATTATATTATTTTGCGAATATAATTTTACAAATGAATGGAATTTGCACGTTTAATCGCAGTCGAATGTACCTGCGATACATGTGTATAATAATATATATTGTATTATAATATCGAGATATTGGAAACACGTCGAAAACGTAGGAAATAAAGGGGTAAAAAAACGTTGGAAATTTGTTGAATACAATTTTTTTTCATCAAAATCTAATTTTACCGTATGATATGCGCAGTTGCATACATATCTATCGGCTTAAATGGACTCGATAATCCTCACTTGTATTATTACAAAGATATTATCTTATATTGTTATAATTTTTAATACCATGGACGGTGTTATTTCTTTGTCCGCACAAAAGGTTAACGGTCTTGGGCTGCGCAATGCACACGGTCAGTTCGGAAGTGCTGCCGTCCTCGACGTCCGAAGTTTCCGGTTTCCGGATGATGTTCAACGCGTACAGACAGTGTTCGGACCAATCGGAAATGGTCGTGTGCTTGAAAAGTCGGGCGCTCAGGATGCTGGACAGAGCCATCCACATGGAAAACATTCAAATAACTGACGGTAACCATCGGACATTGCATTTAAAATAACTATTAATCGTTTAGGTGGTAAAATATGGTAAGTACAATATCCAACCTGCGATGTATTATCAGTCGAAGCTTTTCCAATGTTCAAGACAGGATAGACAGGAGTACAGGATCCCATAAAATGATTATATTTGATCGAAGATCCAAATGGTTTTCGTTTGGATTATAACAGTACACTATTGCATGGTACAAAATTGATTATTTTAGATTTTTACGAAGGTGTCTAGCGTGGCGCTAATGTTTATTGGTACTTTGTTTCATTTTTATTATGCAGACGTATTAATACGATGCGTTAAGTTTACTGTGCACGAATTATTGTTTTACATTTAAAAACGAAAATACCACGTATAAATGTCAGGTGCATGTAAATTTTCTTTTCCAATGAATTTCAACTGTAAAACGTTGTTCAATTTCACGCGTGTTAAGACATGTGCGGTTTCACTTTTGTTCAAAGACACGACGCGTCTGCTAATGGTGGAGACATCGAGTTTGATTGTACTTTTATAATGTATTTAAACGATCTAATTTCGACAAAATTATTTAATATAATTCAAACAAAATACGTACTTATGGTGGCGACATTTGACATAATATTTGACAAACGAAATCGAGATCGTTAATACTGTACCTATTATTATTTTAGGCATATCTCTGGTGAAAAATCTGAAAACATGGCAGATCGTTGGAGGTTGACAACAGTGAGTGGCTGAAATGTGATACCCGAGAACTCAGCCGATTTCGGTAAACAAGTGGACTCGATGTTGTACGAAAAACTGTCCAGGTTCGCCAGGTCAAGATCGCTTCAGCTGTCCATGCACAGCAGATGTTCGAAAGGCAGGGACCTCGATGACGGTGTGTACTTGACTGGTAATGTAACATCAGCGTACAATATACTTTTGACATTGTATATAGCGTGCTTAAACATAATAACATAATATTAACATATTTTATGAGTCGTTAAAAATCAAAAGCTTGTAGTATAATCTACACCACCGTGGCTAGTCAAAATATCCATCTTCAGCACATTGCAAATTAATTTTAGTCTTAATAATGTTAATTTAACATCTTTGAGATTTACACATCTCGGGACCAGAGTGCACTTCCTTGTGCTCACGACACATACAATTCGGTCATGCCATATCCAAAGTCAGTCAGGTTTCAACCACATTAGAAGTTTAATCCGATTCATTAATAATATGTCCTCTAAACACATGTACGAAATGTGGAGTTAAACCAGAAATACAACTATTACTTCAAAATGGTTACCTGTAATTGGTATAGTACTTAATCATGTTTCGTATCTCTTTTTTTATCATTCATTCACCACTTGAAATTTCGGAATCGGCATTCAGCCAGCTCACTGGGATTTTACCGTTCCTGGTTATTGCCATTACCAGATTCAAACCTTAATTACCCAAGTTAGCATGTGTACGATAACGGTTAGAGATCTAGAAGTTTAGAAAGTCAAGTTTTAGAAAAATATTCACATTGAAAAATCGTATTTTATAAATAGACAATATTGACTATTTAATAAAATATTTAGAAATTACTATAATGCATATTACTAAAAATATAATTTAAATGCTAAAATATATAAAAAAAAAAATGAACAATAGAAAAAAAATTGCTTAAATAATATTAGGTACCCACGTTGTAATCGTATTATAAAAATATGCATAGGCAAGACGTCCAAGTTAAATTAAATACATACCCCGCCGTCCAACCCTTAAACGACTTTTCAAAAACTCAATTTTAAACCTCGATTTTTTTTTTAAACATTTTTTCTTGTATGGTTTATGTTTCGTTCTCCGTCGATTTTCTGGGCACGCAGGCCGCAAGAAGAAAAAGGACAAGGGCGGTCAGGTGTACCTGATGATGCTCAAAGGAGGTCTGCTGGCCATGGCGTACAAAGGTCTGGCGCTGTTGGCCGGCAAGGCGCTGTTGGTGAGCAAGATCGCTCTCACTCTGGCCATTTTGGTGGCGTTCAAGAAGCTGTTCAGCGGCGGCGGTGGCCACGGTGGATCGTCCAAGACCACGTACGAGATCGTCAAGCAGCCGGTGATGACGCACTCGCATCAGTACGCCGCACCCGGCGCCGCCGACACGTTCGGCAGCTACGACAACAGCGGACCCTACGCCCGGAGCATCGCCCAGCCGGACGTCGTGCCGTACCCGCAGCTGGCCGCGTACAGGGCCCACGTCAGAGGCATCGGTGGCGGTGGAGGCGGTGGAGGCGGAGGTCCCATGGTCATGTCGTCCGCTGCCTCGTCACAGTCTGCCGTGTCCGGGGGAGTGCAACACGAATCGGGTCAGAGGGACGAAGCGCTCTGAAGACCCGTCGACCGAACCCATCGCGGCTGACCCTACCACAGCCACCCACATATTGTCGACTTCATCATGAGGAATAATATTATGATATCGTTTTTAGCGTCCCGGGAACCCGTCTAAGACTTCGTAATTGAATACCGTTCATTACACCTTATTATCATTATTATTATATCATTATAAATTATTTATTTATTTATTTTATTATTTTCTATTTACATTATATTATACATCATATTGTATAAACGTATATATTTTTTGTTTTTACATAATACTATAAATTATTTCTTTCCATTCGCATATTATATTTTATTATATTATTAATAACTGATTGTGCTCAATGTTGTGTGTCGTACAATATTTTTATATTTTATTTAAGATTAAGAAGAATAAACAAATTGAATACAAAAACAACCATTTCACGTTATTAACGCGTCCGATTTTTGTGGACGCGTCACTCAGTATGTTTAATATTTGTTTATCGATATTTATATATATTCTCATAGATCCTCACAATATTCATTAATGTCTAAACTATAGTACCTAAGATAAGGAAAAAAAACGGACTTTTATTAAGTTATATTTTATAGAGATCAAACATATAGATGATTTTGTAACTATCCAGTTAATCCATAAAATGTCAAACTAGATGGTGCGCTATAACGTAAGTTTCAATGACGATGATAAAATAATTAGTAAGTAATACATATAGTTATACGTAAGAATGGGTCAGTTCTAGAAAATCATCGGTTATGGTTCGTGTCCGATTCCTCAAATTTTACTTTTGGTTATCGAAACCAAGGGTTCTGATTCTTGTTTTAAACATTACAAAAAAAAAAAGAATTAACAATAAAATAATGCATTTATACAAGCCTGGGCATAAACAAGTTAAAAAGTTAAAGTTGAGTTGAAAGTTAAGTTAATTTTAACTTTTTAACTAAATTTTTAAAATTTAATTTTCATTAACTTAATTTTAAACTTAACTGTTTTTATTGATATAAACTTAATAAATAACGAGTTACTTATTCAACAAATTCAAGTTATAAATTCAAGTTACGACAATTTATAAATAATTAAATAATAAATATAACACAATTATAATTGATGATACATGTTGCACAAACATTTACTTTTTATTATTTTAAACCATAATATTACTGGCTATTAATAAATTAAAAAAATAAATAAATAACTTAAATTAAATTTATAAGTTAACTGTAAGTTTCCATATAACTATTAAATTAACTGAGTTAAGAAAAAAATTAGGATACCTAACTATTAACTAGAATCTTCATAAAATATTTTATATCAACTTAACTTAACTCAATTAAAAATTATTATTAACTTGCCCAGGCTTGCATTTATACAGCACTTTAATATGAATTTAGGAGAGATAAACAATAATCATAAATTAATATTTATTTATTTATATTATAATACATTTATCATAGTACCTTTTTATTTAGGTATTTAGATTTTTATTATAACCAACATTTAATCAGACCTAAATGAAAAAAAAAATTATTTCTTAATAAAACTTAAAAGTTGAAGATACGTAAAAGGAGCACAAAACACAAAAAAAAAATGGTTTTTTTTAATTTGAAAGAATGTTCCATTCTTAGAATAATGGTATGGTTTTAACGTTCCTACTTACATTAGGTATTCAATGAGTTACGAGCAATTGAAAAAATACGCGTGACGTCATTGGACCGAGTTTGCTGTAATTGCCAATGTTATACGTGTAAATGTTACTCGCTTGAACGCTTCACACAATAATTTACCTACCTTTAAAGTATATTTTCTAATTTTTATTGTACGTATGTGGTGTGTGTATTTTATGTAATTGAAACGTTAGTGGAATTAGAATATTTCTAAAGTGTTTAGTTTTCTTGAAATATTTAAAATGCCTATCAAAATAAATTGATGGACTATCCCGTTCTTAACTCCAATGTAACGAAAATATATATTAATTGTTTTTAATATTAATATAAAACCGGACGTTAAATTAAAACTCTAATATTTCTATCGTCTTTAACGCATACAATCACATATTTCTACAAAAATAGGTATATCATTGTGTAAAACGAGCAACTTTAAGTTTTAACAAGTAAGATAGGTGATTATATCGAGCCCAGCCAAGTGACATTACGCAATTATTCTAGATTTATCAATTTCTCTTTAAATAAAATTATTTTTAGATTGGATTTTGACAACATTGATTTTAGAACTGTCCCGACTATAATGATTTGGTGTTTAATAATAATAAATTCGAAGAAATTTGTTTTGTGTGTGTGTGAGATCTTTTAAGTTTTTGTTAACTTAATTAAAAAACTAAAAAATTTACTAAAAATATCTATTATAAATACTAGTTTAGATCTGCTGAAATTGTTGACAACTTAAATGGGTTTTATGATATCATTATCTCACCCTGCAGAGTTGCATAATATTAATAATCTGTTATCCACATTTATTTTAAATGAATTATTTAGGTACATAATTTTCAAACTGTGGTACAAGGATACATCGTGGTATGGAAAAGGCCGTGTTATAGTACGGTGACGGAATGGAAAATCGATAAATTATTAATATTTTTACTTATTAAGTTTGTAACGGATCAAACATAATTTTATGTTTTGGGTAAATAGGTAATAAACAGTATATTATATTGTTAAATGTAGCTAAATTATTATTTTTATACATTATTATTATATTGCAATTTTGAAAACAATTTATTTATCTGACTAAAAATTAATTCTACCACGAAGGTTTTTATGAGATTTCATATAGTACCTATATACATCTTTTTGATTTTTCTTTCATTATGGACCAGATTAAAATGAAGATAACAATGGTCCCACACCTAAAAAGTTATTGAAAATTATCCAGTTTCAGATAATAAATATGACGTAACCTAAATTATTAAGTAAATTACGTAATTAAGTAATATTAAGGTAATAGAACACAACATTTATATTTGTATATCACGGAGCGTTGTATATGCAATTTTAACACAAGGCATAGGTTATGTTATAAAATATGTAGCAATATCATTAATTATCAAAGATTGCATTCTCTACATTGAAATATTTTTTAAAAACTCAAAGAAAGAAAAAGCAACGTTAAACTTAAAATATTTATCTGTGATTTCAAGAGCTAATTAATAGAGGTGATGTATTATTATGCTTGAGATAAATGCGTTATTCTTATAACAATGTGTTTGTTAATTTAATGTTTTTAATTTTTAATGTTCTTGAACAATGTTTTAGTAGTGGGAATCACTGTAATATACTTAAATTATAACAATTTGTTATACAACTATTATATTTTTCACAAAAATTATACTGTCATATTACAAGCGGTTAATATTGTAATTGGTAGGTAAATTAATTTACGGTATAATATACTTATGTATTTATTATTATTACTACTATTAATATGCAGGTCCATTTTTATTATTGAAATACATCGACGTAATAAAATCATATAGTTAATAATTAGAATTTGATCTTTCAGATAATGTATAGAATGTTTTCGACCAGTGCTTCTCAAACTGAGGGCCGTAGCTATATCACGTGGAGCCGTGAAATATTTATTTAATTTAAATTGTTTGTTTTTCAACGTTTATAAAAAAAAAAAGTCCACTTTAAAGTCACGCTATTTATAGATATGAGGTATTTTAGATTTTTATAAAACTTCCGCATGCTCGATAACTACTGTACAGCTAAGTTATACCCATCATTCACCTTTTTTTAATGACGAATATTGAAAGAAAATATTAAATATCAAAATACCACAACTTATCTGTTACGACGGATATTGAACAAAAACAAAACGTACTAAATATCATAACAGTGGTACTATAATATATAGTCGTCGTATCGGGTTTACTACCCTGTTCGGCGTGTCGGCAGCCGGCGACTGCCATTTAAAGCTGAGTGCTCAGAAAGAGGCTCAAGTGGACGTAAGCGACACAACCTGCACAGCGGCCAGCAACTCCAGTCTCGAGCGGTCATCGAAATCCGTGGCTGATTTACGGTATTGGAGCTGCAAGGCCGCACATAGTTGTACCATGACGATGTGGCCTTGACAGCGTCATCCAACAGGCGTTCGTGAGATCGCACACTGACGGCAAGGTACACGTTAGAATGGCAGACTTCGCATCTCTACCATCGTGGTTATAGGCGGTCGCTCTGGAGCCCGGTCTGGGTTACCACAGTATTGGACGGTGATCTTAGGCTGACGTCGGCCCCCCTTACACGGAGGACAGCCGAGACTTGGCGACGGCGATGGGGAAAGTCGACGATCCCTATTTCTGCTGATCCTCGAATGACGCTGCCATTTCAAATTTGAACGGTACATGATGGTACAGGAACAGTGCCAGACGCTGGATGACGCATTTCTCTGGAAAATTACAAGGAGATTGTTGTAATTATTTTATACAATGTTGGATTTAAACTACGAATGAGTTAGAACATTCCATTTAAGTACTATAAGTACTATAATAATAAAAACCATACCTACGTATCTATTGACTTTTTTTTTATTAACCTTAGACCCGGCGACTACGGCTATTAGCTGTTGTTGGGGTGAACTGTGGTTGGTAAGATTGGTACGGTTGTTACGGTAGGTAAGCAACACTCGTGTATGTGTGGAAAGGTTCTTACTACTACGAACCCGGGTGGTCCCCCATCCGGGAACTAGTAGCAGCGGATGTTACTTATTCTCAGTCACATTGCGCGGCTGGTAGCAGCCAACCCCTTATTAGGGCTAGGATTAAATATTTTTATTTACGATTTATGAGTCAGTTCTATGCATGCACAAAATATTCCATCACAGTATAAATTACATTAAAAAGAATCACCTCTCTGCAATTATCATATTAATATTTTTTGTTTGAGAATTTAATATATACAATTCAAATTAAATTAACTAAATCATTCTTAATTCTTATAGATTATTTATAACAAAATAATAAAAAGTAAAGATTAAACAACTATAATTGCAACGTCATTTTAATTGTTATATGAAAATTTGTATATATTAATCCATAAAAAAGTTATTTACAAAATCGTTTTACTACACTTAACCTCTGTCCTTGGAAATTATATTTTATGAAACAATAATAGATTATGAGGAATGATCTGCAATCAGAGTAGAGTGAACAGAGTGTAACACGGCGTTTAGTGTATGCAATTTTGATACTTATATTATCGGCTACAATTAATTATTTGTTATTCCTAAAAATTAAATTATAGTTAAGTATTTATGTAATGTATAAATAGATGTGATATAACATACAATAAAAAAAAAAAATATTAATATAAGAATAATATTATAATATTAATTATATTGTTGTATTAATATATTTATTTTCATCGTATAAAATCACATAAATTGACTGTGATTTACTGATTTCGATTTTTTATCATAAATAACTTTTCCGTTGGCCTTATTCATCGTGTTTTAAAAATGTCTTATTTTTAGTTTAAATACCTGAGTGGTTCGAACTAGTGGATAGTATCTATCAAATTTATAGGTAAGAATATCGTATTGGGCATATTATATTATTAGACTTTTATTGGTGTTTAAATTTTAAAATTGTATTATTGTCTTATAAGAAATCGCAATAATTTTAAAATTAATAAATTTATTGTTTTTTTCTTTTATCCGCTTACCATCTAATTAAATATATAATATATTATTAAAAGTAATTATTCATATAATAATTATAGTGCTTAAAGTATGAAATATTTCACAAAACGTGAAACATTGGAATTTTTTTTAAACAAATAAAAATACAATTTATTTTTTTTTTTAACACAATGTTCAGTGTTCTAAATTCTAATGTCAGAATTCAGTAGGTATACAATATACATGTATAATATTGTATACCTACTTGTATCATTTAAACATTAAAATATTTAAAAATGTTGAATACCATTTTAAATGTATAATACCAAAGGTTAGGTATACATACAGGTACCATACAGTTATAAAGGTAATTTATGACAATTATATGTAAATATAAAAATTATTTAAAAATAAAAAAATATATTAAAATACTGAAATATTTCACGAAATATTTAAATTTCATGAAATTTTTAAACATTAAATAATTATAAAATTGTAAAATAGATTTTTAAAAATACTTAAAATAGGTATGTACTAATTATTTCTATATAATAAATTAATAGTAGTTATTTGATCGAGAGGAATAGTTAGCCATACAATTAGATAACTTTTAATATTACACACGAATACACGATTCGTCAATAATAACCATATCATTTTTATGTTCGACATATTTTAATAAAGGTGGGTAATATGGTTACCGCTTTGCTGTATGGTAGGTGTCTAGAGGAGTCACTGTAGCGAATGTTTCAAAGTTGAATACAATATTATAAAATCATTGCATATGAAAAACGATTATGAGCCAATTTTGTCTGAGAGCTTATAATATTACTAATATATGTTTATATTTTATGATATTATAGTTAGGTTAAAGTAATTTAATTTACTATTAAATATTCGACATTAAGAGTAGATTGAGTTAATTTTTGCCAAATTCTGTGTATACAATATTAATTTTAACCTATATACTTTAAAATTTTAAGTATTCAATAATATTTTTAAATTATAACAAAATAACTAAAATTTTTATTTGTCGTTTAAATATCTGAATTTGTCAAAATTTGAAAGCTTTTTTAAAATTTAAATGATGATAAAAAAAATTGTGAATTTACTTATATTAATATTTGTCAACTACTATTATAAAAAATTATTAGAAAAATTGTGTTAAATTTCCAAAATTTTTGGCCTAAGAAAAAATGTTTGATTCACATTTATAGAAAAAAAACTGAAAACAATTGAAATTTTTATATGTGGTTAAAAATAGCTCAAAACAATTAAAACTGTTTTAAAATTATTTCATGTAAGTATAGAAAATAATAACAATAAACATTTGGTGAAAATGTATCTACAGTTATTCGTTTTTGAATTAAAACAAAATATGAATATCGATCGATGAGAATTCGTTAATTTACGGGTACCTAAATATCCAATGTTGAACAATTTTAAAACTTAAATAAAAAAGGTGGGTAAGTGGGTGTCGCTCTGCTGTACAGTAGGTTACAAGTGGGTCACTGTATAATGGATTATATTAAATTTGAATTCAACGATATAATATCATTGTATAAGAAAAACGATTCTGAGCGGAGACGGTATGTCAGTCTAGGTATACGACATATTATATACATATCTATGGTACTAAACCAAAATTTGACCTATAATAGGTACCTATAATAAATTCCAAATTAATCATATCACAATATCCATTGGGTACTTATAACGCGTTATACATAAAAAAAAGTGATACTATCATAGATATATAATAGTATACTTTAGAAGTTTCAAGTACCCACGAATAATATTATTCAATCACAACAAAATAACTAAAATAGTTATTCTAGGTTTTTTTTTTAATGTAATTTAGTCCAAATTTGAATTTAAAATGTCTGTAAAAAATAACTGTGTTCATATATTTTTTAGATTTTTTGGTTACAGTATGAACTATTTATGAGAACATTTGTTTTAAATTTTCAATCCTTAGCTATAAAAACTGAACACATTATAATTTATTAATTACGATGATTAATAATTTTCGAGATTTTGAAAAATTCTGTCAAAATTCGATGTTAAAATGCTTATAAAAAAAATTGTGCCTATGTATTTTTAATATTTTTCAACTGATATTGTAATAATATATCAGGAGCCTTGTATTAAATTTTTACACTTTTTGGCTCAACAGATAAAACTTAATTGATATTTATAGAAAAAGAAAACTAAAAAAATTGAAAACTGAATATGTCCGTAAACGGCTCAAAAAGAGTCAAATATTTTCAAAATTGTATGGTGTATAGGAAATGCTAATATAAACATTCAGTGAAATTTTCATGTATCTACAGTAATTCGTTTTTTAATTAAAACAAAAAAAGGAAATTGCCACATGAGAAATCGAGTGAATATCCAATGTTGTAAAAATTTGAATTTCAAACGCTCATAAAAATTTAATTTGACTTTCCGGTAGAGATTTTTTTATTGATAAAGGTAGATAATCTTATGAGTAATCTTGTATTAGATTTTCAAATCTTAGATTTAAAAAGAAAAATTTTTACGAATTCTTAACTCAAAATAATATGCTAATTTTCGTGATTTTTCCATATTTTGTCAATTTTTGAACTTTAAATGCTTATAAAAAAAAATTGTGACTAAGGATTTTTAATATTTTTCATCTGCCTTTGAAACAATATATTAGGAGCCTTCTATTAAATTTTCAAGCTTTCGCAACCAACAAATAAAATTTTATTGATATTTCTAGAAAAAAAACTAAAAAAAAACTAAAAATGAAAATGTCCCTAAACTGTTCAAAATAAATCAAAATATTTTTAAAATGTTATCGTGTATAGAAAATGAAAATATAAACAACCACTGAAAATTTCATGTATCTACGGTTATTTGTTTTAAAGTTATACCAAAAACCAAAATCGATTTTTTGGAAAACCGATTTTGCGTAAAAATTCCCGTTTTTCCTTAATTTTTATGTTGTTTTTCCCGGCGCTCTTGAAAACTACTGGGAAATTTAAATTTTGACCTCCCCAATGCACCAACGATATTCACTTTCCAATCGAACAAGATACTGAAGTCGAAAATCGAAGCATTATTTCGACTACTTATCGTGTACACAGACACAAAAAAATAAATAAAAAAATAAAAAAAAAAACACACATCATTGTAAAATCAATACATTCATCGTTTCACTCAGAATCTAAAACGATCAACTTTATTTTTTTTACTTGTTAAAGCACTTGGGGAATTTAGTTATAAATTGAAAAAACTTAGACATAAATAAAGCAATTTTTATGAATTTCTATCTCAAAAATGAATAGCATATTTTCTGGATTTTGACAGAATTTTCTAAAATTCTCACTTCAGATGTTGATAAAAATGTATTGTGGACTTAAACTTAACTTTTATTTTAATTTCCATTAACAAAAACCTATGAGGAAAATTTTATTACATTTTCAAGTTCTTTGACTGAGCAAAAACCTTTTTTTGACATTGATTAAAAAAAAAATAAACTTATAAAAATTGACTTTTTTTTATACAACTAATGAATTTGGCGTATTTTAAATTCGAAGTTTCTTGTACTTATATAATAATAATCGTAGATAGGTACTTGAAATAATCACAAAATGTATATATTATGTGAGCATGTTCTATACGTCACCGTCATTACAACATTAATGTCTTTTTGACCTATTTTTATAGCTATAACTATTGGGTATTAGCTATGCACCTTTGACATTTTCCATTTTTTTTATCTTTTTCATTATTATACACAGATAAAATTTATCAATGATAATTTGAATATGGCTATGGCTATTCATCTCTTCTCCGTTCAGAACTCTTTTTCATATGGAATCATATCATTGGATTAAAATATAAAATATCGATTACATTGGCCTACTCAATGACCAACAAGGTAAACATGAAATCTACTATATGTTTGACTAGTTTGTGAGACTTTCCTGTTTTTTTTTTCTATTGAAAAATATTATGTAGTTTATTATTATAATTAAATTATATTCCAAGTTTTTAATTATATTTTCTATGAAACTATAAGACGCTATATTATAACACGTTTTAAAGGCCTAGTGGAATCTACTGATATTTTCCGAATTTTTAAATAAAAATCCTAAGAGACTGTTTAGTTTGAAATTCATTATAATAATTGATACGTTAAATGCGTAGATTACGTAAAATTATATTTTCGTTATCTGAAAAAATAATAATTTATAAAACTAATGGTTCATATTAATATGAAATTTGAGTCACTATTATTAATTGTAGAAATATAGTCCAATAATCAAAAACAATACGGTTTTATAAAATGATTTTCAATTATAATTGTATATAACAGAACAATTATTATCTTTTACAACCATACGATAATAACATCATGATTGACAGTTGATTTTATAAATTAATGGAAAAAGTACTATAATATAGTAATAAAATGACACGCAATAGAACATAAAAATAAAAAAAAAGGTGGACGATGAATAAACTATTAAAATATTGTAATGTCCCATAACATTAGTACAAAAACAGCGTTTCATTAAAATATTACGAATAATATTTCCCGTTGGTACAGTGGCACCGTAGTGTCAGGACTCGGAAGTTTGATGCATATTATAATAAAGATTGATGAAATTTTGTAAACGAACAACAATAATAATGATGATAATAAATAATAATAAATACTACTAATTAATACAATAAATAATCGTGTCATAACTACAGTGCGTGTGGTACACACATTGTCGAATGACGTGTTCAACAATTATTGAACTTTTGTAATTCTATCTTTAAATAATTATGGCTTGATGTATGATCTGTAAGCCAACATCTGACTTGCAGCAGCAGCAGCCTCCGACGACAGCGAAGACGACGCAGACCTCTTGTCCCAGCCGCCTCCATGGCCACCCGAACTTCCACCAGATGGCCACCCGGAAGAGTGGGACTCGTGCATCATGTGTTCACCTCCACCGCCTCCAGACTTGGACATGAGCTTCTTGAGCGTGATGATCAGCGACAGGACCAGAGCAATTTTGCTGATTATCAACGCTTTTCCGGCCAAAAGAAACAGCAAGCCGAGAGCCAGTGGTATGATCATCATCGCCTTCATGGCACCCATCGTCATCATCATTCCCATGGTTTTCTTCATTTTTCCGCGACCTTTGCAAACCGAAAAACACCATTAGTAAATTGTTTGAAATTAAAATGCATATTGTTTTTATTCGTCTGAGGATATTTCAAAACAAATATATATTGTAACGTACCTAAAACTATATTATGTTATTTTTTAACGCGTTTCGAGGATCGATTGTATATCGAAACGAGTTACAGCGACGGATAGTTATCGTGACAAACGTTCGGCAAAATCAAATGCCTAAGGAAAAATAAAAGTACCAACTGATCGGACAAGGACTTCGCGGTTTTTCGAGTTCCTATAGCAATACAATACGCGAAAAGGAAAATCGCATAATATTATTATTGTTACGAATAACGATCCACAGCCCTAGATTTGTCGTTATTGTTGTCATCGTCTCCATTGTGTGTTGCTCATATCGCGTGTAATTAGCGCCCCGGCGAAAGGATAATATAATATATCACAGGTAACGCGTACACACACACACACACACACACACACATATAATTACATATTTATATTATTGTAAAATCTTATATTATGTAGGTGCGGTATGTCTGTCCGAATGGAGTCCGCTCTCGTATTAGTGACGGACTGACACACACATACACTCTCGCGCGCGTGCGATATTGTTGTAATACCATTTTTATATATATTATATACATATATTTAAGCGCAAAATAATATATAACATACAATATATTATACCTATATATAAGTATACTATGTATACCTACGGTACACTAATTCCGTTTCGGTTTTCGTTTGTTTGGGTTTTTTTTTTATGCATTTGCATTTGATATTATTTGAAAAATCGCTACGCGTCAATTGTGTTGTACCGTCCGAATGAAAAACACGAGCCACCCGTTTGTGAAAATATGTAGCACAGACACGCACTCATTCAGCTCAATTTTATGACTCTCGACGCATAATAATGATAATATTATCGTTACGCGTTTCCGATCTGCGCCCGATCAGGATCCGAACCTACCCTTAACCTTCTATAATATTACCATTTGCCCACGTCCACGGTAGATTTACGATATTATGGTAAATTAAAGATTTAAAATTTTAATTAATTTGAATGATAAAATAATATTATTTATATTTATTTAAAAATTCAAATATGAGATGATATTATGCTACAGATGACGAAGTGACGAGTAAACAGTTTTTGCATTAAAAGTATATTATTATTGTTATGTCCGATGCCGTCTATATTATGCATAATATTATAATATATATATTTTGTTTCACGAAAACTCTACTGTATTAGTAAATACAGACTGAGTGACCCACCTTCTTTACGCCGACTTCAGCATGGACGACGATAATATTATCATTTTCTAATAATAAATTGTAAAATGTATTATATTATTCACCAATATTATATTCTAGAGTCTAGAATATAATATTGGTTAGAATCTAGACTATTTTACATATTGTTGAACATATTATTGTAATATTATCATATTTTATTGATTTATAATATTAATGACATCTATTTTTAACAATGTAAAAAATGTGTAATACCTACGCACTAACAAAAAGTGTAGGTATGTGACAATGTCAGGATAGCTTTAAAAAAAATAAAACTATAAATAGTTTAAAGTATTAGAAATTATAATATGTATGAGATATAATATTTCATGGTTTTTATTAAATGTGTAATATTTTGGTATTATATTTTTAAGATAAATTATATATATTTTGATTTTGATTTCTGATAAGTATGGATTAGTTATTACCTTGTGTAAATGCATTAATATTTAAATATTATATTATTATTGTTTAGAAAAATCTATCTATATTATAATATTTTTAAATTAATATATTTGATATAAAACAGAACTATAGTATAAATTCTAAAACTTTGGTAAAGAAAACAAATTTTAGTGTTTTATTCATTTTTATAACTATGTTATTTTTAGATATTTAAAAACATGAACATGAATTGTTTAAGTTAAATCAAAGTATAACAATAATAGATTATAAATATATTGTTTAAAAATATATTATATTGGTTTTTATTGAATATAAATTCCTAATCATTAAATTTGATAAAATGTCGTTTTATTATTGTGAATATAGTTGTCGACTGAGCATTACACATTTTAAATCTGCTAAACTACTCTAAATCTATTATTTTATTAAGTTAAAACAGTTTTTAAGATAAAATTTAAATACCTACATCCAGCCTAAAATTAATATTTGCAAATAAAAAGAGAAGTCGTTTGTACTTTTTTCAAAGTTCTGACTTTTCGATTATGCATCTCTAGTTATACCCTAGCTTATACACTGATGATAGATATAATATAATATATTTATTGTTATGTCTATGGGTTTATAAAAGTATTTATTTCAAATCCTTTTTACCTTCTTCCAGGGCTGTTCTCAACTGGTCTGGTGTAACTTCGGGCAGACCGACTTTGACGACTCGACCACTCAGAAGTCTGACCGCCTTGTCGTACAGCATGTTGTTGAGAGTGTCGTCCGGTTTTGACTGGAGTTCATTTTCTGAAACCACCGGGCCCTGATCCGACCTTTGTCGGCGGTGAGTTGAGTCCCCGTGGACCAGGGTCACTGATCCGGTTACTGGCAACGAATCGTCTCGAGACATGCGGTCCAGTGTCACGATCGCCTTTGCCTTGAGACACGTGATGAAATCGTCTACGTTGCCTCTTTCGTCGCTGTCGCTGGATCGCAGCCCGCAGAAAGCTTTGGACTGGCCAACGCCCAACGCCAAAATCACCACCACACACACCAACACTGAATGTAACCGATTCATTATACTATCAGCGAACCGTTTCCAAACGAACTGTCACTGGACCCGGTATCGAGTTATCGCAAAAATTACCGCACGACGTGTACTAACTATAATAATTATGAAAAAACAATAATATTGTATATTATTATGCGAAGATATCGATTCCGACTGTTAAGACGGTCTGTGAATTCGCCCCGATAGTAGCTGTAGATGCTTCGACGACGAAACGTGCACTGATAGCTGGGTTTCCCGGACATTCAGTATATATACCACCGCCGCAGCGGAAAACGCGCGCGAATCACAACCACGGTCCAGGTCTGCTCTTGGGCGGCGCCCCTCCGAACGCGCACTTGACCTCTAACACCCGTGCTTTCTTCTTATTCTCTCACGATCGTTGTTAGCGGAGTAGTCTATGACGACGACGATGGATGATTATAATATTGTTTTAGCAGGGTCACAGTGGTAAGAGGGTGTGTGCGGGGTAATAGTCTCCGGAGTCCGGAGTAGGGTGTAATATTATATGATATTTTCACCTCGGGCGAATGTCGATACACTATAGCTACTCGGCCGTTTTCGCGAAATAAATGTTCATT
Organism: Macrosiphum euphorbiae; assembly: GCA_949089665.1. Lineage (NCBI taxonomy): Eukaryota > Metazoa > Arthropoda > Insecta > Hemiptera > Aphididae > Macrosiphum > Macrosiphum euphorbiae. The sequence continues at coordinate 1,243,709 of CARXXK010000005.1, read as the reverse complement.
TAATTTGAGGCTGCCCAATAAGCGTATAGTATATTACGTTAATTGTTTCTTGTGATAATGCGTTTTTATAACGTGTCGACGGGAAGACTTTCACACGTTGCCAGTATTGGATATTGCAACAAATCGACAATCGCTGTAAAGTATTGTAAGAGAGCTTGCCATTTGAATGGAATTGGATGGTTTTTTTCAAATGCAATAATTTATTTCACCAAATTTCCATATTTATAATACCATTTCTTTCAGGTTTTTAATAATATTAATATACCTAATATTAGTGTACCTATTATAACTGATGAATTGTCTTTAAAAATAATGACAGTACAACTGTGAGTATATAGGTGTGTCTTATATTTAATATATCATAAGATATGGCTTGAATCTATAAAAGTACTTTTTTGTTCAATTTAATTATTGTATTTAATTTATTATAAATTCAACTTTATTAAAAACGAACAGAATTTTGGTTACGCATTTTATTTTTAATTCGAATTAATATTTTGTTATTTATTTTTTTCAGCTGCTCAACCCTGTCAAAAAGCGTCTTTCTAGTGGACGACATGTTATCATAATGTATTATTATTAATCATTAAAACTATATAGGTAGAACTGTGTGTCTGTGTGTGTTACGCATAAAGTACTCAAACACAGTACACCATTAAGTTGTACACGATTCCGGAAATCTGCCACGTAAATCTCTCGTTTTACTCACTAGATTCCTGAATAATATATCTCGGATGAACATCAACCGCCGACGATGTCCGCACGATCACAGGATTTTTGTCTCGTTATATTGTGTTTTTTATTTCACGTCCGTTTAATTCACTGCGTATTTGTTACCCAAACCGAAAATATTTCTCCTCTGAAGACGGTATTTTGCAGTGTACCTATATTTTATTCAGTTACTTAAGTTTCGTTTTCGTTTCTTGAATGCCGACTACCGTTTTTCTCCATTCATCGAAACAACTTTACAGTCTAATACAAAATATGCAGGTATAAGGCGTATATTCTTGTAGCTTTATCTTATTGATGTGTGAGAGATTATTAAATTATATATCAATTTGACGCAAAAATATATTCATAATAATATATCTGCAGTTTGATAATATGTGAGTGTCCATAGTGCATTAGATATTGTATTTGGATATAAGTTGAATATTATAAAAATATAGGTATTCATAATACATCTAGTAAATATAATATTATAAGAGTTGATATAGGTAAATTAAATATGTGTATTTAGATACTATAGTTGAATGTTCAAAGATATTAATAATAATATAGCCAATATCCATTATATTATATTATTATGTTGTTGATATAATATTTAGTATTTTTATTAGAATAAATTAGGTATCTGGTTGATATAATATTATGTTGTGTATGGAAGTTAATAAAGACATTCTGTGGATATTAACATACAATTAATAATATTTAAATAATATTTTATTGTATAAGATTATAATGTTTATTCAATATATTTCTACTGTAAGGGAAACGACAATGATGACTTACCATCAATGTATTATTATTGCATGGAATGTTGCATTTATTATTCGATTTATTTGGTAGTTAATAACTAATAAGTAATAACTATAAGCTTAACTTTTTTCTGGTACAAAAGTAATATGTTATTAACCCAAAACACAATAGATATATCTAATGGTTTTTTTTTTTTGCAAATTCGATCAATGTTACAATTGTAGAACGACAGATAGAATTAAAAATCTTTCATAAGCTTCACACGCAAATATTTAATAATACAATAATATAATAGTTATGACCTAAAATAATATCATTTAGTACCTAGGCAGGTACGTTACCTATTATTAAAGTGTAATTAAATTTCTTGGGATCATACACAATGTAGGTATACCATACGCGTATAAACGCGCAAACCATTTAAACGTGGTATAATACTCTATAAAGGATGTTGTACACTTTCCATCCTGCTAGGTAGTGAGTTTTTTTTTTGTAATAGGTGGATAGGCATATTTGTTGGTGTACCTACCTAACATTATAATATTATTATAATATATGTTGTATTGTGCTTTGAGTTGTGTTTATTCTTGGCTCTTGGGAACATGTCCTAAACAAGAGAGACTACCCAGTGTTGTACGAGTCTCCGACAAAGACAAACGATACGCAATATACATAAAATAACTCCTCTGTACAATAACATGTGAGTATTTTATTCTCACGTGTGCACCGGACAAAACGATTAAGCAGCGTTGTAGATGTAGGCACAAAAATAATATTGTTATAATCTCACTTGATTTCTCTGCGCAGGTGCACAATATAATATTGTTATAAATTATAATAATATTATATAGGTATGTTTTTGTTTGCGAAATCGCTAGCAGCCAGTTGGGTACAACTAGGTGCATTGTAATATTTTATCAAGTAATATAAAATATTTAACGTATATTATTATGTACATTATTATTATTATTATTATTATTATTATATTATTCTCCCGTCGAAGTACTGAAAACGAATTCGGACAATGACACCCGGATAAAGAAGAGACGCTAGTAAGTACCTACTAAATACACTTACGTGCACACGACGTATTGTTGATAATATACGCGTATCCCGAAGACATTTCTTCCGGTGAGAATATTCGCGAATAATACAAAATATACAAACCGAAAGTCCGAACACATAATAATAATATTATATTATACAGGCCATAAACGGTGTACCGACGAGATTAGGTGCCTACCTCAGAGCTGATTAGAAATACTTTCTACGCGCACATAATAATATTATATTATCGTTATATATGAACATTATTATCACCGATGGATAGCAAACGGCCGTTGTAGTTGTATTATACATTATACCTAATCATAATAATATGTAACGCCGTAGCCGAGGCATGCAAATCGGACCGCGTTATAAGTTGGATTCGATATTTTATAAACGGCTGGTACTTGCCTATATCGCAACAATAAAACGCGAAATCCGTTTCTTCGGTCTGAAAAGGGCAATCGGAATACAATAAATTTTCTAGACGCCAGTGCGTCTACAACTGCAACACTCGGTGTGTAGAAATTTAATTGGGAATCACTACGATAATACACCGTTATCACCGCGTGCCGCCGACCCGTCATCGTAATAATACGAAAAATAATATAATATAATATTATTATACTTCGTATTATTATACCGTTCATGGTTTCCAGATGCTCACCTAGTAATGAAATTTAGAGTAAATCGACCAAAACTGATCCGCACAATACAAATACTGTGTTCGACACGCTATCGTGAGCAGCTCAAAAACATACTGTGGTTGGGTGAATATTTACAAAAACAATAAAAACGAAATTGAATTTTAAAACATTTGACGAGTACTTCCCTCTGTCGTCCCAGAGCAAAATATATCTGTGATGATACAATTATATCTTATATTATTGTATACGAATAATGTACTTGGTTTTTTTTTTCTAAATTCATAATCAAAAATATAGAACAAGTTTCCAAATTTTATAAATCAATTTTATGTTTTATTAATGTTCTTAATACTCTAAATCAAAATGAATCAAAAGAAAACTTTGATATTTAAGTACGTAAACTTAGTACTTATAAATGTTATGACTGCGTACTATAAAATATGAAAAAATTGTGTTTATAGTGGTGTGTGCAAATCCAACTACCAAAATAATATCTTCATTGCTTTCATTGTTTCAATAATATTTTCCAACTGCTCGGATTTTGGAAGCATCAACGAATTTTCACTGTTGGTATGTTATCATTTTTACACATTATAAAATAATATACAATATTATAATATAAATTACATAATTCGATATAACTATATAATATGTATTAGGTATAGTAGTATCTAGTACATATGTTTAACACTACAATGTATACATTTTATTTGGATAATCAATAATAATTTATTTATTCATTATCGTGTAAAGAATTTATTTATAGATTTGCAGTTCGTCGCTTAATCGCATTAATGTAATTATAGCTTAAAATTTTATGTCAAGGGCATTTTAGTAATTTCGGGCAATAACTCTGCAACTGCCGTCAACAAATAGGAACAACGCAAGAGTTTTGATGAACGGGTTTTGTTCAAAAATGTTAAATGGAATAAAAAATGACCACATATGCCATACAACACCCATTATTATGACTTACTAAGCCCATCAAGCCATACAGTGGTTTTTTCAAAAAACATAATATAATAGGTAACGGATGTATCGATAGGACGTAACCTACTAACCCGAAGCCGAAGCTGCGTTAAGATGACTAATCTATTAAACACTACACAAGTAATGTTTCAATAGTAAACTATATTAGACCACTGAGGTACCTCAATTTTCGTAAAAGAAAAAAAAGTAGCGTTATGAATAGTGAAACGCCAAATTATTGTCGAGATTTTGAAGCGCCAGACACTATAATTTGATTACTTTTCAGAATTTGATTCTTTCAGTATCGTTTTTTCTTTTCTTTTAAATTGTAGAAACGCTCATTTGAAGTTTAGGAGCCCTACATAGTCTGCGCGATAGTCTGGCCAACGAATAGTTTATTAGTGTTACGCAATTTATTTTCAATATTCTATAGAAGTATATAGGCACCGAGGTGTAAGAGACCTATCATTTAAAAAAAACATCGTCTTAAATTGCATACTCGCGACGTCGGGTTAATAATATACCTACGGCAACAAATTTTAATGACATTAATTGGATCCGATTTTAACGTTTTATTAATGGTTTTATCGTGGTTAATTATCGTACACAAGTGAAGATTAGATACTGTTATAGCAATGTGTCTTCGGAGATTTCACGTAGGTATAGTAATCGACCGGGGAATAATAATTACGAATAATAAAATTGTTTTAATCCCGACCGGGTTCCATACAATACCGGCGCGATTCTTTAACCATATATTACATTATCGTTTACACGGTTATGTCTGTGTGAATGAATCGTGAACAAAAAATAGAATACGGAACGAAACAAAACGTAGCAACTCGTCACATTAAACGATGATAAAATAATAATGATAGGCCGGAGAAAGCCTACTGCTGATGATATGCGTTTGGCTGGACGCAAATCCGAATACATTGTGTGTATAATAATAATATAATAATATAATAATAATAATATCACTATACATTTATATATTATATTATTATGTAGGTAACGTAAAAAACAGTAACACACAGGACCGGAGACCCACACAAACAGTTCTCTTTTTTAGTTCACAATTAGCGTACCTGTGGTGAATTCTGGGTGATGATTTATTTTGTTAATAAAGTTTATAACACGGAGCTGTAGACGAGCGAAGTTAAATAATATGTTTGTTAGTGCTGGAAGGGATTACCTGTTGTTCTGCTTCAATACGATAATATTATCGTACTCATACGTTTTGGGCGTAAGATTATTTATAAAATATTTGAATATATTTATTCGAATATTAATGAAAACCAGTAAAGTAATAATTATAATAACACAGTGAAAATGTCTTAAATATTTTAAAAACACTGTTTTTTCATGATACCTAGTACTTTGAGCATTTGAATTGCCTCAATTGTATAAAGTACATTAGCTATGACTGAATAAAAATTCCTAATTGTGCAACGTGCGTGTTTACCTTTAATTTTAATATGTGATAATAACAATATGATAATTTAAAAAAATAACAATTGTAACTACAGGTAAATTTATACATAGGTATTATATAAATATATTATGTTTAATTAGCAGTTCCAAAACATATTTTCTGGACGTTAATTGACGGATGTTACATTAAAAATAATTGATCAGATAATTAAATGTATTATTTTCAAAGAATGTACCTACTCTGAATATTTTTCAAAATTCAAATGAGTAGTTTCTCAGTTAATAAAACGATTATATTAAGGATAATAGTTCTTAAAACTATGATACTATGGTCGTACATAATATTATCCTTGGATTGCCAATTATACATATGGCGTGCAATGGTCGTACATTTTCTCCAGTCTCCGTCGACTTAACGCAACACGGAATTTGTATTTTATGCGCCAGCATTGTACACACCCCGTCCCCTTTGACAATGCCTATGTTATCTCGCGTACCTACACCCCCGACGCCGAGCCTCATTCTCTCCTTAGACCTCGTCCCTTCTTAGTTTTTACCGTCCACTTATTTTTCCACGTCCTGTTGCGCGGTGGTAGAGATCTCCCACCACTGCACAGGGCATGTCACCACGCTGTAAGTAATATTTGTTTGCACGGTCGTATGCATCATAATTATTATGTAGGTAGGTACACGCGTCACAAGAACGGCCACGTTCAAAAAGTACGATCGTCGCGCCAAAAACGAATCGTGGTAGAAATTAAATCGGTAGAGTGCCAAACCGGTATGGATAGTAGCTATGTTGCAACGCGTTGCATAGCTGCAGGTGTTGTTTGCTATGCAGTAACCTGATTTATTTATTCACTCAAATACATAGATCTAGTCCATTACATTCATCGGGGGGCGTAGCTCAGATGGTAGAGCGCTCGCTTAGCATGCGAGAGGTACCGGGATCGATGCCCGGCGCCTCCAGAACCATATTTTTGCTTGCATAAACAAGATTTTTTTTATTTAATTTGTCAAAAAATACAAGATAATTGTTTGAATTATTCTAAAAACAGCTATTATTTTGAATGTAACACGGATTCATTTGTTTCAAAAAAAAAAAAAAAAAAAACAGTAGATTTTGTAGCATAATATTGTATAAGGTTTTACAGAAGGACCTAACTAGTAAAACAAAATACTATATAGGTATGGTACTGCATATCTTTATATTTTTATAATTTTATTTTTAATTTTCATGAAACGAACTGCACTCAGAATCGCAATATGATTCATTACTCCAAGACTCGCGTGCACGTAACTTTAACCACGTTCAGCTGAAAGTTTGCATTAGTCTGTACTTAAAAAAACGTCCCCACTGTGATATTATACCAAACTAACCACTGCATATTAATATTATATACCTGCATAATAACGATCGTCGCCCATTTCGCATTTTATTTTCGTTCTCAATACCACACTGCAGGTTCAACCGATACAAAATTGTTAACTATAAGCATTCTGGCATTCATAATATCGTATTCGTCTTGGATCCTCTTTATTATATTATTTCCGTCGCGTTGTCAAAGCAGACGCTCCCTATGAAACGAAAGGACTATCGTCATAATTTCTTTTTTCGCGAATACTGATACGTATATTTTATATTCAGCACCGAAAGACACACGGTTCTATTATACGTCCATACAACGATAAAAATAATATAATATATACCATAAACTATGTATAACGTAATACCTATATATATATTTGTCTGGTGTATATACATTATACATTATCATATACATCCGTACGATTGTAGGTACATATACATTATATTATAGTGACAATAGTGTTATATATTTGTACATGGCTATATCACATATATTATTATGTTTATAAATGGTATGCACAGACTCGTCGTTTATGTGACATTGTAATGATATCGCCCGCGAACGCGGCGGTATTCGTATATTTTACTCTCTCGCGGAATCCGACCGTTCCGGTACATCGCGGTTCGTATATGTACTCGCCTCATCGCATAAATCAGTGTGTATAAGCACTATATTTTTTTATAATTTTCGTACGAACCTATATTATGCAGGGTGTTCAAACAGTTTGGGAGACTGGCGTTAGATCAATTATTAGTACTGATTTTTATAAGCCAACACCCCGGAAGGGCAATTTGGCGACGACAGTTATGTAATAGATCAATATAAATAAAATATCAGCCTGCATACATCTTAAGATGAACAATATAACAAGAATATAGCGATATGATTTAATATTGATGAGGTAATTCAAATGTATTTTACCTTATGTATGTGCAGCAGTGTTATCTATTATCGCTATAATAATATGTTATATGTAGATATTAAAATATGTAAACAGTAATTAATTAGAGATTTTTCACATTTTTTGCACACCTTAGATACATATCGGGCATAGGTCTAAATAATATTTGAGATTTTAGGGGAGGGGGTTGAAGATTTTGATGTAGACAGGAAAATTTTGAAATGTTCCAATGTGGTGTAACATTGTTAGGTTTTTTTTGGTAGGGTGGGCTACAATGGATAGCCCCGCAAGCCTTTACTATTTTCGCCTACAAATATAAGTACGATAAATGTAAGCTATTAAATAATTATCAAGCCAACGAATTTCATTCTTTGTTTTTAAACGTTTCAATACAAATTTCATTTTAATATTTTAATTTTATTTTTGAAACGTGTTAAGGTTGTACCTATTTTCATGTGATTTTAGGTGTCCTGTGATGCTGTGATGACAAAATCATTGCCAATTTCCAACGAAAGATGTAGGTACATAGTTCTATACAAAGTATGTTCCACGACTTAACATTATAGTGTTGGACTCACCAAACTTCCTTTGAGTGTTTTTGTCGTAGCGATTTGATATTGAATAACGAGAACACAGCCTGCAGTCGTTTTCATTTTATTCAAACTAATTTTACATACTAAAAAAAGTTTGTTTTCGTTTTCAAATGGTCTATGATGAAAATCTCTGCCATTTAATTTCAACTGTACATCACTACAACGTTTAGACAAATAATTATTAACTCTCATTTTTTTCCGGACGCACTTTAAGGAAACAGATTTTCTACTACGATGACTATACAAACATATTTCAAAACGTTAAAACATTTTTATTATTATTGTTGGATTGGCGTTCTCTTTTCATTTTAGGTTTACTTAATAATTCGTTAAGTTATTTCGTTTAGGGATTTTGTTCTCTGTATTTTTACTTCCACAGAATTTTAAAATCAACAATTTAAATTTATTTCATGTATACAATTCAGTCTAATTTCAGATATTTTGTTAAATTTATCATTACATAGTTAATATTGTATTAGTGGATATAATTTGATACTTTATAAATTTTGATTTTTAATCTATAACATAGATTCATCAACTAGGTAGCCAATATAGTCAAGTTTTAAATTCAACGTTCAGCATCACTCTTACCTACTTTCGTTTGATTTAAAAATTTATTCAGTTTAATTACTTTTTCTACCGCAGAGGAGATGTCGAAATGATCTAGATAGCTGTCTTCCCCGGTCAAGACACACGACAGTATTGTCTGACTTACCAACACCAGTAAAAAATAAATTATAATGCACGAGTGTAGTACTGTATACCCTATATATTTGTTAAAAGAAAAAAGAAAATTGAAAACACTCATATGTATTTCCACAAAGCATTCACACGCGCATAAAAAGAACACATGTATGTCAGTGTATATTGTACTTATTCGTTTTATAATAGTATGTTCATATGGACGATTTATTTAACACAGTAATAAATATAATTATATATGTATATGTGTGTATATATATATAATATACAAAGTAATGTACCTACTGTTATTTAAGTTATTTATTAGACTGCCTAACAACTATTTTGTTTTTCAAACCATACACTTTTCCTTTTCAACTCCAACAATAGTTAAAATTTGCCATGCTTCATAAATATTTAATTTAAACAAGATGAATGTGTTATACAGTTGCAATAGTATACAAATCAAAATTGTGACCAGATATTTAAAAAGTAAAGAAGTACAAAGCCCATATAGGTACTACAATATAACATATTATTATATTAAATATAGATATAAAATACAACACAAATTAAACTACCTATATTAATTTTGAAACATACCACAATAATTAAATTATCTTTAAAGTAGTTAATTACCTTTCCACCCTCATCGAGTGCTTCATCAGCAGCCTTTAGAGCCAATTGATGTTTTTTTTTTTTGGTTAAATGTGTATACATATTACTGGAACCGCTATTCTCTATATCCATCGACTTCACATTTACATATTTCACAATAAACAATCTAGCATTAATGCTAGTTGAATTTGAAGTTGACTTCATAAACGGAAATTCGTTTTGTAAATCACTATTACAATTACACTTCTTAGTTCTTACGAGGCGGAGCCATTTCAAAAAATATAATTTTACTGTATTATAATATTTTATTTGATTAATTCAAATTTAATTGTAACCATTAAAAGCAGTAAACATCAACGTAAATCAAGAAACAAGGAGACCTTGCAGCACATAAATAATATCATGCCGCAGCGTTGTTAATAACAGTGCCTCCACTCTAGCGATAATGAATTTTTGTAAAACATTGATAAGGATGCATTTTATTTTTTTTTTTTAAATGTCATAAATGTTATTAATTCAATAATTATATAGGTTATTTTCGAACAAATTTCTATTTGGAATCGTTACATCTGACATCATTTAAAATAAGTACTTTTTGGAGTACTTCGGCAATTTACTTAGGACATGTCTTCAAAAATAAGTACTGATAAAATAAGTAAGTCTGGTCACCGTAAGTATAGTTAATATATACCTAGGTACTTACTATTGAACATGGAATAAGTTTAATTGTTCTCACAATCAATATGTTGTGTAATCTAATTACTGTAGTTATTAGTATTTTGGCTATTGGATGAAAAACAATTTAAAAACATTGTAAAATAATATTCAGACCTGAAATTTTAAACATAATAATATAGTTTTGTGGCCTGGTGAGGTGCGGTGTTGGCTTCAGTCACAAACGGACAAACGTGTTCTGAGTGCCAGCACCGGCCGGTGTCACTAGTTCCCGGATGGGTTTCCATCCGGGTTTTAGTGACAAATCCTTGCCACACATACATGTGTTCAAACCAACCTTAACCTCTCCATCACAGTAATAGGCTAATGAACTCAGTTGCCTTTACTCAAAATAAAATGTATTATAATAATATGTTATATTATATTATTTTAATGAATACTGTAAAATTGTGGTAGTGTCAATAGGTGCCAATGCACAATAATGATGTAATAAAGTGATAAAAGTAATAATTTATTAGTATATAATATAAGTCAAACATATTTTATATGAATCATTCCATAACCTAATGGCGTATATGATATAAACATTAGGTTTATTTTCGAGAAAAATATATCGTGTAACAGTGTTCAAATAAAAACAAAGAAATACACATAAAATAATGTTATGTTTTTAATTAGATAAAAACAGGGAAACCAGTTTATCATTAATTACTAATTAGGCATGTATATTGTAGATACATTGTTTGAGAAGTTTGTGTTAATAATAATATGGATGGAAAATAAAGTTATAGAGTAAGTTAAGAACAAGTAAGTAATACAAAATAGCACATTTTACGACAGGATAAGTAAAAATTAACTGGATACAAGTCATGATAAGAACAAAAAGCTGCAAAATTCAATAAATTGATTTTACACTTCATGCCAGAATCCTTTTAAATCCATTGGTATATATCTACATTTTAAAATAATATTATACTAGTTCATGGTTTAGAGACTTAAACGATGATGTAATTTTAAAAACATAATATTTTAGAAATTTTGCAACACATGTTTTCAATAATTTAATATGTGAGCCGAATAATATACCTATGTCTTAAAATATGATATCATAATATAATAAAATTATAACATCACAAATGGAGTTATATTACTTGAAAAAAAAAACCAAAGAATAGTCACTTGCTGTATAGTAAATAATAATATTGAGTGTACGTCGTCATAGAGTAGGCCAATTTAATTATGTATGTGTTAACTATTGAATACTTAAACCTTAATTCACTGATAAGTGATAACTGATAAATAATTAACTATTCCTGGATGAAGTAATAACCAACTTCTATTTTTATGGACATTTCTATAATATTCATTTATAATATAAACTATATTACATAGTAATTCATTTTTCTATTAAACGTTATACTGTATGCTGACCTAATATTTTACAATAAAATCAAATATATAATATATTATGATTAAGAAAATTCAACATTAAATTTATTAAAATATATGAAAATTTCAAATGCTTATAATTAGCTTGAAATTAGTTGAAATATTTTGAAATTTCCATTAAACGGGATGATTAACGAAGAATGTTAACACTTTTTGCCTTCAATAATACACTTTTAAAAAATCTGATTACTGGAATTTTTAAATATACTTAGGAGCTCGGTTAGGCTAGACCTTAATTTCAAATTATTAAAATAATTTGTTCTACTTATAGGGTGTCCTGTGGAGATTCGAACTTTTGTTGAAAACAACCATTTTCTACTTAAATTATTTACTGGAAAATTTTTCTGAACTTTTTGACGTACCAGAATAAAATTTCGAACGAGCAAGTGTTTTGAGTTTTTTCTTTGTGTGCTAAGAATAATAGGTCTACAATAATACGTTTGGAAAATATAGGGATATGAAGATTTGAAAATGTTACTAATATTAATCTACCGACATTAATAATTTGTAAAAATGGTCCAAATACAATAAATACTAGAACCAATTTTACATCTACATATTCTATATTGTTATAAAAACATCCTAAGTATAAATATTTTAATAACTGAGAATGACGAGTCGTTAGAATTCTGTATGAGGTATCTCAACATTTTCAAAAAACTTATCCACTTAATAATTTATTTACTGTAAAAACGAGGTTCTCATTTAAAAAAAAAGAAGTTAGCATCACCACAAAATACACTTTAAGTAGTACTAACAAATTTAAGAATCTGAAATCTGGTCTTTGAGTATAAAAGTACTCCGAAAATCAGAATTTGAATAAACTCATAATTTTTAAAATCGTGTTTGGTGAATCCCACTATATATATAGAAAAATATAATTTTTGTAACAGTTGAATGTTGCACGTTCCTACTATTATTATTTTTATAATTACAATTTACAACAATTATTTGTGGAGAAATCGTTATTTTACGTTTGAATAATATTCAATTTCATCTAAATTTGAGCTTTTAACGTTCATGAAAAATGAAAGTGGCTTTAGGCTAATATTTTTTTTTTTTTTAATTTCAGCAAGAGAAACGTATGAGAGTTAAATTTTTGAACCTTGAGTATATAAATAAAAAACATTTTTAGCTACAAATTAATTGGAAATAATGTTAGTGATTTTTATGAATTTTGATAAAATATAAACTCCAAACGCTTGTAAAATTAATTTTATATATTAAGTATGCACACTTTTTTTATATGCTTTTGGCAAAATTTATCAAATTAAAAATTAAAAAATTATTTTGAAAGAACGTTCCACGTAAATATTTTATTCTGTAACCGAGAAATCTCAAACATTTTTTTTATAGTTATTTTATGTTCAAATTTGGACGAAATTACATATTGAATAACCAAGAGTAACGATTTTAGTTATTTTGTTGTAATTTTATAATATTAATTCAACTTACCAGCTACAGTATTAATAATAAGTATTAATAATGTAAATATAATATAAAATATCCACACTGACAAACAATCTTCACTCATAATCGTTTTTCCTATACAATGATATTACATCTCTGAATTCAAATTTAATACCATATATTATACAGTGACCAACTTGTAACCTACTGTACAGCAGTGAGACATCCACTTACTCACTTTTTTATTTTGTTTTGCAAGTCTTACAAAAATATTATTCATTTTTTAAAACTTGCTTTGTGTGAGGGAGGGGAGCCAAATATATATCTAGTTTGCTTTCAGAAACAATCTTTAATATCAAACATTGAAGTAATTAGGTTTTTATGTTGTTCCAAAACGTGATGACAGAACAAAAATGTAAAAATAATACTCTCATCATTGTAAGAAAAATGTATGCATCCGCTCAGTCTAAAATATTTTAACGGCGCACCATTAGACCACAAATATCTACGAACGTTGAATGTAAAGTGAAGGTAAATTTGCGAAAGGAAACAAATATATTATATTTATTCTTAAATTAAATATTTATTATATTTATTATCATAATAAATAAACCATATGTTTGAAAAAAATTATTTTTTGGTTTATTATACTAAACATTTTTTTTTTATCTCGTTGATATGATTTTATAATTTATTTGTATCTGTATCTTGAATTCTTAAAATGTAAGTACTTTCTGTCATATAGATCAAAGTATTTTATTTATTTCATGACGATAAATAAATAAATACAATAATTATACAAGAGAAATGTAACTTTTGAATTTTTTAGGCTTTCTAAACCTCATTAAAACTTAAAATTAAATTAGTATTTTAACATATTATTTTGAAATTCTTACAATTACAAGAATTATAATTCAACTAAAGAATATTTTTAAAAACGGAAATCATAATAAAACAAATGTTATGTCGTTTAATATTTTTTTACTAGTTACTATATAATATATGCCAAAAAATGTCTTTAAATATGAAACAAGTTTAAGATAAATGTTTAATATATATATATATATTATATGTTTTTTTAATATTAAAAATGTTTAGGATTTTATGTAAATATAACTCATATGAACATTTACACAATACTTCATGTATAGTTATTACCTATACAATTATTTACTATTAATTTACAATGCATTTGCTGAATATCACTCAGTGTAATGTTTTTCGGGGAAATCTATAAAGTTTCAACTTCTAGGTTACTAAGTGTTGAAAAACGATTATATTGACAGTTGTATACATTAATTATCACCTGTATGTAGCTCACCCATAATTTATAGTATTAGGTTTTATTATTTATGTTTGTCTATGGGGTTTTGCTTGGAACAAATTAAAAATTAAAATAGTTATAGAGATGAACACTTTTTAGACTTTCATAACCCGATTATTATGTACGTTAGAAAAACATTTCTTAAACGCAATTAACGAGTACCTAAGCTAACAATAATAAATTGTTATATATTATTATAACTAAGGTATATTATGATAACAAATGGCAAATCAACGAGTATGAGTATCATTGAAAGATTAACGCTTATAGAGTTCAAATAATTGCAATGCCTCGAGTCAGTAAGTCTTGGCGTAAGTACTCGTAATAATTCATAATTATTGAAGTGCAGTTATCTGTCTGAGAACCAGAAAAATTCCATTATGATCTCGTGGTAATTTAGGTAATTAAAACTAAAAATAATGTGTAGATATATTTTACTTGTGGAATTCATAAGTAGATACGTTCTGCCGTCCTGGTATGTGATACCTAATTATTAGGTACTTATTATGTTTTATGTGCATGGTATACAAATATTATGTACGAAGTGAATTATAGTTAGGATGCGCATACAAAATATATTAGGGCCCGTATTACAATTTTAATCGATCTCAGGTTAAACCGCGGAATTCGGCCAGTAAAATCAGTGGGTTAAGCTTAATCTAAGTGTATTCGACTATTGTAATACGGGCCTTTAGGCGCCTGGTGTGACTCCGTGTTTGGCCAACGGGCCAACGTGCACTGAGGTCAAGCATCGGCAAACGTCGCTAGTTCCTGGATGAGTGGCCACCCGGATTTGTAGTAACGAATCTTCGCTCCACATACACGAGTGTTCCTCAACCAACCGTAAACCACCATACAAAATGATAATATCCATAGTTTCCGATACCTACTTAAAAAAGTGATACTTTAAAAAATGTGATAATTATTTATTGATAATCCCGAATTTATTTTATAATATATCGTTATAATTCGTTGCATAGTATTTGAATAGTTAAGTATATCAGTTTAAACATAATTAAATAATAATTATAGCCATCTTTGATCTTCAAATGTAAAAAAAAAAATTATGTCACGAGAAATAAATAAACAATAAATCGTTATTATTGTGGTGAGATAGTGAGTATAATGCATGGAAGCTATTGTTAGTAATTGGAACCCCTTGTTAATTGTTGAAATTGGTAGTGAAATCTTGTGACAAATTTCAGAATCAGTTCTATATTTGTATTCAATTCATTTTAAATTTCAGTGAGGTCAACAACGTGTGACGAAATACTGCGCTCAATATAAATGCCATAGAGGTATAAGTGATTCGAAGACCGATGACTCTATTGAGAGTCTTCTATTGTAAAAATATAATTTCATTATTATTATTATTATTTTATAGTATATTAATGAGAATTCTTTAAATTGTCTTTTTTTTAGCAATTTAATATTGTTCATTTGATGTAATAATGTTTCAAGTAAAATCTATGATATTAGGAAATTTAATAAATATGAAATATAATCATCTTGATCAATATAATACGTATATTATTATAAGCTACTATTATCGTTCAATTTAAGTATAGAAAAAAATAATTATATTTTTTTAAACAGATAATAGGTATTATGTTTCTTCAATTTTATCACTTTCATAGTAAAATATTATTAGTGTTATTGATATGCATACTGTGGAAGGGATCTAAATTGTTTGATTCAATACTGTTATGTTTAGGATATTTTTAGCATATATTCAGACTTTTATATTCATTAATAATAACAACTAATATCCATTTTGTATATTTATAAAAAATGTTTGAAATACTCAAAAATTCAACTTACACGATAAGCTTGTTAGTTCGTTTGGCAAAAGGCCTTGGCCAAGCTACAGTTGCACTACTTTTCATGAAATCAAAATCTCACATAACTTTTACGAATGCCAGTTGTACCCCAAAACAAGCCACTGAAAGAGCGCCTACTTATTTATATTTGTGTTTATAAATATCACTAGTTTAGAAAAATAAAAATAAAATATTGCATTAACAAATGGTCGTTTGAAAACTTAAACTTTCTGTTAACCCGTAGTGTGTACCATGCCACCATGTCGATTATCTTCTAAACTTCACTTGTCGCATTTTGTAATATAATAATATAATACAATTATTGTAACTATATATTCTTTGATGATATTTTTTAAATAACTTATTTATTAGTGATTACGTTATAAAAACATATAGAAATATTTAATATTAATTATGGATGTTTATTATTTATGTAGTTGCAGTATGTCCATGAGTCATAAATGATGTGTTGATATTCGAAATGTTTGGACTTAAAGTTGTTTTGGCAAAAAAATACATTTTTTCTTATTACCATGTATAATAATTACATAAAATAATCCCACGATGTGTATCATTGATATGGTCGCAAACGGTGTAACTACGGAAATTGAAAACTAGAAAAACATACTCTTTATTATAGTAAATTGGTGTAAGGATACACTTTTTTCGGGAAAACAAACGAACCATGAAATATTTTCAATTTAGATCAATTTATATTATAATAGTTACTCTAGTTGGGTTCATGAGTGGGAACAAAATTAATATGATACCATGGACCATCGATGACCATAAACCATAATATTATTATAATGTCATGTAGGTACATTATGAAAAAAAAAAAAATAGAAATACGGGTCTTTAATCAATGATTAGATTATGGTGGTATAAAATTACTTCCTCGATTATTTATATACAAATACCTACCTACGATACTGGACCTACGATGGTACACATCCCATTTACTCGAATATACTTTCTTGATAGACGAAAAATTCGTTAAATGTTTACTTTCCCTAGTAATAATTTATAAAAACATATTTCTTAGGTACTAACAGTTTATTATCTTATTAAAAAAAAATGGAAATTTAAATAAATAGTATATAAAAACATTTCTTAATAAACATAAAATGAGAACTTACAATTGTTTAAAATTAACGAAATAAAATATTATATTAATAGAGATCATTTCCCCTTTGCGGATATTATAAACAATAATAGGCGATTTAGTTGTATAGTTATTATTTTTAATTATTACTCATAAATAAAACCCAAACATATTACCTATGTGTACTTACTATCATACTATTATATACAATATTTTATCATATTATTAAGGATGGACTTTGTAAATAATACATAAAGGTATTATTAATATGCAGTTATCCCTGATATCAATATATTAATTGTAAAAGTAAAATGACTTATTTTTAAGTCAAAGACCGAAATTGATATGTGTGGTTTAATTTAATTTCCATATAATTTTATATTTCCTGAGTTCAAAAGATTCTGAAATATTTTAACGGACTTCTTTCAGCTTACAATATTTTCAGTGAGATTATTATGTTCAATTTTAATGAACTGTTGGGTTTAACAAACTTCTGTGCAAACCGGCACTCGGAAAATTATAAGAAATTAATTTCTATATTTTTGTTTGACAGATATACTCGTATTGTTTATTACAACAAATTGTTTAACGCTGCATTGTTATTTATGATTGTGACGAGAGCCGTTGGGCGAAGAATGAGTAACGAAAACAATACCGTACAGATAGTATATCACTCTGTCAAGTAATTTGTCAAGTCATGGGACATTCACTGTCCGTCAAAATAAAGTTTGAGAAAAAAAAAGAAGAAGAAAAAACTCTAATTAAATTATTTTTGTGCTATTATTTGGTGATATATATTATTTTCTTTCTATTCGCTCTACTTTCAAAACAGATATACATAAATACCTACATCTGTTGAAATGTGATACGTAGGTTGTTTACACATTTAGTATAATAATATTTTATATATTTTATACAGGCACAGTACAATACACATACACTAACCTGTACAATATTAAAATATAATCGTTACTTGCACAAATCCCGTTTATATTTCAATAGACGAAATATATAATATTATAAACGGATTAACGCCGAGCAAGAAAAGCACCGCGTGAAAGTAATGTACATACCTACACATGGACGGAATCATAATAATATTATATAGGTATATTATACTATTATAAGAAAATATGTCACAAAACAATAAATTGTCCAATATCACGCACAAAGACAAAACTGACAAATTGTGGGTAATTGCTTGTATCCACCTATATAATATTATCATATAAAGTACATATATCCATGTTATATAGTTCCATATTTTCCTTGGGTCGGTTTCAGACCACGCATGGGTTGGATAGAAAGCGTAATCCACATTTAACCGCAAAGATGACGTTGATCATAGCAATAAAGATTTGAATAAACTGTTATTATAAAATATCGGTAGCCGATGTGATAATGAATAAAGTTTCATAAAATAATAATATCTTCCCTGACCGCATTAATACTATATCTATATACGTCTAACTTAACCTCCAAACCACGTATAGAATAGTCACCATAGTCACCAAGAAAATTTACATCATTAGCCAGAATACTCCTTAAGTGGTAGGTATAAACAATTTCAAGAATTTTAAAATGTGGTCTTGAGGTATACATAAAAATTCTAAAAATCAAAATTGAAATGAAACAGGTACTACTATTAAAGAGAAAAATGTGGGTGAATGGCAAATAAATATTCACCTTGTATAGCCATATAATATGTTATATTAATATTGTAATAGGTACATATAATAATTTTAAAAGCAAATTGATTTGAAAAAAAAAATATTCTTCATTAAGTATGTTTTAGTATTACTGAATCGCTAAGTAAAAAGTAATTAAATATAATAATGTTTATGAAGACAAAAAAAAAAATAAACTTACATGTAAGTGAATACCGAAGATACATGAAGATTGGCAAGGTTATTCACGTTTGATTTTTCAGTATATTTTCAGTGTGCCTATCGAAAATTATAATACAAGCCAATACGACAATATTTATAATAATAATAATTCAAGCCCTGTAAATATTATTTCCCATACAAACTTTTATGTACAATATTATAAAATACAATATAAAAACGTTACGGTTTCTGGTTTTCTTCATAATAATATTATTATATTTGGGTTGGATAAATTACATTAACCGTTAAGGTACAATATAATATTTTTATTGTATTATAATATGTCGTCAGTATTCGCATAGGTGACACATACACAGGACACAGTTTCCATCAATAAATAATGATATAACACATAAATAAGTAGATTTTTGCTCGGTACAAACACCGAGCTGTGACATTATAGTATTATTATTTATATTATTGTTATCAGCATCTTTTCTTCTCCACTTGTCCAATGCATACCTAATAGTGTGCCCGTTCTTGCGTTTCGATCAGATCAGAGATTTTCGAACAATTTTTTTTTTATCCAAATACTACCTATTGGATCCACGTTATTTCATTATACCAACGGAATGTTGATATAATATACAATATACATATTTTATATATATTTATATATTAATATATCATTATTTCCTATACGAGTACACGATACATAGGTAAAATCGGTTATAACCTGATAAATTCCATAAGCGATTTACTGAAAATATTTTTATTTTTTAAATTAAAATTTTTGTAAAAAATCTGTTTCTCTATAGCCATTATATTAGTCTATATAATTTGCAACAGCATTGTTGATATAAAATTAATATCGTATTTGAGTAAAATTCTCATCGGTCGAATCGAGTGATATTATTTTAATCTTACACATGTCAATATTATTATATTATGATACAGTATTCGTTTTCATGAACAATGTTGTCACACATATTTAGGATTTGGGCCAGATTTAATAATTTTGAACACATTTTAGATTTGTTGAATTATTGTATTTATAAATTTAAAATACAAAACAAATGTTTTGAGAGCAAGTTAAACAAAAACGCAAATAAAATTTTTAAATATTAACGTTATTTGATCAGGTATATTATTTTTTAACTGTTATATTTTCAATGTTTTTTAAATTGAATTGTTTTTCTTAAAATTTTATTTATTTATTTTTTATTTTTTATTTTATTTTGTGTCTTCTCTGTTTAATAATATAATATGACATTATAATATAACATTTTACAATTCAATAATTAAAAAACGGATAGTTTGGGTATAGCCAAAACACGTAATTTAGATCAGGTACCTACGTAAGAAATTATGCATAATTTACAATACTTAATTTGATGTACATTTTTGATTTGATATCTTAAAACACTATAAACTAAATTATTTTTTAAAATTATTTAAAAAAAGAATTTATTAATTTTAGGTAGCTGAAAAGGTTTTAAACATAACAATATATTATGTTTACTATTTATAAATGGGCCATTACACGACACGTTTGATTACATTATAATAATTATTTACAATGTTATTATTATTTGAATATTTAAATCACAGTAATAACAAAACAACAAAATGTTCAGTTTTTATTGTCTCTCAGTACATTCAACTTTTCATCTGTGTAGCGATATATACGTCTGCAATGTCGTATTCCTTGTCAATTAATTATTTTAATTTTTATAACAGTATACTATATTACTATTAACATGCAGGCATAGTCATTAGTCTTGAATATTGTATAATAATCGTTCTACCATGGTACGTAATCAAAATAAAATATAACGTAGGCACACACAATTAAACATTTATAATCATTACGGGTTTATTACCACGTCTTTGTTATAAAAACCCAAAAGATGTGAACACTTTTAATAAACTGTAGGAAACGGTAACATTACTATTTTAAATTTGTTTACATCGATGGTTTATTGCAGTCTGTAGTAGTTCAGTTTGTTTATTTCTTTCGTGTGACTAAAATGTAATATTACATCTGGTAAAATATTTACTTTTAGTTTTAAATCATCTGTGTGAAATATATGTTAACGATCCAAGGTAAATAATTTGTGAAGAACATCTCTTTTTTCGGACTTTATAGGGAATTAATAACTACCTACATGATTGTATATATTTTGTATACTATGTTTGGTTTGATAAACATTACCAAGACTAATAAAAATCTTTTTTCAATTATACCTATATGCCTATATGTATCATAATAATTACTATGATTATTAAAATACATTCCTCGAATGCTAGTAATAACAAAAAGCTTCGAATAATGAAGAATAGGACGTGACTTTGTCTCTCAATTTATTGAAATCATATAGAAATCGGTTTACATAACCCAATAGAAATATTATGCGGTTATAACTTGCATTTGAAAAAAAAATTCCGTTTTACGATATTTACAATTAAAAAGTTTCACAATTTTTGAGTTTATCGTTATTCAGAATTAAAACTTTATTTTACAAAACATTTTCCAACAGTCCATTAAGTAATTTACTACTTAATTTTTTTCAACATCGTTACCAGAAAATTATAATTTATTATTTTGTTAATATTTAATATTGATATAAATGGTATTCTATATACCTAACACCTAGGTGTTTTATATAATTACTTTGGAAATTTTAACTGAATAAGTTAATAAGCTAAAAACAAAAATAATTAACTTTTTAACAAGTTAATGCCCACCTTTACATTTTCAGTACTGGGCTAGAAATTGTTCTACCCATAATTGCGTTGTTTGTTTTAATATGTAGCTAATATAAATAAAACACATGTTTTAATAATAGTATATTATAATATATATACTTTAACACTCACGAGAAGACCTCAGTAGTACAGACTACAGAGTAGACAAAGTACGGAGTGAATACAAAATAAGTCTATACTACCTACTTCTACAGCTCAATTATCGGGGCACAGTGGGGGATCCAGGGGGAGGGCAAAAGGACATTTGCCCCCCCAATAACTGTAGTTTTCCTTTGTTTTACACTGTGTTTAGCCAATTTTGGAACTTTTTGTACTTTTGCCCCCCCCCCCTCATGCCCCTCCCAAAATTAAGCCCTGTATCCGGCACTGTCAGGGCATCATTAATCATTATTAATAATGTAATAATTATAATTATACTAGGTATTTCTATTGGCAATTCAATTTAAAAGTTATCAATAACTCCAAAAAAATGGGGGTAGATAATGTCCCGGATACGGAATATAAAATAATCAATTCTTAGATTTTTTTTAAGACAAAAATAAGTAGCATGAAATAAAATATATTTCTACGAAACCAATATACCTTACTTTTAAATAAATGGATTTAAAATTTTCAAAAAATTTTGTTTTGCGTTATATTTCGTTTAGTGATATTCTATAAATAGCATTTTGCGATATTTTTCGTTAAATGATATTCTATAAATTACGTTTTGAGAACTTTTTGTTTAATTGTATATTATATATTTTGTTATTCATTATGCTTTGTTTTGCGGTATTTAATTATTTTTGATTATCGCTTTCCGTTATAATTACATTTGCAAATTTCAATAGTTATACGTCAAATATAACGTTATTATAGCGTTTGCAAGCCCTGGTTATAACCAATTTTTTTTCTTAGGCTTTACGAGCCATTTAGACCTTGGTCACCAAAGCTATTTCCTTCCATCATTTTCCATCATATACCTATTTCTAATCCACTCCAGCTTCTTCTAGTAGCTCATTAGCTAAAGCTGTCCTTCCCCCCTCATCAATTTGATGTCACTTTTCAATCAGATTCCATCAACCTGCCACACATGGGATTTCCATTATATCCTAGTAACTCTAATGAATTTAACCACATCTTATTTTTTGCATAGCTGGTATAGCTGTTCATTAGTCCTTATTTACGATTTTCGTTTACCATTTTCCTAAGCACTTTCCTTATAAATATACGTAATTTTTCCTCATGCCCACTCGTCATTGCCCATGTGGAACACGCGTATTTCCATACAGGTCTGACGTAGATTATTTGCATAGTTGTTCGTTTTCTTTTCTTGACGTCGTAACAGTTTGGATTTAAAGAGGTTGTTTAGAACATAAAGGCTCTAGAGCCTATTACCTACTTATTTAGGTGAATATTTTTTAACAGCGCCGTGTGCGGTGTGAGTGCGTAAAATAGAACTTCAGACTCAAACAGTATTACGGTTTGTCCTGTTGTTCCGTACATCTTAATGACTGGTTTGGAGTGAATGTGGTACTTAATTTATATTATTATTGAAGATGTTTTGACTGTCGCGACGATCAGATCTAATATAGAGGCAGGTACTATACACATATAGACTATTTAATAGATACGATGTGCGCGGCTCCACAAGACGATGACGACACGGCACCTGGACAATTAAAATTCTCATAAGACAGCCTTCGGCGTTGAACAGAAAATAGATCGTCGGACGAGAACAATATGAAAATCGTAACGATTGATTCGACCCAAATAAAAATATCAGAAAAAAAATATTGAACCTACAACTATAATAGTAATAATAATAATATTGTATTCGTGTGGTAATAATAATTATTTTCGGTTTTACATTCGTTTGGACGTTTTTTTTTTTTTTTTTTTTTAATTGGATCGGTCCGCCGTATTATCATAGCGTGGAACTGTCGTCGATAATGATGGCGATGATGATGTTAATAATAATAAACAGATTGCGTGCGTGCGAGTGTGGAGCGCACCGTGAAAATAGCTATTAACACCGATCGGACGGTTTCGCGCGGCAAGCAATAATGTGTGTGTATATAGGTATAGGGCATAATATATACCCAGGTATTGGTATTGTACATATAATATTATACAGACACACATATTTTTATAGCAGGTACGACACGGGTAAAATACGGTCATATTACTATCGTCGTCGGAGAAGAGTAGATATATTATTATCGTCGTTTATCGTTATAAGGACGACAGTGTATAATATATAACTGTGGTGGTGGCAGCGGCGGCGAAGGTGGTGTAAAGCGTGTGGTGTTTGTCTTCTCGCCACGGCGCTAACAATCGAGGCACAGTAAATCGTTGGACCGGCAAAACGACGACGGCGGCGGCGATCTTCGGGTTTGTGGAGGGACACCACCGTTGATGGGGAGGGGTAGAGCGATTTTCCGACGGCGGCGGTCCTCGCCGAAGACGTCGGCCAGTCCGGTGTCGGAACGCTCTTGCTGTGTATCACCGCCGCCCGACGATTCGTTCTCGTCCGCTTCTCGCGCAAAAATTAACGCCACCATGTCGTCCGAAACGCCTAGGCGACACCAAAGGCCGTGACCGACCGATCGCGACAATGACCGCTGTGATGTCACCGCTCGTGCTGGCGCTGGCGCTGCTGCTGACCACCGCCGATCGGGTTCAGCCCGCTCTCGATGGCGGATCCGCGGCCGTCCGACCCGAAGCGGACGCCACGGCCACGGGCGTCTGGTCCAAATTCGGGCTGGTCGTCCAGAAGCACGCGGCAGGCCAGTCGACGCCCCACACCACCGAGACGTCGGGCATAATCATGAGGGCCCCTGACCCCCCAGCCCCTGGGGTCGGCCCACCCTTGGCTTCAACAGCCATCGCTCCCACGGCCCTGGGCAAGTCATGGACCCAGATATCCGTTACACACCCTCCTCCGCGACTACCGTCGACACATCCGCCAATCAAGTCCGTGACCACGACCACTGCCAAGTCCGTGGTCGCCACCAGCACGCAAGATGCCCGCAGGGACATACCGTTCAGGTATCAGCCGATGCTGAGCACAACCAGGCCGGTGATCACCATTACCTTCCCACCTCCCCGCCTGTCTACAGCCCGACCGACTGTCAATACAGAGGAGGTGACCTCCAAACGGGTCAGGCAGTACGAGGACGACGATGACGACGACGACGATGACGATGACGACGACGAAGACGAATACGATGTGGACGACGACGACGATCACGAGGACAAGGGTGAGGAGGAAGAGATCGAAGAGATCGTCGAGGTCCAACACATCGACTCTTCCGACAGTGAGTATAAAAAGGGTTAATTGTTTTGATTATTGTTGGGTCGGGCGAAGGTAGGCCTAAAGTGAGAAGAAACCATCCCGAAAAGCCTACACTCACTTACAAAAACTGGAGGACCCATAAACATTTTATATGTTACATGTTATCGTCGTGTATATATAATATATATGTATATATATAGACATAATATAGTTATTATATTTTATGTGCAAAAGCGAGTCAGAGTGTATATGACTTTATGGATGACTTGATCGAGGGGCGTTCATCCGACAAATTGCATCTGATGCGAAAAAACGTTGGACGGTATTTACTTTCAATAGCTCGGCTTGAAATCCATTCAAATCGTCATTATTGGTATATAGTCGCTAAAAGAAAACAATATTATACCCATTAAATGTGTACGTTATTCGTTAACTGCACGATATCGTGTTGTGGTTTCGACCTTGGACACGGTGCTGATTCGATAAACCCGCTTGTTTAATATAATATGGTTCATTTAGCGATGGCTTATTATATTTGTTTAATATATTTTATATTATTATATATGAAGACAAAACACGTATCGATGCAAGTGTTTTTCCGGAATATGAGTATTACCCGCGGTTGATTGCCTCGTCCGGTCTGAAAATCGTTAAGCGTTGACCACCATCGAACGTGCAGTCGTGTTGGTGCTTTAGTTATAATGTCGAGGATTTTTCATCCCTTAATAACTACAAATTGCCACGAAATGGTCAGCAATGACGTTAAAGAGTGGGGGACTTAAAATGTATGACTTTTTTTAAAATAATAATTTAAAACAATATTATAATATGCGTCACTTCGGACGAGGCCATATAATAATTATAATAATATTATCGTTTGTCTTTTCGTTTGACACAGCCGACCCATTACCCTCGGATTAGGTTGTGCCTGCGCAACGGAAAACCAAATTATATGGCTATAATTATGAAGTTATGGACTACATACATCGGTCGACGTTTTAGTGGCGGAAATTATAATGTGATTGTAATAATATTTACACAGTGATGTGCTCATCTGCAGCAGCATAGCCGAATAAACGGATGATAAATCGACTCGTAAGTCGACGATGATTCGACTCCCGAGCAAGTCGACGATGAATCTACTTTCTAAAATCATCTTCCATAATGCGCGGCGCAAAGCGAATTCGAACGTTTTTATTTAGAGTATAGTTATACAATGTAGGTATATAAGACTATATATTATTCTGTTTTACTAAATTTCCGGAAGACATCGTTGCAATGACGTGGCATGTTGGCTGTCAGTGAATATTAGAAAAATAAATAAAATGCCGTCGTAAGCGACGAATAATTACGGCCATCATTCGTGCTGCAGGTGGTAGAATAAAACTGCAATGTGCATAGATCGCGCGTAGGTCGGCACGCTTATGATACCACTTTGAGCATTTATAAGTACTTATTACTTACCTGCCTATATATAGTATTATAATATACATATAATATATGTGTGTATAAAATATAGGCCAGCTGTTTTATTTTCGGTTTGCTTACTAAAGAAAATCGGATTAGCGGTCGAGTGTTACGCCAACGATATGAAAATACGTACTTATGAGTGTGGATCGTATAATGGCTAATGTGGTATATAATTAGTAATATTCGTCTTAGTCATTTCCTAAGCAACACAGTGGATTGCGGCCATAGATAAACGTGTGTATACGTTTTTCACCAAACCTAATATTCAAAAGCCACTACAGTTTTCATCTTTCGGCATTCATCCTCTATCGTTGCATAGGGATATTATTATTACGATTATTATTGGATATTTTGTGGCTTTTTCTTTATTACTGTTGTGGTTTTGCGCAGGTTACGGGGACGAGAAGCCGGCGATCGTCAAAAAGAAACGCAGGCGGAAAAAGAAGGGAAAAAAGCACAAGCCGTTCAAGGTGAAGGACTTCAAGAAACTGAAGAAGTTCATGTTGCCGCTGCTGTTGGCGTACAAGCTCAAGTTCTTCACGCTCGTGCCACTGATGTTGGGTGGACTGGTGCTGATCGTTGCCACCACTGGTTTTGCTGGGTTCTTTTTCGCACTGTTCGCGGTCGGCTTGGGTCTTAAGGGACACCACTGATGGTTCTCCGAGCAAATGGTATTTATAATATTATATTATGCGTGCCATACACCCAATATACGAGTACTTTATATTTTGTAACTGTTATTCTACAATTTATATCTATACACGATGCAAGGATATGTATACGTTATCGGGACTCGTCACTCATTGTACACAAAAAAATAGGATTCATAATGATTTAAATTCTAAATCTATTTAATAAGCCATAATATAGCAAATATTAGGTCTTGTACAAGTATTTTAAACATTAGAAAAATATGAACCACTATTATAATACTATATGACATTATTTCGAAGAAATTGTTGTGTTCAAATAATGGCAAGTTCCTAATCAACATTATTATATTTTACAAAATTAAATATAGAATATAATAAGAAAATGCAAAAAACATAAACATTAAGTAGTTACCTACCTATATAAATAATTTATTCAAACAATGTTCACATTCGAAATGTTATAATATAATATGTGTCGGTTATAGATTAGGTAAACCATACAAAAAATAATTGTTCTTGTTCTTAAATAATTTCCACATATTAAAAATAGTATTATCATATACGTAAAACGTAAATAAATAAACGAAAATGAATGCCAACACCATTGTGTAAAATATGTGTCATTATTATTATACTAATTTGATAGATATTTTCACGGGATAATGTTAAAATAAATACCATATCAATTATGGAAATTACTTTCCAAACTTAATGTTTTCTATTGAAAATAATTGTTTTTATATATTGTTCCGTAATTAAATTGTACTAAATAATAGGTAATTATTAAATTGGTGCCAATATATTTGTAACTGTATACTTCCAAAAATACTAATAGACATTACCTTTTAGTTTTCAAGTGTTTTAATGTTAATCATTTTAAATGTATTGATAATATTTTATTTTTACTTGTTAAATCAACACAAACTTAAGGTTCAACTTTAATGATAAAACAAATTTAGAACAGAAGATTAAAATTGATTGGGTTATGAAAAATGTTTGATGGGTCACCACATTTCTTAAAAAACTATCAGTATTATTTATTATTTATATATAAAAATGAAACTCAAATATGTAAAGTGCTTATTTTTATATTTTATTTTAGTCAAAGAAAAAGTTCTCAATTTCTCTTACATTAATCTTGTATTAGTGAATACCAAATAAAATTTATATAAACAGGTTAGTATTACAGATTATTTAATGCTTTTATATCGATGATACTTGAATTAAAATATATTTTATTTTATTATTATAAAATTATAAAATGATTGGTAGTGATATAAGTTAGTTTCTAATGGTATTTTATAGAATTTAGGTTTGGGTAATTTAATTTGAAAGGATAATTGTATGTTAGTACTCAAACACGTGCTACTAAATAATACATTCAACACTAAATTTCGCGCATTAACGCCTCATGATAACACACAATATTATATTTAGATACACAAATTTATGGGCTCTCTGCTTGCAGCACCGTATCAAATTTTGTTCAACAATCTGATTCTTTCAATGCATGACGTTTTAATATTAATTCGAGTACTTCATGCCCAAGTTACAAAAATATATCGGTGGCATCACTGGAATTATAAAACATTTGTGCCTATTAAACTATAATTAATAATTTATTATATTATTAGAAGTTGATTAAAGCAGCTAGGTACTTTTAAAATAATGTTTTGAGACAAAATATATATTTAATATGTATTTATAGTTAGTAGGAAAAATCTTTTATAGACAGATTTAAAAATCAACATAAAATATGTTTCAACATAGGTATTTAATTTTTATTTGTCTATAACATATGTGATTCATATATTTTACGGAATAGCTTTCTGCGACGATAATTAAAACGCCATGTGCCCAACATATTTAAATAAACAATAATTAATAGTTATCACGGCTGACTTGTGTACAAAACTGAATAAGATGGTTAGGACAATTTTCTATTAATACGGCATACGTTTAGTAGAAAAAAATTATCTTGTAGTTTTTTCATTTTTGTATATCAGAATAATAAATTTTGATGATTGTATTTTTTCTTATTTTTAATATGATTATGTGGAAAAAATGAAAAAGTCAATACAGTTAATACTGAAATGAGACCTTTATTAGGAAGCTCAGAGACCCGCCGACGAACCTTTCGTGTTAGATAATATTAATATGATTAAATTAAGTATAACTTATCACAAACATAAAGATTAGATTAAGTGTTTACTAATTATATTATTAACATCTCATGTATAATGTACACTAATTATTATTTAGATACTGTCTAGTTAATAAACTAACTATAAAGAGGTTCTATGGGTGTTTGTTATTTTCTTTTCTTTTCTTTTTTTTTATGAAACACGTTTGTACTTATACACTATTTCTCTGATCATCCGTCAGACCTATTCAATATTGAAAAACGACAGTAAAAAAATTATAATCATAGAATCGCTTCAGCATATAAATATTTGATTCTCTTGGTTTAGTTCTGGTCTATTTAACACCTCGTCGGTTGTATTTGCACGACCTGGATTTACATTATAATATTTTGTATGCCATTCATACGCCAACACTATTATTTTGCAAAACCCTATAATATCTAATATTAGCATGATAAGTGTACACATTTCATTGTACTTGCATATATGAGAATTATTATTATAATATTATATTATTTATAATACACCACTACGCCGTCAGACCTATTACCTTTACATTATATTATAAGGTTTTCTCTTTAATGAAAAAACACGTCATGTGCTCACGTTTCTACATATGCATAGTAGGTATGCGTATACAAATCAAAAATCTGATTAACGGAATTAAATATGTATTCGCTCAGACATTTTTAGACCATTAAAAAAAAAAAAAAAAAAAAAAAAACATCAATCAAATTTTTAAAAACATATTTCCTTCACTCTATTTACATTGTATCTATTTTCAAATATAAAGATTAAAGATCATTTAAAACGGTAATATCTATATAATACAAAATTTGTTTTAATAAACCCATTGGACGTGAATTTTGACAAGTGCAAAATGTACAGCGATAGTTCTTATAGTTCTTATTGAAATGTTGTATAATAATATACGAGCATACAGATACAATAAATGTTATTAGTGATAAGTTAGAAATACACAAACTACAACTTGTGTATAAACTGTAATTTTTTATTATTGAAGATAGGCATATGAACAAAAATGAATATATTTGAACCATGAGACAAAAAAAAAAAAAAAAAAAAAAACAGATAACAATATAGTATTCAGTAGAGGACATTTTGAAACCGATAGTCAGTAATATTGTATTATTATAAGGTGTAACACTATATTATAATAATACTCTCAATATAAAAATATCAAGTAAATAAAAAATCAATATTAATATTTGATGGCAACAAATAAATAACCCACAGTTAAGCAGTGACTCAATGTTCCTCAGAAACTAAAATAATAATAATGAAAACCTATTAGGATATGCAGTGGTAAGCTTATCTAGATAAATAGAAAATATTAATTTACACAGTTATCTAAGATAAAAATCACTGTTATCTAGATGAATTTATCCAGATAATTTAATTTATTAAACGGCTTTTATTTAATATAGAATATAGGTAGACAATTAAGTAATTTATTACTAACCTAACCTAACCTAGTATCAGTGGTGTGTAACATGGGGTCCAAGTGTTGCTCAGGCAACACCTTAAAAATGGGTGGGTGGGTATTGATAGAAAAAAAATAGGAAATTTTATAGGTCGGTATAACAGTAATATGAGGGGTAGGTCAAAAAAAATTATTTGAGCAACACCAATTTTTTTTTATGATACACGCCACTGCCTAGTATTTACTAATAAGTAATAACTACATTTTTGATAACATACTATTAAGTTATTCTATATTGCTACGAGCTTACGGAGTGCCATAAGAAAATATAAAAAAATTTATTCCATAATTTATCTATAAATAAATAATTTAGTTATCTTAAGATCTTTATCTAGATAAAATTATATTTATCTCGGCTCAACACTGATGACATGTATGCTCAAGCTCAATCGGACTAAAGCTCCAATTTTAATCATAGTTATATTCAACACTGTTTAATAAGTACTAAATCTCTCGACATTTGAATTCATTGAAAAATGCACTTTCTTTCACGACCAAAGTGCCTAATTATTCATCAATTATAAAACATAATGCCAAAATATATTCTAATTAGCATTAATATAATAATATACCTATAACTATTATTACGGTCTCAATAATTCTCACCACAATAATATGTATTTAGTGTGACTTCTAAAGGTATTTGTTTATTGTTGCATGTGCAATTATTATTTAGGAAGGTACTTACGTTAATTATTTGTATTCTAATCGTTATGAAAATAAAAGTACATTGTGCGAAACAATTGGTTCCAAATAAAATATGGTCAATTATACTCACCTATCTAGTTTTAATTATATTTTCTTAGAAACTCGTCAGTATATTGTTTGTTTGATATTGTTATCTGTACCTATGTATTTAAATGCGAATGTTATTGAACTGGCGTGAAAACGCCGATGTGCTATTTACAAATTACAATCGTGCCAAAAACGATTTCACTATCATTGGCATGCTTAATTTGGTCTTTATGAAATATTGAACTGAATAATAATTATTATTATAAAAAAATACTCCGAAATGTTTATCATCATAATACTGTCCACAGTATGGACACAATATGGGTTATGGACGTCATGGCAATTATCGTTTGTGTAATGTGTCATGTTTTTTTATCTGTATCATTTCTTAGTACATTAAATTTATTATTTGAAAAGTACGATATTTTTATAATAGTTTAAACTCGAACATCTTTAATAACGTAAATTACTTGAAATATGTTTTGATGAAGCGTGTATATTATTATTTATATTGGGGGGAGGGGGGATGTTGTGCAAATGGTTCACCCCAATGTGGCGATACATCAACGGAAATCAAATCTTACAGTATATTACTAATTACTATAAAGTCCAATATTATATATGTATATTATAATGTTTCATACAAATATAAATTATAATATAATATATGGATTGGATAACAGTTTTATGGGATATAAAGTGTGTCCTAAAGGAAAAACCACTGGTCAAACTCATATAAATATAAGTGGTTAACAGGTCGATTAAAACATGCTTTTGAGTTGACCACAATATTTACCTCTCTTTCGTCTTTCCTTGAATTTTTACCAGATAACAAGAGACAAATTTTTATGATAAGTTCCTCCATTAAGTATTTTTTTTTTTTTTTTTGATGATCCCTTGAATATAATATAATACGTCATTAAAATACTACACGACTCCGCCGATTTCATATCACAGTTTAATATAAATTTACAAGATTTAAGATGAAAAGAAGGTGACTTGCAAGGGATTGGATCATGACAATTTTGACGAACTCTGGAGTGAACCACCACAAATCTATTACAGTCATCCTTAATACAATTTTTTTTCATGACTTCACGACTTTATTATTTAGTAGAATTCGTCTGAATGACAAACGGTGAGATCTGGTTAGAGATGAAAGTAATTTAATCTAAATGGTCACTTAACCGATTTAACAACTTTTTAAACTATCGTTGCTAATTTATTTTATTATTTATTAAAATATGTTATATAATGATCACCCTCGATGATATACTATAAATAGTACCTAATAATATAATGATAAATGGACATCTCAAACTATTTAAATAAAGGTAGATTATGAGTAACTGCTTAAAAATAAATATGTTATACATTTTAAATTATTGTTCAATTCTTTCCAGTAAATTATTGTGTCGTACTTTTTTCAACATTTAATTTTTAGTACCTAAATAGTTAATTTATATATTTTATATTATTATTGTATATATATTATATACGTTATCAGTTTTTTTTTCATCGTCACTTTCATCCCTGGACCCTGATCTTATATTCAAAACTCATTCCACTTGGAATTCTCTCTCGCAGCTGATGTAATATGTCTAAATAGCCGTACAACAAAATATAATAACAACCGATGCGTGCGTGGGTGTGAAGAAAATCGCAAGTTTGTTATGGGAAGAAGACGAAAATCAGGCCGACGCCGATAATATTATTCACAGCCTATAATGTAGGCTACGCGTTGTGAATTTTACTTGTCACGGAATAAATTAATTAGCCCGAATATCCTCCCCGCTGCATCCATCTGACCATCGACGTATATTATATTTTTCCGACGCGATTCGATTCGGACATCGTGCGATAACCACGTGCTACTATTATAGATATTATATGGGGATGGAAGGGGCCCGAGACGAAGACGTGTAAGGTATAATAATAATAATAATAATAATAATATAGAGTATAATAATATAATATTATGTGATTTTGATCGTTATTATTTACGACTATCACGAGGCCGAGCGCATTGTTAATCGATTATAATAATATGATAATGTGTATACATCTGAAGAGACGTGTTAAGAAATTACACACAGACATAGCAAAGCTGATATAGGTACGCTTATAACCGCAACCGCCGCCGCCGCCGCCTTAAAATTATAATATTATACTGTCCATATAGATAGATAATACAATAATATAATATCACATTATAACGCGAGCTAATTATTTCGCGTTTTGTTATTATTATTTTTTATATTTCGTTTCTGATTATTTATATTTACCGTACACGCGTTTACGTACCGTTACGTACCTACGTATTTCATCTTGCCCGTGTGTGTAAAATATTATATTGCTATAATACGGCCAATGCTAATAATGTGAGTGTAGGTACCTATATTATCATACTTTGTACTATGTGAGACATCGTCGCATACATATTATATATTTATACCGAATCGTGTTGACGGTCCCAGACGTGAGTTCCCATGTCCGCAGGAATTCCAACGATTCAAATACTAAATGTGCTATATGACCGAGTTGATAACGGTCGTTGTTCGTCGTCTTCGTTGTCTTGTTAAAAAGTGTGACGCAGAAACGTATAAGAATAATTTATTGTATTTATGGAAAACGGAGGAATGAAAAATAATACGCCTCGCACACGCGCATCTCGTATTGTTACGACGTTTTCCTCATGGTTATAATATGATGACGATATAGGGTTAATGTTATATTATTATTATGTTATGTACCTGTTATGATGATGATGATGATGATGATTGACGAACGAATCATTTTTCAGGTTTGCTGTGTACAACTACGCGTCGCATGGATGACGTGCAGGGCGCAGGGTGATGACATTCATGGCTCTCGTCAGCGGACACACAAAAGACGAAAAGAAAGGACAACACAAACATAAATATAAAACGACAAATAACGACGAGTCGGGAGACATCATTATAATATACGAAATATCATAATATTATTGTCGTTATCATCCCGCTAATATAAAATGTAATATCCTTGTATTGCTCAAGTCCGATTGTACCTGTATTCACCGTTCAGTATACGGGTTTAAATTCTTTTTTTTCCTCCCCTATTACCTATATCACATTGTTATTTTCGCATTTCGTTGTGCCTCATTCAATGTTCACATCCAAACGACATGTCGAACGACTGCGACGTGCATATTATTTTTCACGCGATATTACTGTTATAATTATTTATTTTATTATTTATTTATTTATTATTATCATTAATGTGTAAATATTTAGGTATAACATTATTATTACATATAATATTCAATTGTGTAACGACGCATATTGTAAAAAATATCTAACATTATTATCAGAACATAATATTATTATTTATTAATTTATTATTGACGGTGTCAAGTTCAATTTTTTTATTATTGTCCAAAATTATTTATCTTTTATATATTATTAGAATTGGGTGAAACGAAAAAATTATGACACATTTCGAATTAACTCGTCTTCGCCGTTTGACGCACGTCACAATAATACCGCGGACTGAATGCAATTGCCATGATTTCGTATTAATTATTATATTTTGTGCCCGTTTCGGGTAAATAATGATATATAGGTAACATATTTTATATGTATAGTAATTAAATAATGTTAATAATATTGTATCAATCGTGTATATCATCTGATTTTAGTGTCCGCTGCGTTATTTGACGTGAATAAATACGAACATTGTCATAATTTTATCAATCATAATGTTATGTTATAGTATAATATAAATATGTATTAATGTATTAATGTGTTTTTAATTTTAAAGAAATATATATAATGTGTTCTAAATACTAATCGATAGGTAGTAGGTACTATATCTGCGTGACAAATGTATTTTTAAAACACTGTTAAAATACTTGGATTAAAGTATTATAATATTGTTTTATTCCAGAAATACAATTCTAATGATCTAGGTGTAGGTACATGCATAATTATAAAAAAAGGTGGGCAAATGGGTGTCGCAAGTGTCACAAGTGGGTAGCCGTAATGGATGGTGTTAAGTTTGAATTCAATGATATAATGTCATTGTATAAGAAAAACGATTCTGAGCGAAGACGGTCAGTCAGCACTCAGCCTATGATATTACTATAACTACTAAGTATATTCAATGATATTATTGTGAATAAAGTAATTTATATATAACCTATTTAAGTGGAACCTTGTTTTAAAGTTTCATCCTTAGATATAAAATTCGAACATTTTATACATTTTTAAATACAAAATAATCAGGTATTAAATTTTAAATTTTGTAAAACTTCAATCTTAAAATTCTTATAAAAAAAAATTTTGCATATATATTTTTAATATTGTTCCACTGTGTTTTGTAAGCCCTGTATTACATTTTTAAGCTTCTTTGTAAAACAAATAATATATTATTGACAAATGTAGAAAAGAAGACCAAAAAAATTGAAAACTGACAATGACTGTAAACAGATCAAAAAGAGTCAAAATATTTTCAAAATTTAGGAAATGAAAATTAAACATTCAGTGAAATTTGCATGTATCTAACAGTTATTCGTTTTTGTATTACAACAAAATAACAAAATCGCTACATGAGAAATCGAGTGAATATAAAATGTTGTAAAAATATGAACTTCCAACACTCATAAAAATTTAATTTGATTTGCTTGTAGACATTTTTTTTTTTGATAAAGGTATACGAACTTATGAGGAATCTTGTATTATATTTACATATCTAAGATTTAAAAATGTTTATGAATTCTTAACTTAAAATAATTTGCTTATTTTCGTGAATTTTCAGTATTTTGTCAAGATTTGGACTTTAAATGTTATAAAAATAAACTGTCACTAAGGATTCTTAATATTTTTCAAATATCATTGTAGGAATATAGTTGGAGCCTTGTATTACAATTTCAGGCATTTTTACTCAAAAAATTAAGTTTTATTCACATTCATAGAAAAAAAAACTAATAAAATTAGAAACTAAAAATGTCAATAAAACAGTTCAAAACAAATAAAAATATTTTGAAAATTCGTGCATAGAAAATGCAAATTTAAACATTCAGTCTAAACAAAATGTATCTACTGTCATTTGTTTTTATGTTACACTAAATACCAAAATCGATTTTGCATAAAAATGTCCGCTTTTCCTTAATTTTTCTTTTGTTTTTCATGGCGCTTTTGAAAATAACAGGGAATTAAATAATACTAAATTTAATCTAAATGTTCTTTGAATCTATTCAATATATAAATTATATATAAAGAAATTTATTTTTAAATAATCGAAGCATTATTTCGACTACTTATAGTTTACACACACACAAAAATAAATTAAAAAATTAAAAAAAACACTCAGCATTGTAAAACAAATTCATTCATCGGTCTGCTCAGAATCAGCAAATGTTGATACTATAGGTAGGACTTAAACTGTCCATATAAACCAAAAATAATGAATAAATATATTTCACAAAACTAATTTGACATCTTCATTAAAATACTTTTCAACTGATCTACTACACAATAAATATTTAGCGGGGTGGGAGAGAGGGTCGAAAGGTGTAATATAATCAAAAAAAAAATTGACTACACAGGAAAAATTCCTAGGTCTTGTAAAATTTTCGGATTTTAAACTATTTGTTTATCTGAAAGAAAAATAATTCCCTTAGGCAGTAATGAACTAGAATTTTTAATTTCAATATTTCATATAATGTAATAATACAAATTGTAAAAAAAAGATTAAAATTGTAAAATTTGAGATTAAAATATTGAAAAATAGAGATCAATACTATTAAACTAGTAAAAATATTACCATATAATTAGTTAAACGTTTTTTTTTTCAAATTTGGTTGATTCTAGAGAACACAATAATTAATCCCGTAGAGCGTATTCTTATGGAAAAAACTACAATGCATCAGGAAAATGAAAGAAAAATAAATAATTGACTAATATGATTTACAATTTGTTATTAAATGTAGATATGTATATTTTTTTTCAATATGATGTTTTTTGGTTTGAAAATTATGATATTTAATAATAATTTTGTATTGTAATATAAACATAGATATCCAATATAATATACAAATGCTATAAACAATATATATATTTTTATATGGATTATTATAACAAATGTTATTTTAATACATCAAATATAGATTATAGACTTTATTAATGTACTAAAAAGCAATCAACAGATAAACAAACAACAATTCAGTAATTTTTTAGTAATATATTCGTTTTGACAGAATTGTTACTCGACAGTGAAGTAAAATATACAGTTTCGTTTTGAAATTTGTTCGGAAATCCTTCCACATAATAATTCACTAAAAGTAAAATTTGTATTCAAAAGCAATCAACAAGTGTGCCATTAACGTTTAAATCGCCATTTAAGTAAATATTATAGCGCAGTTTGAGTCGTAAAAATTAGCTCCTACCTTTTAAAAATATAAGAAACATAAAAGTCGTTCTAAAAACTATTTTCAATTATTTTGAATGTTAAAACTAACAATTTTGAAAATTTTTTTTGACAGAATTGTTATTTGCCGTTGCCGTAAAATATCTAGTTTGGTTTTAAGTTCGCTCGTAAATCCTTGAACCCAATAATTCACTAAAAGTAAAATTTGTATTCAAAAGCAATCAACAAGTGCGCCGCCAACACATAAGTTCGAAAAAAAGCAACATTTTCAGAATTATTTTCAGATCAAAGGTTATTTGCCATTTAAGTAAATATTATAGCGCAGTTTGAGTCGTAAAAATTAGCTCCTTCCTTTTAAAAATATTAGAAACATAAAAGTCGTTCTAAAAACTATTTTCAATTATTTTGAATGTTAAAACTAACAATTTTGCAAATTTTTTTTACAGAATTTTTACTTGAAGTTGCCGTAAAATATCTAGTTTTGTTTTGAAGTTCGCTCGTAAATCCTTGAACCCAATAATTCACTAAAAGTAAAATTTTTATTCAAAAGCAATCAACAAGTGCGGCGCCAACACATAAGTTCGAAAAAAAGTAACATTTTCCGAATTATTTTGCCATCAACGTTTAAATCGCCATTTAAGTAATTATTATAGCTCAGTTTGAGTAGTAAAAGTTAGTTTCTTCCTTTTAAAAATATAAGAAACATAAAAGTCGTTCTAAAAACTATTTTCAATTATTTTGACTGTTAAAACTAACAATTTTGAAAATTTTTTTTGACAGAATTGTTACTCGACGGTGTCGTAAACGATATAGGTTTGTTTGTCATGTAAATCATTCTCCAAATGTAATGTATAGAAGTATGTATATTAATTTTAAAATTTAGCAATTACAGTTTTTAAATATAAATTTTGTTCATAAATAGGTATTATATATTAGGACTACAATATTATGAAGCTTATGCTCTATTAAATTATCTATACAATATTATTTTAAACTTAGAATAGACATTTTTTCTTGACATTTCCCCCCCCCCCACTCTAGCACCATACAAAATTCCTTTGTTTGCCACTGGTGTTATGTAGTAAGCATAATATTATTTATTATTTATTTTATGAATGTGCTACTGAATTATAATATTATTTACTTGTTTATGTTATTTATAGATTTAAAATAAAACGCTGAAACTTTTTTAACGAAACTTGGCCACTATATTTACTCAGATGGCCATCATCTTATTGTCTAGGCTCTCGGCCGATTAGTGTAGACGATACACGCATATTTATGAGCTGAACTTTAAAAAAAAAACAATACAAATATACCATCAATTATATTATAATATTTTTTAGGCTCAAGTACAGTACTACAAAACCGAGTATGCGGTAAAGTTCCGGAAAAGTGAATATTTTGGCCTAAATCTCACTAGCCGTCGCTCGTGAATTGATGTTTCTGTGAGGCTCATCTACACACACTCAACATAGAACCGCGATATAGATGACCGCTTCAAGCAGTTAACCGGTCAAGCGCGCACACAATATACTATTCGAGATCTGTACCGACCGCGAGATCCATTGTCTCGCACCGATCTCCTTACACGTTTCGATTGTCCGAAAGGTCTGTCAAAAACCGCCGGGACACGTGATATCCGAAATTCAGCGGCGGCCTCTACCCTCGACGTATAAATACTGTCACGTTAACGATTAATTGTCCATTCGTCCATAATCGTCCATAATCGTCGATCGTTTAATCGTTATTAATCGTCACCGTCTCCGCCGCATCACGATGTCGCCGTCTTGTTGGTTCAATAATTCTTTGGTCGTCTTTAAGTCATCGTCGTTGTTGTTGTTGTCATTGTCGCTTCAGCTACATCAGCTGTTGGCCACGACGGCGACGCGCTACAACGCCGGCGGTCTAGCAGCCGCGTTACACGACGAGGGAGAGAGGTGCTCGCGGTCGGCCGAACTGTGGCCGTGCCTTACCAAGGGAGGTGCAAAGGTCGTGGCCGCCATGGCAGCGTATCCGGGCGAGATACCGCTGATGGGCCAGTATTTGACCGTGGTGCCAGATGGCCGTGCGAGGACCGCAGGCGACTTTCGTGACGAGGGGCGAGCGGCCGCGAACAAAAACGGCACTTCGTCATCGTCGTCGTGGCCGTCCACGTCGGTGTACTCGAAGATAGCGGAATTCATGGAGAAGAGGTCGCTGCGGTTGTCCGTTCCCATGGACGCCGTCGCGTGGCTGATCGGAGTGACGACGTCGGCGCCCGTCGCCAGGGAAGAGGGCCGGAAGAAGGACAAGGGCGCGGGCGTGCTCATGTTGGGCGGCATGATGATGATCACTACGCTCATGTCCACCGCGTTCGGAGCGCTGGCGCTGATGGCCGCCAAGGGACTGTTGACCAGCATACTTGCCCTGATGCTGTCGGCGATGGCAGTGTCGAAGAAGTCGGGTGGCCACGGCCACGCCAGGACCACGTACGAAGTCATCAACAACCCAGGGCCACATCAGGCGTACCAACATGTGTCCGATTACAAATTGGAAAACGGTGCAGCCGTAGTATCTGACGTGAGTCATTATTACTATTTATTGTCTATATTTATGGTATTCCAATGTAGGTGACTTGAAACTTCGGTGAGACTTGAAACCGTTTCATTTTTTTTTATTAATTATATCAATATATATTAATGAAATTTACAAAATACTTTTATCAAACAGTCGATTTTACTTAATAAGTACAAAAAAAAAAATTATAGGTACTAGTCTATTATAATTATCATTTTATAATCACTTTTAAAAGAGTTCTAGATTTATACAAAGAGCACCAAACTGTAATGTTTGTATATTTTTCATATATTAGACTATTGTTCAAAAGAATATATATTTAATATCAAAAATAAAAAAAAAAAATGCATTTTTAGATTTTAGGTCATTAGTTACATTAAACAAATCTAAATTTAAGGACAATTGAAACAACTACTGAAGAAGTGGGTTTTTTTTTACATTTTTAATTAAGTGTTTCAACTTTTGTTTTAGTAGTTAGGTGCCTACTTCAAATATTATTAGGTAGTTGTTTTAACTTCATTTTAAGTTTTGATATTTTTTAAAACAAATATATTGTTTTAAACTACCATTAAAGTATTTTAATTGACAATGAAGGTTCGTTAAAATAAGAGTTTCAAGTCACCCGAAATTGTATGTTTGCCTTAAAGAACAGTAAATTAAAACTCATACATTTTTGGGCTTAAACTTAAAAATATAAATAGTGGTTATAAAGTGTACTATATAAAGTGGTTCTGGTCCTTACCTACTTAACAACAAATTATTTTTTTGCATAAATCTACGATGTTTTTCATCTCAGAATAAGAAAAATAATGTTAAAATCGTTTCAAGTCACCATAAGTCAGAAAATTATAAATTGACTCTCATTATTTATTATAATATGACGATAAGTCGGAATTCTCCGAATGTCTAGCAACCATAACTGAAATTTTGAATTATTTATAATATTATGATATAATATCACATATTATATTATTATAATAATGCCTGGAGTTAAATGCCCTAAGAACTTTTAAACAAAATGGTCTAAAATATAACAAAAATCGCCCTAAAAATACCTTTTCATCGCAATGTTCTTAAAAAATTATTTTTATGCACTTCTTTATCTTAACTGAATTCTAACAATAATACACAGATATAATAACAAACTTGAGCACTCATAATTAATAAACAGGTTGTTTGAGTCCCGTACTCGTTATTGTAAGGCATCACATCCGACAATCGCTGAAAATAGATAGCGAAAGACGTTATCGCATTCATTTTCAGAACGATTGCCTTATTATAATACGGATGAAAAATACCAAAAACTATTAAGCCAAATAATATGACACTAAAATATTAAAATGTCGTGTGTTACAAACACGTTTATAACCAGTATTATATATATATTGTACAACAGCCTTGTGTTTTTAGGTACATGATATGTTATGTGAAAAATCAACATATTATTAATATTTTTCAAAATATTGATTGATTATTGTCAATTATTGTCGATTTAAATCGGGTATTGAGCTCAATTTGTAAAGTCTATATCCGCATATTTGTGAAATGGATATATGACTATATTTATTACTTCAATCCATAATATATTATGTATTTAACAATTTCCTAATCAATAATATATTATGTTAAAAAAGTGAATGGGGTTTGAACCCACCCTCCCCATTAGTATATGAAAAATCATGACCCAAATACTATAATTCTTAGAAAACGTTTTACACCCCCCACCTCCGTGGGAAATTCCTGAGCAAACCTCTATATGAGACTAAAACAGTTCACTTATCAAATACTTTGAATTATTACGAGATAATAAATTAGCATACATAATATTACTATCTAAAACCATAGATGAATAATCTATATGTACTTACCCCAACTATTAAAATATAATATATATTATAATATAATCTGAAATACAATATGTCAACACTTAACAGACATAAAAAAAGTATATTTATTTCATTTCAAAACACACACATTATTAATATAGGTATAAAAAGAAATAAAATTAGTTAATTATTCTTATTCCTAGATATTCATAATCATAAAAAAAAAAAATTAAATAAATAGAACTGCGGTTCAACAATCATTTATTAAACTGCTATATTTCAAACTTTAACACAAGTGTTTTCATTATTTTGTATTTTTAGATCAATGCAGGTCAATACAATGCAGCTCAAACGGAACCTATTCAATATGGCAACCAGCAATATGATTAAAATTAACAATATTATACCTAATGGTTCAAAGTTCTAGTATAATCGATGGGTTGGACAAAAACTTATATTATGTATATAATTTATTCATTGTCCTAGATATAATATAGGTACTTGTAGAATAAAATATTATCTATTTATTAATTTATTAATTTATAATATTATAAATATTGTCAGTTGTTATTGAAAAATAAAAAGATTTTGGTATAAGCGTTTTTACGTCATTACGACCGTTATGTCGTTACGAGTGGACTTCTTCTTGGACGAGGATTCCGAGGATTTCCAATTTACAGATATCAAAAACTTCGCGATGAACGTGAAAAACAGCGCTTTTCCGAGCGTGACTGTTATCATGTTCACGAACGTGAATATCACGACGAAAGCTGCCATCATGCTGCCGCCAATCAGCATGTTCATAGAAGGGTTTTTGATTTTTTTTTTCTTCTTTTTCTTCTTCTTGTTCCCCCGACCTTTACATCGAATAGCGAAAAAAAAAAATACATTTATCAGACAAAATCTTTATATCGAAACCTAACAATGTCACTTCGTACCTTCCGATAGACCGGTCGCCGACTCCTGTAGCGACGGATCTGGACCTCCGAAATCCATCTCACGTGATCCGGATCGGATCTGCGAGGGCACATCGTCGACAAGGTAACTGACGTCGGTGATGGTGTTGGTGGTGTCGACGGTGGTGGTGACGGTGGTGTTGGTGGTGGTGATTGCAGGACGGGGTTGCTCTTGTGCGCCAGTGAGGGTGGCCTGCAACGACAGAGCCGCGAAAATCGCTAAACCCAACTTCCGCGACTTCATCCCGTCGACGGTGGCGACGGAAACTGTACTGCGTTATCGCGGCCGGACGTGCGTCTACACGACCGGCCGCCGAGTAAGTATCATAGACACGGGTGGGCACTGCGGCCGACTCTCGTCTGCGGTCGGAAATCGTCACGCACATCCGGACATGTGGGTCCTGATCGAAAGTATGGTACGCCTACAATTCTGTACCCACATGACCGTCGCAACGTATACAATATAGAAGTGCAATATAATACGTCCACGTGCACCTATAAATGATAGATATTTATGTCATTTTGCGGC
This sequence comes from Macrosiphum euphorbiae, assembly GCA_949089665.1. Taxonomy (NCBI): domain Eukaryota; kingdom Metazoa; phylum Arthropoda; class Insecta; order Hemiptera; family Aphididae; genus Macrosiphum; species Macrosiphum euphorbiae. The sequence continues at coordinate 1,199,528 of CARXXK010000005.1, read as the reverse complement.
AGTCTATATTATAAACAATATAATAACGTCGCACGGAGTCCGCGTCGAGTCAGATTCTGTTCATTAGTCTCGCGCGACGAGTCGATAGGCCAATTAAATACGGACGACATAAAAAAAAAAACCAAAAACCGAAAACTAATCAAAAATAGAAACGGCACCTGACCGAAGTTATATATACGCGGACAGACGTCTGCGACCGCATCAGTGTGGGTTTCGACTCATCCGAACGACGACCTGAGCGATCGTGTCTCGTTACGATAATATATTTATAATATAACATTATAGATAGTATAAAGTGCCCAAAGACTTTGACGTCCAACATGTCCACCGTACTCAAGTGGTGTCTCGTCGGGATCCTTGTCTTCGTGCGGTTTTCATCCAGCCGTGGTGATTCCGTTCCGGAAAGGTCGTTCGGCGCTTTGAGATGCACTTCCGCCGACGGTCCGGGCACGTGTCTGTTCAAAGGCCTCATCAAAAACGCCCTGCTGTACGCCGCTAGCCGAAGGGAAGACGTCTCGGCCGCCGCTACCGATGATACCAAACTAGCCGACGGCGGAGGTGGCCATCTCCAGCAGCAGTCCAAAGGTATTGAGGAATACCTCATGGAGCAAATCCAGAACATATTCGGACTGTTTTCGTTTGGGTTCGATCTGCCTGCCGAAGTCACCGCCCCGTGGTCGCTGCTCAAGTCGTCGTTTCTAAACGGTGAGTTAATCAAGCCTAAGATTTTCACGATAATCCTACTAATTAATAAAGGAGGTTTTCTGTGTGTACATGCACATCCTTTGCTTCGACTTATCCATGGTAAACTAATGGTATACCAGAATGTTGGTATATAATTATGTTCATATTACACTACGAACCTACCTCGACAATTTTTATGTACACGTTACGCCTTATTGTTTTATAATACTGATAATAGGAGATGATAAAATAATACATGTTTACAACAATATAATTACCAAGAATTTTATTGAAAAACCAATCACAGTAACATAGTTATACCAATGTGATAAGTTTAGGGAACTGCAGATCGTAGCGAACAGACTGGGTAGTCAAATCGTACATGGTAACGTGCATATTGGAAACAACGTTAAAATTTAAAATGTTCATATTCATAGGGGTAACTTAATTGTATTTAGGGGTATTTTTGCTTCCTCGGAAAAAAATACTATATTAAAAAAAACTGTTTGTAGGGAATTGTTTTTTGCTACCTCAAAACTCTAGTGACGCCTGCTCACGTTCATTCTAAATTCGTCAGCCTAAGTCGTACAGGTCGTAAGTTCATAATGGTAAATTTTACTGGAGAAGAAAAAAAACGTTTCAAATATTTTGTCGGGCTAATTCACTAATTTACAAAGGTCGTATCTCCATAATTTATTACAATAAATTATATAATAATATGGAGATTGGAGATACGATTTTTCGTAGATCTTAAAATCATCACTTAGGATTCACGACAATTTCTGACTATCAATTCAATAAGCAATACAGTTATGAAACTGGGGTTAAATGACTTTATCATTTTATCCCACAGTGTCTTTTCATCATTTTGATCATAAATAATTCTAAAATTGAAAAAATTAAATTATAACCTTTACGAATTAGGCTGACGTAGCCACCTATTACGCATATATTATCAAGTTGTTCATAACCATCTGTATCTTTACAATATACGGGTTTAAAAAAATTAAACAATTAAAAAATATAATACGTTGAATTATAATAATTGAATAGTACAGTTGTTTATAATCGGACTTGAGATGTTTTGACCGAAACCTTTGTCGGGTTGCAGGTAGAGGCAAAAAGAACAAGAACCTCGGCCCAATGTTGGCCGCCGGCGTGGCCGTGATGGCCGGCACGCTGCTGCCGCTGGCGTTCGGCGCGCTGTTCATGTTGGCCGGCAAGGCGATCATGACCAGCCTGCTGGCCATCACCATTTCCGGACTGCTGGGCCTGAAGTCGCTGTTCGGCAAACAGGAACAGGGCCACGTCAAGGCGTACTCCGCCCCGGCGGCGCACTTCACCGAGGCGCAGTTCGAACAGGAGCTGGGCGTGTACAAGGGCCAGACCGAGGCCAAGATGCACAGCTCGTCGGCCAACTACTACGCTGGAGAGTCCAACCCTCCGGGCGCGTACTTCAAGGGCGTTCGGCCACCTCAACTTCAGCACGACGACGACGGGCCCGAACAGCCGGCCGAGTATTACTCGTCGGGGGGGCCGATGGCGCCCAAAAAAATTGCCGTGGTCGAGAAAAACGACTAGATGACTGCAAATTGTATCCTCCGCACAGTTAGGCACAATATTTTTGCCTTGTTATATTAATTTATCGACGATTCTATAATTATTGTATTTATTATTATCATTATTGTTGTTGTTGTTGTCGTTGTCTTTGTCGTAGTCGTCATTTATGTCCATCGACACTGTCCGATCGTTATTGTAAGTATTTACTTATATTATATAACACACGAATGATGCTTACGACGATTTGGTCTTTAATTTAGCGTTCAACTTATTAATTTATTGTAACTACTGAAGTGAGTAGTTCGTGGGGAAGGGGGTTGACAATAACAACAATAAGACTATATTGTTAATGTGTACCAATTATAGTGTATAACTTTATATAAGTGATGTAACCTTGTAATCATATTATAATATTATTTATTTGTACAATAAAGAGTATAATATTTTATATATTATTTATTTAAATTATCAGCTTGGAGACGGCTATTGAAGTCTTGAATATTTTTTTGTACTTGGAAAAGTAAACTTTTGTTAAGTCAGTCTCCGCGTTGATGGATAACCCACTCGTCAAGACATTTCCAAGGGACTCCTCTCACCAAGTACGATATAATATGCCGATTGAATGGATTTAATCATGCCTTTGGTACACGTAATAAGGATGGCGGAAATGCACTCGTGAAAAAATCTAGAGACGTCCACATAATAATGATATTATTCGGAGTCACCGGTATACCGAGGTTACTGTAATATTATAGGGATGGAAATCTCTCAATCATCGTTTGGGTTGTGAATGATATAAAAGTTATGTACAAAATAAATTTTTTTGAATTTCGAGGTGGGAGAATTTCTGAAGGAATTTAAAAATTAAGCTAAATAGTTTACGGCATCGTTGAGTAACAATTGTGTAATAAAAAAAATTCCAAAAATGTTAGTTTTAATTATGAAAGGGACTTTAAGTATTTTTTATAACGACGTTTATAGGTATAGGTATGTTACTTAAATTTTAAAGTAGTAGGAGCATATTCAAACGCCTCAAACGTATATAATATTATATACGTTGGTTAAAAAAAAAAAAATTCCAACTTATGACGACACCTATTGGAGGGGTTTTTAAAAGGTAAAACAAAAATGTTTAAAAAAAATTTAGATTTTGGATTATGTATTATCAACACATATTATTTATATGACTCTGAATTTGAAAATGCTGCAACAGCTGCAGCATAGTTATAATAATATAGTTAGTAAATCGAAATTGTAAAATAACTAAATAAAGATGGTTGGATAATAAATTATCTGAATAGTCGTAGGATTAGGCGTATTTTATGTGTAGGTACCTACATTTATTTATTGATAAAAAAATCATGTGCACTATAGTTCTTCAATGGTTTTCATCTCGTGACGTTTATTATACGCTTTGTCTAATCTGTTCGTTATGCGAACGAGTTCGACAAACTATACGCTTAAAGTGTCACTTGTAACCTCCTTCAATTTAAATTTATCAAACAATATCAATACCTTGTACCGTATCAATTGTATCAGATATTCAGATTTGTATTAATTTTTCAACGATCTACAAAAACAATAGTAACAATAATTTGTATTATAATATTTATAATAAAACTATTAAACACTTATAATTTGCCATAATAATTTTAGTGTCATTATTTTTTACAATATCCTCAAAAATAATAATTAACTGTTTTCAGATGATTTCAGATCTACCAATCAGAGTATTGGCGGGTGTGTCAATCATATAAAAATAGTATTATACATTTATACTTCTTATACTATGGACGTTATATTTTATACCATTTCGATTAAAAGTAGGTAGGTAGGTGACTTGTGGTCAAATTATTTATTTTCATTGAATAAATAAGTGAAATGAAACAAGTATTAGTATTATTTTGACATAATATCGTATATTATTTTGCTTTATTATTTAACTTACTTACGAAATAATTTATTCATCATAACATGAAACGTATATTATTTATAATTTATTGGAAGAAATTACATCTGCAGAGCGCAGTTGTAAACGACTAAAAACAAATTTTTACATAATTATTATACGTTATGTATATTATGATATATCAACTTTAAAATATAAGTTGAAATTGGATTTGAATAAGAAAATATTAAAATTTACATAAAACTATTAGTTCTGCTTATGAATTTGAAAGTTGGTCACATCGTACGTGACATCCAAAATATTATTTGAAAAGTTAACTACTGTTTTGACACACATCACATATATTATTTACTATAAGGTATATACATTAAAATACTGTCGATAAACTATATTGATGCGCTGTATGAATCTGAAATCGTACATTATAATATTATCTGAATTCAGTATTGGCTTTAAGGTTATTAATATAATATTTACATATTATGAATTATGATCTATTATATTTGGTACACAATATGTAGTCATAATCATAAAAATAAAGTATATTGATATCACATAATGTATTATATTATTATGTTTATACACTTATTATAATATAATTTATATTTTATTTATATGCATATATTTTTATGGTCAATAATCTTGATTTTCTAAATTAATTACAACAATCAATCAACTGTAGCGATTAAAGACGTATACCTACCTTTACCTTGAAATCTATTATTATCTATATATTATAATAGGTGTGTGTGAGTGTCTTAACGATCCCCCCACCACCATTTAAAGTGTTGCTAATAAGTGACTTTTTCTCATGTAGTAAGCCGTCACTTTCATCCCAATCGCATGAGAGTGATACTTTCATTACAAACTGCATAATTATTTTATTTTATATTAACAAAAAAAAAATGGATCGAACTATCAAGTTCAAATTGAACCGTATTTTCATATTGTATAGGTAATCTTTTTTTTTTTTTTTTTTTATTCAATCTGTTTACATTAAAAAATAATAATTAGTAAGGATAACATAGAAAACGTAAGTATATAGAAACATGAATCACGTGAAGAGGAGATCATTCATTAACAGAACAACAGAAAAAAATTTGTTCTCCTATTTTAGGACCAGTTTATTTATAATCGACGGGGAAATTTGTGGTATTTGGTATGCTTGTTGAAGTTTTGTGGATATATTGTACAGCCACCAAGTTAGTCTCTTATCTAACGTGACACCGAGCTATTAGACGGAATCTTATAAAGAATAATGATGAAAAAAAAACATGGATATTTTTGTTTTAATGTTCGATCAATAAGTATAAATAATTTGGTCTCAATCAAATGCATATTATAATAAACTCCAAAGAAACCCCTTAGTGGCGGTTGACTAAACATTACTTCGTCATTTTTTTTTTTTTTTTTGTGGTCTTCATATGCTCTGAAAATCTATGTTATTATGCTATAGAAATGAACATTTCTTTTACCAATGAGTTTCATGATTAGAATACACACTGTTTTTGATAAATAAATTACTTTATAAAATATATAAATGAATGTATAAAATTTGCAATGATTGAAAAAACTCAACATGGTGATAATCATAATAGTAGGTAGGTATATTGAAATAATATCAAATTCGAAGTTAGTACTTAGTGTGCAATCACTGTGAACTGAAAAGTAACAATTTAATATTTTAAATAAATGTCCTACATATAATATAATAATAAAAATGAACAGTCAAAAAAATTAAAAATAATCATTGATGTGCTTGCTTGTGAGAATAATGTATGGACGAAAACTTTTATTTTTCATTCGAATGTTATATATTTGTATTGTATCTTCTTACACCTATATTGTTTTATGTATAAAACAAAATAGTTTTGTGGTTTTATGGTCGAGGTAATCTCGAAAACTAATGGCTCGATTCCACAAACCTAATATCAATGAATTGTATTGAATAAAATAAAACAAATTGTATCAATGGTATTGATCTCCTATAGTCAACATAGATTATATAAATTCAACCAAGACAAATCCACACCCTAAAACCTAAATGGCAATCATAAGAATACACCTGACCTGGTTTACCGTAACATTTTATAGAAATAGTGTAAATACAAGGTGTTACAGAATGGCTTGACAAATAAAATAACTCTTGTTTTACATATGTAATCATTATTTGAAAATGTTTTTTAACAATAATATAATTTATAAGCGTTTGGGCTTCAAATACAGTTTACAGTGTTTTTTTTTATTTTTTAATACTTAAAATCAAAAATTTTAATTATATCAAATTTGTTTTATAAATATTCAAAATAGCCAATTATTTGTGTAGGTGTCTTATTCTTGGAAAAACGTTGATGGTAAAGACGTTTATTTAAGTCAAGTAGTATATATGTTTAAAGTAGTAAATTTTTAAAATATCCTTCAATATTTTTTCTTGAGTAAATGAATTACTTTTTACAAAATATTCTTTTTGGTAATTTTCAGACATAATGAAAACCTAAATTATTTATCATCCATATATTTTTCATACGTTAAACTAATACTCAACTTTAATTTTCCATTTGTCGGGTCTCTCCGTTACACCTCAATAATATGTATATGATACATATTAGATATGTATTAGGTATATAAGTTGACTATATAGATCATACCGTTTTGTCAAATTGCGTTAAAAATGTATGTAGTTTAATGAAAGGAATGGGTAAAATAGTAAAATTATATAAAAAATCGCATGGATGATAATAATTATGATTTTTTATATTACATTATAGTAAGGTTTTATTATATCACTATATTATGTAGTGTACTATTGTGCATTTATGACACTATAGGTATAACATAGAATAATAATATATTATTTTACAATAAATTTAAAATCTATTAATACAACGTTTTAATAACAATTGCATGTGCTTGCTGAATATTAGAGGAGTTAGTTATTGAAAGCTCCATGGACAGCAAGAAATATGCTATGCAATATGTACATCGTGAAATTCTCCAATAATATGTCATACACTCATGCAAGTTTGCAGAAATCAAGTAGCCAGAACTTAATTTATTTTTCTCTATTTTTGGTATATATAGAATACTTATCACCTGTTATTGACACCATTGTTCAAAAAAAAAAATTCGGGAGGATCTTGTCCCCGGTGCCACTCCTCCTCCCCACGACTGGGTATGGAACTGGGCTGAAGGCGTATCTATGGAGTTCGAAAACATTAGCAATAATAACAATCGCAATCGTTTCATGTCGACTAGCCCCACATGATACAAATGTCGATTTGGATCCTATCCTAACCTAACCTAACTATATATTTTTGTAATTCTATAATATTATATTGCTATGTCATTAGTGTAACGGAGATTGAAAATAATTAAAAGGTCACTGGCATATTTAAAAAAAAAAAAAAATTTGATCTCGAGACACTCTAACACTTGTGGGCTATCACACATAATATTATTATATTGATCTACAGTTCTACTCACTATATTAATATAAAATATTACATATTATTACTGTGGTGTACTCTATATTTTTCCATATCGATAAAATATATGGCGGCCACATTATTATTTTATATTGTATATACTTCACACACAATTTGATAAGTCGGCCGGACGGCCACACTTATTATTATTATGGATCGCACTTATCGTCACACATTATGTAGTAAAATATATGTCACTGAAACATATTATTATGGTTGTATGTTTTGCGGGTTAGGTCGATAACCATGAAATACGTGGTTGTCAAAAACAGTGACCAATGCAAACACATATATACCTAGGTATCAATATAAATAATGATTTTTCGATTTTATTTCCAACGAAAAAATGTATACATAATTATTTTTTAATACTATTGTTTATAAAGGTGTATAATATTATTAAACTTTTTGGAAATCGATTAAAACAATAAAGTTATAATAATTTAGCCAACTACATAACAATGTCATATCGTATAATAAATTATTAATATAATAAATAAACATTAAAAATGCCATAATAAATAATAATATTACATGAATTATATAATAATACGATACGCTGTACAATTATTTCCTTAGCGTTTATATAATTTTACAATAAATATATAATAAATATATTAGGTATAATGTGGATAGGTACGAACAATAAAATAATATTATGGCCCTACCATTTATTATTATAGCCCTTCAGCCGATGGAGTGGGCGTCGGGGGGGTTTCCGCGGGCGGTGGTGGGCCGTAAGCCATGGCGTGGGCCCTCAGCGAACGGCCGTGCGGGCCGTGGCCACCCTGCGACGGCACGTTGATCACCTCGTACGTTGTGCCGCTGTGGCTGCCGCCGCCCGACGCCAGTTTCTTCAGCGCCAGTATGGCGGACAGCATGAGCGCGAGCATGCTGGTCATCAGCGCCTTGCCACTCATCATAGCCAACGCGCCCAGCTTGATCGGCAACAGCGTGCCAGCCACCATCATGGCGCCCATGAGCAGCGGTCCCGCATACTTGTCTTTCTTGCCCCTTGCTGAAACAATGTAAATGGTTTATTATTAATTGTAATAAAAGTGGTCTCAGGGTATCGCCATGAATCCCCCATATCAATGTCATATTATTTCGAATTTCGATAACTCAGAAACCTCGATAACTTGAATTTTTTCTTGCCCCTCGAAGTGTAATTTATTTATATTAATTATTCACCTTGAGATTCAAGTTATAGAGAATCGACTGTATTCATAATATTTTCGTGGTTGTTTCTTGCCCATACACCTCCTGATGGTGGGAACCAACACTTTCATAGTAGCTACTGTATTTCGAGTAGAATAGAGATTTTTTTTCTATAAGGGGGTGAGTAAAAGATATTACACCTACTGGTTCTTATATAAGTATAAAATCTTTAAGATATAGAAATATATAGATTCTAATAATTGGTAGTCTTACGTCGACGTACGACCGTCACGGGTGTTTAAAAATATAATTAAATTACCTTAATAGGTACTGAAATATTTAAAATACCTATGCCAATATATTGTTTATTGACAGTGAAAATGTACTATGTATCGATACATTTATCACTTGACGAATGTATATGAAAGAAAAATTTATAGTTTTGGGTCATAATATCACTAAATTATATTATTCATTATTTATAGTATTTATCAATTTAAAGTATTTTCTATTTTTTTTTCCAAAATGTATAATATTAATTATCTTAACATTTCACACGTATCCATAAAGTTCACCGAAGAAATTGAGCATGGACAGTGTATTTTATACTAATTTATAGGTATATTATTTCTAAAAAAAAAAATAGTAATAATAACAACTAATTAATCCCAAATTTTGATTCTTAATTACCTAACTAAAAGATACTCAAATAAAAACCATCATGCCAATACTTTAGTTTTATGATTTATTAAATAATTGTATTTTATTTAAACTCTTTAGATTAGGTACCTATTAAACACGAATAATTAGAAAGACTGGAGACTTCGTGGAAATTAATCATAGGTAGGTACAAACACCTTATCATGACGTTATTACTCACTACTATAATGACTAGGATCTCAATTCAAAACGGAAAAAAAAACCTTTGACAAATTAATTTAACCGCAAAAATATTCGTTACTGATTTGAGTCTCGGACGCAACAAAAACGTTAATCGCACTGTAGTTTGATAAAGTCGGTATCGATGTATCGAAATCATACATTTAGTACTATAGACTAATAATAAATGATCGGAACAAAATTTTTCGAGTTAATATTTTGAATTATCAATTAAGTATATTCAATCAATAATGAATATATTGCAATATTTATGCGCTAATATTGTAATATAGACTAAAAATTTAAAACATACCTAATATAATAAAAACTGAAAGTTTAAGTTTTGAACTCCCAAAAAGTATTGCCTTGGACTTCCCAAAAAACATTGCATTATTATAATACTGGCCTACTCACTAGTTAAAAATATTGTAAAATTATTTTTCGGTTTAGGTACCTTCGATGAGGGTGCTCTTGAGCGATTCCAACAAGTGGGCGGGCGCCCGGACACTGATGGCGCGGGACTTGACGAACGCCGTTAACGAGTCGACAAGCGCAGATTCACCCCCGACCGGCGCAGAAGTGGCGTCGATGTCAGTGGCCGCCTGCGGTGTTGGTGGTGATGGCGATGGCTGTGGCGCCGGGTCAGATTCACCGGCGGCGTTCTTGACGAGTGTCACGCAACCGGGAACCAGGTCGACGGGATCTGCGGACCGGGCCAGGGCGTCGACGCCGGCGGCCGCGGCGTGCATTAGACAATCGACGGTGTCCGGGGCGGCCGAGCACTGGGACGCCGCCTTGACCACGGCCAACGGGACGACGGCTGCACCGGCGACCTGCAAGCACGTCGTATGCAGCAACAGCAGCGACGCGATCACGACGCACAAACACCCAGACCTGTCCGCTGCGAACATCAACGATGACGACGACATGTTTATTTTTTCGTTTGTTTGTTTGTTTGTTTGCTTGTCCGTTCGTTACTGTCTGTCCGGCTTTCCGTTAACGTATGACTCGTGTCTTTGCGGGACATCCATATTTATTGTGGCGACGACCACGGCCGTTTTTTTTTTTTGTTCTCGACGGCGTGCACCTAATCGTCACTCTGTGTTTGGTATCGTCGGGCCGCGATAATCGCCTGCCGCGTCTCAGCGACCACAAACAGAAATGGAAGAGAGAGAGAGAGAGAGAGAGAGATAGAGAGAGAGAAGCAAACGGATTATTGGCAAAAAAAAGAAGAACGTATCCGACCCTCCGTGACGACCGATGCGAAAGTACAATAATAATCATAATAATAATAATAATAATATGATAGTCCACCTGTCACAGTGCACCGATATCGTAAAATACTATCGTTGCACTTAAATATTGCATCGTCCCGAGTGGCTAAGTCGGCTGCTGGTAATATAGTCGGGTAGCATGAACAATCACAAAACATTACCTAGTCATTAATCAACGAATAAATGGTGATTTATAGTGGTTCCTTAAACATGATTTATTGGCCCACGATTAGTTAATTAAATTAATCAACCCTGAGTATGTAGGTATAATTGTAACTTAGGACTGTGGATTATTGAACTGAGAAAATTTGCAACAAATTCTATAATATCTACATTTTAAATCAACCTTTGTCGAGATTGCGTTTGCATTATAGTGCATTATAGTAAATATTATCACATGTTGTGCGATGAGCATTTTATCGTTATTTTTACTCATTGGCTTTAATATATTATAGTAACTCTGACAATATAACTCAAAACTTCAAATATTCATAATATACCTAAAATTCAACTTTCACCATTAAAAAAACCAACTCTCCTACAGCAACTTAATCATAATCACTAATCGGTCTTGAAAAAACTATAACCAAGAAAAACATAAAAAAAACAATTTGTGCAATGTTAAAACCTTTAAGATGTTAATATTTGCAAGCTCTTGTTTATTGTATTCCAAACATTTGATACGTGTGTTATTTTACCACTTTATTGAATTTATTAACGATTTTAATGATTCAAAATTAATTTATACGTCTGCAGTATACCTATAATGTTATACAAATTTAACCAAACTTGATTATTCTATAGATACGAAACCAACACACAAATGTATTAAACTCAAAGTTCTGCTTTATTCATGGTAAACTATCTGAACTCGCTACAAATATCATATTATGTAGCTGCAAGAAGTTAAGTAAATTTGTATAACACACATTGCACAGTATTGTACGCTGCTTAGAATTATCATTCTGCTTATATCAAGCTATTATCTCTCTGCATAGAATTATCATTCTGCTTATATCAAGCTATTATCTCTCTGCATAGAATTATCATTTAATTCCAATAGAGTTTTTAATAATTTAAAATTCATTATTTACTATATTAAATTTTAACATTTACTATAAACGCACAGTTCTCAGTCTTTTTTTTATCATTATACATTTTTATTATTTATTTGAATTTTTTATACGCAATGTGTATGAAATGTATGTTATTTTCAAAGTTAAGTAGTTTTTAATTCTATATAACCGAGGAACTAAGTATAAAATGTGTTAAATATAATATAAATAAATATAATGTAAGAACGGTACAATATTTCATTAAAATATAATATTAGTATATTAGTATATTTTGGGACACATATTGTAATTGTACCAGATTATATGCACTATGCACAATATATATTATAAAATGTATAAAACACAAAAACAGAATAAGATATCTTACTTTTACATCACTAGGTCCAAGTTTAGGTATTATAGTATTTTCTATTTTTTCAAAGTGCATACAGAAATAAATGGGTTTGGTGTTTAAATTTATTATTTTACCATGTAGTAATAAGTACAATATATAAACGTACCTAATAACTATAGAGGAGGTCTTGATCAGTGATAACTATTATTTGATGAGTACCAATATACCTAAATGTTGAGTGTTGACAAATACATTTTAGTATTTACCTATTATAAGTTATAACAATGGTGTTAATTAAATAACATGATGATACCTGGTTAAATGCTTTAATTAATAATAATATTATTTGGCATAGCCCATTGTGTATACGTAAAACATATTTTATGGTTATTATTTAACGTGGTATAATAACTATATTTGTATTTTTCACAAGTCAAAAATCATGGGATAGTTAGATGGTCAGGGGGTGTGGCAAATACTTCTGAATACGTCGTTGCCCGCCGGAAATATAAAACGTATAATATTTACAATTCAGATGTAGTCAGATGTGTAGCTTGTTGCTCGAGTATCTTGACCTATACAGTATACACATATTTTTAGAAGCTACCATCGTTCAACAACGTCAATGTATTGATTGACAACGAAATTGATTACAGTAGGTTACAACAGTAGTTAAATTTGTTTTGAGTCGGACACCTGTGAAAGCTTACACAATTAGATCACACCGACTTCGTCACATGTGCGGTTAAAACGACGTGTGTTGTTAGATTGGTATGCGAAATTATTATAATAGAAAATTATTGGTTTTCTTTTTCTTTTCTTTTTTCTTCTATAATATGTCAATGAAAATAATATAATTCACACCACTATATGTATATATATATATATATATATTTTATTATTTATAATACTATATGTTATATTGTTTTCGCGTAGAGTAGTGCAGATCGTGATTAACACTATAGGTACAACATTACAAATAAAGTTTTTATTTTGTAGATTAATATTTTTTAAAGGCCAATGATGTCAATTTATTATTTTGTAATCTATCACTTAACCCTTTCAGTCCCAAATTAAGTTCTGATAAAAAAAAAAAATGTTTGCTTTCTAATTAGTTTTATATTATGCCTAACTAAGAAATATTTTTGATTTCAAAATTTTTTGATCACCAAGTCATGAGTTATTGAATAATGCCATTGTAATTGCAATTGGGCATTAACGGTCATAATAGGTTATGCTATCAGGATGGCAATTGGGCGTTAATTAATGAAATACTAAACATTATAAATAAAGTCTGTTCAATTCTTTATTTTTTTATAAATCTTACTTTAGACAAAATGGAATTAAAATAACACGGTAACGACCGTAGACAAACGTCGCACTGACAGAAAATAAAACTATAATCGTTTTAACCGTTTATCAGTGGTGTAAAATGTAAATATTAATTGATAAGAATTTCGACATTACGCCCAATTGCCATTATAATGGCACAATATTTAAGGTACGATAAAATGATAACGATTAAAGTTAATAACTATATCACTTCATAATATGATTACAATATCAGTGTGTACACAAGAAAAAAAATATGGGATTTTTAGAACTTGTTTTTCTTTTGATAATACAATGAAATGTGAAAAAATTAATCAAATATTACAGTAAACATTTTTGTTATCAATAAATTGTCATTATCGTTTTATATAAGGTCCGAATTGTATTGTTATCATTTTTAATGTATTCTACACATGTTTTTACATATATATTCATGTATTACACAACGAAATAATTTAAATTCAATTTTATAACGACTTTTATATCATTATGCCATTCTAATGGCGTTGGGGACTGAAAGGGTTAACACATGAACTTGTACATATTAAAAAACCGGAGAAGTTTCTGCGCTGTATAGGAACTAACGTGTGGCTTGTTATTGACTAGGCCATCTGATAGTCAGGTACTTTGGTCAGGTATAGTAATAGATGTGTTAAATTTGAATTTGATAATAATTCAAAAAACAAATACGAAAAAAGATTCTGAAAGAAAAAAACTGAACTGAAAAGAATATTTATATTTCTATGGATGTTTCACTATAATATATTTATTTTTCTATTGGTAATATGTACTATCAGTAGGTTGAATAAATTTTAGTGAAAAAAATCATTTTGATTATCTAATAATAATAATTATAATATTACTAGCTATTAAATATCGAAGTCAATACCAACGTGCCGTAGAAAAGTGTGAATAGATTCATGGAAACAGCTTAATCTAAATAAAATGTTATAAAATATTATTTTGGTTGGTAAATAATAATATGCAGCATAGTGTAAAAAAGTATACCAAGTAAAAATATATTTTTTTTAATTTCAATCAAATACATGTTCTTCTTAATTTATGTTTAATATCCAATTTATTCAAAATCTGAAATTGATTTGTCTATACAAAATTATTCTACTACTTATTAATTTTCAATATTTTTAAATTGTTATAAGTAGTGTGTTTTAGTTCCTTCTGTGCCCCCGCAAATCCAGGGAATCCAGTTACCCCTAGGATGGTTCACGATAACAATGCATTGATGAGAAGGGGAGCATGGCATATAAGTGATATCATGGGAGGGGTGGGGGTAAGGTCGGGCACGTGCGTGATAGGATTGGCGGGGATGGGAGGGGATGCTCTCGTACGTACGCGACTATAGGCTGGGCGGGGTAACTGGATTCCCTGGATTTGCGGGGGGCACAGAAGGAACTAAAACACACTACTGTTATAAAAACAACTATTTATGTGGATCCTTGTATTACCTACATTTTAAATATTTTTGATCAAGCAAAACAATTTGATATAATAATTGATAAAATGTCTATACAATATATACCTTAACATAAGTCTAGATGTTCTGAAAATAATAGAAAATTATAATTTAAGTAATAGTTAAATTTAGATTTTACATTTAATATTGTTTGAAGAATATTAAAAAAGGATAATTATTACTTATTACACGTTTGAATATCCAATGTCATCAAAAATTTAAATTCAATCGCCCAATAAAAATTACTGTTGCTTTATACCTTATGCTATTAACTTGTATTTTAATTTCTAGTAAAACAATGAATCTATTGTTTTCAAAGGTTTTTAATTCAAAATTGTAGGTATTAGTTATTAAAAACAAAATATTTTAAAGATAGTTGTGTTTGAGTTTTTGACGAGCTTTTTAAAAATTTGAACTTTAAACGCGTACAACATTTTTTCCATAGCTTGTAATTGCTGTAAGAACATTTATAATGAAGAACCTTTTATTCAATTTTCAAGCGTTTTCACTCAAACATTAATTTATTATAAATAAATCGAAATGAAAAGTTTAAATTTGTCTACATATATCATAAAAAGTACCAAAATCATTAATATGATGTCTCAAGTCTATAAAATGCTGATACAAAATTAAGGTTACAATATATTTTTAGTTATTATTTTTAAACAATAATATTTAAAATCGGTTTTAAATGTATTATTCATAAAAATTCTATTTTCCCCTATTGGATTTTTGTATTTCTCAATTTTTTTGAAAGCTACTGGGAGTAATTACTTTAGACCCACCGAAGTAGCAACTAAATTTAATTCGGTAGCCAATCTTTAATCTCTAATGACTACCAGACATAAGAAATGTTTTCTACTCCAAATGGTAAAGACATACGCAAAAAAAAAAAATACATAATTATAAAACCAATATTATATTATGTTCTTATCTGTCGACTCAAAATCTTAAATTATCAAAACACTATAGAATTAAATTATAACTTTTTTTTTAAAAAAATAAGATAGTTATTATTTAACAATACATTTTGTTTTATTCTGTTTTAATAACAACCAGTAGCGTTGTAACAGTACGTAATATAATGTATCTATATTTTTATTCTTCGATAAGTGCAATGACAACGACATTCTAAAATATTTTAGAACTAATTATTTATATTTGGAAATAAAAGTGTCATTATTATAGAAATCAACTTTACAAAAAATAAATCTCTGGGAGACTAATTAATAATCAGAAATAAATCTTGAATTGTTAAAAATCGAAAGCTATGAAGCCAGAAATGGAGTTTCCAATATAATATTATAATTTTGAAAGGATTTCAAGAAACCAAAACCTTACTTACAAAATATTATGTTTACAAAAGTGTTTCTTTAATAATAATATTATCTGAGTATTAAACTTAACGCCTTATACTTTTGAAACGCAACAGTCTTCTCACCAATGTGGGACATTTTATCATTGATTAACTAACAGGTGTTTCATAGACAATATTGTTTATGTACTTACTAATTATTATTGTATATACACGAACAAATTCCCACACAACTTTGACACCCCACTAGGACTAAACCAAATTTCAACAGCAAAATACTGATATGTTTTGAATTAATTATAGGCAATCAGGTGAAAAAATCATTAAGTTAAAAACAAAAATTGCATATAATTGAGAAAATTACAAACTATATGTTTTAAAAAAGTACATAATATAACAATAATAACATCGTGTAATTTATCGATTTCTATAATGATAAAAAACTTTTTAAATTAATAATTTATTAAAATGTTGGCCAAAGTACTCCCTTTATAACACTTATATATTAATTATATCTTAATATTATAAAATGAAATATGAAGGATTTTTCTTTATGCCATTGTTTAACATTTAATTTTAGATTCTGAGTGGAGCGAGGAAGCTAGTAGTTTTGCAATGGTGTTTATTTATTTATTTATTTTTTATTTTTATATCCTGTATACAAAATTTCTACCAGAACGGGTTCTTCGATTTCAACATATAGTACCTTATCTTTTAGTAAATTGGATCAAGATGGTACTTCAGAGAGGTAATTTTTCGATTTTATCAATAGTTATTAAATGCCACGGTAAATACCACCGAAAAATTAAGAAAAACCGCTAAAAATTGGATTTTAATTTCTAACGCTTTGTTTATTACCACAGAAACGAATAAAAAATCATAATATTATAATATTAATTCAACTTACATGATATTATAATAATTAATGACAATATAAAATATTCAGACTGACAAACCGTCTCCGCTCAGAATCTTTTTTCTTATACAATGATAGAATATCATTGAATTCAAGTTTAATATAATCCATTATACAATGACCCACTTGTAACCTAATGTACAGCAGAGCGACATCCACCTACCCACTTTTTTGTTTATTTTAAATACATGACATTAGGTCACCTATTAACGTGCGCCAAAAGTACCTACATAAAAATAAATATTGAGATAGGTACTCACAACATACTATTACCATATTAATGGATCCTTATACCAGAGTACTTGTAATTTACTTAATTATTCGTTGAAGAAATTTAAATGTTTTATGGTTTTGAGTACCGTTTTAAAAAATTTAATGGCCGGCGATTTAACGGCTGAAGAAACTATAATTTTTGACGATGTGCGATTGTGTGAAAATAAAAGTGATTTATCGCGATAAACATGTCGAGCCATACGGTCAAATTTATTTTTTTCACAAGAACTCCAGACAATCATCAACCTCTAATAGACTATTAACAATACGTTTGAACATAAAAGTGATGTCATTAAGCGGTCGTATTTTACTTTTAAATCACATGCATATAAAGTTGAATAGAAATGAAAGTTACAGCGTCAACGTTCGGTTAGTAGATTAAAATAAAATAAATTATGGAAAAGTTTTTGAACGCATTTAAATTCGTTTGCTGGATATTAATATAATACGTCTTACTTGTGACAGTTGTGGTTGCTTATCCGACGCCTGTTGCTTTGGATTCGCATCGCCTAACATTATATCAAACATTCTTAATTAATAATAAAATATGATTTACCGTCGAAGATCAATCGGTGGCGTAGTGCCTAACATTAATATTAATGTGTTTGGCAACGAGAATAATTTTGTGATATTTTGCTTCCTATTAGTTTTAGTTGGGTGCCTAGGTATATGGTGTACCCGTACTACTACATTTAGGTACTTATCGTAAATGCAATAGTGTATAATAGTCTAATACTTAATGTACTAGTGACAACCTAACCTATCATGCACACGTATGTCGGCTGTAAAACTATAATATTGGCTATTTAAATGCGTTTGAACATAAAATGTATGTCATTAAGCGGCCATATACTCATATTTTACTTCTGAATCACTTACGTATAAAGTTGAATAGAAATTAAAGTTAACGCGTCAACGTTCGGTTAGTGGATTATAATTAAATACATTATGGGTAAGTTTCTAAACGTATTTGAATTCCTTTGTAGTTGGATATTAATTAAATGCATCTGACTTGTGACCAGTTGTGGTTGCTTACTCTACGCCTCGCGGTAGACTCGCACCGCACAAAAGTATATCAAACGTTGCAAAATATAATGTGATCGTACCGTCGAAGATCAATCGGTGGCATAGTATTAATAATAATATGTTTAGCAACTATGAATCATCTTGTGATATTTTTGCTTCCCATTAGTTTTAGTTGGGTAGGGCTATATACTTACTACATTTAGGCTCTTATAAATGTTTAATACTGCAGTGTTTTATAATATCGAGTTAACCTAACCTATCCTATATAAGCGTATGTCAGATGTACAACTATATTGGCTATTTAATTGGCAAAAGGCAACTAATAGAACTTTATAATGTATTGAATGATAAAGCGAAATATTACATCCATACAGTATAGTTGTCAGTCAAAACACAAATGAGAACAAACCATAAATCAAGACAAATGCATACAGCGGTCGAAAATTAACAGAGAATGAGTCACTGTTTTGCCGCTACTTTATACATAGGTAATATTATAATGTTCATTGTGAGGTTATGAGATTCAAATTTAGTTATTCAACGATCCACTTAGAAATGTCTTAACATAAAAGTAACAGACGTTATTAAGTAGATTATTTGGAGTAAAAAAGGTGGGTTCTCATTTGAAAAATAGAAGTTTGTATCGTTACAGGAGTGTACAGGATACTTCTTAAGTAGCACAAAAAAAATTAGAAATATGAAAATATTTGGTCTTAGGTATACTAAAAAATTCTAAAAATCAGAATTTGAATCAATGTACAAATTTTATAAATTAAAGATGAAAATGGGGCCTAGCATGCTTAAAAAATCACCCTGTGTATATAATATATGAAAATATAATATAATATAACAGTTTGATCTTTGACACTCAATTATTTATTAAAGTTGAATAACTAATACGCACATTCTAGGTGTGAAGCTAAATATCAGAGTGAAAGAAAATCTTCGTCAGAACGTGTTGAAGTATATATGTACTGCAATGTGTACATATATAATATCTGCATAATATCTGTGTGTAAGGTCACCACGAATACCTGTGACATCCGCTGGCCCGTGAAAACAATTTCGCTTGTATAAATATACTCACCGAGTAAACAATTAAGAACCACATTACTAAATTGTTAATAGCTATTATATTATTATTCACTCGATCACAGCTGTGACGTTTGAATTTAAAAGCGAACATCTTCAAACCAAACAGTACGTATATAATGCGACTAGATTTTTAAAAAATAATTATTTTCAATATACCTAACGGTTTAAATAAATTTGAAAAAAACATATTACCTAGGCGTACGAGTGTACATGAAAATCGATTTAACGTCTTCTACGTTTTTTGTTACATCTTCGAGAAATAATATAAGTTATAACACGAAAATCGGTGAAAGCTTAATTATTAATTCCAATACACTCGGCCATAGCAGGAAAAAAATGTTTAAAAAATATAATGGAACACGATGATAATAATATTATATAGGTACATATAAGTATGCTTAAAGAGCACGGGGCGTGAACATGTGCGTTTATCGAACTCTGTAAACTTATACTTAAACACTTGTCATTAATCCGTCCTTGACCCGATACCGTGTAATAAGATTATGTTAGTAGGTTTATATAGGCATCGAGAAAAAAGAAGTTCAAGGGCGGTTACTATTTTCACTACGTTACATCTCTGTAATATATTATGTATAGTCGGGTAACGCGTTACCGTATTATAGGGATGTATAATATCTACACGATGGCCACTACAGGTGGTCTAACTACATAATAATAATATTATATTTATTTATTTATTTATTGTTATTGAAACCGCTCGTGTCCATTCATCATTGTTGTTACTTTAATCCCTTTATCGTTTAAATTCCTTTCATCGGTTAAGCAACTAACAACTACAAATTATGCCATAGTGCCTAAGGAGACAACTGTATTTAACTAGTTAAACTGCTATGACTTAAGTCTAAAATAATAAAACACTGAAAGAAATGTCTGTTATGTGCTGGTTATTTCGTTTTCTCATCAAAGTTATAATATTATACGATCTAGTAAGTTTGTAATGATTACAACTCTGGAATACAATAACATTTAAAATAAACTTATTTTTACTCAAAAACATGAATACACTCGGAGGTAAATATTTCAATATGTTTTTCTTATAACATATGTTATATTACTATTTACTATTGGTGGAATCAAAGAAACTCTATTACAATAAGTTATACATACACTTTATTATCATAAATATAAAAATGTACAATCTGTTATCAAAATATGGTATATAATGTTACTTTAGATATACGTATAAATGTTATATTTTTTACAAGGCGAGTAAACTATAATGGTCTATAATTATTAGCACCTCATTGTTGGTTATAATATAATTAGTTTTAGTTTTGGACGCTCTGTGCCAATTTCTTTCTTGTCTCTTATTTGAATTACCACGGATATGATTTTGGAGATACATGAAAAAATAGTATAAATTAGTGAAATTAAAATCTGCGATACATTATTGTTAGGCATAGTACTTAAAAGTTTTTAATACAACAAATAGAAAGTAGTTAATTTAAGAATGATCTAGAGTGAATTTTTTTCATGTTATAAAACATTTATATCCATTGTGATCGTTTTTTTGGATCACAGACTTGGATGAATACACTTTAATACACTTAAATTATTTTATTATGCATTCATTATTGATATTGAGAAGAGTAAAATTTTTTAATTTTAATTGGAATTAAATATAATACATAAGTATATTGTACCTGGCATATAGATATTATTATTATACATTTAATATAATATATCACAACTATATAACTATTATCATGAAGTGCGAACAAAATCTTAACAACTTTAATAACCATAATACATATAAATAACCCATAAAAGTTTCTTTTCAAAAAAATATTATAGGTATACCTACTTACCTGTATATTGTTTAATATAGGTATATAGTAATCTATTTAGACAACGAAGTGGAGGGGAGGGTTAATGCAACGAATAAGGTCCTACATTATGGAGTATGGACTGTAAAACCAGGGAAAGAAGATAGTACTCTATTTATGGTTTATAACAAGAATTTCTGTTTTTACCTAGGACCACTATGTATGTATCTATAGTTTGAACTAATTAGTCTTTTTAAAAATTTTTTTTCTAATTTCTCCATATTGTTATTATCATTTATTCCGCATGCATTACATTGCACTGAACCTATTGAATACAGTTCAACATAATATTATATTATACAAAGTCAGACGGCGTAACGTGCAATACGTATAGGACGTACCTCCACAGGGCATTTCGCCAGATATTGTGGTAAATAAATCAGACTGAAAATTATTAACACCGAGGTCACGACGATACAATTTTAAAATTGTCAGATGGTTTTCCTTTCAATGTCGTGCCAAAATATTTTGACATAGCTACGCTTCATCACAATGCCCATTCTATTTTATAGGTAGGTACATACAACAGCAAAACAAAAATGAAAAATAGCAATAAAAATTATATTACAATATACCTACCTCATTCTGGCAGATAATAATATAGTGTCAGCAATCGTGTTCATCGATGTCAGACTCTTCACCGAACGACATCGCGTATATTATGCACACAAAAATTATTATAAAATTATCCACACACACGTGAAATTCAATTTTTTTTTTAAATTTTTTCTCCGAATAATATTGTGTTATGTATGTTTCTATTTTGTTTTTTCAGCCGAAATATTATTCATAACTACGTAATAACATTTTTGAAATCACAGTTCACGAAACGATTCTATTTTATTCAATGATTTGTAGGTGCTTTATATCGATTATTATTGAATATTTTGATTTTAAATACCTACCTAGTGTTTTTTTGTTTTCAAAATAACATCATAATTATATGAGTGTTTTTTTATTTGTTTTCCAGTGAAACTAATGAGACCGGTGGTAGACAACAATAATTTAGGAATATCAGGTATTCGGTGTAGGTAGTTTCTATAAAATGTCAATGATCAGGCAGACTATTAATTATTTTCTATCAATATTGTCACAACTCGTAGCCTCGGATAATGATGATTTGTTACGGCCTCTCTCGGACGATGGTGCGTATTATTAATATAACAACAATTAATGTGTTACATAAAAAAAAAGCATAATAAGTGCGCAGCGTTGTACCTATTATAGTACACTATTATTATTATTATTATTATATTATTATAACGTCGTAGCTGTTGTTTCGTCCGGGCACCCATCGCCGTAATATGCAACTCGCGCGGTTAATGACACGGAATAATAGCGATTCAGTTGTGCATTTGATCCGATACGGAACTGTTCAACTTTCATTTATGAATGGCCGGTGGTCGTATGGTGATAATGGTATAATAATGATAGTATGATGTTATACTCCGTAACCATCAATGGATACATTACGATTCACCTATCGTATCGTGTCCCCCGTGTACGGTTTTTACCGAACAGGACCTTACTATATAATATGATATTATTACTATTATTATCGTGACGCAACGACAACCGGTTCGATTAGATGTGTGAGTGTTTGTGATATTATAGGTATTTCATATACCTTTATATATATATATAGTTAGTGGCGTTCCAAGTCGAAATCGATATCCTATATAGGTACCTATCTGATATAACTGCTGCTGCTACATCAAATCAGTACGCGACTATGGATTAGTTATGGGTTAGTACTACTGCTGTAGTTGCGTTTTGTCATATTCTTATTGTATTTGTATACTCATTGAGTATAGGTACAAGTAAAATAGTTACATAGTATGTGTAAAATGCATACTATACTTTTATGTTCAATGGTTTAATTTATCCTTCCTGCTCACTTTCACTGACGTTACATCCGGTCCATTGACTTGACCGTTGGTTAATCGATTTTTAACACACACACACATACACATACACTTTTACTAATGATTTGTATGAAAAAAAAATTAAATAAATGAGTGAATAAATAAAACAAAATTATAATGTGACCAAAATATTAAACGGAAAGAAAATGCACAAAAGAAATCCCCGGTGCTTTTTTTTTTAATTCGTCGCTTCCGTATAGGTACTGTAAGTATTTTCTACGACCATAAAAATGCGTTTATGGAGTATGCGTGTACATGCGAGGCCATTGTTATAAACTATGCGAATAACCAATTATTTGTGTACAAAAAATGAATACAAAATTACCGCGGTAGACACATACCTGTACAACGGTGTACTATAGGCGTTATGTAAATTTTTGATTTATTGCTGGACAACAAAAAAACTGGCACGTTACTATACACGTCAAAACAATATTATTACGTTTTTCGAGAAACTCTCCAAAGGACGTACTATATAGCAGTTTAGTGCTGTCCAATCCAACTTGTATCTTCCTCTATTATATTACCTTGTCTATTTCGACTACGATTTCAGCAAACAATTATTATTATTGAACATACGCACATGGACACGTCGTATGTATGCATAGAGCCTAAGATACTAATAGCTTTTTCGAAGTCTAAAATACGTATAGCATTATGTTATTAACGACATTATTTGAAATTCGTCATGATTCATGAGTATTATATCGTTAGTACATCCGCTCTATATTATTAACCGTCTTCTCGTTTATTTTGTAACTGAACTATATATCCTCACTTAAAATATTCACGTGGACTAAAATAATATTAAATTACTTATTAACATGAATATATTTGTGGAATCACATTATGTAAGCAACATTTTTAGGACAGCTGGCACTTTCTTATATTTTTGTTTGAGTAAATAATAGTATATACTATATAGGCACCAAAACATATTATTCATAGAAGTAAATAATCCTGGTGAAATTTCAATAAGTGGAATGTCGCATGTAAACATATCCTAAGTCCTCCTACTGCTTGATTTGAGGGGACGTGGGGGACAAAGTCCTTCTTATTTAAAAAAATTATATTGAAGTGTAGGTACATCTTTTTATTATAATATTCTTATATCAATAAGGCATTTAAATATTCAGGTACTCTCATTTTTTACACTTTTGCATCACCTTCTATTTTTTCCCCAATTCAAACTCTGTACATTATAAAGCATTAAGGCCGTCAAAACTATAAAATACTTAAGTTAAAAATACAGCCACTATATACTTATGAGTTATTTAGTAGGTAGGTAGTTATATTCGGTTTCAAATAAAGTTAAGTTAATTCACAACTATAGGTACATTAAATAAGTTTCATTTATTATGGAAACATGCATTAGTATAACAATATGGAATATAAATCCATGTAAATGCATTTATTTTATGTTTTTTTTTCATAACATGTAAAATATCTATGTTTAAAATCGAATAATTTTTATAGAATTAGTATAAAAAGTGTAATTAATTACTTTATATAAGTACGCAGGCTAAATAATTAGAATATAATTTAATACGGAGACTTTATTGTAGTCTATTTAAAACTATAAATAACAAATAAATAATATTGTAATGTTGTTACCTATACTAAGTTCTGCATACTACTAAATGTATTAAAGCAACATTGTTTTTAGATATTATAACAGGACTTATACAAAACTTATCACGACTATTTTACTCAATAGTTGGTTTGAGATTTTATCAATCGATATCCATAAAAATCAATCATAATATTATTCATCTTGTTTTAATAAGTTCGCTTGTTTAACGAAGACAATAAAATGTACCATGTTTTATGATTTAAAGTTTGAAGTTTGAACTGTATAGGTACACAAACTATGCAAGTAAACTACTAATATTCCTGAAAGAAATCTAACTATTTGTATACATCTTTTTAACATGTTTTTTTAATCATTATAATATTATAATGACTCACGCTGAATTATCTAACTCAGTCTATTTTTATTCTGCCATACATATTGTTCTCCAGGTTTTACACACTCAAGTGCGTCTCACTTTCTTATTATCGCTATCATACTATAATATAAAATGAAACGGCGGTGATGTCATCAAACATTAGTATGTACGTGAGCAATACTAATTATTGCATACCATCGCAGTTCCGATGGAGAGTACAACCCGATCGCACACTTATTTTATATCCACTGCCCTGCAAATATTCATTGATTATTTTAACGGAATTAAAGAATAAGAGATGCACATATCATAATATATAGGTGAGATTAAATATAAGACTTTAATTTATAACCTAATTAGTAAATTTAATCACGACAGTCAGTACTTACATTCAAGTAATAATATATATTTTTTAAAATAGATCAACAGTTGAAGCACTATATTTCCAGCAACTACAATTCCCTTCAAACATTTTACACCATTAAAAAAAAAATTATAGGAATGTTTTTTGTTTTGAAAATGTATCGTTCAAAATTATACAAAATCGATTTTATAATATAATTCTTACTATAATATCATTATATTGTAAGAATAATCATCGATCACATGAAGGTGTAAAAACATTGACAACCCAACAATAATCCTGTTTACTTCAGAAAAAAATTCCTCTATAAAATGTAAAAAAAAAAATTATTCTTGTATATACTGTTTGACACATCATCCGTCTTCATTCGTTATATTGTATTTTGGAAGTGTATCTCGGTTTTTTTTGTATTCGTCCTTATACTGGAAAGTATTTAAAACTAATATAATAATACTCTTAGATGGCTACTGTATGGGTTACAGTGACATTTGTATCTGTCGGTGGGTACGTGACATCACGACTTCTGTTCCGCATTCATCCGTATCCTAATTTTTTTTTCAAATATATTTTGTGGTAAACAAGTCAATGTAGGTATTGATAGTTTACAGTGTCATAATAATTATGACATCAATAATAATAATTGTTTAATACCACTCGTATATACCTACACGACAAGACATTCGAACAAAGCAACGATGAGCTGATTGAAGTGAAACAATTGTTGGAGACTATGCACGATTTCCAATAAGCTTTTAGAGTAGATACCTATCAAATATAATAATAATAAATCGAATGCAACTATCGAATGGCGGGCAACTACAATATAATAATATTATGTTTTTTGATTTGGCAATACAATTTCTGACGAGCCAAACATTATTTATTCGAAATACGAAGCGTGTGGCAAATAGTTGTGATATTATTTCAGCTGAGTGCAAAATATGATATGTGTGCACTGTACAACAACACTCCTTTGGACTATCCGGACATACATCACGCGCATATATATACATATAATATATATATAAGTATAATATATATATTTACGTTCACACGCGTACGAATGTGGGACAAGTGGTAATTTCGATCGTCGTTAATGCCGTTGTAAAAGACCAATCCCATTGTCTCTTTCTTCGAAGACGTTATGATTTCGCGACAGTCAAATATGTGCCACCCGACCTCTAATTATTATGCCTCTATATTATAATTATATTATCGTGTGTTTGAAGATTTCGTACGACGACGACGACGACGACGACGACGACGACGACGACCGAAACACCTCCTCGAAATCCTATCAATGCTGCACGTGTGCCTACAATAATAATAATAATAATAACTCTGTGGACACGAATAAATAGTTTCTCCGTACACCCCCCGTCTATCAGTGGATCCGGTAGTACAGTTTAAAAAACTGGTCAAAAACTCGAAACGAAATTCGAAAAAAAAATCTTAAGACGCCGCCCAATGCTCGAGAAATGCACGAATCCCATTATCCGGTCATTATTTTTTATACTCACAATTATTATTATAACATAACGTATAATACATTATACCCGCGCGCTTACTTATATATACCAGATATACTGCATCGCATCGTACCACCGAGGTGCAACAAGGTCAAGGTTGTCCGTAAATATCACGTAATCTCGGCGGACAGCCGCGAGTGTAGTTCGGGTTTTATAATATGCTATATAAATGACGATAATGTTACACGTGTTAGGGGGGACCGATTAGATTGAACCAGGAGAAAACTGTAAGGTGGCGTCTCAAGGATCACTGGTGTGCTTTTCTCCGTCCTTCGCGAGTTTCTCTCACGGGACATCCGTAATAATATATATAATACCTAGTCCTACCGAATAATATAATATGATATTGTTTTATATACGGCACAGTAATATTCTCGTCGATAATGTAGTACTACGATACTCATATCGATTGATGAGGTAAAGTACATTTTCCACGCTCCATTTATATATATATAGATTTTATTTGAGTTGGGACACCTACCTTGCACGACGGTGGTGTCTTATGATGTAAGTGTAGGTACAAATGTGTACCAAATACTCGATTCGATCGAACCAGGAGAAAACTGTACAGTAGAGTTTCAAGGATCACTGGTGTGCTTTTCTCCGTCCTTCGAGAATTTCTCTAGCGGGACATCCGTAATAATATATATAATACCTATAGTCCTACCATATAGTATATATTGTTTTATATACGGCACAGTAATATTCTCATCGATAATGTCGTACTACAATACTCGCGTCAAAACTCATCGTCTCAATAAAAATTATTATATATTTTACTTCCATTGAAACACAGGCCTCACACGATGGTAGTGTCTTATGATGTACCAAAATGCGTAGGAAAAAATGTTTACCAAATACTCGATTTGATCGAACCAGGATAAAACTGTACTGTGGAATTTCAAGGATTACTTGCGTGCTTTTTCCTTCCTCCTCGAGTTCTTCTCGGATAGTATTTAAGTTCTAACTCTTGCTGGTGTCCTACCATGTCCTATTAATTATTATATATTTTATACAACGCAGACGTAATTTTAATATTTCCATCAATAATATGTCGTACGATTGCCTCGTTAATCGTCTGATTTATAATATTATATATTTTATTAGCATTGTCGTCACCGGCCGCCACGACGATAGTTAGATAGGTTATAGGTACCTATATTCGTTGTAGTGAAATATTACTAGAAATATCCCAATACTGAGGTGAAACACTAAAACCTCGTATCGTAGAGCAAGAAAAATAATAACAATGATGGCATAGGCGTGCGCAGCCTCCGGTTTCAGGGGCAGCAAGAGATTAATTCGGCCCATTTTTCAAATTCACCATTAAAACCTGCCCATAGTTTTACTTTTTTAACTATTGGATATAAAAATTAAAATTGTATTGGTTATTTGTTTTTTTGGATAAAAGGTTATACAGTAAGGTACTAAGCCACTAATAGTGTACTTTTCTACAAGCATATATATAAAATATTTATCTATAGTTTATCAAAACAAAAAAAATCCTTTGTGGAAATATTATTTTACCGAGGCTCATTATTTAATATTTGCCGGCCCCGGTTTGCTGCCCCCGTGGGCACGCCTATGAATGATGGCATGAAAACCAAAATAGTTCTTACAGATAGTGTCGCATGATGTGTGCGTACAAACTCGCATACCCATATACTTGAATCGATCGTGCCAGTAGAAAAATGTACAGTTTCAAGGATTACTCGCGTGCTTTTCTCTGTTCTCCGCAAGTTCTCCTGCAGGATTTCCGTAATATATGCCTAGGTTTTTAACTATATATATTTTATACGGTGCATACGTAATTTTAATATTCCCATCGATAATGCGTCGTACGATTGTGTCGTCAGTCGTCACTAGTTTGATTTATAATATTATATTTTGTTGCCTACACCGTCCGTTCATGACGATTAAATGCGATAGTGTCTCAGAGTACAAATCCGTATGCCTATAATATACCACTTGTAAGAGTCGTCTGTGTGGTTGTTTTGTTATAGTGTATGCCTATACGTGTACGATTTCTCGAGTTTTCGTCACATGTACATTATAATAATATATCGTTTATAATCATATATACGTTCCAGATACGATAGGGTCTACGTATTATAATTAGTATATACTATATATACGAATGTGTCAGTTGTTTTAAATTCAGATCCGGCGCTATAGCCCACGTGTGTGTATTACAATGTAAAATCGCTTGCCCGGATTCCCCCTGACCGTGTTATATAAATCTCTTCATGATTCCAGTCATGATTCATTAATATTGAACGAGGCGTTTTAAATTTTCTTTCCAACCATCGTATACATCAGCCCATATACATGTATATACATTATACATATATATATTCAATTCTCAAGACTTTCCCTACTCGATATAATAATATAATTGTTTTGTTTAGACGACAGTATAAGAAACATATATATATGTTGACACACTCTGAGTTTATTCTAATAATTCATGATGGATAATGCGTCAGACGGGTATTGATGAATAAGCTGATGATGAATTTAATAATTGTAAAGAGGCTAGAGGCCAAGAAGATCAAATACGATATTCTATACGAGGTCGATTTCCATGACACCTTCCTGACATATGTCAATTTGGCTTTCAATTGATATAAATACATAATCAATTTTAGGTATTGTATTCGTAGATACTGCTTTCGAATGTATAGGTTAGGTACCTTTAGTTAAAATGTTTTTTTAAGTTCTTCAGTTTCATATAAGAAGTACAATAATATTACGTTAATTATATATTTATGCAAAGATTTTGTCGAATTTTCGTATCACCCTATAATCGGTAGTTAAATGCAGATGAGCTGAGTTCTTTATTATTTAAATATAAATTAAAAGAAAAAAGAAAAAATATTTGAATTTTTTAGATACGAAGCACAACGTGATGGAAAAAATAACTTACTTCTAAGATAGAATATATATAATTATTCTTATACTCATAAAATGTAACGAAAAAATACAACTTTATATTATATTTACGCATCGAAAAAAAGATAATATTAGAAATTAGACTTATATTTCCAAAATTGGTGTGATTATATATTTGTATCTAATATAGAAAAGCATTCTATAAAAATGACATACATTTTTGTATATAATATTATACACAGCATTTTAGTCATGTTTTCATTTTATTTGAGTTATTATAAAAGCTTAAATTGAACTCTACTTTAAAATTATTAAAACAATTTAAACTGTACACTGTACAGTGCACTTTCTTTCACTAAGATATTTCATGTAAACTATAGACAATGTAAAACGTAAAATTGTTATGCATATTTTTGATTTTACATAATATTAAATGTTGTGTTTCTTATAATATTATACTGATATAATATGCTGTTAATATTAAACTACTTAAAAACAAAATCTTACTGAATCAAATTTAAAAAATTATAATTATATTAACAACGAAATAGTATTTTACAATGTCATTGTACATAATGGCTTTCTTCATTAAATATTTTCGTTATGTCGCATTAGATAAAATATTTTAAATCAACTTTCTAACCTTTTTTTCTATTAAGTAAACACTTTATACCAAAAGCGCGCACCTCAAATCCGTTACTTTGTATAGTAAAAAAAAAAAAAACAATTAAAAACATTAATTAACTTGTACAAGCCCAAAGCTCTTGTCGCGCACATGTCTCTAACGATATTGAAATTAATATTATGTGTGGCGTTAATATTACGTATCTTTAGCGACGAACGTCGACGAAGACGGTATAATAATATTACATCAGCATCATAGCCGGCACGTGCGGATACGAGACCATTCACCGCAGTTGACCCGGAGATTAGGGAAAAAAATCGTTTCCCGAAACGCCGTGACCGCGCGTGTGTGTAGTCGTTCACCTCCAAAAAAACTTGGAAAAAAAGAAGTTTCCACGTGTAAGTGTAAAAAAAAAAAAAAAAACAATTTCAAAATTCTTCCTTCTCTCTAAGCGGTGAGGCGGGGAGGAGGAGAGGGGCAACCCGACCACCCGGCCGGACGTAGGTGCAGGGCGGTATACCGCGGTCGCGTATTCGCTTTCTACCGGGGCGAGGTCCTCCACCTCTGCCTCTAACTCGTCGACAGCGTCATAATAATAATAATAATAATAATAATATCGTTGTCGTCGCGGTGGCGACTAGCGCTCGCGCGCGCGCTCTAACTCGAGCGTCTGGTGGGGAGGACCCGGGCCGATAACGGGGAGATATATAGGGACGGCCGTACGCATTTCGCCCCATTATCGCACCGACTGTTCGTCCGTCCGCATTCAAGTCACCGAAAACGAAATAGTACGTTTATCGCATATAGTCATCGTGTAACGCATACATCCGCCGTTTCCGTTTCGTATCTTTTCCATATCGCTAACAAACGATAATAACATTTTATAAAATGCGTTTCGCAAGTTGCGCCGTGTTGGCCTTGTTGCCGTTCTGCTTGCACGCCGCCGTCGTCGTGTCCGGCGATAGCGACAACTACCTGCAGCAAGAACAAAAGCCTGTGGAGTCAACCGGAAACGGAAACTGGGCGATGGTCACCAGGATGGCCGACGAGTGTGCCAAGGATGCGGATACAGCAGCTTGCGTGGCCGTCAAAGCAGCAGCTGCCCTGGAAAGAGCTGCCCGAGCCACCGGTCCCGTGCAAGTGTTGCCTGGTCTTACCGTAATGAAGAACACCGATGAAGGATCTTCGTCGCAGAGGGATTCACGCGCCCTGCCCACCGAGGACGAGCTCCGCGGACAGTTGCAACAGCAGCCGTCGAAGGTCACCGACATGGTCGTCAACTCAGCCATCAGATTCCTCCAGTCCAGGACCCTGCAGCTCAAGTTCCCGCAAACCAACCCCGAAGAGCTGTCCCGGGCTATTGAAGAAGGCAAGTACCAATATTATTGTGTATTATACTCGTATTATTACCATTTATCATCGTGGTAGTATAGTAAATATTTCGTAGTTGTTTCGGTTTCGCTATCCCGCCAGGGCGTTTAAGTCTCCTTTGTTTTAATCTTTATCGTGTTCACCGCAGGTCGTGGCAAACTCAAGAAGAAGATGATGCCCATCCTTGGATTCCTGGCCGTCAAAATCGTTGCCGTGTTGCCAATTCTTTTGGGAATCATTGGATTCTTCGCACTCAAGGCGTTGGTATTCGGCAAGTTGGCCCTGCTCATCGCCGGTGTGATGGCATTCCAGAAGTACGCTGGAGCATCCGGTGGCTTCGGCAAGATCGCAGACACATGGAGTGCCGGTAACGTTCAGGCCGCCCCATGGTCCGCACCCGCCGCCCCCAGCACCAACGGTGGTGGTTACTACAGACGTAGCATGGAGGCCCAACAGATGGCGTACAACGGACAAGTACAACCGTCCGCCCAGACTGTCGCGTAATACTATTTACTACCCCGTATAAACATGTAACATCATTTTAGCGTCACCACAAATCGCAATCTCTAAACATTTTTTGCTCTCTCTCAATCGGACCGATGAGTTTCAATATTATTTATGACGACTATACGCATAACTGTGTAAGCCCTTTTATTATTACTATTTTTTTTTTTTTTTTATACTGTTTTTGTAGTCTCGTACAACAGTTATTAGATTAAAATCGGACGGTGTGACATCTGCATGTTATAATTATAATATTATCATGCGAACGTCTCCATCGTCGGGAGTTGACATACACCGTGTACGCCGACTCACGACGTGGATGCGTTCGCCACACTCGGTATTAGATTATTGTTGCTCTCCGATAGCCGAGTAACTTTTTGCCATATTAGTCTTTAGTTTTCACGAAAAAAGACTTATAACCCAATATTATTACCACGAAAAAGGCATCTGACGAAAAGTTACCGGCTCGTGTTTGGCCAACGTGGCTGATTTTTTTCAAACACAAAAATAATTAGATTATTACCTGTAAACTCTAAGAGTTAATATTTAATAATATGATAAATTATTTTTTTTTTTTAAGTTTGAATAAGTCGTCGATTTATTAACATAATATTACTATAATAATATATAGAATTACGTTACATGCCAAAATTTAAACAAAAATGTGTCATTGTAAATATTAAATACACATTTAATGATAATAATAATATAATAATATAATATAAAATCAATTACTGAGTTAAAAAATGTGTATTTATAGTCCTTTGTTTTTCTGACGTATGCAGATGTGTACACCTACCTACGGTTATATTTGTTTTGTTGTTCCAAAAATTATATATATATAATAATAAAAACAATGGACCGAGGTGAGCGGTTGCAGGTTGGTCGCACATAAAAGCAGCACACACGTTTTGTATGTCATACGAGGTATGAATTTATTGTTTGATTTTGATAATTGACTTTGTATATAAGAAATATCTTAGAAGAGAAACGTGTTACTCGCTACGTTTCAATAGGAAGTCATGAAATTATTTTTATGGCTTCGGGTACAAATAGGTGTACCTGTGGCAAACGTAAATCCGTCGCTGTTGTGAATTTGACTTGTGCCTTAATACACATTATCATATCCTAATGTCAAGTAAGTAGAGTAACGCTCTTTGCATCGTTTTCTCACGTCGTGTCAAACTATTAGCATATACGGCTAATGGTTAAACGATATACCGTATTGTTCATAGGTATATAATATTATAATAATATGATTTACGACCTAGATGAACCGTTTACTCGACCATAATATTATGTTTCAACTCTGTCGTTCGCATCGAACTATATGGTAAGTTCTATTATATATTATGCACGTGGTCGCGCATTACGTAAATAGTTTAGCTGTGTAAGTATAACATTATAGAATGTCATTAAATAATAATAATAATTTATTACTATATAGACGTTTGGTTGGTTGTTACACATATGCCGTAAAATATGTATGTTGAAAATGTTTGAAAAATGGCACATAATAAACGAGCTAGTATTAATATGAAAATCGAACGGTTATTATTTTTTAAGCATAATTTTTGCAATCAAATTATATAAGTATTATTGGTTGTTTTAAATAATATGTTGATAGGTGTGACGGCGGTTAAATAGGTTAAACAATATTTACCATAGGGAAATTACTCATCGAATTCCTATTATTACTATCTGCAATTGAGTGGCAGAGGAGTAAAAAAAATATATTCCGATTAGTCACAATAATAACTATAAAAACTGTTTTACCTAATTAAAAAAGTTAAAAGAAATCGAGTATTCTTAGTGAAAAAAATATATCCATCAAAGTTGAGTTTAATAAAAGTGAATATATTACCTACCTATAATTATTATATATTATATTATGATTTATTGGTATTTAATAGTATTAATCTTCCTTTTTTTATGTGTTTTTCCGCCACACTCTTATCTCGCAATGTTCATCATTCATCACTCATCGTATCTTCCACTATATAAATTCATTCTTAGACCAAACTTGGCCCCTCGTCTAGTATAAAAAACAAACAGTTAGCTTGTAGATTTCATAAATTTCTTTCCCCTAAAAATCTGTTAATTTTCTCATTAGATGGCTATACAGTTATGCATATTTTATCGATCGCTACTTAAACATTTATTATAATACAATATAATATATTATATTGAATAACGGTACTGTAGAAACTATTTGTTTAAAATAAATATGATAATAATACCTTCAACAGTAAATAAATGTAAATGATAAGGATACCAACTAACAGATATTATAAAATTCACTTTCTCGTAGATCTTAGAACGAATGACTAATATAATATTTGACCAACTGTATATTGACTTCCGTTACCATTTCGTTGTTAAATACCTACTAAAAAATAAACACGTGCTAAAGTATTAATTTTACTGGAGGGATATAATTGTATACACAATTAACTCATTTAGTTTCTCTGAAATTTCAACGGATCATATAAATATCCTGCTACATAAATATATTATATACCTAATCAATATCTAGTAGAAAATGTGTCGACTAATTGAATTTCGTTCATTTTGCTTTGAAAATGTATTATCGTGCGTGACTTTTTCAATAAACTACGTCTATCGGTACACTACACTACATAAAAGGTTCACTGCATGGTATATAATTATTAACAAATTATTGTACGTTGAAAAAATTATGGGCGGAAATATTACATCTATAAAATGTGTAAACTATATATTGTGTTCAAAGACACTTTCTATGGAACACGACAAAATATTATTACGATTTCCTTTGAATAATTAACACGTTTTCATAAAACACGTAAATTTGACTTCCTCCTGCAGTACCGTGTAAAAATTTCAGTATTTTTTTTTAGACACAATATTATAATATAAAATGTAGTAATAATCTGTCTATGTAATCGAGGACTGAAAGTGGGATATTTCTAGAATACCATAAAAATTGCATTACTGAATCGTGGTATCTAGGTATCTATTTATTTCGGTATATACCCGTCATATCGTATGCAATGGTTTAAACTGTGTATAACAGATGATATCCGTGAAGTACCCTAACATTCATCGTACGAACAAAATTGAATATAATATAATATTATGATCAATGAAATCAGAATTATTTCTTTGTAGCTTTTAATTTTAAATATATGCACCTACTACATATGATGATGATTAAACTACTGATTTTTTCACATTGATGTTTTATTATTTATTTTACTACGCACTGAAATTAATATGTTAATGTATTGTTGTTTTTTATATTTCAACACAACCTTGGAAAATCTACTGTAAACCATACTGTACATTATAATATTATAATAATATATTAAATATTGATCTTCATCAAGTATCAACTATTACTAGTGTCATTACAGTGGCCAGTTATCATAAAAAAATATAGTTTATGGTATGTGGAAAATGTACTCCATAGAGACTTCCAAAATAATGTAACAATAACAATACGATTGTTCTATGAATTAAAATATAATATGGTAGTTGGTGCCGGGTAGTTATATATACAATATAACCTAATAGGTTATAAGTTTAATCACTTCTGTATTTTAAGTACAATACATTTATTGGATAATAGATCTACGTATAAATATATAATATAATATTAAAGCACATAAGTATAGTCGTGGTTTTTATATCGCCGTATCTACCATGAAAGTAAAAAGATCGATCACGTTACGATAATATAATATATTATTTTGTATTATTATTATCGTTTTATTATGATTTAATTAATTTGGTTAAAAATAAAATTTAATTTTCGAACGTGTGAACACACTTCTGCCGTGTATATCATACAAAAATACAATAAAAAATAAGCACAAGCCTTTTAAACATCAATAAATTGGTTTCATTAATACTCGAACTAGAAGAACTCGAAATCTGCAGCCCGCGTCATAACACTAGATATTGTGACGACCATTCAGTTTCACCTTCGTTTATCGATAAAAGGAAGCCGACACGACGTAACGCCATGATATATCGTGTATAGTATTATAATATATTGTTTTTGATCGATTGGTTTTCCGTCGTCGTCCATCGATGGTATAGTGCAATACCGTTGTTTGATAACAGTGACTCGGTGACTTCAACGCCCCACCACTCGTCGACGCATCGCGACGTTGTTTTACGCATATTTATGTGCCGGCAGTGCAACACTGCTAGCAGCCTGGTTCTATAGATATATTATATAGAAAGCCGCTGAGTGTGACTGGTGAAAAATTACATATTCCTTGTTTGGAAAAACCTAATTTCTTTGTCGCTCATCGCCACTTTTGTCCCGGCTCTCGTTCTTATTATTATTTTGTGTTTCCTTTTCACCGCGACTCTTTTGAATATAAAAAAAAAATACATTAGTGGTTAATTGAGGTGAACAAGCGCCCCAAGGCAGCACCAGTGTTTCCTCGAATGCGCGCGCGAGCGCTACCGTTTGGTAATAATTATTATCCTGTGTACCTATGTATACATACTATATACACAGGTGTTGAGTAAAATCGATTGATTTCTAAAATATAATGTGAATCTATATAAATCGACATAGGTTTATATATGACGTGTATACCTATATATATGCATGTATAATATATAAATGTAAATATATATACGCATTTATAGTGTATGCACGATGCATCGATTTAACAACGACCACATCATCCATTGTGGGTCCTGGATGTGAATCTTTTAAACGATAATAACGATTGTGCCCCGTCATATTATAGGGCAGAGTTATACCACTTTACAACTATATAATAATATATAATAATGTAATAATACTACAACTATTGCTCCGGAATGCTAACTTCACACACATCTGTGGGGCCCTCTCCGAATAAATAAGAAGAACAACAACATTAACTGAGACGAAAAATGTTGTTCTGTGTACTGTTAAACCACTGAATTCATAATATCATCAAAATTTTTTCTATAGGACGAAGGATATCGTGTACGATTTGAGTCCGTTTATATTTACAATTTTTTGAATTCTATTCATCTTATAATAATAGGTACGTATATGAATGTGTTATCTACAGAGCAAATTACTTAAAATGCTTACCTCTTATTACTTTATTAATACATTTATTTAAATTAAGATTTTTGGAATTTTTAAGTCCACATTAAGAGTATTTTAAAGTACTCAGATATTTAAACACCATTTGAGGAGTATCTTATTAGAGTGATACAATCTTCTTTTGTCAAATAAAAACCACTATAATTTAGTAACTGTAAATTGTTATTCAGGTAATTTTTATTAAAAACTAGATGCCTTTAAATCCACCAAAAATCAGAATTTGAAAAAATCCATTCTAGAAGGAAAGAACTGATGTGAGATTGCTTGGTGAATCCTCCTGTATGTATTTTATTTATTGTTATACTGCTGTATGTATAGTCCGATATGTACAATACCTGTTGTCATTTTTATAGCCAAATATACTATAGTAATATTATTGTGGTCTTGCCAATGAAATTAATTTGCGGATTTCGCACCACCGACGTCCGGGTCGATATGGGCCGCACGTGCATTTTATTTAAACACGTCGTGCACGAAATATCGTTCACTAGATGGGCACGGTAACTATGATATAAATTAAACTGAATTGTCTCGAGTTCAATTCGATTATCGTCGTTTTTTCGTCAACCGTCACAAATTTATTATCTAGTAAAGACGTGAAACAATAAAGGTACAGGCACGGATCCAGAGAAAATATCTGTTTAGGGGGGATACAATTCTGTTACAATACAAAACAAATATACATTGATTATAAATACTGCGTTTGTAATCAATGTCAGCATCTAATAGTAGGTCTTCCCCTTCACCCCCTTTGATTTAGGGCCCCCTTGATTCACCCCCGTACGGCTGGTATGTAGGAAGGTATACGATATATTTCTTTTTTATAGAATTTTCCATAATTTTCTAGGCAATGTTTTATTACGTTTATAAAGTACAAGTGGCAGAATGATACAAATAATATCATTTAATAATATGCGCATAATATTATAGTTATACATAATTGTGTAGATTATGTATATTATATTATACGATGGGTATTATATTATGAAGGGTATGAAACTTTTAAGGTATAATCATACAACCTATGTAGTTTTCTTAAATTCTTTTAAGCCGAGGACAAACAGCTAAATATCCGTGTAAAAATACATCTTAAGTAACAGTCTTAACATAAGTACACAAAATACATCAAATTCATTTTCGTTCTATTGTATAGCATCTATATTATATTATATCATATTTATAAAAAACCATGTGTATGTGGTTGTAGTTTATAGACTTAAAAACTACCAGACCGATTTTAACAAAATTGTATTTATTGTTTTTATAGATTGCAGGAAAATATAGATATGTACTCTCTTTGAAGACGTTGCATGGGTGTAGGTAAACAAACTTTGTTTTATATTTTTGTTGATTGCATCTCATTAATTATAAACCATTTTAGATACCTAACTAAGGAATAACAATAATAATAACAACTAACGAGTGCTGTGTTTTAAATGGTTGATTTTCGTGGAAGTACACTTAAATTACGTCACAAAGTTTTTATACTTAAACTGAAATACACCAATCGTTATATCCAATCAACCAGTAGCGGATTGTCCAACTTGGTTGGATTAATTGTAAACAAACGAGTGTACATAGGCTCCAATATGTCTGTAAACTGACTACTGATGTAGGTACAAAAAAGACACAGAGTGCAGCCGTTTTATATAATTGTTAATTTTATCACAAGCAAAGTCGGTCAAAATAAAGCTAAAATGTATACTTTATTATATTATACAACATTATACAACAATAGTACGAGTACCTAAACCATGATAAAATGGTTGTTTATCGCACATCGATCATCATTTATCATATATCATCATATAACAACATTTTCAAGGCTGGGCAAGTTAACTATTTTTTTTAACTCGTTAAGTTAAGTTAATATAGAAAAATTGTTCTAATAAATAATAATGAATTTGATTATTATAATATTTAGTATAGTTGTGGACCAATTAACAATGGTGGGCAAGTTAATGAAAATAATTAACTGTGGAAAGTTAAGTTAATTCAATTAAATTGCCTTCAGTTAAGTTAAAAGTTAACAAAAAAATAAAATTTAACTAGTTAAGTTAAAAGTTAAGATGGAAAATAAAATTAACTTAACTCAGTTAAAAAAAAGTTAATTTTTTTTTTAAGTCATAATCTTAACAGGTATAGGCTGTTTTTAAATATTTGTCATTTAGTACCAATTAGTCTATTATTAAAATAAAATCAATGAATAATGATAATAGTATAATACCTACCAAAAATTGTTTCCATATTTATTTCGATAATGTTATTTTCTAATCTCATACGTTTATTTGTATTTATAACGAATACGGCAATATAAATTATAATTTATAAATATCTCGGACGACTTTTTGTTTTGTCTATTGGAATTGTCGTATTTACCAGTAACCAGTATATATTATTGATATAATGATATCCATTTAAAGACTATGATATTTAGTTTTAAACATGTTTTTAGGAATTGGAGAGTTAGATAAAACAAAAATCGGATTATTCAATACCATTAAATAATATTAAATCATTAAATAATAGAATTCGTGAAAATAGCCAGTCGATACAAGGATAGTATACCAATTATTACTCTTTAGTCTTTACTATAGTACCTATAGATTATAATATAATTTGATTATTATGAATTGATGATATTATATTATTAGAAATAAATTACGAAAATGGCAAAATAGAAAGAATAAGTTTTGTCTCTTGGTTCCACATGATAAAAATTTAATTTAATTAACTTAACTGTACAATAATGATAATTAACTTTAAAAAGTTAAGTTTAAACAATACAAAATTTAACTGAATAAGTTAATAAGTTAAACACAAAAAAAACTAACTAGTTAAGTTAAAAAGTTAAAAAAAAATTAACTTTTTAACTTAACTTTAACTTTTTAACAAGTTAATGCCCACCATTGCCAATTAAGTTAACAAATACATAACAATAATTTAATTATTTTATTGGATTGCATCATTGAGTTAAGTACAATATACAAATATAAGTACCTACCTACAGTAACTTATTTTATTACAAACATTTATTTAAAAATTGTAAGACACTTATTGATTTATTGAATTATTATGTTTTTTGTTAGCTTTAAAAAAGGTAGGTAGGTATAATTGTTAATTTTATTTAAAAAAAAAAGTAACTTATTTTTAACTAAGTTAAGTTACTTTTATTTTCTAATTAACTTGTAACTTTCACAAGTTAAAAAAAATAAAGTTAACTTTTAACTTTAAACTTAACTTACATTTTTCCAGGGCTGAGCATTAACGAGTTAATAAGTTAAAAGTTAAGTTACCTAATTATTTTAAATTATATTATGCATTGAAAGAAAAATGATTTATTAAAAATGTCTTATGTTTAGGTGGAATTCATATTATAATGCGATGAAAGCCTATCACAAAAAAGTAAAACTTAAAACACCTACTGCTTTAAATTAATTTCCTATGGATAAATTCTAAACGAATCTTTGACTACAATGCTTAAATTTGTACATAGCTGATGAAATCCTATCACAAAAAAGTAAAACTTAAAACACCTACTGCTTTAAATTAATTTCCTATGGATAAATTCCAAACGAATCTTTGACTACAAAGCTTATATTTGTACATAGCTGATGTCTTATATAATATTAACTTTTTAAATACTATTTTTCTGATGTCTTATATAATATTAACTTTTTAAATACTATTTTTCTGTAAAATTCTGACTAGGTAATAGTTACCAACGGTACCGTATTAATATCAAAGTTCGATCGTAGAATACGCCATGCAGATTAAAACTATTTTACATATTTTTCACTCTGGCCAACTATAGGTACTTGAAGTTTTTTTTTTTGTCACGAATCACAGGTACCGCAATACACTTCGAGCGGAGCTGGTGACTAATCTTCCACGACCGTTAATAAGCATTATAAACATTATACAAATTGTAAATGCTTATTATTGTTGTTTCGTGCACCTAGCCATGTGCCATCTCATATTATTCATTGTTATGAAGTTTTTATTATTTCTATGCTAAAATTATTCTTCTCTACCTTGTAAAATATAAAACCACGTTTAAACGTTTTTTACCCTGAAACTTTATCTTATTATTATTTAACTATTACTTAAAGTGTCACCTTAAATCAATTATTATTAAATATAAACTGGACCTCCAAGTACATTTCCGATATCCTACATAGTGTTGACTTGCGACATAATATTTATAGACAACAGGGGTCTCTCCCGGGACCCGAAATGACATGTATAAATATATATATTATTATGTTATACCTAATGTTTACATTACGATAGTTGATAATTGTCTTATATAATAATTTAAAGTCAATTAACCTAATAAAATTATCGAAATGTTTGGGGTCAGTCATTTTGGGGGGGGGCTAAAAAAGGTTAGCCCCCCCCCCCTTGGGTGCGCCCTTGCCTACAGGCAGTGGTCGGGCCGCTATACTAGTTTTTTGTAGAGCGCTAACGCTACAGCTACTCCCCAAAAAAGTAGCTCGCTATCGCTATCTCTACTTTTTTTTAAATATAGCTCTCTGCTTCTAACGCTATTGTCTAAATACAGTGAACTTCTTTTCACTACATTTTTAAAAACGTTCTGATTGAAAATTACTCTAGTGTATGTAGTTTGTTCTGATTTGACATTTGGCCACTGGACAGGACAACAAATTAATCATAATTGATATTTTAATAACCACCAATTGGATTGTGGGTAGCGACAAAATAATGATAATTTTAAACCGGAAATTTTCAGCGCTTTATAGAGTATTTCGCTATCTAAGGCCTAATGTAGTGACGCTGAAATATATCATCGAATACCTGATGACGATGACTTGTATTTATACCATAGCTAACGTTAATGAAGAAAATAACAAAAAGTTGTGCTGGGGATGTCCGATAGCCACAAGTCGAGTTTTGAAGTGTATGTTTAACATGATGATTTGGTCCAATAAAAAATTTATTTTCGTGGTAGCCAGCGACGATCTAATTCACGCTGTCTGTTTGGTACCGTTCATGTTCATTAAAGGTATATATTTTTATGTTCGTTTAAATAAACAACCGGATGGTTAATAATTTGGTAAAAATGGTC
This sequence comes from Macrosiphum euphorbiae, assembly GCA_949089665.1. Taxonomy (NCBI): domain Eukaryota; kingdom Metazoa; phylum Arthropoda; class Insecta; order Hemiptera; family Aphididae; genus Macrosiphum; species Macrosiphum euphorbiae. The sequence continues at coordinate 1,156,542 of CARXXK010000005.1, read as the reverse complement.
AATATTTTTTGTATATGAGTTCTATCAAAATAGTACCTACCTAATGACATTATGACAATTAGTTCTTTATGACGTATACGCGTATTATAAGTTGAAATCATTTAATATAATTATATAACATTATTATTATAGGTCCTGTGGGTGAGAAGACCTCAGCAGAAGCAGTGATTACCCTTATCGCGGACTGTTTTGGTTTATTATGTAGTCGGGTACTCTGTCATGTGTTGCATGGAAGGTCCCCATACCCTGTCTCTCTGCGTTATGTTGGCCTAGCTTTGGTAGCTAATGGTATAGCGTTGCTCCTATGCGCCAGAACCACCGATGATACTTCCAATCTATTGCTGTGTTTTGGAGTTTTTGGAATTACTTTCGGTAAACTTGAAAAATATTATGAATAATTAAAATGGCAGAAAAAAACATGAATGCAATATTAAATTATAAAAACTTAATCATTTGGTTTTTTAAATAAATGATCTAACTCTTTTGTTATTGATTGGCTATTGTCGACTGTCGTAAGTGGTATCTCCTACTAGACAGACCAGCCGCTAATTATTAATATTGTCCCGTGCTTCCAAACAACGATAAAACTTAGTATAAAAGCTTTTACATAGGTACCTAAGCAATTTTTATATCATTTTTAGGGTTCCGTACCTCAAAAGAAAAAAAACGGAACCCTTATAGGATCACTATTCACTTTGTTGTCCGTCCGTCCGTCCGTCTGTCAAGACCGTTTTTCTCAGGAACGCGTGGAGGTATCAAAGTGAAATTTCTATATGATACTCAGGTTTACTGTCCCTAGAAGCTGTAGAAAAATCAACCTTCTAAGCCAACGCAATCAAAAGATACAGTCATTTAGGCCGCAAATTTCCGCAAATTTTCGAAACTCGCACGGGAATCAAAACCTACAGGGTACTTCCCGTGAACTTAGAATCTTGAAATTTCGTACGAAGTCACGTCTTATAGTACAGATATAGGAAAAATTACGAAAACCATAAATTTTTAGTTTCATCATATAAAAATAAAATATTTTTGAAAAATATTTTTGACAATTTTGAAAATTTCAAAGTTACTACTTCTTATCTCATGAACGCATTGAGGTATTAAATTAAAATTCATATTAAATACTTAAGTCTATAATACCTTTAAACTGTAACAAAATCAAACTTTTATGTCAACGCAATCGAAAGAAATAATAACAATTTAAGCCGCATATTTTCAAACCGCGACTACTTGCGAGGGAATCAAAACCTATAGGGTACTTCAAGTCGATTTAGAATCTCGAAATTCGGCATGAAGCAATGTTTTATCGCACATATAACAGAAAAATTCCGATAACCTTACATTTTTAGTTAGATCACATATTTTTTTTTTTTTTTCAAATAATTTTAAACTTATTATCCTTTTCCTTATGAACGCGTAGACATATCAAGTTGAAACTTATATTAAATACTTAAGTCTAATTGCCATTAAGCTGTGAAAATAAAACAAATTTCTAAGTTAACGCAAATGCACAACAATTTATACCTTATACTTTTTTCATTCCAAAACATGTTTCCGTTAATAAACACTAGCACTACACGAAGTAGTACAACTATAGATAACGTTTTTTCGAACTTCAATGTTCAATGTGGTACTATTCATACCTTTTTCAGTCACCATTTACAAATCTGGTTCAAATTTAATTCTTAATTAACATTTTTGTACCAGATTTCTAAATAGTGACTAAAAAACTGTAAATAAATAACTTTGATAAAAAAGCGTGCCTTTGTTATATTATAAAATAAATGATAGATGTTAATATAAAATGAAGGATTACTGGAACGATAAAGATACCTTTGTCATTAATTTATGATCCTCCAGCTTTTCATATTTTGATGTTATAAATTTCATTTTGCAATAAAAATACCATAACTATGACTCGATTGTCGTGTTGGTTGAACTTTTACCTATATACCTACAGGTTTGTACGGAACCCTCGGTGCGCGAGTCCAACTCGCACTTGACCGGTTATTTTTATAATTATAATAAATAATAATTGTATACCTATAGCCATGTTCCATTTGTCATTTTTGACGAAACTCGGCTATCGTTACATTATATAGTATTATATTATTATTTAAGCCCAATAGATACCCTAAACACAACACACAACCTACCTATATACTATATAGTCATACCACCCACATAGGCATTCTGCAACCATCATTCACTTAATTACATATTGTTATAATACAATATTGTTTATATGTAGTTATATACTTATATCTATATTATTCGTTGAACATAAATTTATAAGCATAATAGCGAAGTATACCAACCTATTATAATATTATATTCATCAACAGTGTTGGGTAAATTACTTTTAAAAAGTAATGAAATTACATTACTCATTACTTAAAATATTTTTATTTAAATTACATTTGAGTTACCTGAAATTATTTTTATCATGCTACATTACTTTTTCATTAATTAAGTAGTGCGATACAAATAACGATTCTTATTTTATCATTTTTTTAACCATATTCAATTCATATGATTCAATTATTATGTATACATTTTACAATCATAGACCTATTATAATATTATGTACAAATGTACAATCATCTCACCTATATGGCTTTATAGTTAATTTTTATTACATTTTATTTTTAAACCGAACTCTTTTCTTTTTGCTAATAAAGTGATAACATTTATTCCTGGAATCTTTAGTAATATTGCTAACTATTATCGGAGTCAAAAATATATATAATTAATTTTAAATTTTTCTGGGATATCCTATCGGCTTGTTTTTGTAATACATTCAAAACTATTATTTTAATAACGTGGAAAATAACGTATTAGTGCGTTATTTCGTAGAAATTACTTTTGAAAAGTAATTTTGTTACAATTGCGTTACTTTAAATAAAATTTAAGAAATTACTGCTGTGTTACTAAAAAAGTAATTGCGTTACAGTTATTTGTAATTTGCTTTACAAACACTGTTCATCAATATACACTATACAGTATAGGAAGATATAGTAAAACATTTTTGTATTTATTGATAATTTTTACTTCAAGGTAATCAAAATATAATAGAAAAATTCTTTTATTTTTTGGTGGTGCACATTTTAAACTCGGGGGTGCATAAGTGATAAGTCCTTTGTGCACCTCTTTAGTTACTTTAATGTGCAGTGGTGGATCCAGGGGAGGGAAAAAAGGGGAATTTGCCCCGCTTATCGCCATAGTTTCCCTTTGTTTTACACTATGTTTAACCAATTTTGTAACCGAGTTTTGTACTTTTTCTACTTTTGCCCCCTCATGCCCCTCAACCAAAAAAAAATCTGGATCCACCACTGCTAATATATATAACCGATGTCACCACTGACTCCATGTATCTATATTATGTAAACATATTGTACATATTATATTGTATTTATATTATACGTTTATTTGTATAACGTTATAATTCGAAATATTTTCAATTAATAGCAAAACAGAATATTATGTAGGTTACCTAACCTATTACACTATGATCGATACAATATACTGCATGGGTTTTTTTTATATTCCATTATTCCAGGATATTGCAATCGATTGAAAATGTTGTGTTGTATACAGCTTTTTCAGTAGAGAATTTTAACAATGTTTGTGGGCAAATTTCGTTGGTCCGAGGTGTGTCGTCGTTTGTTAGGATTCTTTTAGCGGGTAAGTAAATTTTTTTGTACTTATGCATCTATTATTATTTATTATTTTTATAAATAGGTATTTAATATAAGCGGCTATTGAGATATAAAACTATATTAGTGTCTAATTTATGTAAATTAAATATTATCTATATGCAAGCAGGTAGCAGTGGCGGATCCAGGGGGAGGGCAAAGAGGGAATTTGCCACCCCTGCCCCTCCCAAAATTAAGCCCTGGATCCGCCACTGGCAGGTAGATTAAATCTTTAAGTCACATAAATAATGAATACCTGAACATCCTGAACAGACTAACTGAGTACTGATATTGTATGAATTTTTTTTATAGGAATTCAATTTTATTAAAAAATTCTGAATCGTTGTGTTTATAAACTTGCTATATCTGCCCAACTGTATAATTGAGACATTGATTAGGTACCTATTGAGTGGTATTTTCATAAATTCTATTACGATTTTAATTTTGTTAAATAGTAAAACTATACCTATAACACTTCACGAAAAATAGGGGATGATTGGTAGGGATGAGGGTGACCGTTATTTTCTTAATATATTTTTTGCATTCCAAGCAAATATATTTATATTCATTAATGTGTATTTTTAATAGAACATAATATAATATCAAATATTATGCAATTAATAGTAAGAATTCAGAAATACTACCATTCTACTACGGGTATTATATATTATTATTTTCTGTAAATATGTAATATAATAACTTACTATTATTATAAATTATTATTTACTAAAATATATTTAATATTTCGGGTATTTTTTTTTATTTAATTAATTTTACAAAATTGAATAAATTTTAAATATATGGTTTGGGAAAAAATTAACTTAAAGTGCCAATAAAATTAATTAACTCGTTAAGTTACTGAATAACATGGAGAAAATGTAACTCGTTAAGTTAGAAGTTACTTCTAAGAAAAAAAGTAACTTGTTAATTAACTTAGTTAAAAGTAACTTAAATTCTTAAGTTACCTTTAACTTTTTAACTCGTTAATACAAAAACTCTACAAAAATTTGAAAGGTCTTGTTGATTTTTACTTTTACAACTATGTAGCATAGTTTAATTTAAATGCGTTGACTAAAAGCACGATATTATGTAGGTATAGAAGTTTATTCGGAAATTTAGTTTTATTTAATTTAATTTTTAACCGGGCAATTTTTTTTTCTAATATAATTATTATATTTTATTGAAACTGAAATTGAATAGTTACATGCGTGTATAACAGCATTATAGGATCTCAGTGAAACGTTTATAAAAAAACATGTCATTTTTTGCTTGTATTTTTATCATATAAGTAAATATGACGTAACCGCACTATAACGAATGTTAGTAAAAATAAAAATGAAAAATTCATCCAGACGTTTAATACCAGTGCGTATAATGGTGTAATATGATCAGAGCTAATAGAAAGCGTTTATTCTATACCTTATATAATATTTTTTGAATTACCTTTGTAAAAACAGTACAAAACCATTTTTATTACTGTACAAGTCAATGAAATATTGATATTTTTTTAGGAAATTGCATAGCATAATAGTAGCTAGGTACCTATGTTAAAAAAATTGTATGATTAATTATGCTTTTTTTTTTATTAGATGACCAGCGGCAACATAGACCATTGAGTGGGGGTTTAACGGTTAGGTTATAAGAGTTGTTGTATTGGATAGGTTTGGTACAAGTGTGTGTGTGTTGTGCCAGAATTTCTAGTCGGGTGGGGGATGATGGCACTTGTTCTCCTGACACCTTGACTTGCCTGAAAAAAATGCCTACCAGTGGCCGAGAATCGAACCGGTGACGGCTACGCCACAACCGACGCCTTAGACCGCTCGGCCACCCCGTAATTATGCTTTAATGGAGTACCTATGTCCTGTATGAATGCTTTTTTAATACGTTGACACAAAAAACAATTTGGAAGATTATGCTACTTTTTTTTCAAACTTAAGTGCTGGCGACTCCCGTTGAAGGCTTTTTTAATACATATTTTACTTTTTTTTTTTAATTTTTCAGTGGTAGGATTTCCAATTGAGTTTCAAAACTAGACTTAATAGTTTACTACTAACATTTTTTCAAAAACAATTTAAAAACGTCAGTTTTAACTAGGAAAGGGAATGAAAATAGTTTTTGAAACGACGTTTATGTTACTTAGATTTTAAAGTAGAAGTAGAGAATTCCGACGCCTCAAACTGCACTTAACAGTTTATTTAAAAAAATTGGAAAATGTGACTTTTTGTCGATCTTAGTTGCTGGTGACACCAGATAGACGGTTTGGTTGAAACATTTAAAGAATTCAAAGTTTTCAGACACTCGATGCCTAGATTCACGGAATATTAAAAAAATTATTCTCCATCTTGATATTTTGTTGTCAGATCGTATTATGACTTGTGAATCTCGGTGCATCCGAATTGCATGCCAAAAAAATAAATATAAATTACATGCCGTCTTTTGGAGGGTTTCTGTCCGAATTGCATCCCGTCTCTTGGAGGGGTCTGTCCGAATTGCATGCCATCTTTTAGTCTAGTCTAAGAGATGGCATGCAATTCGGACAGACCCCTCCAAGAGATGGCATGCAATTTGGCCATTTTTTTTTTTTTTGACATTCAATTCGGATGCAGCCGTGAATCTATTTTTAATTTAATGGTCGTGTATTATTTTGTTTATATTACTTACACGTCATAAATACATAAAGTGTACCTATACCAACATTTAAATTTGTGTTAATTTTTAAACTTTTTTATAACATCATAATAATAATATGATGTTATAATAATATAATTAAAATAGTATAACGTCTTGAATATAATTTTATATTCAAGAGGTTATACTATTTAGCCTATAGACTATAATTAGGTGTATTAAGTTCATATGATACACAAAATTAATTTTTAACTATTTTAAGTATTTTATATTGCGACACAATCGAACAGTATTATGGAATTTATTAGAACAGTTTTTAGTTGAAAGTGAAATTGTATATTATAGGATGACAATGCATTATCACTTTTAAATTCAGTTCATTAATTACTCTAGTAGATTACCTAGTTCACCAGCATAATTTCTACTTAAAAAGGCGTGGTAAAAATGTCAGTATATGGTATGTTAATATGTTATGATGAGCAATGAGCATACATTTACTTACCTACAAATAGCAGTGTAGGTAGGTGTGTTTTTACACTACATTATAAACAACAAATACGGCCCAAACAATTGTGATAAGTTCATTAGTCTGAATTCATGATTATAATTATTTTTTTATATGATTATCAAGCCAATGATAATTTCATAAATGTAGGGTTGCATAAATCGCTGTTATGGTTGGATCGTTTAAGTGTCATTATAATACAATATAAACTATAAGTAATAGGGGTAAGTAACTCTTAAAAGTTCCGTTATTTGAATTTCATAACTATCAAACTAAAAATAAGTGCTCTTGTATCTTTTTGCTTCCAATCCAGATTGAATTTGCTACCAGATCGCAGCATATGATGAATCAATTCGATCTCTTTACCACCAAATAAAACGGAAAATGTGTAGTTTAGTTGAATTTAACTCAGATTTTTTAAAAATGTTACCTACACCCCTTATTGTATTCTAGGTGACTCATTTATTTATATTAAAAAAGGTATTTTTTTATAACAGACAATACTTCTAACATAATATATTAGGTCGATAACTATAATATATAATAATTATGTCTACGATAATGTATATCGTTAGCATGTGGGAATATCTTAATATGCTCATAAACAATATATTTATTTTAGACAATATATAATTTGTACGTTTTGTAAGCAATTAGATCCGATGAATAACAAATTGTTACACTTCCCCAAAAGTTTTGAGTTCATAGATTCTTTCTAGAACCCGTGCAAGAAGTGAAATATTTATAGAATCGTTTATATAATCATTAATGTGTACGCATGAAGCATTTTATTTATTTATTTTATTTAATCGTTTAGGTACCTATATAGTATGAATGACAAAGGTAATTGGATTTATATATTATATAATAAAGGTAATAATATTATATGACCATATATAATAATATTATTATAATATCTCCAGAAATTAATGTTATTACCTACTTCACTCATATTATAATGTATTGTTAAAAATATAATAATTTTGGTTTAATAAGATATTCTTGGTGGTTTATAAACGAGTTTGTCACACTAGGTGAATATATATAACTTATGATTTTAACCAACGAAATCTATATCATTTATTCATGTACTTTTAAAATGGACGTGCTGTATTTCATCTTTATAGGTTTGTTTTTATTGAAGAAGCACTCATTTAAATAATTTAACTATAGTATAACACTTTAAAAATAATAATATATAATAATAATAATATTGAACATTTTATCGTTTACTTTAATTATAATATTATTATTCGGGTCAGTATTATTTTTATTGACGTTTAACGTAATTCCTTTAAAGTATCGCATAGGTAAATTTTATGAGGACAAAATATATGCCAATTATTGATATTCATCCCGCCGCCGTTTACTGTCTACGGTGGCAAACAAACTACAACAGTACACATCTTGAGTTGCATTTTTTTCGCCCGACCGGATTCCATATTTTCTAGCAATACTAACGCCTTGCAAATTGCGTGCTGGTTGTAAAATATACTGTTACGTGTGTGAGGTACGTCGTGTAAAAGGCTGTCGCGGTACAAGGAGTAAAATTAACGAAATAATATAAAATATTATCAACAACAGCCGTCATAGCATAAACTACTGTCAAATACAGTCGGACTGGTACGTAAAATATAAAACTGAAAAATAAAATTTACCAGAAAATGTATATAAATATAAATATCTATCATATAAAATCTAAAATATATAACCTTTCACATAAAATATACATATATGTTGTAAGTTACCGATTTGTTATCATTGTATTATGATATTATATAAATATCTATTTACCAAACCTAACCTGTGTACATAATATTAAACCTCTTGCAATACTGTGACAATTATTTAACACGAATAATGGGACTCGACATGCCACTCGGGATTTTTTTCTTACAATATAAAGTAACTAATACACATAAACGTATAAACACGCACGTGCATGATTTGTAATGATTATATCTACTGATTTAACTGTTTTTTTTTTATCTGTTGATATGATATTATATAGTTAAAATATATATTTTGTATTTTAAATTAAAATGTTATCATATGTTCATAGGAGGCGTACAAAGAGTATTTTGAAATAGTAAAAGAAATATTTTTTTTCTTAAATCAATTTAAGAGACGTTTAAAAGTTATACCATTATCGTATACATACTTTCCTATAACGGTACTATAATTTGGATGTTGACATTTTCAATTAATATTCTTGTACTAAGATTTAAGGTTAATACCATTAACATATTTTTTTTTTTAACTTTCTAATACCACCCATTTGTAATTCGAGTATGGAAGATTGTATACTTAGTTAAAAAAAAAAACGAAGTTCGTTATACATTTAATACGAGTGGGTAGATTTCGAGTGGTTTCTTTCAATGGAAAATATCTTTTCCCATACAATACTGTTTATTTATTACTTTTTAATCAAGAAAGTTAAAAAAAACCGACAAGTCTCTTATTCGAAATTCCTAACATACTCCATTGCAAATTGTAAACGCTCGTCGGGAGTAATAATAATGTAATAAAATTATTCAGTGAATAAACTGCCGAGTTTTCAATTTACAAAGTTTCAATGAATTTCCTAGGCAACACATTGTGTGTATTAGATTATAATTTATCATTATATTGAAATTCGATTATAGTAATATTATTTAATTAAATCTCATAAACTACAAACTATTGACGTCCTACATGGTACTATAACAATATGATTGTGAAAATCATGACAATTTTTTATAATGATATATTGAATAGTTATATAATAATAAAATAGTTTGAATAGTATAAATTTATACTTATAAATATGAAATGTTTTAAATCTTTACTATATTCATAATAATAACAATATTAAAAAATATTTGCATAACTTAATTTATCACTACCTACATAATGTGTATAAGTAAAATAATTGTTTTATAACCATGCACTTAATTCATATATAATTTTACATTAAGATAATACATCTTATTTGATAATAATAATTATAAAAATAAATCATCTGCATACTATACTAAAGATTTTAAATATTAAAGTATTAAGATGATATTATTATTTAGGTTTTAATTCTTAGACAATAAACAGTATTTATTGTAAGTATTCGGTATATTGAACTAAATTTTTTTTTTTTTATCGTGTTATAATATTCAGTTGTGCATAGATATAAATATAAATATTTTATACAGCATATTATAAATATTTTATTGATCCTAACATATATGGTTTGCTTAAGTGTGACTTAATTTAATTTTGCGGTGTTATAATAATATTATAGATTTCAAGATTTAATTGTTCTTTTGATAGAAATTATAGCATTTTTTGTTCTAAGACATAAGAATAAAGTTTACTGTTTAATTAAGTAATGTAAACGTAATATTATAATTCAAGGGGAAATTTGATTTATGCGATTCTATATCGATGGCGTAGCGCACAAGTGTGATAAGTGACATTTTTTTGAAAAATGAGTTAAGTGCATAATCAATTTAATCATACAATTCTGCACATTATGCCCAAACGTTGTAAGTGAATAGTTCATTATTTACTCCGATAGACGTCGTACAGTTCGTTACATTTTTGAATTTGTTATGACATCTCAAACTTAAAAATCGTTCTCCTGAACAATTACGAAAATGTCACTTATCACACTTGTGCGCTACGCCATCGATATAATATACATTTTAGTTATTTTTATAAACAAATTTGATTTGGGTAAAAGAGTGTTTGGAGTAAAGGCAAATTAATAACATATTACATGATATTATGAAAATGTTTATAGAAAAAAGTTCATTTAATTCTATTTTAAAAATGTATCTTAACGATATTTCCATACACGAAAAGTCGGTAAGTGTATAAATATATTTTTTTTTTTATTGATCAAGAAAACGTCTACTATGCATCTTGGTGAAGTGATCACTGGGCTCGTATAGTTCTTGTATTTTATACTGCGTGACTGTTTTTCACTGACAACGTGGGGAATTATAAATGTGGGTCATATGACCATCGAGTTCCGTTAATAATACTGTGTATGTGGTCGGATGGATGGCTGTAGTACGCGTAAACAGCCTCACATCGAATTTCTCCAGGCACATTCCACTCTAATCCGCTTTCTCTCCAGCATTAAAACTCCCTAATAAAGCAAATAATAATATGACAATAATTTTTAGTGAATATTATGAAATATCAGAACGTAGAAATAACAGAAATCGTCATGTTTATATTATTATTATTACTGCTAATACAATAAATTATTGATTTCAATAATTATTATCATTATGTATAGACAAATATTATAACAATTTAATACCATAGTAAATATTAAATAATAATTATGATTATTACGATTTATACGGGCGCGTTACATTTTACAATGATAATATTCCCGTGAATATATTATAATTATGGTAACAATAGATATTAATTTAAAATATTTTATAATAAAACCACTTATAAAATATTTGTAAAAGCTACGAAATATATTTTAATTTAATAAATTATTATTTAGAACAGTATTATTTTAAACTGTGTTTCGCGTCTTTAAAAATCGTTACAATATGTGCAGTTTAAATTTACGGTAAAATTATATTCCAAAAAATAACGTAATATTTTCTTCATGCACATTTAAAATTGTTAGGACAATAATATTTTTAATTAAATCACTATTCACAATGTACTTTATACTACTGTACGATATATTGTTAATATTAATTGCTACCAGCTGTCGAGTATGTGACTCAAAATAATTATTAGAAGAATAATATTTCAACTATCGTCATCACTAATTTAATTCATGATAAACCACGGAATCTGGAACTTTTTTTTGGCTGCCATTTAATTTATTGCATATTAACATGTTTTTGTTTAATATAATAAAATAATGGTAATACTAAACATATCTAAGAGTGTTATGTTATTATCTACTTATAAATTGATTGTAGATAATATAGTAATGCATACTTCCATTTTAACAATAAAATATTAAAAAAATTATTCACTTTTTAACCTCCGATGAACGCATTTAAAAATAAGTTTATTTTGAAGTTGAAGTATGATGCATTATAATATACCTACAAAATATAAATAATTATTAATTATGATGTAGTTTATTTTTTTTTTTTTCATTTGGCTTAATTTTTTACATAATATTAGTTATTACAATAATTTTGGTTCTTACATTAATTTTTTACAATAAACTTTCAATTTGTGTTTCTTTTATGAAACTTAAAGTCTGTTTGATGGTTGATACGTTCGGACCTAGTGACTGATATAGAAATTTTGGAATTTTGTGTTTAGTTCTAGAAGCGTCTGTTCGTCTGAATTCGACGAGTATATGTTTATTTTATTTATTATCTCACTAAAGTTGTTTCTTTTGACTTGACAAAATAAGACATTTTATTTTTTTAATAATTTATAGTTTTTTAAAAAAAAAGGAACAAGATTATTTAAAATAATAATTTTCTAGGTGTTCATGCTTATTAGTATGCATCAGTAGGTATATAGTCATTTTAACATAAGATATTACCATTTTAAAAAGTATAAAGAAATCCGTGTTGTTAATATTTTTTTTTGGGTGATCAGACTTCATTTTTTTTTCTATTAGGATTAGTCTAAAACTTTCTCTTTCCATAAAGTGGTTTGGATGGTGAAACATCGTTAGATCCGGGTCCACAGATGTATTATAAATACATCACGGGTAATAGTTATCATTCCATACTAAATATTACTATAAACTATTGTAGTAATTTACTCATACGTTTTCTACGAAAATATTTCAACGTTTAATAATAAATTGAATGCCCAAAGTATAACTAAAAAAATCACAATTACAAACAATTAAAACTTTACAAGAAAATATAAGTTTATATTTTTTTACGTTCAGTATCAATATTATACTATTATACTTAAACTTTATCTCTTAACGACTTATAACGAATATTATTATACTATTTTTATAACTACTAAAATAATATAGCAACTAATTGTGTTTATTTATTTAATCATAACCATTAATTTACTCTGGTAACTAATTTTGATAAAATAGAAAAGACCTGCAGGACATATTTTATTATGTTATAAATATTATTTAACTAAAATTACATGTTCAGAAAGTGCAGAATACTAAATTATTTGGTTTTTTTCACAACAAAATGTATATACTTAGATGGAATAGTTTGTATACTGTATACATACATAAATACCATAAAAAATGTGTTTTTTAACAATTGAAAATTACATTTTTTAAGTCAAATAAAAAAAAAATTAATGTTATCAAAAACTACTTTACATTTAAAAAATTGATTCATTTCTATAGTTTATATCATTATACAATTATTAATTTTTAATTTTTAATCGAATAATAAATTGATTTGAACAAAATAATTTAATTCTCGAAACATGTCTAGATAGTTCTAATTCTAAATATAATTCTAATTTTTTATGTATGCCCACGAGTGAAAATACAATAGCTCTGAAATCGTTATATGTAATTTAAGCTTTTGAACAGTTTTTAAAAATCTATTATAATATGTAAACAATGATGAAAGACTTAACAAATACATATCACAAAAAATCACAGTTAGAATAATTTTAAATGACTTATTGATAACACGATGTATGGTAAAAATGTTGATTGGTTTATATAGGTAATTGTATGTAAATCTATAAATTATGGATACCTAATCAATAATTATTATAATGTACAAACCAAGGCTCAGTATAAGGACGTGACAGTTCAGGTACCTATCTATTATTTATATTTAATGAATAAGCAAAACAAATTGTAACAGTAATTATTTTCATCTATTATAATTGGACTTTTAACCCAATATTTTAATAGTTGCCGTTACAGTGAGTAGGACATAGTATGTAGTATTACTAGCTACGATATCCGACTAAATAGTTTACCAAGTATTTTAATTTCTGCAACGACGGACTGCGCATTAAAGTCTCCGTCGGGTATACGACGATTCGCCAATATATTTTATTCTCACGTTTTCGCATAAATAATATTATGAATTTATATAGCATTATTATTATGACAGTAAAACAAATATTTTAATGAACTATAACAGTAATCTTACTAAATTTTTGTCTAACACCAACAATAAAATATCGTCTTTGTCGAATATTAAACGATTGTCCGCTTACGTCTAAACTTCTTAACATTTTATTTTTTCATTATTCAGGCGTAGGTAGGATGGATAATCTATCTGAAATAATTACAATGAGCCGTGTATGTTTATGACCCGAATTCGTGTCCTTGATGTGTGCGTGTGCGTATACACACACATGGACGGATGGGAAACGTCTGTCGGAATGTTACGGCCAAGGTTGTGTTGACCCACAATGAGAAACTAGTCGTGAATGCACTGTCCCTATACGGTCGTAGATATTATTATATAGGTATAATAACATAGGTACATGAAATAAATAAAAAGAACATCGATCCGCGGCCTCCAGACTACTTTCCATCGTCGATCGCCCATCGGGCACCTGCAGCACTTTCTTCTCTCTCCTGTTCGAACGCGCGTGCGCGCGTGTGAATAAACCGCGGCTGCTAGGTGGGTTAGGTATATTATATATAAAAAAAAAAAATGTACCGACATAAAACGCACACACGCCGCACAGACACACCTAGCTATGGAACCGATGATTCTAGAATCTACGTCCAACTTCGTCCGGCTTTTACATATTATTATACAACTATTATAGACATATGTATATGGTATTGAAATATAATTTGGTATTGTTGTAATTAAATCAGAATTTCATATATGTGATGCTCCGGAAAAGTCGGGGTACTTAATACAATAGGTTTATAATATCTATAAGGTTATATATTATGATATTATATACCGATAGAGAGCCACATCTAATAATGATATACCTATGTTTTACGAAAAGCATATATAGGTACCTATATATTATATTGTATTCTAGGCCTTTGGGTATTTTTTTATTGGTAGGAATATAGTAATAGTTATGATGATATTATTATATAACTCACATAAGTCAGATATAATTATGTTTCGAAACCTATTGAATTTAAACTAAAAATCTTTTTACTACATACTTTGTAATTTTTTTAGTTTTCTGAGGAATATTTTATGTTATCATGTTGTTTAAAACCTTAATACCACAAATAAAGCTTTAATGAAAAACAAAATAATCTTATTTCTTATATTACGATTTGCTATCAATAAAATAATATTGCAGATGGTAGATTCAAATAATATTAATTTTTATTTAATATTTACTGACATAATTTTGAATCCATATCGATCTAATATTAGTGGTTTTTTTTGTGCATCAATGGTCGTTATGTTTTTCAAAGAATATAAATTTGTTTAATAAATATTACCATTATTATATAATTTTAAGTTACTAGATATATCATATTATACTTTATAGTTATTATTTTATTCCAATAAGTACAAAGTCGAGGTGATGAAACTTTTTATTTATGAAATATTATCTGCCAATAATATTTACACTGTAATGACGGTTTGACGGTTTCATTACTCGATTACACGTAGACACCTGAAAATCATAAGTAATTATATTTGATAAGTATTGATTTATGTATGTAGATTGATTGACATATATAAAATGTATTACAAACACACACACACGCATACACACGATGTAATTCATTTATAGCCTTAGAGATAGTTTAGATCAAAATATCGTATCACTCAAGAAAGTTTATTTACTTTTAAGTAAATGTTATGTTTCTGATTTTTTTTAATTTCAAAAGTCATATTTTGAGTTTTTTGTGTGATTTTAGATATTTTAATTTTTAATTCATTTTGCACCTAGGCAATAAGAAATTGTTTTTTTGTATGTATTCTGTACTTTAGGACCATAGTATCAAAGAACTAATTCACACAAGGAAAACATAATAATATTATAGTGAAATTTAAAAAAATTCCATAATAAAGTAGGTATTTCATTACACAATTATTTAGCGAATAAACAGTATTAATGTGAAATTGTAAGGTCCTCGTAATGATATCCTGAGTACCTATTCATAATATATACAAGTGATATTTTAGACAAACACTGTTCAAAATTAAAATATTAATATTTACATAATGTTTTCAAAACACATTTTGTTTGTGTATACACATGTCCCATGGGTCGTTAAACAACAATAATACACCCACACTATGCGACAAAATAGAAAACACAAAACACTCATTTGCATTACAAACGTGTGATACGAGTAATCGATTCCGAACACTTCTTCATTGTGGCTAACAAGGGGAAAGAATGAAAAAATTACCAAAACAAAACAATATCACAGTCAAAGATGACTGTTTTGACTCGAAGAAGTTGCGTACTATTGTTCTAAAACACACAAACTCAATTGTTTACCCGAAGACACACGTAAAAAAAATCAAATAAGACATAAACAGTTCACACACTAGCTGACTTGGCATTTGGTAAGTTTTATTAATAAAGGGCATAACATTAACATTGTGTTCAGTCTTCGTCGAGGCGTTATCATAGTAGTTGGCGATGTGTTTTTGAACCATAATGGCTTTGAAATTTATTTGTGTGGCTACTCTTGCTACGGCGATACCATTGGCAGCGTTTAACCATAGTGCCGGAAAAAAAGAATTTGAATTCGACAAGATATGGGAAACAACGATGAGACAAGGTATTAAAATATAAAATGTTATCCCTAATAAATTGGAATTGTATGCTATAATTTTTCGATTATTGTAATTTACTACTCATCGTTTTAGGGTCATAAAATTCGATAAATTACCTTAACCGTTTATAAATTATTAAGAACATAATAATTTACATAATAATATTAAAATAATTGTAAAATTGTTTTGAACACTTTTTTTTTCAAATTCATTCAATTTTTTTATCAAAATAATATTTATTTATTATATTATGTAGTATTAAAATTATAATAGTTATACCGTAACAAATTCTTACTAAAAATTATAATGTATAATTTGTAAAATAAAATGTAAATTGAAGAAGATGTTTTAATTCAATCATAATAAATATATTTAATTTTTAACTAATAGTATTAAAGGTGTCGTTTAACTTCATTTCAAACGATTAATAATACTATTTGATATTTATCTGTGCATTGAACACGTTATACACGCTCTGACGGTCATGAATCAGTGGCCGGAGACTATGATCAGGGATCAGGAAAATAACCCGTCAGAATGATTACAGGACGCTACTCTAACTATAATATTTATCCATGGAAATAGTTTTACACCGGAAAAAATTACAGTATTCAAAGAAACCATACCAATTTTTTACTATACACAAAAAAATCTGTACCTTGTGACCTTTTAGGTTTTTTTTTTATAACTTTAAGACGCAGACGGTAAATGTTATTCATTTTTTGTTTTTGATTTTAAATTTGTATAAATTCATATAAAAAAATACAAAAACGCTACGACACAGAAAAGTTATCTTCTATTTAGTATAATATGAACATTTGTTAAATCTACTGTAAATAATGTACTCGTACTAGTTTACCCCTCAAGAAACCATGTTTCTATGTTATAATCTCATTATTGCCCTAAAACTATTGTTGGTTCTGAGACGGAACCTTTATAAATTAGCCTAACCCGGGTTAGTATGTATTTATTTTAAATATTTTTTTAAGATTAAACATTTTGGTTCTTCTCGGAATTTCAATAAAATTGCCTATACTAAGCCCCTTTAATGACTAGTGTATAGCGCCCACTTAACTACGTGAATATCTATAATAATAATTTGCAGACACCAAACGAAATTCTCAATATTTTTTTTTATTTATTTACTTAGTTATGTAAATTATAAAAGACGGGATTCGACCAATTTATAATTAGTTTATGCAGTGGTGTAAACATGACATAATATTTAATAACAATAAAAAATATATAATAACATTTTAAAAGTTGATTTAATTACATGTTAAAAATAGGTACGTAAATATTTAGAAAAAGAAAAAGGATGTTTTAGAGTTTAGTTTCTGTACACATGAAACACATAATTTAATTCAAACAATAATTTTTTTGATGAGGTAGGGCTCGAAAAAAGGAACTATTAGTCAAGAAAAACGGACATGAACAACCGTGAAAGTGATTTAGGAGAATATAAGTAACGTAAATCGATTTGGCCACGTAATAGTTTAGCCAAATAACAAAGGTTCTCAACGAGGTATGTGATGTCATATGATATTTAATACTTCCGAACGACTAACGATCGTTATTACTCCGAGTTTCAAAACAGTTGGACGATACACTGTTCTTAACTGCCAATGTAGTTGCCTATTCTATTTGACTGTTGTCGACTCGAATATTTTCAAAATAAATACATTTAATATAACCAGAGTGCTTTCTAGTGATTAAGAAACGAACTAAAATAATACATTTCACTACTAGTTATAATATTAATTGTACGTCATTATAATATTATTACTTAATAATACATTGTACACATACTTAAATAGAGTTTATTTAGATTAATATTGTACTGATATTTTGCTTAAAATATTATAGCAAAAGGCTTCAGTATGAATAAAAATATATTAATATAAGTCTGGATTTTCAGAAGAATTTGATGGCATGCCACTACCCGAGAATTCAGATCTACCGACTGTCACTCAAATTACACCGGCAATTGTGAAAATAGGACAACGTTACGGTGTCCCGTATACACAATTTTTGGGAAAGAAGAAACACCATCACAGTCCAGGTAATGGATTCGATAGATACATCTTCTCAGATGTAAAATAAATTAAATCAACAATATCACGATATTGTTCGACAGCTTGGTCAAAAATAAAAACAGTTCAATATCTTAGGTCTGTTGTATTGATGATCGCCAGTTATTGGTATGACGAACAACCAGTGCTTGACTTGGCAAAATTAAAGTAGGGGGGCTCTGTTTACATTTAAAAAAATAGCGTCCACAACACTTGTTAAATGTTATTGGGACTCCTAAAACCAAAATACCCCTTTTTAAATCATATAAAAGATATTTATAAATAATCAAAAAAAAAATACAAGTTTATATAAGACATAGGTAGTCTGTAGGTACCTATTAAAATATAATATATTATAGTTATAAATAATAACAAACTCAAAACGATAGTAAAAGTAAATTAATTAATAGTTTGCTAATAATTAGTTAACATTAACTATGGATCCGTAGTTATGAAGTAATCCATAAGATAAATTATTAAAAATAATAGTAGAGGTAGGTATGCTAAATCGGCTGTACAATTAGTTAGGGTTAATACCTGGTTCGATCACTGCGAACAACTATCACAACAGTCAAATCGTTGTATTAATTCAATTATAATATATGGAATTATGCTTGCGATTAAATCTGCATTACTGCATTTCTTTTAGTACACCGCTTTTATAACTGAATAAATAAAAATAAATTACTTTTATGATATTTGTTTTTGTATTGTAGTGATAATTGATAAATGTATAAGTTACAGCAGGTATAAGAAACTGAGAAAAAGTTTGAACCAATAATTCAAAAATTGTTGAATTTACAATGGTTGAAAAATTTAATCATATTAAAATTTTACTAATTTAAATTATTTTATTAAAATATTATAATAATTTTATATTTTTATTCACCCCAATGTAAAAAATACACTTATGCTTTATTTTATTTTTTGTATACATTTCCTAATGCGTAAGATTTAAAGAATTAATGTGTTGAGAAGATATTATTGAGTCGATATATTATACGTTATTTCCAGATTGGTATGCAGATCTGTAAATTCACTTTTTTACTGTCATAATGAGAACACCTAAAATACTAATGAAAAAACATAGTTTTCAAAACAACTTAAATTAATAAAGATAGGCAAACCTTCCTAACCTATTATTAGATTGATAATATTATTATGATTAGATATAATATAGAGGCCATACACTAGACGATTTTATGTATGATTTTTCCTCATCTGGCCGAGTAACCAATGGGAACCATATACATACAACAAATATTAATTTCTACTATTACAATGTAAAATAATGTGTAATTTGTAACCAATGGCAACCATTTATAAAAAAAAAATGTAGATCTCAATGTCAATCTCAAAATCCATGAGTGATCACTTGTTTAAAATGAGAATTTTGGAAAATCCTTTCTTATAGCGTGCACTCCTACATGGTGGTACGTGAATGTACCATGACAATTTCAAGTCTCTATTGTTATCATAGTTCAGGCTTTACGTTGATCAATCAGTCGCAGGGCATGTTCGATTATTATACGTGAAATAGATTATAATATAGGTACATATCTTAATATTAATATCGTTATAAGCTGTTAAATTGCGTTTTTGTTTTGCAGGGAAAAAAGACGATTTCATGGAGCACGTGGTGGGTGCGTCTCTCATGTCGGGTGGCACACTGTTGTCGCTGGGCGCACTGGCTATGGTCGTGATGGCCAGCAAAGCTCTACTGTTCGCGTTCGGCGCTATCGTGTTGACGTGCATGAACTCGGGCTGGACGACAGGGTGGCACAAGCCCTGGGAAAAGGCGAGCACCGTCTACGAAGTGGTGGCTAAACCACAGATCGTGCACGGTCACACCTACTCCGAGGAAGTGCACCACGATCCTTACACAGCAACGTATCCACAGCCACAGCTGCAGTCCTCCAGTGGAGGAGAATACTACAGCGGGTATCCGGTACAACCACATTGATGGGCGCCAGAGACACTGCTCCTGTTCAGCTGATAAACGTCACAATATTATTATCATTATTATTTATTAATTTATTATTTTTTATTATCATCACTATATGATATTACGATTATGAGTGTTAATATTGTTGTTATTATTATTATTATTATTATTATCATCGATTCCGATTATGTCCTTCAAAAAATGTAATATACTGATTGATGAAGAGTTACATCAACACATCTGCCATCTAGTATTGCTTTAGGATTAGGTAGACCGGCCTTGTAGGGAGCAGACCAGATATAGAACCTAACCTACCTACCCTACTAGGTAATATTATTAGGCACGTAAACGGCGTAAAGATGGAAAGCCAGAATTGATCTAAAAGACTTTGATGCAGGGTTGAGGAAAGTTGCAGAATGCAGAGAAATAGAAAACAACTGCTGTAAGGACGAGCGAAGTCTGTGGCCTGTCGACAGTGTTCAGACGTATCTAGATTTATAATATTTATAATAATTATAATAATAAATTTATAATATTCAGTTTTTTTACTAAAATAAATTGTTCTCGTTATACATTCAGTACATAATAAAATCATATTAGTATATTACTGAATGCACATATTGATTATTAGTTATTATATTATGTTCACGTAGACAAAGAAGTAAATATGTTATTTAAATATAATAAAAATTAGTTTCATTTATAAGTACCACATCTTTATCTAATCTAGAATAATTTAAAAAGTATTTATTTTTATCAGTTTCTAGATAAATGTATACCCAATTATTTCTATCTTATACCTATACATTGGATGTTCGTAATCTATTCTCATGCCTGTAGTGGCCCTAATAAAAACGGCGTTCATATTTCATAGTAGAATAAAAGAAAAGCATTCGACTGTCGCATGTATGTTCGCGGAAATCGCGTCGGAGAAAACTCGGTGAATCGTCATGCGTTATTATATTCCACGCCATCGATGTGATTTTATTGTTATTTTTATATTATAATTTATAACCGATTTTCGTACGCGACGATTTTCTAACCCGACAATGACGATGTCAGCGGCCGCGGTTTTCCACGACTTTGCTTCGCAGGTCTCGTCCGTTTCTGCGGCTATTCCGTCGAATAATAAAAAAGTCTCCCATCAGCCATCAGTATTATTTGCGAGTAACTATTATTATTATTATTATTTATTATTGTACATTATAAATCGCATAATAACATATTATAGGCAGGTGGACATCAGCTGCTGCATTTCACGCATTTCGTGCCGAAAACAATGCGATTTCTCGTCGAATATCTTCACGTTTAATCGCACAGTATAATAATATATTATATTATTTATTATTATTATTAGCTGCTGTCGATTTGCCGGCACGCGTATTGCGTCCCTACGTGTTCATTTAAATGTCCGTCAAAATATACTCAAATGGGTCCGTCGTCTTCCGTCTGATCCTCTATATATATTATAATATTATTATTATATTCGTAATTTCACAATATTATAAGAGACGGTCAGCCCTAATCGAACCAGCGGTGGAAAAGAAATACTATAAAATTCAATAACGCATAATATGGCCAATATTATTTTCGCACCCGTTCGACTGTGACTTCCACGCTTTAATTGTGTTCACTTAAACTTCGCGTAGCCTGTATCAGTGGCGGAAAGACAGAGAATATTTGGGACAACATTTATCCCACACAAAAAATTGCTGGGTGG
This sequence comes from Macrosiphum euphorbiae, assembly GCA_949089665.1. Lineage (NCBI taxonomy): Eukaryota > Metazoa > Arthropoda > Insecta > Hemiptera > Aphididae > Macrosiphum > Macrosiphum euphorbiae. The sequence continues at coordinate 1,134,324 of CARXXK010000005.1, read as the reverse complement.
GTGGACGGGTAGAGTTGCCCACTTGGCACGGAATGAATTTTGGGTGTAACTACACTTCAGTATCAATATTTCAGGGGTAGGTGGGTAGAAAACATTTTTCTGTCCATGAAAACAAATTGTTTATGCCCTCTGCACTGGCCATTATCCATATTAGGATAAGGTACATATTTGGTATGTAATACATTGATATCATGTTACCGTTAACATAAGTTTCAGCATTGAACAAAGGTAATCCGAATATATTTATTCATTTTTAACATTATATTATAATGTGTATTGTGTATTACTCGGTGTTCGGATTAGATAAGTATTTTTTTTATCTAGATAAAGACAATGCAACTAAAAATAATTACTTCATTTATAAACCATAAACTTTGTTTGAAAACCTGTATAAATATTTAAGAATGCGTTTACACTTACAATTTCGCGATTTTTATCATTAAAAATGTATCTAGAAGAACTTATTTAGATTAGTTAAAAAATTATCTAAGATGAATGTTTAGATACCTTGTAACTATTTATCTAGATAATATAAAAGATGAACAAATAATTATCTAGATAAGTCCGAACACTGGTATTACTATATGAATAAATAGTAAAAACGGTAATAATTAATTTAACATTAAGTATAGATCCCGTTACATTAGCCTCTGGAAATGTATAAATATAATTTGAATGGATTAGATCAAGAATTATTCTTTCATTTAAAAACAAATTTTAACTTTTAAGCCAGTTCAATAATCCATATAACATTGTTTGCCTCGGAACAAACAGTTTAATTTGAAGTATATAATTTCAAGTATAATGCGTAAGTTGATTATATTACGATAAATCTGATTAAACATGTATTTTTTATAACTTATAGTTATCACCATAAGCATATTATTAAATATTATATAGAATATAAATAAATATAAATAATCATGAATAGACAGGAATGTATAAATTATTTTTTATTTTAATATTTCAATTATTTTCAAAACCGAAATAACTAACTAAATTTATATAGTAACGCAATATTGTTTATCAATTTCATAAGTTTTATAATAATATTATATTATATATGTTTACTAATTTAAAAACAAACTATGTCCACCAAATGATTATTTTTTAACTATTGGTGGGCAGGTATACCCATCTAAAAATATTCATTAAATATAATTTTAGGTAGCTGTACTTTCTTTAGAGGTGTTTGACTTGTGATTATAATATACGTAGATAATGCTTGTTAGTCGTTACTAGTATCCTAATAATCGTATAATGCTTTTCGATGCGGTTTAAATAAATAATAATTGTAGAAACGTGACAAGCGATATAATACTAGCTTTGCCTATAATACAATGCCTATAAGTAGATGCCGATGTGCACAAACATATTTTACTATTCGATTTTATAAATTGCATATGCTCAATTAGCAATCGAGAATACCAGATTTCTAGGACCATTGTCAAAAAAGAAAAAAAAACACCAAACGTCCGAATAGAAACATTTTCTAATTGGAAAAAAAAGTGATATCTCAGGATTATCATTCCGTCTATACAAATACGAAATAATAATATGCAGTAAATACCAAACGTCATACATTAATAGTCAATAAAAGTGAAAATGAAAATATGATCGGATTTCCAATTTCAGGATATGTTTTGAATTTGGTACAATATTTGATTCCTATATTAAGTTTTAAATATTTATTGCTTAGCGTTTCTGTTTGATTTATTATAAACAATAATTATTGTTTAAATTATTATTAATATTATAATTAAACTAGCTGATCCCGTGCACTTCGTCGCCCGTTAAATGTATCAACTCAATATGACTCAAACTTTGTTTAATTCGTTATTCAATATTCGGTGTATGGTGTTCAAAATGTATCTTTTCTTTTCCGTTGCCCGGAATAAAAATTCTGAATCGCAGCAGTACATTATCAGGTAGGCAATATACCTGCGGTAGATCGCGGACCCCGTTCTGTTTGTACGGAAGTGTATGATTTAACTCTAAAGTATCAAAGTTATACCAAGTTTGTCGTTTTTACTCAATTCCGCCTACTGTTGATTAAAATAATCAATTTATTTAATCCCATTAAATATAATTTATATTTAAAAATAAAATAAAATATTTATTTTTTTTTATCATTATTATTATTTATATAACCATTGCAACCATTTACAAACATCAATTTCCATCTGAAATCTCAAAATTTATATGTATAGATAATTAATTATTGACTAACATTAACGGACTTTATTTATGCCAAAAACCTGCTCCGTGATATCCTCTTTCATTAAAAAAAAACTACATGACAATTGGATAAGAAGTTTCGAAGCCAAACCGTAACAAAGACTTCCTCTTTTGCTTGATTTCAGTTTTATATATATAGATTAAATTATTATTATTATTAAGGTTTTGAGATATCTCGAGAATTCTCTGCTCAGTTATTAATTATTATATAAAATTACCAATTTATTTTCACAATATCTTACTGCAATTTTAAAACATACACACGTATATTATAATGTAATAGTCTATTTGTTTTAAACCAAACATTATTTTTGGATGTTGTTTTATTTCTGATCAAAAAATTCTCCAAAATCACACAATTATAATCTTCTCAACAAAAAATATGATATTTATCACACGTCCTACATTCCTGTAGCCGGAACGGTCACTTAATTGCGTCTAAAATCTAAATTTGTAAGATCGTCATCGTTTTACCAGTCTTGTATCAACTTAACTATCATAATTTGCTTAATTTGGCACTAATATAACGATCCCATTATTATACACACCAACTAGCGACTTGTACGAATATTCCATTTTTTTGTGCACACTAAATCCGACCACCGTTACTACGAGTCATGACAAACGCATTACATTTTACTCGTGTTTGGATCTCGAGTATGAGCGCAATAATTGGAATAAGCTCCCAGACCTGACACGTGATTTATGAGTGGCGGTTCAACTGTTTTTCTGAAAAATTTGACAACACATGGCAGTTATATTATGGAAGTACCTACGTCATGTATGCCAGTGAAAATAATATATTATTGTCATTAAGAGTGTGTTCTTCCTCTACACACTGTATCACATTTCTAGACCATAATAATGACTATTATTGTGTACACGATACGTATTTTGGCTCGTTTTGTGTTAAACGAAAACGCAAGAGTATATAGTAATATGTATGTGTGTTCGAACAAGTAAACAGTGATCGAAAGAACTGTGTGGAAGGTTTCGACGAGCACAATTTGTTTGCTGAAAAATTAACGAAAATAATGAGATTATTGACATGCCACGTACTTCTGCAATACTATATGATCTCCCGCATCTAGAAACCTGACACAGAAAACTCGTCGATAACTCGTCAAGCAATTTAAGTGACATCCGCATTATTTATTTCGTACTCATATACCTAATATAATATAATATGGTTTTTACGTACATATTCCTAGCGTAAAAGCTTCCCGTGTGATTTCTAATCATTTAATACAGAAAGTACCTCATGAAACAATACTATAATATCATTTTAAGGAACGCAAAAGTTGACTTTTTTTATTTTTTCCTATCACTGTCACATCAGTAAAAACCTCCTATCATGTGTTAAATGTATGATTTAGAGGTTTTGGTGTCCCTGGTTCCAGAAAAAAATAAGCTATAATTCGATAATATCTTCTATGTTCCCATCTTCATCACAGAATTAATGAAAAATAATAAATAAAACATATGTGTTATCTACTATAAATTGTCTATTTAATACTTTCACCATGGTGTAGGACTTACGTGTCACCAACGCCGTAACTGCAAGTGGAGACAGAGTTGCTGGGTGACTTAAAATTTAAATCTCCAATAGAGATCTCTGATATTGCCCATAATCGTCATATAAATCGATAAATCACCCATATAGTCGTTATCTCATCATGAATAGTGATATCATATTATTACTTTTAGGGAGGGGGTAAAGGGTTCAACTTCCTTCACTAGAAATGTTCCAAAGTGACTAAATCGGTGGTCGTTATACGGTAGCGTGGAAATGCCTCTCCGTAGCTGATGACGAGTGACGCGATATTAAATTAAGCAAAACGATATCATTGTCGCTCGACTTCCCGTAGCAGCCATTATAGCCTGTAAATAGTTATGTGTAGTCGTACATAATATTATTATTATTTAGGTACGTGCGAATGATGAGCTCCAGGCCAGAGCGTGTAAAAATGGCCAGAGCACGTCGCGCGCGCGTAAATTTCAATAGTCTTTTACTCTTTTGTGCTACATGAATATAATAATAAAATTATTATTATATTATATTATACATTACGACAACAATAAACACACGCTCGATAATGGGGCAGTCCGGTCCGGTCATGATATGAACAGCCGCGGCGGCGCATTGTGTTTTTCCTTTCTTTTTCCGACGCGTAGGCGCAATAACTATTAACCGTCTGGCGTAAGGTATATTATATACATATGTCATATTATAATATATATATAATTTACCATACGCCCAAGTGAAGTCAGGAATTCGTCTGCACAATGTATGTGCGACTTCTTAAAAATGTGCCCCTAATGGCCACGCGTATAACGATGTGGCAGTTCTGCAGAGGAGATGCATTTTTCATATACTCTCTTTTATAAACTTGCAAGTTTTTGAACCATTTTCATTTAGAGTTGTCAATAAATACAACACATACCGAAACCAAATGTCGTTCATTTACAGGTCGATTAACCGACCGTATTCATCGCATTTGTTCAAATGTTAGAATTTTAAGAATTTTTAAGTAGGTACACTTAAAGACAATGGGGATTTTAAAATAGTTAGATTTTATATGGGTATCATGATATTTTAAGAAGTAGTTAGCGATATAACCATTAATTTTACTGTAAAGTTCTAAATATCGAAATTCGAACGAGTAGGTATAGTTTCCGTGTTATAAAACAATGTAAACTAAGATTTTAGAGAAATATATAGTCCTTAATAATGGTTTTATACTTTTAAATACGAAATAAAATATATTATGTAATACAATGTAGGTACAAAATATTTGTCTTAGTCTAACACTTATTATTATATTCGGATAAGTTTTACAAACTAATATTAATTAAGTATTACTTACTTAAAATTAATAGCCTTCATATCTTCTAACTACATTGCCATGTAGTATTATCTTAAATACGGAAAGTTTAAAAACTCAAAAACTACACGTATGAATACGATATAATATATAAATCAATAAAAATTATCTCTTGAACAATTTACAATAAAAATTTTTGTTTTTATTCAACTAAAGTTAGTATCGCCACTCTAGAAATTACATAACAATGTAAGTATTTAATAATAAAGTCCTATAGTATGTATAATAAATATTACACTTAAGAATTTCAAAATTGAGAATTTTGATAAATAAATTATTAAAAGTATAAAAGGCGATCATATTTGGTAAATAATAACTAATTGATTATCAATAGGTAGTTATATTTAGAACATTATATTGCCTATAGGGTAGGTACTAATTATTAGTCAATACATATATTATAGTCCATTGTTTTAGTTTACCGTATTTCACTTCAGTAGTTTCTGCTTATAATAGGTATGTACCTAATCGGGTAATTTATTGAAATCAGGCTTCTAAATAACCTAATACATTTTTCTAATCACTTTTAAGATTTGACTCGAATATACATTTAAGTCTGCCTTATCATCGGTTATCAATTATCATCGTTTCTCAAACGTCAGCCACCATCAATAATTTAGAAAAAACTTGAAAATAATTTGTCTATTATCGTAAAAAGAACAACTAATACTTGCGTATTATAATATAAAAAAAAACTCAATAATAATTAGCTATCGGGACTTGTCAAATTTGATCGATACTCATTTTTTATTTTAAGAATCGATTTACAAAATAATATAATATAATCTAAAACATTTATGTGAACATCACGTCGGTCCCATGCATTCTTCGTTGGCAGGGTGTGGCTATAGTCGATAAATAAGCAGTTTATCTGTAGGGATCTGTAATGTTGTAATATTTTTGTTATGATGCTAGATGATATTATATGCACTCCGTATACCGCATATACTTGGATATATATTATTATTGATTATTATAATAAAAATATTATTCTGTGTGTTTAGACCTGGAGTTTATATATATAAAATATATATTATAAATATGCACGCGGCCGTTTTCCCTACCGCGATATTTTCCGCGGGGGGATGGACTGCCACCGCGCGACCCAAATCGCCGGCCCCGCTCGTCCGCTATAACTGATCTCGCAGCGTCTCGGCGCATCACACAACCGCTCGACCGCCACAGCGTTCGATCGTCCGCCGCCGCCCTCCGATCGCGACCGTGGTATACCGCGAAAATATTATATACCTAAGTGACGACGGACAATTATTATAATAATATTGGCGTGTACATATGCGACGCGATTTATCGTAAACACAAGGTCGGCGTTGCGGGTCAATTATATAGTTGTATAAACTCAACGTCTGCTCTGTTTTAGTACCTAGGTATATAGACGCGTACGTAACCATATTGCACTCCATCATATCGCATCAAACTGTCGTCATGTACGGCTGCCGCGATACCTGTGCTGTGCTGATGACTGCTTTGGCTCTGTTGACGTTGGCTGGAACTCGGGGACAACCGACGGCCGACACATCCGGATCGCGGGAGACATCAACGTCCGATCAGTCCTCCGCAGCCGACATTAACTCCATCGACCCAGCGGCCGCCTCGTTTTCCAGGCCCTTCAATGGATCGGCTGAAAGTTTGAAAAAAGTACGTGTATACCACCTGTATTATATTATTACCATCTATATTATATTATTATACGTAATAGCTACACCTTTCTATCTGTAAGACGACAAATGCGTGCGTATCTACATCCACGTCGTTTCATCTATTTTTTGTATATAGGTGACTCAGACTCAAAACTCAATAATAATATTATATTAGGTACTCATACACAGCTAGTACCATGCATTTTCCGGCTGCTCGAGTTTTAAATAATTTCAAAATTTGTTATTTTGATATTTTTGTTGACTATGAGAATATAGTTCTTCAATCACAATATGTATTAATGAATATTGAGTTATTATACATTTAGTTATTTGAATTGAGAAAATTATTCGGATACATGACATTTTAGGTCATTGAAATAACGAGATTAAATAACAACAAAAAATGTGCGATTATTGTTACATTTTTATTTTTCGTTTATTGACTTCATATTATGCACGTATATTTGTATAAGACTTCTGTACATGTACTTAACCGTTAATCGATTTTCAAACGGATTACGTTCATATTATTTGAGTATGTGCAAGCCGCGATAAAAAAAAAAAATACTATAACATCAACATTGAATTATGTACATATAATATTATTATGATTTATATAAAATGATGTGAAAAACTGGACAATACGGGAGACCATTACCGAGCACTATATAATATTACAATGGCGATCGACATGGTTTTTTAGGGTCTAAGTAAAATATCAGCGATAGTAAATAATATAATAATTTTTATAAATAGTATCTCTATTTGGGGGAGGGGGAGCTAAACAGGTGTACATATGTTATTTTCAAGAACAGATATTTTCAAAATTCTATGTGTGAGGAAATTTTTTCTAGGGTTTATGGTTTTAGACACAAAATAATAAGTCCATGGGAATTCAAATAACAATAATTGTAATATTTACACCCTCGGTTGATGAGTAAAATTAGTATGACCTTCGTCCAGAACAATTTTACGATTTCGCAGATATTGTTCGTAAAAAAGAAAAACGATAGGTACGACTAAATCGACAGTTTCACGCGTAACTGTGGCAAAATATCAAAAGAAAATATTAATTCGGTTTAACAACGCCGCGGTATACAATAAATATAATAATATATACGTATTGTTATTGATTGACTCACGCTGAGAAAATCATTGCGTTATTAAAAAACACCTAGTGGACGGTGTTTGATTTCAATTTATTACGAACAAGACCATCTTTATCGACTAGCTGCCGTAAAAAAAATTGACGCTCGGCGGAACAAGTACGTCCAAGTCGAACTTTTTCTCTAGTTTTCTAACATAATATAGGACAAATAGTAATATTGCCGTTGGTCGAACGAGCAACGTATATTAGGTATATATTTCAAATAATTTATAATAGGTAGTGACTGGATGTACCTATTTCACTTCATATAGTTCTGATAATAATATAGTCGCGGGGTGTCCGGGAAAACATACTATTGACAGTATAGCGAATGATTAAAGACATGTTGATCTGTAGCTACCGACGCAGTGCCGATATTACAAGTGAAGGTAATAATATATATATAGGTAAACGCTTTTTGTTTTGAGCCTTCGTTTCATCCGAATTGATGTTTCCACTGTGACATTATATTTCATCAAACACCAGCTAGCAAGTTGTATTGTCCAATTCAGAATCCTCTTTTGAGAGCGGAATCCTTCGAGTTATAACAATCAGTGGCGAGAAACAAAAATATAGAAACTTATTGTGTACGAATTGATTGGGTAGGTAGCATATTATATCTATGAAAACACTGCAATCGAAAATGAATGACGGAATTCATACCACACATTTTTACTTTATTTTTAGATATACGTATAGGATAATATTATTTTCTGTCCCGAGTTTTTAACAATGTTTTCAAACGATCGTATTATACGATTTTTTTTCACACCTTTATCCGTTTGATCAACTGAAATCCATAATGTGCGTACAAATATACGATTTCGATTGCAACGTTATAGAAAACATTTATTATGGTTGTACAATGTACATATTATAATATTATCATATTAATATATTATTACATTTAAATCCGTTTTCTCGTTGTTATTATTCCCGTGATATATTGATCGTATTTCGAACACGTTGAAAGCGATACCGACACTTTCATGTTACAAGTATAATTTCTAAAAAAAAAAAAAACAACAACAATAATAACTCATGTATTATGTCCGATTCAACAATAATATAATAATATTATAACGATTACGAACCATTACGACCGTTCCGCGCGGACCGTTCACACCATTCAAATAGCATATATACCTGCATCCGAAGAAGAGGCAAATTTTTTTCCTGGTGATATCGATTTTCTTTAAATGTGTGTAGGCCTTTAAATTGGTTTTCTAGCGAAAATTATATTATCAATTATTCACTTAAAGTGGAGAAAATGAAATCGACATAATAATAATAAAAAACTGAATTATATTATTTTAATATTTGTATCACGTGTTGGCCAATTGTTTTCTTCAGCGTTATTATATTAAATTGACAATTGTTTGGGTTTTTTGTTTTTGTTCTTTATATTTATTGAGCTTGATACAGTGATGTTTCATTTTATGTATTTTTAAAATCATAAACTTAGGTACATCGAGTTAACATCGATTTAAAAATATAATAATTAAGAAAATGTATGGTTTTGTTTTTGAAAATGAAGCAGCTGCCCACTCGTGGCGTCTACAATCAAATAGGTACACCGTATTAGCTTCGTTACAATTAAATATTAAAACATAGCAACGCTGTTTTTTTTTTTTTTAAGAATCGTCATTTTAAGTTATAACATTATTAAAATATAATAACTATAATTTTAAGACATAACATCTTACTTATCTCATTTTGACTGTCTTCGTCGTGGCAACCCAGCAATATATATTTTTTATTGAATGTAATTTCATCGCATGTGTTGATAGTTTAGTTGATTGTGACTTAGATATTATATTTTATTGTTTTTTTTTTTTTTTTATATGAATTCAAGTAATCTGCTTATTAATATTCAAATGACTTAAAACACTAAAACATCTTTGAGAACCGTGGGATCATGGATATAACTTTTTTCAAGTAGGTACCTATATTATAGGTACAAACATATCTCTTAATGCATATTTACTATCTATTTATTTAGTAAAATAGTTAACTAGAAAAAGAAAATTACGTTGTTATGCCCCGATAGTGTGATTAATCAAAACGATTTTTTACTAGTTTTCTCGATTTTATTCGTAAAATGTATTAAAATAAAAATTTTTTTCCCTGGATATTAATAACTTACAATAAAGATATACCTAGGTAAAAAAAAAAAACTCGTTAACTACATTTAAACTGAACCGTTGGGTACTTAGTTAAAATTATCATTATAAAATAAAACGTCTATAATTACATAATAGGTATATGAGCTATAAACAAAAATATCATTCATTCAAGATATTAGGCATCTACGCACAAAGTAGATGGGTGCATACCCATCGTTAACGTCACAATGACACGATTCAAATGTTGTCCATATTTTAAACAATTCTTTCTCATCATACCTTATGTGAATTTTCCTCAAAGTATTAATACTATTTTTAACTTGGTAAAATGTAAATATCTATCTCAAGACCAGATTTGTTGGTTCTTTCCAGGCTGAATATCTGGTTTCTAAACGTGAGTATATTCTAAATGTACAGTACCTAACTGCGGACAATAAATAAATATTTTAATATCAACAATCGTAACTATATTGTGTGCTTACTAGTAACTAACGGATGGGCGGACACAACGGGAGTACATTAAAGTGTTGTAAGCTTTGTTTAGACGATCGGTCCGGAACGATTTTCGCAGAGGGTATTGCATAAAATAGCAATATTATGTCCGGCGGCAACGAGTTTCGAATTTGGGCGGTCGGAGAAACGACTACGCGTCGTGTGTTATCGTTTAACCTAAAAATTATAGATTTCAAATGATTTTTGCTATCGAAATCTGGGTTGGAAAGTCACACATTCACGCGTACAATAGTCACAGTCGCAAATACGTGACCATAATTCCGGCGGCGGCGAAGAGTGAAGACTGCACTCTATATCATAGGTACAACTGACATTGGACGATTCGATCCGTCAGCCGTTATTCAATATTACAAGTCGTACCTGTGTATACGACGCATCTGCACCTCATCCAATAAATGGGCACGTGTCGATTATAATATTGCCGAGATCGATCACTGCTTGTGCAGAAGTCCGAATATAACAATAAATACGTACATATATGCGGTCGGAGGTTCGCGAGCACGCATTATATTATTATTATTATTATTATGCCATGTGCGTGTGATTTCGATTTTTAAAGAAAAAAACATTGAAAATTAAAAAAAGAAAACCTTCGAAATAGATTATTATTATTATTATTATGTAGCATTACAGTTTCCCATTCGGTATCGTCAAATCGGTATATTCTTGTAATTTTTTATCACGTCCTAATCAAATCCATTGACTGGACGTCTGCGCGGTGAGTGTTTTTGTGACACGCGTATTATACTTCTTCGGCGGGCGTTTCCGCTGACGACTGTTTACGACGCGGTTGACCACGTGATCGTAATATTATATAGGTACCCAACTAGGTATAACAGTTGTACCATTCCTCCTTGTATTGTCGTGAAAGAAAACCGTACCTACGTCCGGGACGTCCCGCTGGTCCGCTGTAAACACACGTGTCGTATAGGTATTCGAGGACGACAATGCGCTTTCCTATGTGGTATGAAAATGTAGGTATACGCTATACACTTACAATACATATTTTCAACGATTTTCGAAAAATATGTTTTTCTCGATTATTATATATTATTATTGTTTGGTTCGAGGCCGAATACCGCGAGAATAATATATAACCTACGCCTATCTAATACCTAACTGATTTTATGTGCGTATAACCTTACGAACACTCCGAGGCTCATTATTCTACCCCCGAAACGTTACAATGTGGTCTCGACGAAAAAATATGTTGCCTAACTCATCGACGCCGAATTTTCACTAAAATATGTAAATGAAAATCGTTTGCGTAATTATCCTTGTATAGTATATACCTATTTATAGACCAGTGTTGTAGTCATATTAATGTCAAATTTGGGCGTTATTTTTTGACGAGTGAGCGACCCACTTGTACCGACGGCAACGCATTCGTGGAACAGCGGTGTAGTTATAAAGGTATTTTTTTGTAAAACAATTATTGTTACCATCGGATCATCTCTGTAAACGGTTTTTTCACGGTCAGTGGTTGATGCGTCGCGATAATGATTGTAAGTGGTTTTTTTTTCGTTCGGAGATTATTGAAAAAAGAAACAAAGTCGAATCGACCGACGTCAGGGACGGATAGACAAGCGGACGAAGTTTTCCGCACACGAGTAAACCATAAGAATAGCTATCCTAGTATCCTATATTAGGTATACAATACAATATTGTAGTAACGAAATAAGTAATTTATCTGGCTGCATATTATTATAATATGGTCGTGTTGGAAACTATCTGGAACAGAGATTCTTCCACATTATTATAATATATTTTATATTTATGCGTGTGAAAACCGATTCGATAACCAATTCTGTAAATTGATGTCGTCCTTAAATCATGCGCGTGTGTGTGTGTGTTCGATCATCATTATATTATTATTATTATTATGATCGAGCGTACCTGTCACGTACCTATAATAATGCGTATCGCAAAGAGCATTCGATTTTCCAATACTAAGGACAATCGGTGAAATGAAACCGGAGTGTGTGTGCGTGTGTGTCCTATGCAGTGAATTTCCAATAAATTCGATTCCGACCATAATGAACAATGATCGTCGATGTATCGAGTTAACAGGTTTTCGCGACAGACATTTTGACGATTTCACACGACGATTATTGTGTTCGCCCGCGAGGACATCGTCGATCGAACCCGTCGCACTTTTCATTTATTTTCCACCGACCAGGAATTTCCGTTCACCGGCATGGGAGTATAGCCTATATAATATAATGCGTACTTGCCGACCAATACTGTGCGTAGTATTGAGCATATGATATACTTTAGCATAAATATTATATGTTTTTGGGCTGGATACGTGATAAAATATTTCTGACTGATTTTCGTAAGGTTTTCGCTGCCATGGTTACTTATTAACAAAAAATATTACAATTCATAGAGTTTCTTTTCATAGGAAAAAATCGTTTAGCGTGCTATGGATTTTGATGAAACCTAAAAACAACATCAAAGATCAGTGAAAACAGCTTTGCGTTTATAACTCAACATTAAAATCCAAACCTGCAGAAAATAATATGTCATACAAAATCTTCAATATATACCTAGCCAACACATATTTTAATATAATATTAAATTACAATCATTAATAATCATTTAATTACAGTACAATTAATAATGCACTGAGGAATTCGAGTGTATACAGCTGATATTATAAAATAAAAATAACGAAGACTTCTAAATGATAGTTTGGCCCACAATTAATAAAATATAATGTAGGTGCTGTGTAGTACGTCGTCGATATTCCGACTGGGAAAAATATTGATATTTCATTCGACCGACCCGAACAAAAAGAACAGATCTATTATTGTTTTTTTTTTCTAGGCCTAAACTCAGCTGCAGGCCTCCCCTTTAGCGTTACCTTTATTATGTTACCACACGGCGTACCCACATCCGATTTATATCATATTATATTTAATCGATCTACGTCTCGTTATATTATTTTATTTTATATCATCGTAACATTAATATTTTTACTCACACTATATTGGTATTGTTATTGTTAACATTGCGTTTTCGTCACGATCGTCGAATGTAGGTCATGTGGAAGAGGTGCGTGTCCAAGAACTACGTGACGTGCGCGAAGCTGGCGCTGGTGCATCTGGTGGACCGTCTGGAGAGGGCCAACGACAGCTACTCGCTAGTGTCCGGCGTCACGGTGTCCAGTCATAAGTCGGTCGGTCGGACAGAGGAAGGCGATGGAGACGTACCGGCGCAAACAGCCGCGGGTCGTGACTCGTCCGAGGCCTTTGACCGGTTGCTCGTCGACAAGTTGGGCAGGTACTTCGGCACGCTTACTCTCAACGTCAAGCTGTTGGACGACGCGACAGTGCGGTCTGTCCGGAAGTTGGGAGAGGCTGCGGCCGACGCGTCCATTCAATCGGGTACGTAGTTTCATTTTTCGTATTTTATAGGTAGAAAATTTCAAAATAATGATCGCCTTTCTTTCCTCTCTTATTTACTCCGGAATCAAGAAATTCAATTGTCCGGCATTAGAGATTCTTACAATACCTGCATGTGTATAGGTACTGGTGTGAAATTTCAAAACAGACCGCATTTATATTTTATAATTTTTCTGATATAGCAATTTTATAATAAATTACTATACACTCTTCTAGAAATGTTAGTCAATATTAAATTAAATCTAAAATACCATAAACACACAATTTATTTATATTGAACATGACCTTTTTATTTATCATAATTTTATTTACTCTGTGTGCTAAATAATGATAACTGAGTGTTGTATATTTTTATGTTTATTTTTCAGGATGTCAGGTTAAAAATAAATATTTTTTTTTTTTTTAATCTGACATACTATATTTTAATATATTTAATATATTAGTAGATCAAATTTTTTAAAAATTAATCATTTTTATTGTAGAAAAATTAAACACAAGCAAATCTACCGTTTGAAAATCATAGTATATGTTTTATTGATGATAAACAAAAAATTTAAAATTATTAAGATACCCAAGTAATAAAACGATGTAACGCAACTATGAGTGGGGGGTTTTTGTATATGCATTCCAGCCAAATACCTCTAATAAGTACCTATACCTACTCACTTAATCATTTAATCGTGGATTGATTGAATTATGAACCATGCTCACCTTTTACGGGCACAATTGCATGACACAGTAATAGCTGGTACTTAAATGGATAATAATTGAACGAAACCGTGATTCTGTTTGTACAATACATTAGGAGATTTAATACATACCTCAATCAGAGTGATTGCTTTTCCGGAAGATAACTTTGGAGTTTCTATTACGTGCAATTATATGAGCGATTATGTTTTTTTTTGCGGTTTTTGTCGAACCCGTCAAAATTTAATATCCTATTAACGAAATCTATATATACTCAGTGGAATCTTTATTATTCGTTCGAGTCGACGACTATTATACATACATTTCTCGATTGAAAAAATAGGTGTCCATCAATCAATCAATATAAATGTTTTACACACAAGTCGTTCACACATTTTTTCATTAGTTACAATCGTGCGTTCTTCGTTTGTGCAACACGATCACGAAAATTATCGAAATAAATGAATGAAGATCGACCGAAAAATTCAACGCCAAACAATTATAATTATTATTTAAAACAATAGCAACCAATTACGAACAAAAATTTCCATCGTAAATCTCAATATCTCGCTGTTTGAGCACCTCTCCGGGTCGGATAAATTAGAGAATGTACACTTTTTAAATTAGCGTATCTTCTTCCCTATCTAATCTATCTCTATACAAAATTTCACCTTAATCTATCCAGCCACTTAAGAATGCATAAAGGACAGACAAACATTCATTCATATAATATATTTATTGGTAAATTAAAAAAGTTCAATTTAAAAATTGCACGTTTACCTACCAGAGCACTACCTATAGCCCTGCTATAGGACAATAATAATCCGGTCGGACGTTGTTCGCAGGCAGGGGCAAGAAACAAAAGTACGCGCAGTCCATCCTGTTGGCCGGATGGGTGACCGGGGCCATGCTGCTGGCGCTCGGCATGAAGGCGATCGCCGTGCTCGCGGGCAAGGCGCTGATGACGGCGCTCATGTCGCTGCTCCTGTCCGGGCTA
The DNA here is from genome assembly GCA_949089665.1 of Macrosiphum euphorbiae. Lineage (NCBI taxonomy): Eukaryota > Metazoa > Arthropoda > Insecta > Hemiptera > Aphididae > Macrosiphum > Macrosiphum euphorbiae. Next base: position 1,118,666 of record CARXXK010000005.1, on the reverse strand, counting down.
GCATCTTTCCGCGGGGGTGGCGGTCACTCCGAGCCAAAGAGCACCACGTACGAGATCGTCACCAAGCCGGTGTACTCGCACTCGCACTCGACTGCGGACGACACCCACTCCGCTGGGTCCCAGAACAACCCCACGTACAGGCGGTCCATCGGTGGTGGAGCAGGTGGTAGCAGTGGCGTCTTGGGGTTGCAACACGTGCCAGCCCCGTCGTCGGCCGAGGACGCCGACCACGTCGTGTACCGCATCCACACTTCAGATAAGACGCCCATTTACATACCAATCATCGATCGCCGCTGACCACCACCCACCCAGCCGACTCGTGTTTGACTTAATATTATTATTTATTTAATTATTATTATTATCATTATTATTATTATTATTATTATTATTATATTGTCTACATACGTCGACGGCAATGCTAATTTATTCAAAATATCATATAGGTACCTAAGTATTATATGCGTCATTATTATTAATATTTATTTACCGTTTGTCCATTTTTATTTATACATTATTATTATATCATGATTCTATGCTGTTTTGTGTTAATTTATATTTACACGCTACACCTATTATGTCAGGAAGAATACAAAATGAATGGTTTTTTTTAATTTTATACTTTTTTTAAAAGTGATAATCGTGAGTAGTACATTTTTCATAAAAAAAAAATATTTTTTTTAAAAAATCTTCATTCATCATCTTTAATCAAGTGATTTTTAAGGTGATTTGTACATTATAGTCTCTGAATAGTTAAATTGTATAATATGGTATATTATACTATGGAAACCATGTAAGATACAAAACATTGTATGAAATACCTATTTGATTATTCTTGATTGCCTATTATCTATATTTTTCTTTACTTAATATGTCCAGATTAAAATTAATAAAATAATTATACCTTTGTCGTAAATATTACAATAATACATATAGGGTTCATTATTGTTAGGTAGGTAGCTGGGTAGGTAAGTAAAAAACGACTATAAAAATAGAAAATATTTAGTTTATTTAAAAAAAAAAATCATGTATTCTAATAAGCAAGTTTAAAAACGGTATATGATTACTATCGATTTCAATAAACTAAATTATCGGAACTTCAAAAACAATTATTTAAGTTTGAAAAACACAAACAATAATAGATTTTGAAACAATAAAATCTTTTTTCGTATAAATGATATCAAAAAAATAAAACGATATTGCACAGCCAAAGTCATCTTTTTTATGTGGTGAAAATTTAATGTCTTAGTTATGACTGTATCTTTCTCAGTTCTTTCCCACGCAAAACAGTATTCGCTATGATGTACGTTTGTAAGACGGAGACAACTCATTCGGGTGTAGTGTTCTCCATTTTTAACGGATATCATCGGAAATAATGGTCCAAAATGTCAGTTAAAACTTTCCAGGACATACGTTTTTCTAAACGATCCCGACGATTCAAAGTAAGTACCTAAATTATTTTATTAAAATGTTATATATTTAAATTTTAAAGTGAATTATGGATCAATATGATTTTATGAACTGTATGCTCATCCTATTTGTATGCTTAAGTTATACATAGATTTTAATTCTGATTTTTCAATACATTAATTGAACTCTGAAGATCATATTTTCACATAGGTGTACTTAAGTAGTATGAAAAATATCATAAGTATAAAATATGAACTTTAGGTAGGTACACTTAAAAATTCTGACAGTAAGAATTTGAATACATTTTGTACTAAAAGTTAAAATGTAGGTTAGCATGCTTAAAAATCATCCTTTATATTTTTGACATTTTTGGAATGTAAGCAAAACTAGTGAAGTACTTGTTTAACGTTTTTGACGTATAAACAAAACCTTTATTTAGATAAATTGAATATAAGACTATGAGAGGTCGAACATTTTAATTTTATATAAATAGGATGGAAATACAGTCAAAATATTTTTTTAATTATATCGTGTCCAGATAATATTTTTATAATTAATATTTAGTTATAATTACAAGTATTCTACGGTTATTAAATTTTGAATTACAACTACTGCTTAAGCTAGCTAACTTTTAGCAAGGATTACCGCTCAAATTATTAGTAATTGAACAAATTTAATTAAAATATCTAAAACGAATACCGAATACATATATTATCCTCCTAAAAATAAATGTTCTATAATACATGATAGTTGATGGTCCTGACTCATTATGCCAATTAACCTGTCTGGAATCCCAGTGGGACAGGCCGTCCCCGACTCCACATTCATCGATATTTATATCGTTACCATATTATTTTTCGATATGGTTTTTGTCTTACTTATAATAAACGTATAATAACGAATTATTTATTTCAAAATCATTAAAAACAAAAAAGGCATACTATAGTACTTAAAATAAGACTATTGATTACGTTAATAACGTTTATAAAGTTAAATAATGCAATAAAATATTTAACACGTTCACGATCACAATATTGTCCAGGATATTGTCCACGACTAATACCATATTGTGATGTACCTATATTGCCTATTTAATGCGCCTTGTTACATATTATATAATTTAAATATCAGATACAACCTAGAATTTGATTTTATTCATCGTAAGGTGAAATTATTTAGTTTATGACATGTATATTATAAGCACAATATATTGTGTTCACCAAAACATTGACTTTTACATTTTGAGATATTCCGACTGTTCCCATCCGACGAAATAATGATAACCATATTATTTTAACGAATCATACAGAATAATATCAAAACAATTTTTTATTCACGTTTATATTATAATATTTCTTTCATAATATAGTTTATACATAATAAAAACCTAATTTAAACATTTCCATGGAATATTAGGAGTGTATGAGCCAGCTATGATACTTTGAAATAATTATTGAGTAGACCGTCCTGTTGTTACAATAGTTATAATTACATATTTCAATAATTTCATATCAAATAATTTAATCGTAAAAATATATAATAACAATGCATGTTGTTAAAATCAATATTTAAACATAATTAATGTATTAGAGTTGCAGTGTATAAACATACAGATGATCAAAAATTCGTTATGTATAAGACGTGTCTGGTATTTTTTGAGATTTACACAAGAACATAAAATAAATAGGAAAATTGCTTAAAATGTATTGATTTTATACGTTCCACAAATTGTGATGGCGTCTTAGTTCAGACCAGCTATAAACAAAACGTAATTTTGAGAGTGCAAGAAACGGAATTTTCAAAAAATATTAAGAGCCACATTTGGTACAACAATATTAATCAAGTCTTAATAACACAACAGTCGTTTACCTACTTTATAAAACTTAAATAATAATAATAATATAATAATACTCAATACGTATCGATCAGTCGTGTTATAATATATTGTGTGGAATCGATTATGAAGTAATACCGTGTCGGGTCCTCCGATTGATTGGACGTACGTCATAAACATAAATTATCATAATAAAAAAAACGGTTGCGATAATTTACTGCAAAAACTCACGGAACCATAATTACATTGTGGTTATAATATATTCGAACAAAGTGGTCGATGATGTTTATAATAATATCATAATATAATTTTTTCGTGACATTTAAACGATATTTGAGCATAATATTAATACACAGTCCGTCGTCGACGTAGTTTCGGCGTCTCTATTCTCCCTGTCTGGTGATGAATTCTAATTTCTTCTTATTGGCCGGCAAAAAGTATTGGTTCATGTGCACGTTATTGGCGTACTGTCCGTTGACGTTTCCTTTCGGCAGGTAATTGGCCACGACGATTATCCGACCAGACCGGCTGCACGCTTTTCCGACGCCCAACTCTTTTGTGTTCGCCCACACGAGCTGCGTGAAAGGACCTACACAATATATATATATATATATATATATATTGTAATATTACATACTGTGAAACCTCCCCTAACGGACACCTCCGAATAGCGGACAAAGTGTCGGCGACCCAGAGTGTCCGGGATTTAGAGGTTTCGTAGTATGTATATATTATGGTGGTGTTATTTTTTTTGTCATTTAAATTACAGTAATTATTAATACGTTCGTGGTTAGAAAACAAATTAGGTATAGGTACCGCACAGAGAATCGCGGCGTTGATTTACCCGAATTTATGTTGGCCGAGTACATTTTCGGATTTTTTCTCGGCTTGTAAACTCTCGAAGACGAATACCATTCTCGGACCACGTCCTTTCCTGCGGCTCAATTAATATAGAAACAGTGTTAAAAAAAATCATTTATTTCGCTCTGGTCGTAACTATATGATATTATAATGACGTGTTGCGACAAAAATGTTTACCTTCGATTTCGGTGTTCGTCGGTTTTCTGCAAAACAGATTTTGTCCGTAATTGATTTTGTTCTGATAAGCGAACGTCTCCGTGTGAGCCAAATGATTAGCCCAATTCTGCGCTTCTTCGCATAACTATAATAACATAAAAGGCGTTATTATAGAAGTTTCTACAATGTAAATGTTTATTATTTTCTGGACGTCACAGCAAAATAATTACTATGAATTATGTCGCAAAATATGTACGTAGACTATTCTCAACAACTATAATCTTATAATCCTAAATTTATAATCCATACTTAATTATGCGTCAATCAACATTAATTATCAAAGTCTCTAGAAATACCGAACCACTGTATTGTGAGATGTAATGACTATACATAAGTATATAGTCTTTGAAAATTTCATGAAATTTAAAAAAATTAAATATTACAGTATTTTAATAAATTTAGTTTTATTTTTAAATAAGTTTTATAATTACATATAACTGTCATAAATTACCTTCATAATTGTATGGTACTTATATGTATACCTTTGGTATTATACATTTAAAATGGTATGCAAAATGTTTAAATATTTTAATGTTTAAATGATAAAAGTAGTGATATTATACATGTATATTGTATACCTACTGAATTCTCACATGAGAATTTAGATCATTGAACATTATGTTAAAAAAAATAAATAAATTGTGTTTTTATTTGTGTTAAAAGAAATTTCAATGTTTCACATTTTTGTGAAATATTTCAAATGAAATTTTTCATACTTCAAACACTACTTATATATATTCTGCAGGGGGTATTAACTACTGGATTCCCACAGTGATTTCTATAGTATTATTATTATATAATTTGCACGTCGTCTACAAATCCAGTAGGTATCGTTATTTACACCACGTTTTTATTTCGACTCACGGCTGTAGGGCGTATCCGAGTCAAAAACCGTCGTGCGTGTGAAGTTAAATCACGTTTAAGCGAATTAAATTATAACAAAACGGACTTTCACGAAACGAGACAGAAGTTCAAAATACGCTTACATTTAAATAATAATATATCATAATATTTTGATAATAACAGTTATAAATATAAAATCACCGAACACGATTGTAAAGCCGAGATGGATAACAATTTAAATTGCATATTTAGTTCTAAATTTTGATTGAGTAATGCTATTCTTACATTATTTTTAATTTAATAAAGTACCTATATATAATATTTTGTTTTCATGTTTTTGTTTTTTATGAGTGTTAATTTTCATATTATTATGATATATTTAATTATGATTCAACACACAGAAATAACGTTTTTAGTTTAGGGACAAATTGCTGTATTTAATAACAGTATAACACTGAACTGGAATAACAATTAATATTTTTGTTGATTAAAATTAATATCAAACAAAATATTATATAGCTCTATTAGTAAACTTTATGAAATGGAAATAAAACCAATCAAGAAAAAAATGTAACTTTTGATGTAAACCATAAAACTGAGTATGATGCCTAATACTACTACTAAAGGGACGAAGCGTACGAAAAAGTTATTTTTCTTGTTCTACTTAATGAATCATAGCAAAATATTGTATATTTTATATTTTAATATTTATAATACAATATATTATTAGATTTTAAAATACTTTTAGTATCCGACTGAGTGTCGTAGGCAGAAAATCACGTTACTATAATTTTTGTTTGTAAAAATTGACATTAATTATTTGGTACCTAATCTATATATATAAGAATCTAACTTGATTTTGGACCCTCATAAAAATAATAATAATAATTAACTTATCACCAATTGTTTTCATATATTCACCAATCACCGATAACGATGTCTGTTTTTTTTTTATTTTGTTTATTTTATAATCGTTGACCTATAATAATGTTCAAAGGGAATAAAAAAAATTAATAAATAATGTTTTAATACGCATGCGCGCCCCCTTATTTATTCGATCGATGAGATCGACATCTCTAACTCCAATCGTTCAGTCGTTTGTCGTATAGCATTACTAACAGATCTAAATTTTTTTCTCAAGTGTTAATTAAATATATTATTTCAATAATTTCTAATAATAATTATTATTATGAGTAATAAGAGGTGCATCGTTTTCCATTGTGAAAATCGTTCAAATTGCATTCAGGCAATTTCATCGTATGCAATTCCAAATGGGGTAGAGAGGTATTTAATAACACCTAATACTTAATAATTGTAATTAATAATTCTATAAAGTGTACCCACCTAATGATTTAAATATTTATAGGTTAATACAATGGCTTAGTAGTTTCAACAGGACCGATTTAATGGAACGCGAAAACAATATTCGTACGAATAATAAAAACTTTAGAGTGTACAATTGTCACTTTGAAACCAATATGTTTTTTACTACACAGCGTAAGAGGTTAAGACCAAATGCTGAACCCACATTATTTGGTATATGGTAGGTATATATACATTATTAAATAATATATCTGTTTATTATACTTCGCCTGTGTTTCACTACTATTTATTATTATAAATGCATATACTTTAGGTGATATACCGTTCAAGTGGGTAAAATTCCGGTCTGCCTATTTATACCAACCTAAGCATCCATATTATGACGACGATGATGTTTGTATCGGTGTAATGGATGTAATTTATCAATATTGCAATGCAATGAAATTCAAAGGTAGTTTATTAGTGTAACCTCATTTGGAGCGGCAGAAACCATTGTCGAAAATTATATGCCTACATTTAAAATAAGAGGTCAAGTGTATAATTTAGCCGGGTCGTTGATGCCTTTACCAAATACAAATCATAAATATTTACAAGTTTATTTTATGGATGACGAAGAGGAACAAATTGATGCGCGAATGGGTATTTGCAGTGGATTGAATAAAGGTAATTGTATTGTATAATATATTTGTTATTTAAAACGTTTTAATTTATATATTTATACATTTAGATATTATAAGAGATTTGCAATTATTGTTACATAATATCAATCCTTTAATTACGAAGTTCAAAACTGCATTGGATGCCCACTGATCAATACCGATTAGTCTTAAATGCAAATATGGTTCCTCAAGGTCAAAATAGAGGTAGAATTAATGCACCATCTCAACTCTCAAGTAGAAATGGCTGTAGTAATGATTGGAGAAGAATATGGAAATCGCGATATAATTTTATCTAGAAAAGACGAAAAGTTACAACGAATAAGTGAAACTCATATTCCTTTTAAAGTGTATACACTGTACATTTTTTCTTAATTTTTATTTATGTGTTTTTAAGGTCTTATGATTCTCTAGAATATCCACTGATATTTCTACACGGTGAAGATGGTTATGCTATTGATATTTTGTAATTTAATGTCAATTTAAATTAGTACAATAGTCATAAAACTGTTTCTTCAAAACAGTTTTATGCTTATAGACTGATGGTGAGGCATCATATCTACAATCATTTACATAATTATAGAAAACTTATTATAAATATTGGGTAAGTAAACAATATTTTTTCAACTTAATCAAAAACATGAATAAGCATTATAATAATACAAAAAAAATGTAATTTTTTTTAAAGGTTGATATGTATGCCAAAATAGAATTAGAACGGCTTTTATTTATACGGAATAATCAATCAAAATTAAGATCGGAAGATAATATTCATTTACGTGATGCTATAGAAAGTGATTGTCACGTGAATGACATTGGACAACTTTTTATTTTACCTTCTTCATTTACAGGTGGTCCAAGGTAATAAAATATTTTGTATCTTATAACTTAAAAATGCTACGAAAAATGTACTGTAATATCCATTTCAACAATCTAAAATATTGTACATACTATTAATTATTAGATACATGTACGAAAAAAGGACGACATGACTTACGTTCGTAATTTTGGGACTCCAAATTTGTTCATTACATTTACATTTAATCCAAATTGGATGGAAATAAAAAGAGAACTCAAACATCTACTAAAATTTTATGAATTGAAATATGAATATGAAAAAATCAATAATTTTAATCGAAACTTCGACTGGTTGCCATTTAGTCAGTTTTGATTTTAGAACTATGGTAAAAAGGATCAAATCGACTTTAAAAAAATCGGTCTATCCGAATTTGGTATTCAAAACACCTGTTGCCATTTAAACAAATGTAAGTTGTATTGCGCATGCGCACACGGAAAGATCTAAAAATGTAAAAATCATCAAGAAATGTGTATTTATGTATTCCCTATCCCCTCCCGAAGACCACATATTAATCCGATGTCACTGGACAGAATTATTTAGTGTTATCTTTAGAAGGAATCACACTGTATGTATTATTGTTATTAATTATTATGATTATTAATAATTTATTTATTTGTGTGCACTTGTATTTTTCCATTTAAAATATATATATTATACATTGAACAAATAATTTATTGTTACATTTTTTTCTACCTTATCTCTATTCTATAATAAAAAGAATAAAATTTACCACTCCAGTGGTTGAATTCTAAATGTAGGAAATATAATTTTCAGAAATTAGCAATAACAATAACTACAATATGTAATTATATTGTATTATTTGTATAGCCAAAAAATAGTCTTATGTTTTTAAATTAAATTATAAAAAAATAATTTCTTCCGGAGGAAGATCGGGCAGCTAGTTGTTAATTAATAAGTTAATAAAAGTGAATTAGAAGATTTATAATGTTATCAACCGTATAGATTGCAAATTGTAATTTACCATATTATTGAAGTCCGAAATTAAGTAAAAAATAGTATTATATATGTGTTTTAATCGTTTCTATATAGTTACGTTGACGGACCTCTACCCCCACATTTGACTTACGTGTGGACTCAATACCAACTCTGTCGACCTATGAAAATGCCTGTAGAAGTTGTGCCAAAACAAACAGTTTTTGACAAAATCGCTGGGCGTCCAGTAGTTGACGAACTTGTGGTCCCTGTTGCTCCGGATCTTGTTTCCGAGTACCTGCACAAAATTAAAACAATTAATGTACTGTAATGTACTTACATCTTAAGTAGGTAATCATTTACTTGTTCCCATCACCATACAATAGTATATAGGTACCTAGGTATATACGCTTCAGTGCTAAGAATAATAATAAAAAAATACGAGCAAGCAGAAGGTTTTCAATGATGGCCCGGGGAGGGACTGGGATTAAAAATAGTCCTGGAGAAACACAAAATTCGGCCCAATTTTGAGCTATTAATAAAATATTTATGAGTTATCTGACCAAATTACTTCGAGCAGCCCAAAAAACAGCCTAGGCGGTGATCGCTTACCCGCCGCCCTAGTCAGTCCGCCCCCGACGATAGAGTATTCGCGGGGAGGTATATCTTACTCGTTAATTTATGTTATAGGTTTACACTGAGGTACCCACCAGGTTTGTTTACAGTGATTGCTTTCGGTCATGAACACTACTGCGCCCTTAAAGTCAGAGTTTATAATATATTACGATAATAATAATAATTATATTATATTATACGATGATAATAATACTCCGAGTATATATATAAATACACGTAGGTATAGGTAGTTTTAATCACCGAGGACCTTATACGCCGCGAGTGATTTATGTGCAGACGGTGTGGCGCCACCACCCTCACCTCGATCCACTACCACCCCGTAACAGCTGAATAATAATATTAAAGATAAGGAGATTATACAGAAAACAGATAAGGACGGACGTCAAGCCGATAACATTGAGGCACGCCATGCCGACCAGTCGTTCATCGTCGGTTGGACGGCCTGGACACCATGCTAAAAGGAAAAACCCTAATCGCCTTTGGCGCAGTATAGTACAATACTACAATGTAATATTATAAAATGTAAGCATGAGAGCGCAGAGGGGTTGATATAAAATCGGAAAGCACTCTAAAAGTAGTAGGGTATTCGTGGTTACTAGTCAGGTTAACCCCCTGCGATGATCGTCGTCCATCTATATTCTATATCGTCCTATATTATACAGATACAATTTAATGCATATTATAATATCATTATCATAAAATGTGATCGACAAACACGCCTTTTACGGTTAGTTTAAAACGAAAATCCAAAAACCAGCAGTGCCTGCGATAAACAACAATCGATGAAGTTATTAGCTGACTATAGGTATAATATTAATATTATGTAATATGTATAGAGTTAGCATCTCTCTAAATGAGTAGATTTGTTGCCTTCAAAGTTTAACTTTTCGTCGTTAGTAAATAGTGAGCATTGTTTTTGACGAGTTACTTTTTTTTACATTTAATTAACAAGTAAGTTAGGTATTAAAAACGTACGTTTCTTTACGTTTAATGTATTTCAATAATTTTTAGTTACACGTTTCGCCTTTAACATAATTTTATAGTTTTGCGCATTGAACTGTTTACTAATACTAATATTATTAACTCTAAACGTACGACGATGACCATTATGGTATTTATTTATGAGCCCTAAAAAGGCAGGCGCATCCACGGCGCATAATATTATGCTTCGGGTACCTATGCTATATAATACAAACAGATGGCTCCTCATCGGCGCAGTCGAGAGACCTTGAATTCGGAATCCATCGCATTTATTTTACGGCCAATGAAAAAGTCGGCAATCATAACAACAAAATACCTTACAATAAACATAATATAATATATAACACGTACCTATTATAATAATATTATATTAATATAATATTATACTTTCCGTTTGAGCACGCGATCCCGAAGCACTGCACTGCACGAGCTCGAGCGCGTGGGCCATAACAATATCATAGCAGTCGCGTCGTGTTAATTTTTCGTTGTTTTTTTCTTATCTAAAACTACTTTGTAACACAACGGTGTTTGTATTATTATTAGTGTGCTGTTTATACAAGACAGTTTTTTACATTTTATTTTTTATACTCAAATCGATCGTCTGTTATTTCGAAATAATATTTATTGCACTAGCGACGCTTCGTTTCAATGTATTTTATTTTTTTTTGTTTCCAGTCACTTTTAATGACGTTTATCTATACCTACCTACCACTGCTATACCGCGTTTTTATTATTTCTCAACGTATTATAAAACCGCTACCGAATTTCTTTTGTTCGCCCGTATTTTCCATTTACGACGATTCTCGTAAACGATTTTCTCACGGAAATTTTTACGTGTTTCTAATGTTTCTATACAATATTGTATATCATACATTTTTATAGTCTTGCTTTTCGGTAACTACAACATTTCAAGCTCAGGCGTAAAACCAGCTTAAATCGCTGCCTGGGAACCTTAATAATATTATATCCTATCGAATTATCACGGCATTTTATTGGGTATTATGAATAAAATATTCCATACGTTTAGAATCCAATAACCTAAACTCTTTAGATTTGTCGGTTTTCACTGAATACACTTTATGCCGAACTTGCGTGTAACCTATCGCCAACAAACTTAATCTTATTTAATGGCGAAACCACCCACTTAATGTCAACTAAAAATCCTTAGGTGGTTCTTACAATCGATTCACGCTCAAATGACTTTACTTCGTTTTAAAATCTCTTCTCGCTCAATCCATCTAAACGCTCCATTTCACATACATAAATTCTCCAACAATTACATATCAAACTATAAAATAAAATAAAATGTCAAACATTTTTTTTTCAAACGATTTTCATAGGTATAAACCAATAAAGTTATGTTTTTAGATTTTTAGAACGTTCATTAGAAATTGATCACATAGAAGTGGACAAATAATTAATAATTATATCTACTAACATTTAATGTATCTACTCTTGAATATTATTATATATTTTAGTAATTTCATTAAATATTAAGACGAGCTCATTGGTATAATAGGAGTATGAAAAATTCATCACCCTGTATAATATTATGACGCATGTTTATAAAATATATATCATACTATGTACATGACATTGAAACGTTTTAATTTACCTATGTGGTCGTCATGCGATAGCAATGTAAATAAAAACGCTTCTTATTTTTACCATTGCATGACCAAAGTATAGATTTTAGGCAAACTTTTTAGAAACGATTTCGTGAGTCGTTAAACCAGCAGCTATTATTTTGGTTTCCGGTGTAAGAATATTCAAAATAAATTATCACCCCATACGAATCTCGGTTTTTTTAAATAAATATACCCATATACTATTTATTAAAATATATTCAAGCAACTAAAGCTTAAGCCTATAAAAATAATCAATTAACATCGAGGTATGCTTACGATAAAAACAATATTGTTCGTTTTTATTAATTTATGGCTCATGATGGATTTGTTCAATTTGAGCGTATTAATATATAATTAGTAACGTAGTGTAGTGTAAGTTATACATTTTAAGCAAAACGTCCTTTTTGAGTGTCTGGGTCAAATGCAAATAAAAGTAATACATTTTTGATATATTTGGCTGAATATAATATTGTAACCATCATCAGTGATGAAATTTCTATGAAAAAACTGGCGGTGGTGAACACGTTGAGAAAATTTACCTCCCACTGCAAAATTTAATAAACACATACTTAATAATGGCTTTATTATGCACTTACATTTTTGTAATTACAAATGCGATAAATTATGATAGCGCCAAAATCAAAACCTGGGGTGCTGAATAATCACAACCCTTACAATTACACCTACCATGTTTAATGACTATGATAATGTTGTATTTTATATTTAAAATATTTAGGTACATTCTTTCAGTATAATAAAAATAAAAGGAATAGTTGCATAGTTGTGCTGCGGTTTATATTCAATTTAATATAGCTACCACATAAGTTATTACTTAGTTAATGTGGACGTTCGTGGTTTATAAAAATTGCATATTTACCCATTCTAGTATGAAAACTTGATATTATCTAATAAATTATATTAAAATCGTTCAATCGAGCATACTTTTATGTTCTAATGTACAACAATGTCTCAGATTTTAAATAATTCTGAACGCATGAATACATTTTTACTGACCATAATATCGTCTTCTCCGCATAATTAAGCATAGTATGACGTATGGCACATCGTAACTTGCAATGTGACGTGCACAAAAGCACTTCCTACTTGCCACAGACTACTTACTCTGCCATCTATCTCGCTTACCTTTTGCATTATCCTCGGCAACTGGTCCATCGTTACCTTGGTTCGGGTCTGCGGTGCCGAAGACGTTTGGTAACCAGTCGCGGTCCACGGCTTGATGGCCTCACAAGTCTGCACCAGACACCGGATGTACCTGACCGTTTCCGCGTTCTCCCTACGTCTGTCCGGCGTCCAGTAGCGTCCGTTGTGCGCGACCGGCGACGGCCCTGTGGTCCTGATCGGCCGCAGCCGCAGTCCATCCATTGCCAACATTTTCCGTCCAACGTCTACCAAGGCGGCCGAGTATCCGGCATCGGAAGGTGAACCGGAACTGTCGCCGCTGCCACCCCCACCAGCCGCCCCTCGAATGTTCATTGTGAATAAAAAGGTCTCTCATGCGCCCATGATCGTTTCCGTTGTCAGCATGGTCTGAAAACGTGAATAAGTCGGTAAACCAAAAAAAAAAAATCGTCGATTACAATTTATTACTGTTTACGGAAAGTGAGCAGTTTAATGTATCAACAAATTAATCGATTTTTTTATGTTTCATATTGGTAAAAATAAATGTTTGATGTAATTTAAAGTCTTTAATTTAGTATTTTGAACCGTTGTGTATAGTATAGAATATACAAACTTCGAATATTGGTTTTAATTATTTACCAAGAATATTAATGTTTAGATGATTGGATTATTGTAGTGAAAAAAATTTCAACACAGATATCGCGTGTACCAGTGTTGCGTGTCCCGTGAATTTTACGAAAAATCTCTAGGACATAAAACACTTAAAATAATGATGAATTAAAATATTGTATTTCTTTAAATTTTTGCATTACAACTTAATATAAATGAAAAATGTTGTATGTGTAAAAATATGTTTTTAACTTACCGGATAACCCAGCGTTTTTGTGAAAATAAAATCAACAGTACTATAATATTGTTTTTAAACAATACATAACCGAGCTGGTATGTCAAATCGATTTCCTCTTGATGAGTTCTTACAGCAAATTCACGTCATCAAGACGGTGAGGAAACAGGCAGCCAATGTTCCTCACGAGTCTATAAATTGTATCGTTGCGCCGTTTTAATTTTTAAACATTAATCGACAAAAATGAACTTTCCATTGCGTGTCGTTATATTATGATAACAATAATTAAAATAATAATAATCACTAGAAATAATCGACGAGGATAATATCGATAAAATATTATAAATTATTATTTTACTATAATTATTATAATATACCTACTTAGATATTGTTATCAGATATCATCCACACCACCTGTCACAGCTTGTCCCGCGTTCAACATTATGGCACGCCAACGAAAGTATGATAAATAATAATAGCTTATAGCTTCGAGGGATAAATATTACTTTTAATACGTTGTATTGTTTGAAATATTTAAATGTGAAAAAAATTGTTTAAAATAAAAAAAATTATAATTTAATATCATCATTCGAACGAATGCGACGACGAGGCGTAGAAATAGTTTGATGACGTAGACGATTTATTCCTCAAGTCGGTTTGAGCGTGAGAATTACCGTTTTGGTATTGCGCATAGTAAAAAGGTATAACAATATCGCGACATCGGAAGAAAAAATTTTAATGCCTAATGGAAAAAATTCCACAAGTCTGATTGAAAACTACAACTGTTTTGAGTAGAATATAATTAATTAAATAATAATATCGCTCCTTTCGGTGCAGTCAACACACGACTGACCGCGATGTGTTGCCGCCGTGCGCCGCGTGGGGCGAATGAGCGAGTGAGCCGATTGCGACTGCGGCGATAGTGCAAGTTGTAAAATAATAATAGTATTGCGCCCGTCGCGTTTCGAAAAAACGGTCGGCATCGAAGAGCACTACCCCCCCCCCCCCACAGGAGGGGCGGTAAAAGGGTTAAACCTCACGTGTTTATCCTCAACCGACACAGCGGTAATGTAAGTACGTTAAATTATTACATAACCCAAAGTACAATACACAAGAATATCGTTATAACATATTATATTATTATTATGTTCTTACGTGACTGCGTTCGGACGTATATTTTTACTAATCAACATAATAATGTACATCAGTGTGTACTGAACTAAAGTATAAAATATGTGAAGTTATTTGGTATTATTTATTACGAAATTTCCATTATGTCGTAGGTTTTTTTTATCAGATTTATCGTAAAAAGACAAATAACAATAAAAAAAAAAAACTTATATAATTCAATTGTATTTTTCTTTTTATTGTTTTTTTTTTCTTCATAAGTTCGACGCATTACGGTTTTATTCCTATTCATATGTGCACGTTCGTGCACAATCCATATTAAAGTAATATATTATTACATATTTTCTGTCGTTATTTGCTGTTGACTTGATATACTATCTAGTACCTATACTGACTTGATATTAGAGTTCAAGTATACGAGTACTTTATACTTTATAGTTGCATACGAGTAGCAAAACGAAATATACTTTATAAAAAAATTCAACATCTTTGATTTACGAAACGTTTAGATTTAAAATATTCTCTAAGACGTTATAAACCAGATCCGATCTTTCTTTATTATTTAGGTACCCTAATATTTCAAATCACTGAATCAGAAGAAAAATCAAATTATAAATTTAAATATTAACCATTAACCAAGCACACAGCATTCAAAATTCATATTTTTCAAACATTTATTTTCACTTGGTAAGTGCACGAGTAAAAGAGAATAATAAAGTCATTTTTTCCAGGAAACAAAAAAATGTCTCATTTTCCACAGATAATTAACTTAAGATTAGCAAGACAATTTTTTTCTACGTAACAGAGAGGTAATAAAAAAAAATGGAAAAATTAACTTATTTCCCATTACCCACGCTCGTTACATTGATTTTTTCCCAAAGACTTTTATATAGTATTAACATGATATAAAATATAATCATGATATTGGAAGGACATATTATTTTTACCGAAAATTTGACATATTTTCTTTCGTTACAGCTCCCTTCAAGAATTTTAAAAATACAATAAGCTAAATTATTATTACATTAATTTAAGTTGTTAGTTATATGAAAATTGTTTTTATCGAAATCAAATTAAATTCAATTGCAGGTAAAAAGTAACAAAGTATTTAGTAGGTTGCTGGTAGGTATGCATTACTATTCACATAATACCGCAATAGTGCAATTTTCTAATATTAATATATAGATGCTATATTATTATGAAAAAGTTATACAATTACTTTTTTCAGTGATTGATTAAACTATTCAATTACTTTGTTCAGTGTATTGATTAAATGAAATGCAATTACTTTTTTCAGTGTATTCAGTATTGATTAAAGTAATTCAGTTACATTGAATCACTTGTCCAAAAATATTTTAGCTATGATCAATATTTTGTAAGTAAAATAACTACAATTTAAATATAGGTACTATGTGAGGGAAGTGAGAACACTCCGACAAAAATCCATTCTTCTGCTCATCATCATATGACATCCTGCAATAATAGTGGAACTCGTCTCGATGGCAGATTTTCAAGTGGAGAATTGGCAAGTTCTTTTGCTGGACAGAATATATTATAATAATCCATAATTCGTTTTTGTTTAATAATATCGTGTTTTATTATAATATTATATTATTATTATGCAGTGAAAATGATCGATTATAATTATACATTTTTTTTAATAAGTATAAATATCATAATATAATAATTAGTAATATACATCTTATATTATGTCTTGTACATAAGACGTAATAAGCTAAAAAAAAAATAATAAACTAAGTAGGTGTGTGCGGTACCTCCGTCATTTCAGATTTATAATACCTAATGTCATAATAATTGTATCTATATATATTTATGCTATTTATAATATTATAATCTTAACATAACAAGTACAACTCTAAATTAACACCTAACTCACTAAAACTTACAGTATTATAAATAGCCATTATATAAAAAATATTATATGGTTATTGTACATTTGAAACAATGTTACTTATTCTCAATACAAAATACATTAACGTTTCGTCTTCCTCATAATATTTTAACAAACAATAATTTTATTGTAACCGTTTTTAAAACTATTTTATTGTGTACACACTACACATTACACACAACTGAATTTGAAAAAAAACTTAAAATAAAATATTTTAATTTATTCACACAAATTGCAGAAATTATAACAGAGAAAAAAGGTTCTTACAACAAAGGTCAAGTATAAAGTAGGTACATTCCAAACAACTTTTACACTTCAAAATTTAAAATCTTATAGTAATATTAAATTATACAATTTAATCAATCAATCTGATTGCACCCCTACATTTAGAACGATCCCAGCTGGTCTGCCAAAATTATTTTAATTGTACCTTGAATATAACACCAATGTACATATTATCTTATAAAATATTTGATGGTATAATTATATCTAATTAATTAAAGTTAATTTTTATATTTTTATCACTTATTACAAGGAGTTTATTTTTTTTTTTTTATTACTTCAATGCTTCAATATGAATCTATTATCATAGAACTCTGATGAATATTTTTTCTAAGGTAAATGTAATTTTATTTAACAGAAATATTATTAGCTATTGAGAGGACAGTGTGAAATAATATCTAAAAGTCGAATCAAATGTATTGGACTTATCATTATTTTTTTTTATCGCAACAACCTTTTTCGTCATAAATATTGCTTTCCATGTGGGTATATTATTTAAATAATTTTTGTATTGTTAAATAATTTAATACAGTTATTGGAAGTTGATGCGTTTAATATCATAGACATGATTAAAAAGGGGACATCATTTTTAAATTTTTTAAATAGCCGGACAACAAGTAAAAATGGCCTGTTTAAAATCTCGCGTCACCAATAGAAAGTTAAACTAAGCTCCCAAACCTGACGAATTTTTTATTAACTGCCAACTGCGTTATAACTAAACATAACCTATTATATATATAAAATATAATATATTCAATTTGATCTTAAACGTTATGAGTTAAAATTTAGGTTATTTCGCTGACTCAGTTCAAAAATATACCAGGTAGGTACCTAGTTATTGTACGGTTATATTATTTTAACGAACGATGTATAAATATCTTTCGGAACCCCGCCACGACCTTATTGTTCTTTTCACCGGAGTAATGGAAAAGAGCATTAACGTTTTCTGAAAACATAAATCTTAATTGACGTAATTTTTTAAACGTGAATTAATAATTACCTACTAAAACAATTGCAACGTTTATTGCAATATTATTATTTTACTATGAAATTTCGTATTTGTGGCGAGTTGTACAATTGTGCGGAAATTGATGATTTTTACAAAACTATAATAGCTTATGTTCTAATAGGTACTTCTAGTATATTGACATATTATAGGTATTGTAACATTATAATAATTTAATTGTTTAATTGGGTTATTAATAATATTATTGTAATAGTAAATTTGACCCATGCCGTGCTGATTCAGTTATTGGAGATGTGCGACAAAAATATTAAGACCTAATGCACAATTTCCAATGTCAGCCGTTTAATATCATTCATAGATTTTTTTTTGGTGGAAGTACACTCTCGAAACCGATGGCGATGCCGCTAAATCCGTTATAATTATCGCATATCAACATCGATGGTCGGAATGAGTATAAAAACCGTGTCGCTAAATAAAGTTAATTCTTTGATATCATAACGTAACGCTACAGGTGAAGTTTTTCAAGCCCTCCGTATAATATTGTATGTATATAAAGAGTATATACCTATTACCTATACTGGGTTTGCGATTGTAAAAAATCTCGTCATACGTTATTTAGAATTAAAACAGTATACGACTTTTGGTGTTTATACTTTATACTATTATCGTGTGGCACTGTAGGTTGGCCTCAGTCACTATTGTGTCCTGAGGTCAAGCATTAGCCAGTGTCGCTAGTTCCCGGATGGGTGACCACCCAGGTTTTAGTGACAAATTCTCGCCACACATACCACGTGTTCCGTACCAACTATACCCTCTTGCAGAAAAATAACAAGCTAATAACCATGCAGTCGGTGCCTTAAAACATTTTAATAAAAATAAAAATATTATTGTTATTTAAATTCAAAACGTTATACGCCTTTTGAGTTTGTCGTTGTTTAGGAATAAAACGTTTTAGATATTTTAAGCTTAACACTTTTTACAAAAAACGTACACAGAGTAATTGTGATGTGGGACAACGAGTGTCGGTTATTCATTTTTTTTATAAGAGGAAAATGATTTAAAGCCCACAGTGAATTTTATTTATTAACGTTTTCATCTCAAATTGTATTATTCGTCTAAAAAAGACAATTTTAAGCTTTTTTCGAAATTGTTTTATATTATTATTTTAAATAACATAAAATATCAGATTCCAATGCTGGCTGTAGGTATTAGGTTCCAATAATAAATAAACAAATTCGGACAAAACTACCAGCTCTGACAGTTTATTATGTGAAGTCATTTTTGCTAGTATAATACACCGTACTATCCCCCTCCCCTAAATAGGTGTCGAGAACTAGATTAATATAAAAGTATTATAAGCGGGTTTGGCGTTAAAAACGTGAGCGGGAAGAGTGTGAAAAAATACACATTTTAGCGGACATCATGCAATTTTCCTAAAGTACCTACCTCAATGACCATTAAACTGTCTACAGGTTGGTCGTATTATACATTTTTAAATAAATATATACTTTATTGTAGAAAGTAGCGTATCATACAATAATAATTGTCGATCGATCTTGTCTTCATATACGCAGTTAAAAATTCGAATTTTTATATTTGTATAAATTCTATGCATACAGCAATAATATCAGTATAATAACACTTTTACAGAAATAGGCAACAACGAAAAGCGGACGGATTTAAAACAAATAAAAATTGAGCATGTAATGTTCACGATATTTATATATTATATAATAATTTACATATATAAATATAGTTTACTTCAATAAATAATAAATATTGAGAGAATATATAGATAAAAAATATTATTTACAAATAAATAGAGTATAAATAATAATCGACGTCGTCACAATAATGCATAATATTAAATTATAATAATTGTAATATATGGGGCACGACGAAAGGGATATTTTTAAAATAGAATCGTCGACGTGCTATAATACAACTACACCGGCCGTAAAATTTGCAAATGCGCTTTTGACACCTGTGTACGTACTCTCGACTTTCCCGTTTCATCCGAATCGTACATACCACATATGTCATGAAAATATATTATATTATAATATAATAATATTATACACTCACAAATCGACCGTTTTTAGAAAAAAAATATAACTTAACTATAATAATATGTTGTATTTACTGAGCAAACGCGAATCATGATAATATTATTATGCACACAATAATATTATGATGTACGTCGCATAATATGCTACAGTAATATTATATTAATATGCGTTGGGTCTTAGTCTAGATTGTCGAGTCATTTTTCGTTGGCGTGGTCGTCTTCGGGCGTGGGAATGTAAGCTCGGTAAGCCACCCAATGTGGTTCGTGAACCATCGACTTTCTTGCCCATCCGCTGCCGCCGTGTCCGTTGACGCCCGCCCAGCCACTGGGCATTCCGGCGCCTAGAGGTAAAAAAAAAATAATGAAAAAATCCATCTTAAATATTGTTGTCTATGGCAATGAATGTGGAAATTGGCCTCGTCAGCCTATCCGTGGTCAGTTCCGTGTACATCGCGATCGCGATGACGGTGCAGAGCACTGTATTGTACACGTTTACCGTGAAAACTGAGGTCTCGCCCGACGTCCCATGAGACAGTCATCGAGTTTCAATAACTCGAAAACCTAGATAAATCGAAGTTTTTTTGTTACCCCTTGAATACTTGTATTTAAGTTTCGTTTGAGGTATAGAACTCGAAAAATTGATAAGTCAAATTTATTTGTATTTCTCTTGAGATACGAAGTATCAACGTTTTCGAGTTTTTGAGTAAACCATACTCGGCCGTATAGCTACATTAATAGGCCACTGTTAAGCAGTGGTCATTGGTACATAGACATTTACTGAGTCGGATTGCAAGACACTTCTGATTTCTACCCCAAGAAAGAGGTTAGGCAAATATGGTTTTTAGTGTGGTAGTTAAAAATACAAAATACATCCATTTTTAGTGGAATTGTTAATGTGTGCTATTTTATCGGTATAATAGTAATATACTATTGTTTCAATTGATTATCACTAATTTTCGTGTTGTTTGAAAAGTCAACAGAATAAAATGTAAACGGAAATATTGAAATGTACATCTTATTGTTAGCTGTCGTTTACGATCTGTTCGCCCCCCCCTCCCCAGAACAGCTATGTCACCTCGTGCTAGACCTCCATTTTCCACTAACGATGTATACCACAACAATTAGCGGTCGGTCGCGGTTACGAAGATTCCGTGTAAAATGCGAGTCATCGTCGTTTTTCTCTCGTACCTGATGAATAGGAGTCCTGGCCGCCGGCGTACGTGTTGTCGCCTCCACCGATGTGCGATCCCGCCGAGTAGCTATCGGCACCACCGCCCGTCGACCAACCTGTTGCTGTGTGACCGGACACCCATCCAGCCGCTGTCCCAGCACCATATTCCGCGGCACCGCCACCGCCTCCCCCGTGGTTGTCGTGTACGATGATCACTTCTTTGCCTAAGTCGTTTGACGTAAGTTTGTCACCGGCATTGTCGTTTTTACTACCCGCGTGTGATATGTACTTACCAGATCCACCTCCTCCGCTCTTCTTGCCCTTCATCAGCTGCGCCAAGCTCATCAGCAGCGCGAGTTTGCTCAAGAGCAGCGCCTTAATGGCCTTCACCTTGATCATCAACATCATGAGCGGACCCATGAGCGCCATTTTACCCATCAGTCCCATCATCATCATGTGCATCATTTTCTTGTACTTTTTTCCCTTTCCTCGGCCTGATTCCGAACAAAAAAAAAAAAAACGACAATACGCACGATTAAATAATTATTGTTTATTACAATATTTCAAAAAAATTGGACTAGAGAGCTGTAACACATTTTACAGTGTATTCATACTCTGCAAGTGATATGATTATTATTATTATTATTATTAATAATTATTGCTAATTAGTTGGTAACGCGCGTTTAACGATTATATTATTATACACCACACGTACCTCCTACCTATAATATCCAAGTAATTATTTCCCACATCCAAGTGAAATTGAATTTTATAATAATACCTATATCAATTGAAAATTAAGTATGAAATTAAAATATGTGTTTTATCGAAATGAAAAATTCTCATTAAAAATATCGTATATTATTTAGATACTTCGACTGCAATTATTATTGGCACGTACTGCGGCGTAGCTATTTTTTTGAAAGTACGACGGGTGTTTAAAAATATAATGTGTGCCTAGAAATATTACAATAATAATGTACATATTATAATATATATATATATATCACAAAGTATTCACAGTTCGTATTATAATGTGTTGCGATTCGTAACACATTTTACATTTTCCTCGAGGAGTTTCCTTTAATTAAACTATACGGAAAATATAAGTAATATTCCGTCGTCGTACGCTACAGGTTTTCGAATAACTTTAATACTCCGAATCCAATCGACGCCCAAAAGTGAAAATTCGACGTCCAGTGTAAAATATATCACACAATTATTATTATTATTATTGTTGTTGTTTGTAGTTTGTCCGTCGTCCACATCGATGGCCGTCGCGGATTATGTACGTCGTTTTATTTTCTTCTTCGTCTCCGTCCTGAGCCGACCGCGGGAGACGCGTATCGATAATAATAATTTGGATGCCACCGCAGTCGTCCACCAGTCGATTATGGAAAAATAATTGACGTTTCGTCGGAAAATTTAACGATTCGAGATTCGTCAGGGTGTATTGACAAAATATATGGAGTTTTATACGGGCGATTCACATAACTAGTACGATTAAAGAGCGGTAATCAAGTGACTGTTGTGCGTGGTACCATACAATATTATATTGTATAGGTATACCAAACGACTATACCACGTAATAATAATACACTTTGATGGTAATTTATGTGATCGGTGGCCTGTAAAAGTCGCATCCAGGTCAGATAATATCGCGTCGAATAATAATTATATCGCTTTACATTGTATTATAGGTAGTAGGAATAATAAAAAAGAGCAATATAAAAATACAAAATGTGGCGTTATACATCGGTGACGTATATTATATTGACAACTTTACTGGACGGTGTAGTAATTAATAATTACTTACGGACGCGATGCTTGATTATCGCTCGCCTTTTAAAGAACATATGACTTTCTCAGATAGCGTCTCAATATTAATAGACGTTTAAACAGTTCGACCGAACTCCCGAAAGGGATTTCTGTTGAGTATTAAAAACAAAACATCGACCGTAGATCGGCTTACCGGTAAGTTTCGGACTCAAGCGTGACCTACTCATGATATACATACTTACTATAAAAGCATTACCTATTATAATGGAATAATATGTATAATATTATACGACGTCACGATTCACGGGCGTTGCAAAAACATCATTTTAAAGCTCCAAAGTGTGAGAAATGTAATTTTTATCGCATTATTAAAAAAGAAAAGTTGTGAAATTCCAGTGTGACGTTGCAACTCTGCTTAGTGGTGGTTTGTGTGAGAGCAAATAAATTAATAATTACAACGTTCAATGAAATAATAGTACAAATCACTTCTTGTAAACGTTTTTGGGATGTCATGTTTTGTTTAAAACTTTAAATAATATGTGTACTAGCATTTAAAATATTAATTGAAATGTCCTATAACTATTGAAAATCAAATAATATTCGTTTACCATATAGCTGCTTTATTGTATATTTTCGATCATTTAATATTTGGTCTAAGTTTTAATATACTATATTCTCTATCGCATTATTTCTAAAATTGTTTATTCACAAAGCATACTTTTGTATTATCATATTACTATGGAAGATTTAACTATATTATCGGGATATTAGAGAATGGTCACTATGGGAAAATGTACAGAGAAAAAGGCATAGTTTATCCTAGTGCTTTTCAACCTTTTTTTTATGACGACCCCCTATCTAATTTATATTCATAAAAATTGTGACACACTTCATATAACTAATGGATTTTTTAAAAAGCAACAATTATAAACCTATATGTAAATTGAGAATCTTCACAATAGTTTTTCTTATCTGTGGTTTTTACCATCATAATGCCATAATAATGTCATAATATATTTATACTTTGAACGTGTGCGCAATATCAATAAACAATTGTTTTGGCTGAACAAACACGGTATAGTTCACAACACAGTAACACACCGGTTAGGAACCATACAGTTTTATACTATATAACATTGAAGGGAGTCTTCACCACGTACCTTCTCCGATGGCCCGAGACAAGTTTATGTCTATAGTGTTGCCGGCGATGGACCGAGCATTTCCTTTTAGTGCCGCCGTGATTCCAGATGGCAAAGTCACTCGAAGAATGTGTGACCCGATGAAACGGTCGAGGGTATGCACCATGAGTGCAGAGAGGGCGCTCTGTTCGTCGACGGTGTTAAGTCTGGCCATCAGGTCGGTCTCGTTCAGTGGTGGTCGCATATCCCTCTTGATCCTGACCACCGACAGCAGATCACCCAGAACGCTGAATCCTGCAAAAATATAACCATTCATGTGAGTATACAAGACAGCAAAGTATATACGAATTGGATAACTAAAATAGGTACGTTCTACGTTCAACCGAAATTGCATATATTATTTAAAATAGAAAAAAATAGAGTTGTGCATTTATTATAATTCATTATTTAAACATATTTGTGGAGAGTGTTTCGCCAACGAAATCATTGGAGTTATCCGGAATATTCACATATTCACTGCAAATACGTGCTAATCGAATAGTAATTATTTAGTGTTGGTTTAATTTACAGTAGTTACTAGTCGGTAAGTAAAATTGTTTATATTAGTATTATTTCGTTTCGTGACGATCGTTTTATTATTTTAATTAAGTACGACATATTTCGTTACGACTCGTTTTAGGGTGGAATAAGTGGTATCAGCGTGTGATTAATTTGAATATAACCTAACACGTGACCCAAACAGGTAATTTACTGGAGACGATCGCATGAATCCGACGACAATGACACCAATCCGTCGATTGTCGTAATTTTTAATAGTATTAATCTAGATTTAAAACGTCATAGCGATCAGCGAGTCAACTACAATCGTTGTACCTATTGTTGTTGAGATAATCTCGATTCGCGACTCTCAGTCGGAGAAAACTAATCAACCTAGAGGGTGGTGGCCTGTTAAAAGAAAAATGTTTCAAACAAACGGCCCGATAACCTTGCCCCAGACCGGTGATTTGTCATGCCAGTTTAATCAAATTATTCTGTAAATTGTTGTTTCTGAATTTTGTCCGAATCACTTTTTTTTTATGAACTCTGTGCGAATAGTTTAGTAAGACGTAGTTTTATTCTCCGTCATCCCGACTGGAGTAAAAAATTGTGAAATTGCAATTTGAACAGACGATGCAATAGAGTGGCTGGCCAGTAATATACACTATTGCAGCCTGACGGACGTTTAGGGAGAAAACGGCGGTGAGTCCATATAGTTCCCACATGAAAAAAAAAGAAAGTCATAAAGTAAATGCGTTATTATAATAATGTATGGTCTCAGAAAATAGAACTGGAGCGGAGGAGTGGCGACATCGTGACTGGTCAAAGATCGAACGCGAATTTGAGGTGTACGAAAAAAAATCCGAAAGGAAAATAAAGAAAAACTTTGGAGCATAGTAGTTGATAAAATTACCATTACAAAGGGTTTTATACACACACACGTTCACTACATGGTCATACTATTGTACTTACTATACACACTGCAAATGGGATTTATAATATGTGCACGGTGTAGAGTTTGAATGGGATGAAGAACACAATGGTTCGTCTTCGCGGCGTCGTGTGACCCATTAATGGTGTTTAAATACGATGGATCCAAAGCGGTGACAGTGTGATGATGATGATGATGATGATGATTATAATAACAGCAACGACAACAATAATAATAATAGACAGATAATAGTCGTCGTCGTATAGAGTCTCGTGTGGCCGATATAAATATGAAAATATGGTTATAATATATTATTATTATTATTATAATTATCATTATCACACATAGGAGCCACCCAGCGGTATATATAGTATAACATGTCGACCGATGTGGGTTACGACGTTTTCCCGACAGTCTGTTTTCCTGCGACCTACGCGCCAATCGAAATCACAGCTCGCCGCAGAAGAAACCGTCGCGAATGACGGCGGCGGATCCTTTATATTATTCTTATTATATTGTAATAGACCGGTCCGCGATAAATAGATGAAAACTAGAATAATATATAGTGATAAACTAGAAAACAAAAGTAAACAACAACTACGCCTAGTACAATAATAATAATAACAACAACAATATCGTCTAGCTGCATACTGTTTATACATAGGTATATACTGCAGTTCGCCGGCGTTTCTAATTCACCGGGAAAACTGACAGATTTTGCTAATTTCCGGAGGCGAAAACAATAATAATACATTTTTTTAAAACTCTTCTATCTCGTTTTCTGCGGGTCCTCTCTCGAAATGGCGGTCCATTATAATACCTAATTATCTCGCCCAGAGTGTAGGTATTTTCGTATTGAGTTTTAAATAAAATATAATATGTAAGTAGGTAGATGGATATATTGTATAGATTTTTGGAATAAGACGTATTATTATTATTCGTTGATTTGCGAACGTGTTTACATAGGTTCTTACAATTGTCTTTAAAATAATATGTAATGTCAATAATTGTATCAATGTGCCAATAAAACGATTGGCCGATAGAAGGTACATAATATGTTTTATTCCTTCATAATAATTGTCTACAAAAAAATGTCTGTTGTTTTTGCATTTTGTATTTTTTACGGAGCTTAGTTGTCAGTTTTTATAATTTTCTTTCAAATGTATTTATACATGTGATTACATTTAATGCTCGACAAAATCCGATTCAAGCTCGATCGTTTGATTTTAATAGCACCGAACGAGTTTGGTATTTTTTCAAGACGTTTATATTATAGGTACACTATTATTATGTCTGGGAAACCAATTTCAATTTCTATTTGGTTTTATCACTTTTGCTCTCTCAATACATTTAGATAATTCGATCTCAGAACGATCCAATATTATAAGAGTCATCATAATTCAATTATTAACAATCGTCGGTGACGATGACTACAACATTATCGTGAAAAAAGTGTTTAAACGTCCTTCGATTTCGCGGGGTTTAATCGCATTTAATCTCTTCTTCTCGGACAAACCTCGCAAGCCTGCCTAAATATAATAATATATCAATTATAATAATATCGACCGACTCGTATTCGACGCGAGTTTCTACTTTTTTTTTTATACGTTGCAATTTAACACGTTTTCGTAAAAATTACGTTTACTATTATGAACCATCTCAGACTTGTTTAGGTAGGTACCAATGGTCTATAATAGTACAACAACACATACACTGCTCAGCAGTCCACTCTTTGCGTTTATTCATTCCTCTGCTGTACTATACGCGCGATGATGTTTCGGTTTGTATTTTTTTTTTTTTTTTTTCACTCTTCCCATTTTCCAGTGGTGAGAACCGTGTAGAAATTCCATCACCCCATAGCCTAGTAATAATAATATGGCACCGAACACAATAGGACACTCGGTGCATTATATATATTTAGATATAGCTAGCACTAGAATACGTCATTGTGCTGCTGTTGCTTATTCTCTGTCGATTGTAGATACAGAACGATATTGAAATGAGAACGATTTGTTATATTATTATTATTGTTGGTATATAGAAATGTCGTAAAATATTATTGGAAGAAAAAAAACAGATTAGCCGAGTGTTAAAAAATAAGACCAAATACCTAAGGCCTTCATCGCTGGACAAGACGTTTAATACAATGTGTTATTTATCTTGGACATCATCGCATTGTGCGTGCAAAACGTGTGTTTATTTTTTCCATAATGAAATAAAATTCGGCGATTGACGGCCAATACAAATCCGGGACGTCACGTACGGCGGGATTCGGACGTCACGTCGTCGTAAGTTTTAAACGAGCCTACCTATTATATTATTATAATATTATAATACATAATAATATACTGAAATGTATTATGTGGTGCAGTAGATAATGTGTTATTAAGTATAACGAATATTTTAGGGACGTGTCATTATTATGCGTTATTTCAAGAGAAAAATATTAAAATACCGATATTTAACAGCACATTTGACCACTAATATTGAAGTGGAGAACTTGAACTTGAGTTTGATATTGAATCGCGTCCAATAAGTATATTAGTTTATTATAATAAATACAATGTGTATGAGGCTGAGCAAGTGAAATAAAAGCGGTGAACCGAGACGTGTTTATGTGTATTTAAAATTGAATCATACCGAATCTTAAATAAAAAAATAAAATATATATAGGCAATAAAAGTGATTGATATATTTTTTTATGTGTAAACACAGTATGAATAGTATTTAAATATTTTACATTCGGTCCGACCGAAAATGAAAACCAAGGCCGATTTCACCATGCTTTCAACTTAATTCTGACATTTTCCACGGGAACTCGAGCCTGTCTCAACAATTGTTTGCGTATTGAATTGATCATTGTGTTTTTACTATTTTAAATAATGGATTCCTCTGAAGTTATTAGTGTCAAATTATCGAGTAATTTATATATTTGTTTTGTTACACAATTCAATCGAAATTTTTTTTCTCCGCCAGGTTTCATATTATCCTTAAAACCGTCGTAGGTATCTACGAGCTCGTTTTTCCCCTAGATGTGAATTACTTTAAATTTTTCAAAAAACATTGTTGAAATATGAATACTATTATCCCTTTTGCTTTCTAACCAATTTAACAAAAAATCGTATTTGGTCGTTAATGATTGTTGTCGGAAAAAGATCCTCATCTGATCTAACCGAAAGTAAACTGTTCAATTCTACGCCTATATTTCGGCCACTGGTATTAAGCGTTTCACTTCAGTAAGATCTATTGTCAAGTTCGTGAATAGATATTTTGGTGCTAGTTTAACAACTAACTATACGCTACTTGAAATGTTTTTCCGGCTTTCCTATATTTTTTTTTTTTTTTTTGTCAGAGAATAACAAATTGAAACAAACATGGCCATAGAAATCGGTTGAGGCGATCAAAGCACGTAAAAATTATGACGCGATGACTCTAAATATTGACAAAACTCTGACACTAGACACGTAAGTTTACATATTATAATTATTATTATCTTTTATCCGAGATATAGTAAAACGAGAAATTGCCATCAATAATCATTTTATTCACCATTATTCCACAGAGAAGTGGAGCAATTTATACAACACTAATAATATATAGATAGTAAAATATATAAAGAGCATACTATATAATATAGTATCTGTCAAGTAAATTTGTATTTTATCGGTAGTACATGGAGGTACTTAAAAAATCTCTCAAATTATAGGAGGACGCGTAAGACTTTAAAACTAACTGAAAAATATATTATGCGGCATATTTAAAGCAACTATATCATTATTATCATTATACCTGGAAATGTTTAAATAAATAAAAGATATAAGTCATTGACATACAATAATAACGTGTTAAAAAAGGTTGTATAGGTGGTATATTATAATTTATAATATACACCTATCGTCGTAGTTTAATAATGTAGTCTAACCAAATTGACCAAATTACACGGAAAACATGGTGAAAGGTCAATTTTTATAATTCGCTTCCTATCTATAAACTATGTGCTTAATGGGCAACAATTTTCTCAACTTTACCTCGATGTACGCATCTATAATACAATAAAATTAAACGACCGTATACCTGCAACGCGTTACTATGGTACCTACGCGTATACCTATTTAAGTACCTACTTATATCATTTTTTTTTGTTTAAAAAATCATATCGCCGTGGTATTTTGTTTTTAATTTTTTTTTAATATATTATAATATTATGGCGGTATAATAATATTTTTTTTTTTAAATTTTCGAAAATACACATTATAATGACGTAGTCACGTACACAATTTCCGGCGGCATTAATCTAATAAAACTAGTATCAAACGTTTATCGTCTACATTTTTTACATGCATGTTACACATAATAAATAATGATATTATAGCGATGGGAGTGTTTTTTTGTTTTTCAAATTTACTACACAATATCATATTTTAATGTCGCAGAAAGGCAACTGCACTTATGTCAACTGTTCGACGGTAAAATTGTAAACTTAATAAAAATCGCGGTCTTCTAATTTTATTTGCGACCCGGCATAGCGTTATAACAGTTACCTATATTATTTTTGTTTATATATATATATATATATATATATAATATTGTATATTATATATATTTGCAGTAATCGGAAAAACTTCTTAACAGATTTCACGGGCGGAATACACGGACCGATAACTTGTGTTTCGAACGAATAAAGCGAGTTACACGCCCAGAAACCGATTTCGCACAAAACCGTTTTCACGGCATAACGCCACACAACCATAATAATATACGATATTATATATATATATTTATGTATAATTTTTTTTTATTATTCGCTCGATCATCGGACGACAAAAATCTGTAAACGGCTGTGGAGGGGCTTTGTACTTTTGCAGGTTACAAATGTACCTACCGTATCGGTATGAGCAACGACTAGCCCATTTAAAATAGGATGTCAAAGGATGTTCGGGACTCCGTCTTAAAACACGTTGCATAAAGTGCTGTTTACGAAAGTTATAATAATTATCGAACGGTATAATAACCATTCGAATCGATCGTGTCTAAACCAAACAGCAGGTATAAACCTGTGCCCTGTCGGTCGTGTCACTTCTGACTGGGTAGGTACCCGAGATGAGTAAACGAAAACACGGGTACGGTGACGACCGTCAACACTCACCTTTCATCCTGCCAAGCTTGTCCAAGAACAACAGCAACTTGCGCTGGACGCAAGGAAACGACAGCTGCATCAGACAGTCCGTGTAGATGTCGACCAGATGGGCGCTAGGATCGGTGGTCGGGTCGTCCTGTTTCTCTTGCAACAGAGAGTTGGTGGCTGTGCCAGCCGCCTGATCGGAGCCCATCGTGAAGCTCAGGAACCTCGAGTCCCTGCTGTCGTCTTCGCCACTGGTGCTGTTGTACACCACTATGGTCGGCGGAGATTCGGTGGCGCTTGCCGTAGCGGAGGCCACGGACTCCGTGGTCCAGTCGGTGGTCGCCGACGAGCCGTTCGCTAACACGGTCGAGGTCATGGTCTCCGGGACGGCAAGGGCACTGGCGGACGCGCACCAAGCCGCCGCGGTCAGCAAAATCGACACCGCGCACGACACCATGGTGGCAATATCGTACGTCGTGCCGGAGACGGAGATAAGACGACGGGTTTATGTGTTGCAACAAACTAATTTGGCTAAAACGAAATCGATAATGAACGGTAGAAACGAATAAGAAGAGACGCGTATGAAGACGAATTAACTAATAATAATTCACCGGATGTACCGAACGCGAACGTTACCAGAGCAGTATAACTACAACGAACACGAGTCCAAGACGTTTTATACGACCGTCTGAGCGGGCCTCCCAATGTTATAGTGTCTAACTCCCCTTCCTAAACGACGACACCCGCGAAGAACCGCGTGCGACTGCAGCAGCAACCGGTGGCGGTGGCGTTAAGGCGAAACCGCGACGAAGGCGATACGAGCTCCGTCGTTTTTACCGTTGTCGCTTTTTTAAATAATAATTGTTAAACAATTATTGTTGTCGAAAACTGCAAGAAATACACGATGTAATATTATCGCGATAATGATTACCTATACGAATTAATAGATATTAATATTATAATATCTGCCCGTTGAAACAATTTCCAACAAAAAATTCATTAGGTACCATCTGAGACACTACATATAAAATCCGTGAAGATAATGATATGATGATCATATTTCTCATACACCCGTATAATGTTCGTCGACTAATTAATAATATGTTACTACTTACTTGTACCGAATGCAGCTGGAGTGTGTCCGGGAAGAGGATTTCGAAAACTATTAAATTGAAAATGGAAAGGCATACAAAGGCAAAGTATATTTTATGATGTAGGTACAGTATTGAATCTCTATAATTCGAATCTCAAGGAGATTAAAATTTAATTCGGCCTCTGTATTTTTCGAATTATATATCACAAACACAACTTAAAAACACTTCTAGGAGCAAGAAAAATATGTGAGTTATCTAGGTTTTTGTGCTATCGAAGTTCGAATTGATGACTTGACTAATGTATTTAACTTTTATTTTATTTTACCTAATTATTCAGAAAAATAATGTAAATTATTTACTTCTACTTTCCTAAGTAAAGTTAGTACTACTTTCCTACCAGAAAACATATTAAGTTAAGACTCTATGTTTTTTTTTTTGGGTTTTTAAATATTGTAACCCACTAGAGTTTGAATGAATATTTTACTGACTGCATGTAATAACTTTTTTGGAAAAATAAACATTAGGTTTGTTACTGTGAGGGAGTTAACGGTTGGTTTTTGAATACTTATGTAGTTATGTGTATAGTGTATTGATTGTAATCATCAAGAGAAGCCTTGTATTTTATTATATCGCGTTTGTTTTATATATAGCTTGATATATGTTTCGAAAATAATTACAGAGAAGTCATGGCGCGTGGCTCGGCATAATATCTGAAATTCAGTTTATAACCACCCTACCGCCCAAGACTACTCAACGTCCCCCTATCACCCAAAACAACCGCCCCTCAGAACCTCTTGACCGGCCACTGGGGGGTGATTTCGCCCACGTTGAAAACCACTGCCATAAACTAATCCAAAGAGGCAGACTCGGTACAGTCGAGGAACCTAACTCTGTTGTCATATTACTCGAGAAACAATTGTCGATGAGGTAGTACATTAAATTATAATTTTCTACGCTCTGTGAAATTTTAATAATAATTAGACTAATATCAAACAATTTATATAGGTACTCTTTTGAAAAGTTCAATTGTTTTCTATAAATGCTGATAACAATAATCGATATGATCTGTCAAAGAGCTTGTAAATGTAAAACAACGTGTTGTACATTACATGTTGTAATTATAAAAATAATTACTCAACATCAAATTACATAGTACGTATAGACATAGTTTTTTTAAGCATTAGAAGTTCATATTTTGATAAAATTCATCAAAATTACAAAAATTTGTATGTTTATTTTATAGTTCAATTTTTATAGCATAGACTTGAAGGTTTATTACAAGATTCCTCATACGTTTTTCGTACAGCAACTTGAAAAATCTTAAAAATACACAGGTATTTTTAAAGACATTTTCAGTTTAAATTTAAAAAAAATCGAAATTAAATAAACAAATATAACGAGTTTGATTATTTTGTTGCAATTCAAAAAATGTTATTTCTAGGAAATTGAACCTTTGCCTTTACGTATACTTACTATACACAATGCAATTTGGATGGAATTTAAGCTATTTATGTCAGGAATCTATTCACTTCGCCCTACGGGCTGTCGGAATTGACTTATATTCAGTTAATAACAAAACAAATAGTAATATAATATGAAATAATATATTTTAATAATAATGAAAAAAAAATATGATGAGATTTGTTTTTGGCAAAATGTGTCGACCCATATATGAAAAATTACTAATAGCAATTAGCAAACAAATGTATAATAAAATATCCTTAGAAATATAAGCTGATAGACCTACGCACTCAATATAGATTTTCATCGTATACAAGATTTATCACTGAATTAAAATGTAACATTACATTAACCAGCTGTACTCAAAATCGAGGTACACTAGAAATCTACTATACAGCATAACTACCGTATAGTTATTTATTATATATAATGTGTATACACACAATACCGTATAGTTTAATATTTCGTATGAATTAAAAGTGTTGATAGGCTATCTATATACATTTTACGAGGATTTTAAAAAAAATTATACAAATTATCAAATTAATATTATTAGTACCTAGGTAACTTATTTTTGATAACAAATCATGAATTATATAATATCCTTATAATAATAATATAATTATTATTTATATAGTCTGTTTTACCTAATTATATTGATGAAATATTAAAATTCAATATATTTTTTCCAAATCAGTAATTGTTAGGTTAGATAGCCAACAATGATTTTAAGTTATG
This sequence comes from Macrosiphum euphorbiae, assembly GCA_949089665.1. Taxonomy (NCBI): domain Eukaryota; kingdom Metazoa; phylum Arthropoda; class Insecta; order Hemiptera; family Aphididae; genus Macrosiphum; species Macrosiphum euphorbiae. The sequence continues at coordinate 1,084,176 of CARXXK010000005.1, read as the reverse complement.
CAAGGTACAGGTATAAGCTTAATACGAAAACTTGATTTGTGTATTCATATTTATATTGTGTTTTTCAATAATAGCCGTTTTGTGCCTTACATAAATACTAACGAAACATATTCGCTGTCCTTCTCATCAAATTTGTTCATTGCATATAACACTTTTATGAATACCAGGATATATATTTTTTAATATTATGGTTGTATAAAAAGAAATGGGGTCTAATTTTTTCTTTATTAAACAGAACAGTTTAATCGATGATTTCACTAAGATCTTTAATGTGTGCGTACATCGTCATCACGCCGTAATTGTTTAATTCAGTGGTACTTCTTGACACGACAAAGATTAAAATACTAATTAAAATCCAATAAAAGTTGATTGCGGTGGCGGCCTCATTGGAAGTTTTAATAATTTTGACCCACCTATTAGTCGAGTGGTGAAAAAACCACGTTACCACCGGAGGCGACTTGGACGAACCCATCACACGCCTGCAGTCCAGCGGTCTTGTGGTATATTAATATCTATACCTATGTATACCTCGGGTACCCATATAACGAGGATGAATTGGCCAAAATCGATCGTGTGTTTATGATATCGACCTATTATATAGGTACGGCGACGTATCGAATTAACGAATTGGTCAAGTAGACGGGATTCGTAAATTATTATAATACCTACGTCCTGTTGTACGGCGTACAATGTATAATAAGTACGTGCGCTATTCCCACAGTTTGACTGCGGCTCGGGCTACACAAACGCGTTGACTATAGTAGGTAATAATGATAATAATATGAGCATATTATATTTCATTATCATTATCTTTAAGACCGACCGAATGCGACGACCCGCGCGTGAAAGTAGCCTATATTGTAAAGCATAATATATCATATTATAATATCTGCAGAAAAGAATACACGCGAATAGGGTTTACACAAAGAGCTCAACGATCCATGCGGTTTTCCACACCCCGTGATCGATTTTTAGCGATTCACTTTAATGGGTGCACTCGCCGTCGGTCGAATTATGTTTGTCGTACACCTACCTATAATTAAACGGCACGTTCACTTCGACCGATCGTCGAGACCACCATCATGGGTCATCACAGACGAAATCATTAAATATACCGATCGACATTTTACCGAATTGGTGTGGTATCAGTCGTTGTATCGTTACACCATAACACGCGAGTATATTACGCATATTTAAAATATTATTATATTATATAGTCTCTGCTGCGAGTGTACTCAACCGAGCGTGTCGTATAGGAAAAAAATAAAAACATTATTTCAGGAATGTATTTTAGCGCAAACTTAATGGACGTGAACAAAAAAAAAAAAAAGCTAACATGGAAGACGAAAAAACATTGTTTGAATTTTTAAATAATTTTTAATAATTATAATAATAACTCAATAAAAACGGCAGTGTGTGTGTGTCAAAATTATAAATATATAAATGGGTACCTACTTTCTTTTGATTCACGCGTCATTCTTAAAATTATATTATCAACATAGTTTAATGCAATTATTATCTATATAATTATTAATTATCATCTGTTTGTAAATTAATAATACCTAGTAGGTACCTACGACCTACCTAATTTATCAACAGATATATAACATTTTCAAAAAAACTTACACAGTTGACCACTGTGAAAACTAGATGAGAGATCAACGTGACAAATGGAAACAACGAATATATTTATTATCAGTGCGAACTATCGATTGTTTATAATAATAATAATATTATGCTCATAAGTTAAGATTTATTTAATGATTTTTTCACACTTCAGCTTAATTCAATTTTTTTTAGTTATTTTAATTAATTTATACAACATATTTATAACAGTACGTAATTATTATCGTTTTTACCAAGTTTTGCCATCGGTTTACAGATCTTGAGTATTCCATCACGAGCATTTGACGAAGTACAAACAAGTATTACTACAGAAAAAAGACGTGTAACATCGATATTGTATGATTTCAATAGTCAATTGAACCGTTGTCATTATTGGTAACGCGTTTAAGTCGAAATGATTTGTGTAGCTCCTATATATTATTATTATGCATTCACACCTATTTATTTTCCAATCACTGAACAAGATTTAGATATTTGTATACACAGTTAGGCGTTTGGTTTTATTTCAATGACATAATATTATAATTAATATAATTATTATGATTCATGACATTATAATATTTACTTTTCAAACAATATTATACCTCACTAACAATACCTAATAATACATAGTAGTGAAACCGTACAGAAAACTAATACAATTAGTTCCACTTCAATAAAAGAAAATTTTCACCATCTACCTAATAAATTAATTATCATAATGTAAATCAAAGTTGGAAATTGTTAGCTAATAATGTACCGTTTAATAATAACTATTATTATTGTATATAAAATGAGTTATAAATTAGTACTTTTACATTGCTAAATAATTGTACAACCTTTAGCATTATACTACGACTTCATAACAAAATGCTAACGTTTTCTATTTTCTTGGTGGTTCGATACTGAATTAAGAATTATTAAATTGTAAGTATTTGTTTATCAGCTTGAAATACTTTTTAAATTATTAGTCAACTAGTCATTCAATTTAATATAATTTGTTTACTTTTTATACTTCGAGAATATTAATTCTTTTCACTTTTTGGCATCTAGATCCATACCATAATATTCTACATAATAAATTAGTATCTTTGTCGAAGTATTGATACAGTGACGTAATTTGGACCGCACATGGTATACGATTATTGAATTATAATGTCATATTTGAAATGCTATAGTAAATATACAATGTTGGCCTGCATAGGATTTTCGGCGTTATCCTCAAAAATTGAGTGTCTTGCCTAAAATGTTAGGTATCTACAAAAAATTAAATTAAATTACGTCATCACGTCTGGTATATTAATATATTATTGTAATTTTTTTTTTAGAGCTTATGCTTAGAAATTATTACGAATTAGTAAGTTTGATCCACCATATTACCAAAAAAAACACTTAACGAGTAAACGTGCATTTATTCGTTCACGACAATAGTATAAAAATATGTAAAACTGAAATAATTTGTTATTTTAAATATTCGTGTCAGTTTTTAAGACAAGAAACTATCTCAAAATCTCACGGAGATTCTTCTCTTTTCGTATATTATTCTCTTGTTTATGAACCACGAGTCACGACACAACCTGCAGTGACTTACAACCTACTGTACATTTCTCCTCCGAGATCACAAATAAAAATAACTTTAAAACTTATTCTTATTTTCCAGCTAGTGTACAAACCGATATTGCAGTAACCTGGTGGAATACAAAATGGAATGAAATTAAATACTACAAAATTCATTTTTTTTTATAAATCAATAATTATAATGTTATGAGTGATAAAATCATATCCTGAATAAAAAAAAAAATAAGAGTAGGTACTGCACTTGTTGATCCTTAGATTTCTCTAGCAATCCAAACGTATTCCAAAATATATAAAAAAATTAATTATCTTTATAATTTTTAACTAAGATTTTTTCTTTGAAGAAACTGTAAATAATTTTTCTGCCCTTACCGCCTTTCTTTAGTTTGAATAAGCCTCACTTATTTGGTCCACCAATGCGATAAATTATTACGAAGTATTTGAATCAATACAAAAAAACTTTCTCCGTTACTTACAACAATTCCAATGTCATACCGTACTATTCATTTTACGGTTGAATTTTAGGGTAATATTAATATAGCTATAAGTTCACCGACAGACAGTGTAGAAAGGAAAAAGTTATAATTGAACGTCAAATGTTTTCTTCAAAATCTGCAATATTGGCTGACTTGATAGCGGTAGTCTGTACAACCCTAGTAGCTTGGAAAGAGTGAAGTTTGAAATAAAAATGATAATTATTAATTTTATATATTATAGCGCTCATAACATTCGACTGGTAATAGGCAAATGGGGCTAAGCACAGTTTTACTACGCACTTTTCAGGAGGAACATTTTTGCCCTTCTTAACTTTAGCGTTGGTTTTTATAAAAAAACAATATAGGTATAACGTTTTTATATATTTATATTCTATGTTATTATGTTACCTGAATAGTCTGAGTAATTGCATAGTATTCATTCAAAAAAATATTTTTATTACAATATTATTTTATAAATGGTATAACACACAGTGAAGTCTGAATAACTCGGATTTCAAGAGAGTTAAATTCGACTTAATTATTTCAAGTTAAACCCCTCAAATACAACTTAATAAACATATTAAAGGGCATGCGTAGAGAATTTGATTAATAGTGGTTTTTGAGTTATCAAGATTTCGAGACTTGACTGTAGTTTTATCAAATACAAAACTATAGAATTGGACAACATTTCTATAACTATTCAGCCAAAACAATTACAATTAAATAAATACAATAAATTACTATAATAACAGCTGATATATGTATACCAACTGAGCTATAAGCTAGTATCTGGTAAACGGAAATGATTAGTGTATCTACAAAAACTGAAGGAAAAGAAATAATCCATTTTTAATTTTAACCGTGTTCTGTGATGTACCAACATTCAAAACATCTGTGAATCAATAATATTTATAGTACCTAGTTACGTTTGTATTTAGCCACTTTTTTGTCGGTTGCCCAAAGTCCTAAACGTTCAGAGCACCACTGGCGCTTGTACGATCCAAAGCTCAAACCGTCGGTCGTCCTGTATAATAATAATATTATACTCCATGCCGTTAGGCCTTTTTTTTTCATCGGTTATTATTGTGTTCAAATCGTTTTTTTTTCTCCACCGACAAATCCACGTACAATAATATATAAAAATAATAATGTAAATTTATAAATAGTCCGACAGTCGAGGAAAAATAATATAATAATATGAAATATAACACAATATCGCGGACACACCGCTCGACATTCATGATGATGGCAATAATAATAATAATACTATAATAATAATAATGGTACACGAAGAGAGCGCATGCAGATTATACCAAGGGCGTGATTCGTGTACGCGTAGTGTGACAACCGTTTATAAACATTATACTCGTCCCATACGTAAATGTCATGTTTATTTTCCAAAAACTGTGTCAACTCGAATATAATATAATAATAATAATGATACAATATTATTACTATAGCAGAGGTATAGTATTATCGGCGTGTAGAGAGGGATAGAATAGAATTTCGCCACTTCGGTCTTGCAGGACTTAACGCCGATGCGTGCTACCCGTCCACAGGTGTTTATAATATTATTGTCATAATATATATCATTATTAAACGCGTCCTCTCCGTTTTTATTTATTTTTTTACTTTTTTCTAGAGAGAGAGCAATGATGACGACGACGACGATAATGATGGGCGGTCTTTCTGTGTACACACAAACGTACCTTTATAAATATTAGAAACGACGACGAATGGACGGACGTCCGTGTCCGGGCCGCGTTGACGCTTATATTATTATAACACATATATGTGTGCATTTTATATATTATTTTGATGTGTGCGAGTACGTTTGTCGTGACGTATTGTTTTTTAAAACGTCCGATCGAAAGGAACAAAACCAACTAAAAAACCTACGACCGAGTTTCGTTGCGGTACATCTGCAGCTATATAATATGTGGTACTCTTATGGTATGTGGTACTGTGTAGTAAATGTTATATTGTCAGGCGATAGAGAGAATTACTGAGTGTGGTTATTAAATATCATAGTGGTTTTCTTTCGCGGAAAAGATTATTTTCATATTTTGTTCCTGTCGAACGTCGGCGGGAGTCGCTGTAAATTGCTTCCCATTTTGAGTTGTTCGTGTAAATTGTACACATTGTATTATGTAAATTGGGGTCCAAGTATATTTTGTATTTATCATGTTAATTTCAGCCTTAATATTAGGTCTACGGGTATTTATTCAAAATCAATATTTTCCTTTTGATTTATCACATTTAGGAGTACTTAGGACTGACAATACGAATGTGTTAATATTGATGTTTACAGCTTGAAGTCACATGGATATATTGGGTATATTGTCAAAAATTTCGTTTAATTCCAAAAACGTGGGTAGTAAAATAGAAGCTTGCGAGAATATTGAATAAATTTATTTGAACTAATTTTACGTCCTTAGAAGTCGAAGTTTCGATATCAGCATTTTATTATTCAGAATGGATAATTTTAGATTGCCTAGTGAACATAATAATATATTCAACAGATTTTCCTTATAAACTACAATACATTTTCAAGTCTGTGTCGATTTAATTGTTGTTTCGAGTTTCTATATGATAACAGACTGTACACTCGACACGAGCTACGATCAAACGCTATACTAATATTATATCAGTGAACATAATAACATAATCTACATTGTAGATTATAACATATATTTAAATTGTGCTGTCGACTGGAAATAAGCAGAATATCCTGAGATGGAATTTACGCGAAATTCAACAAGACCCGGGTGAAATTTATACATAGTATATAATAATATAATATTATACAACTATTTGACTGTGACCTTTATTTTTGGACGCAATTGTCCAACTCCGGGCGTTAAGGTATTTTCTTGTCGATTCGTCTCGAACCAGATTGTCCCAAATAATAATATGTATATAATATATTATGCTTTCGCGACACTCTATGGCGTGTGGTTCCCACTGCAGTGCACAGCTTTATTGTGTGGGTATTATGATATTATTCTATATTCTGCGTTATATTGTTACCGGCTACCGTCTTATCGTTCTTTTGTATTCTTCTTCGTCGTCATCTTCGAGATGATACCTCGAGACGGGGCAAGGCCGATGTAGCGTTCAGTATCGACAGTATAACGACGAACCGGACGACGATACTGTTATTATAATATTATTATGTGGCCGTTTTCAGTAGGTTTATCGCGTTTCCTTCGTAGCTGGTAGTACCTTCCAGTCCCTCGAGTATACCCGAAATTAATAACAATACAATATTATACAGTGCTTTGCTCTGAACGGACGACCGCTCTCCGAGTAAGTTATCATAATGGGTTTTCGCGATGACCCATGCAAGTCGTACCGCGACGACCACCATGATAAGCGAGTTCTTTTGTGAGACCGCAGTTATTATTTTTTGGGAAATATACAAGCGTGCTTATATTGCTTATTGTTGCGGCTGACTTGCTGGAATGTAGGTTACATTTTTAAGCGCGCGACGACAATATATTATTATTATAAATATTTATAATAATAATATGTACCTTGCAGTATTAAACATTATGCCCTGTTGTACAGCAGATACGTATATTATACTGGCCTAATCGTATAATATAATAGGTACAGTCTCAATAAGGGTATATTATTATTTTAAAATATATCATATAAATACTGAGAGAAATTATTAGGTAGTCATAATTTCATTTCACACTTTATATTTCAGTAAGTACTAAATACTGTCGATTGTGAATTTCGCATTACACACAGTATGTCATATTCCATCACAAAAATAGGACGAGTGTAGTCACATGCTTCTAGTATTGGACCTAGGTATGTTACCTTGGTCCTAGGTACGAGTCAGAGTGGTTATGTTTTAGACCTATTGAGGTCTTAAAGGGGTTCACACTTTTCATGTTTTTAATGATCGTGCGACTTCGTGCAGTGTGATTTTTTATCTGTATACCAAAATTCAATACCATCGATGTGAGTATATTATATTGTACTTGATGATAACATTTTATAATTTTTTTTAGTTATAATTTGTCTGCGCATATCTGTAACCACACAGCCAAAAGTTGAATATATTTAACTATGTGGTATCGTTTGGTTACTGTTGATATCGTGTGATAAAATAATGATATACGAAATGGTATACCACGATAAATTGAACCACGCGATTCAGCCAGTCAGAGAAAATTATTTTATACCACACGATTTAGTGTGACTTAGAGTGACACGACTTAGAGTTCAGTCTCATAGTACGATACGTAAAACGCTTAGAATCACTTTTGCTTTTTGATTTTTCATACCAACACATTTATACGTATAAATTAAAGAGTTGGAAAATGTAATCGATTATAGAAATAAACTGTTTTTACTAAATTAATTATAATCGTTTTAAGACTCGATAAATAATAAACATTTTTATGATTTTCATGTTTGAGTATTATATATGCATATAGATATAATATACTACATACTAGATAATATATTATATAGGTACTATACATGTACTACATCGTTGAGCTGCGGCAGAAGAGCTAAAAAATCTGACTCTCTCTGAGTACTTCATCTATAATCGGTCCAAAAGAAATATAAGAAAAAACAGTGTTTATGGGAAATCGCATTTTTGTTTGCTTTTTTTTTCGGTACATTTTTGACGTTATAGAATACCATAATATCTATTAAATGGCATGCGTATATAACAAATATAATATCAAATATATTGTGTATTGTTGTATATTATAGAAACCGACAGGAATGAATTGTAGATATATATAGTTTCCATTCGTCCAAAGAAAAATATAACTAAATATTATATTTGTATAGGTACACACCGTCAATGTTCCGTTTTTTCTCGTGTTCCTAGAATTTGTCTTTTTTTTTAATTCACAGTGTGAAAGTCTTGACCAATTAAACATAAATAAATGTAATAGTAACTTAAAATTATAATGAAAAAAAAAATAAACATAATCGAGTCACAAACTCATTATGGTTACACAATTATAACACCGTAAAATTAAATTCGAGAATTTTAAATAATTTTAAATGATCGATACGAAATTTTAATTCGATGTTTTAATAATTTCCACTGTCGTTGATTTCAATTTTTTAAATAATGACAAGTACCGATGTCTATGTATGTATCATAATCCATTTTTTAGGTATACACATCATATTAACTTTTATCTGTCGCTAAATTATAGCTATAATAGTTAGAGAATTTTAATATTTTGTTTACTAAATATATTTTAAATTTTACTGATTTCAATATTAATGTTCAATTAATATTAATTAATTGTTAATATTTAATAAACGAAAATGTCCAGGTATTCCATACGAATAATATGAAATCATGCAAATATAAAATGATGTATGTTAATTACTGAGACCATGCAATACCGAAAAAAATATAATTAATACTAATTGTTCTCATAAAAAGAGTCAAGGTCGATATTACCATATAAATATATAATATATGTACAAAAAAAACAAAAAAAATATACTCGTAATATGGGTACATCGTACATGGTTTAACTTAAAGGATAAAAAAAAAACACTTCAGGTGAACTACACTACTGCAGTAACATGAGTTCCGTACAGCGCAGTTTTACTAATTGCATTATGATTTTTCATCGCATTACAGTCAGTCAGGTACCTATAATAAAAACACGATATCACACCATGTGCTGGCTTGAACGAACCGAGACGAGTTTAAAACTAAAAAGTGTTTTATAATTTTTCGATAGGTAAAAGTGTATATTTTAAAATGTCTTAGTAGGCACATATTATTTTCATGTTATCGTTCAGCGCACCTATGCATTAATATTAAGAAGTACATTATTTTGATATACCACTACACTCTAGTCACTAGCTAGGTATACATTTAATTGATATGCATCATTATTTCCATTGAGAAATTAAAGCATCAGTGTCAAGTTTACCAGTGCAGAACGACAGCTTTGTTATATTTTATAGTTTCATACAATATTTTCAAGACTTACGTGGTTAATAGTTAGGTAAGGCACATAAGGATTTACGATTCACGCTGTATGTAATGCTATACAGCATATAATTTTGCAGTATCGATGATTATTACAATTTATTGTTATAGTATTTATATTAGGTATCCGTATAAAATATAATATGTTTAGTGTATACTATAACCACAGAAACAGATCAATACTAACAAGAGACAATATTTAATAAATAAATAAGTACTCTTAAACTTCTTGAGAATTGTATTAGTTTTATTGGTTACTTTTAATAGTAGGTATATACATATTATTTATAATATAAAACTTGTGATTGAAATGTAATTATTTTTGTTAATGTAATGATGTCATTACACTTTGTCACTTTTATACACCTACTGCTTATAGAAATTATTTTACTTATATATGTAACTCACAAAACATTATTAAATAAATATACAACACGTGGTTACGTTTTCAATGTAGCGTGCATGAAAAATGTGTGTGAATAAATAATAACGACTTTAGGTATAATATGAATGTATGTTATATTTTAGTATAAGACCAACAGCCATGGAATATCTTCGTTCATATAAAGAAAAGCGTATAATTTACATACACAATGAGGTACCAGACATCTGCCACAGTACAATAATATGGTATGTGAGGTACTAATACTATTTATATCTCTAACATATAATATACCGATAATATTGTTAAGGAAACGTCGAATGCTTTTATTTGATAACAGTTGCGATTGATAAAGTATTATAATATGTACCTACCTAGATTAAAAATAGTAATATTAGATTTACTGCTATATATGATAATATAATTCTTATTTCTTCATGCATAATGAGCTTCATTAAAATATTGTATAGATATATCACATATTTTGCAGGACATATTATTATTAATAATAATTACAGTTGTTTGTTAGTTATTATTATTATTATTATTATTATTTTTTTTTTTATTAAAGCCGCAAAAACAATGGTTATTGGCTCATGAAATTATAAATTAATAAGTTGCAATGATTTATAGTACAATTATGATTTATGATACATTAAATATAATATGTTATATTAGGTTGTAGAATTTAGTTGATTTTAGATATTTCAGAATTGGTTGGTATTGTCTGGTTCTGGATTTGGTGCTTCATCAAGGTTTTCTGGAATTTCAAGATGGGCTCCAATAGCAGTTAAACTGTAAGAATTTCTCAGTGTATTTGGCACAAGTTTGGTTTAGTTCAGTTCATAAGGTATCTGTGAGTCTACCATGAGTAGCCAATTCATAATCTGTTTAGGATTACTTCCTGTTGTCTAGGTAGTGGTATGTTTTTTTCTAACTAAGATGTTGTGTTGATATAAGTTGTTGCTACTGTTTAGACTTTTAGAGTACTGAGAGTCACTTATAATAATGGCTTTGGGAGACGGATTAGCCGAGTGGACCAAGGCGTCGGCTGCGGCGCAGCCAGCCCGGGTTCGATACCGGCCGCGGGCTGCATTTTTCTTCGGGCAAGTCACGGTGTCCGGAGAACAAGTGCCGCCATCCTCCATTCGGGACATGGCAGAAACTTACGGGTGCCCCATTAGAAATCCTGCCACAACACACACACGTGTGTACCGACCTATTCAATATAAAAACTCATAGTTCCGTCCCCACACCCAAAGGCATATGTTGCCTCGGGTTATCAAATAAAAAAAATAATAATAATGGCTTTATTTTTTTGATTTCATTTACCATATCAAGAGCGTGGGATATCACAAAGGCTTCGGCTGTGAAGATTGAGCAAGAATCTGGTATCTTAAGCACTTTTTTTTGTTTCGTTGTATACTGCCGTGGCTCATACTCCGGCATCCATTTTGGATCCATCGGTGAAAACCTAACCTTGGTACTCGTCGAGGATTGTTTGTATTTCGTTTCTGCTGAGTATAGTTTCGCCTTTGATTAGCGTTGATAGTGCGATATTTATATTTATATCCATAATCCACGCACGGATATTATTATTATTAAACAACTATTATTTTATGACGATGTTTATAATATTACATTATATTCGTATAATAGGTATTATTTCTGTAACATTAGTAACTTCCATTAAATATTAATATTTATTATAATGTTATTTTGTTGATATACTTGATTAAGTTAAACAATAGCGGAAAAAACTTAACCTGTTGTAGGTTATGTATCAAGGAAAAAAATTGATTTGTACGTAAACAAATTTAAATATTATATTCACTGAACATTAGTTATGTTTCATTCAGTAAATCACATATAAATAATAACAGCACCTAACATTTTTGGACGCTCATTCACTAAATCATTTACTCGTGTTGCTTGGTTTTCAAATTTCACTTTATAGTTTATGTACAAAACGTTTATACTTTATAATAATATGAATAATATAAGGAAAATATAAAAGATGGCCTAATTAATTCCGAAAGCCATACACCCAAAAAGTATTTTTAAACAAAGATTATTATAAATAACCTACTTTTAAAAAATGAAATATTTATAAATTCGTGATGCAGAAGAATTGCGTACCTATGTCATGGTGATATCATGATGCGTGTATTTTTTTTTTCAGATTAATGATAGGTATACCATATATGCCTAAACATAGAGATCCGTTTATTAATCATTCCGAAATAATTGTATAATTCTACTTCTTTGTGCAACCGTTTATAAACACGCCTGACTGGAGCAGTGAATATATTTTCTGAAAATGTATATAATTCATTAAAAAATAATACCAAGAATCCAACAAACACAGTATTACCTGAAAATATGTATATAACACTATTTTACAAATCATTTTATGGTCACCTGTTCGTTCACCCATTGTAATATATAATATTATTATTATTATTATTATTATGATATAAAGTGTAAAGATATAAAAATTACTTCATTTAACATATTTTTTGGGGTCTAAAATAACCCTATTCGAATAAATCATATTAAAACAATATATATATATAATATATTTAAATTTTACAATGTAGGTACTGTTTTTATAATGTAATGCAGTTGGTAACATTATTATAATAACTACCGACAATTAATTTGTACGACATAAAAAATATATTTACGATGGTTTCAAAATAAATTAACATACTTACATACATTTTATCTTCATCGTAGGTAATTTCGTATAATAGTAGTTAAGCGAGTAGAGCGCTTATGAACATTATTAATATCGTCCCTTAAAAACACACATCTTGATTGATGTGTAGAGCAATAACAATTCTGTCAGATTTTTATCAGAACATAAAAAGTAATTCGTTGCACGCCTGTAGGTACTTCACGTTAGTGCCTACGCTACAGAGCATGCACTCGTAAAAATGTGTTCTCAAGTCTGAATTAAAATTATTATTCGAATCATGCAAACATAATAATAAATTATTCACTTATTCACCCAATATATTATGGCAGCAGTTCGTACATCTAATTGTAAGTTATATTTAATAATAACCATGTAAGCTTTTCATCAGTTAGAAAATTCAAAAATATTATCGTAAACGTTCTACCAACCTTTTATTACAGACACATATTACCAAAAAAAAATGTTAAATGTTTCAAAAGATATTATAGAGACATTCATGGTTTTTATTAAGACCGTAGTTAACCACATTTATGAGATAACGTTTCACTCATAAATCATAACGATAATTAATAAACAATAATAATATGTCGATCATTATAACGATCAAAATGCCACCCGAATTTGTTTCCTGTTTATTTCATTATTAGACGTACTCTTAAGTAGTCTGAACATCAAATCTTGAAAATGCACCACTTAAAAAAGGTACCCTAATGGGCGATCAGCTGTAGTAAGAATAATAGTAGTATAATAATAAATAAATAATAATTATAAAATCTGTGTCACATTCTACACAGCTGATCGACTTTTCGACGTTCCACATAAACAAATCTCACGTCGTACACGACTCCTCGCGATTTTGCATTTTATATTATTATGCTTGAGCGTATTTTTATATATATACAAAGTTTGATTTTCATTTGTATCTCCTCGACAGCGACTAACACAAAGTATACTTGCTGTTGAAGTTGTATGGGTATAAATAAACAATAATGTATTGCTTATAAACGATATAATGTTACATTTCTTAATTATGAATACTCTCCCAATATTTTTGAGCCACACTTTGTGTATCGCCATAAAAACACATCAATAATAAATACATATATATATTAAAAAGCAATCTATAATTCTTAGTTCATTAAATTACTAACAAAATGAAGCATTCTATTAGATACTTTTCCACTGCACAATACCTCAAATGGTATCTGTGATTCCTCAATTTACCTTGCAGAGAACAAATACCTAGTGGCGAGCTACATTTGTTCTGTTAATTAGATTAGACGTACCCGCGCAAGTGGTTTGAACATCGTATCGTGAAAATACACACCGTAAAAACACGGTATCCAAGTGGGCGATCGGCTGTTGTAATAACAATAATAGCACCTAATATAATAACAAATAAGTAAATAATGATATTAATATCTGTGTCACATTCTACACAGCTGATCAACTTTTCGACGTCCCATACAAACCAATCTCGCGTCGTACACGACTCGTCGCAATATTATTATATTATTATGCGCGCGCGTGTATATACATATATGGCGTTTGATTTTCATTTGTATCTCCTCGGTGGTGACTAATGTAAAGTATACACTGGCTGTTGTACGGGTATAAATAAAATAATATACTACATCTATTTGATATTATATATTATTATCTACGCGAGTGTATCGAATGAAAACACACTGTCACTTAATAAACGCGCGTATTTCTTCCACGGAATGTGTGTCAAGTGGAGATGTGTCGGCACAATTATTATTTTATGCGTCCGGTACGAATGCAAAATTAATTCGTACACTCGAAACGATCCATATATGTGCCTTCATACGTAAAATATAATATATTGTGTGTACAGGTAGAATATAATTGTATATAGACGACTAGATTCGAAATTGTTACTTTCAGATTCGGGTGGCTGTTTTGGAACCATCACATTTCGAAAAAAAAAATAACAATACAGTACGCTGCACACTAAACATTACGTTTTTGCACTACTTACATATTTTCAGAACGTTTAGGTATCGTTTGAAGGTCTCGACTTTGCATATTGTATAGTATTGGGAGATTGTAAACTGCATTTGTCGACTTTTATAACGGGTACAGTAAGTTGCACACGTATAGAATATTTCTGAAATGTATTGAGTACAATTTACTACATGGACTTAAGACATTTATACCTGAAATTTATTGGGTGCAATTGACGTTTGTCCATAATACGCAATATTATAATCTTTAATATTGCATTATCATTTTTTTTTTTTTTACTGATCTCCTGATCTCGATTTCACGCACCACGCGTAGGCGTAATTAATATTTTCAGAAAAATAACAATGGTATTAATATCGGACGTTTCAATACCACAGACGGAGAACGAACTCCAACACCCGATTCATATCCAACTGTTACGGAAACAGCCTGTCAATCTGTATCACATTTCATTGAGATATTGTTCTTATACGAATTCGAATCGCGGAAGTATATATTTTTATTGTACCTAGTTCGAGGCGCTGAGGAGGAACTGTACAATAATATGTGTTATTCTCACAATAATTACAAATTCTCGCTCTACTTTGTTCATTATTCGTAATAATTGTTATCCTCCTTATGAAACAAAAGACAAACATTATTAAATTTGAGAAATAAACCACATTTCGATTTTTAAAAATGCAATATTATTTTCGCGAAAAGATCAACTCTAGCTGATGAGCTGATGGTTTCAAACAATTGGGTATTTACGAGAGGATGTTATAATATATTATTAAAATATTATGTGAGGTATACAGTATAATTATCACTTTTTTTTGGTGGATGTTTCAATGTTTGCCTTACACATTTTAAGATCACTAAAAAATTCTTAATTTTGTTGTTTGGGGTATTTTGTTATTTTAATTAATCAATCATAAAACAATATTAAAGATTTAAAAGATATTTAAAAGATATTTATAACCACATGATATCATAATAACTATGATAGTATTGTCTGTAAAATTTGCCACAAAATCAATAAAATTAATAAAGCCCACAGGTACCTTTATTATAGACTTCAGAATTATATTTGGGATGTTGTCAAAAAATCAAAACGTGATACCTTTTTAAAATAATGGTCATATATTATTGAAACTATACATTTTTTTTAATACGATTCTTAAAGTTAAGTTAGTAGTTAGGATATAATAACTTATAGTTTTGGTTTAACTACTACGAAGAAATACGTTTGCTACATTCATACCCTTGAGAGTTATATATTTCAGTCCCAGAATTATAATTATATTTATGGCTGAATTCTGTAAAATAATATGTCTAAATTACACACAACAGCTTGTTGATATTTGGTTTTCCTATTGCTACCTTCTGTATAATAGGTATGTCATTTATTAATATAACGATACAAAATAAGTAGGTTTTTATGATTTTTTTTTGAATCAACAGTCAGCGGTATAGTCGATCTCCGATACTCTGTAGTGATATATTTTCACATAATATTATGTACCTAATATTACAGTACCTATTAACTCCTATGTCTGTAAAATGGGAAGGGAAAATATTTTTCGGAGTCAGTTGGGTTATTTTTTCAAACTGAATCATGACTTGTAAATTTGGATCGATTGGACTCAACTGTAATACGTTTCCGCCTTTCTATATATCATGTCAATAATTAATGACAAATATAATTTATTAAATGAAGAATGAACCTTTACAGAAATAAATGCGATACGATTTGTTCTCAATATTCATCTAAAATGTTTAAGTTTATACATTTAAACATCACTATTATAATATAGTAAATTTGTTATAAGATTTATAGCAATTAACAACAATTTACTAGTCTGTATTATACTCACCATTTACATATTTTGTCGACAACGTAAAAAACTAAAAATGTTGATTTATTTTTAGGAAGTTCGTATCACAGACAATAAACTATCATACGTTTTTTTTTAAATCTTAATGACAATATTAACTATGGATAATAATAGATAATTAAAGAAATATTAGTAGGTACACAGCATAGATAAATATAATTGTTGTTTTGAACAAGTAAACATAAGACATCAACAGTTTGATCATTTATGTATTTTCTGCTGCATCAAAGACACTTTAAGGGGCGATAAACATTTCCCACCACATGCATGTGAAAACTATTTATACTGGTATTTAACTATTATTAACAAAATAATTGTACCTACTACCTAGTCTACTTATTTATATGATTTTAATTTTTTCACATCCGAAAATACCGAATCCTGATTGTTTCATACAAAGTATTCTTTAATATAATGAGGAAATCGTTTCTGACCTCTTGAAATTTGAACAGTGGATGAAGAAAATGTGTTTGACACATTGACTATAATTTTTACATTACACGCTGGAGGCTCAGTCTTTGACTCCAAATTTCCTTATAATATTATTATAGGTAGGCATCTACATGCAAGATATAATGCAGCACAGTATTAGCAAAATATTAAATTATTATTATTATTATTTTTGTACTCATGGTGCATATTCAATTCCTAAGTTTATTAGCTGACAAAATAATATTATTTATCTACAGAAGAGTAACCACAACAATGTTTTTAAATTGAGTTATACATGTTAATTTGTTTGAGAAAATAAATCTTGTAATATTATTATGGTTGTAGTCATTGAAAAACATAATAATCCTTTGTGAATTGTAGAAATAAATTTAAATTGATTTATTTTCAGGACTTAAACATCAAATTAATATTACTATGTATTAGAATCAAGAAGTATATTTTCTAAAATTCATAAAAATCTGATCATAGCTTTCATATGAGCGTATAACAGATTTAATTTTGTAATTAACAATAATTGTATTATTTTTAGATTATATTCACATACTAAAACTAAGTTTTCAAAAAGTTGGAATTATTTTATGGAAGACTAATGGAAAAAACTTTGAAATATCTTTGGCCACTTTATAATTATTTTTAAAAAATGCTTGAAAATATAAGTCTAAAATCAATTATTATAATATCCACGATGACGTAATGTATGGTTCAAATAAACTCTCCTAGCATTATCAAAAAAAAAGTTAAGTACATTTCGGTTAATTTTATTTTACTCTCAAGACAGTTTGAGAACTTTCTCTGAATACCTATGTAGTATGATGTAAATGCTTGACATATCCTTGTTAATATTCGGAGTAGTTATTTTTCCAGCTTCTACTCACTAACTAAGCTGCTTACCAGTTTTGGGCTGCAGCTAAGATAAGAAAATACCAAAAAGTAAGATGTCTTACCACAGGACATCTGCCTAGAACAGCGTTTTCCAGACTGTGGTCCGAGGACTCACGGGTAGGGTTTGTGGTAGGGGTCAGCATGTATGCCGAAGGGCGTCCGCGAATCGTTATTAATTATTATTGTTATTTTTATTACGGACTCCACCATAATAATTATTTAAAACAACGCCGTTGTTACAATACTCTAAGGGGTCTGGCGGAGGAATAGTTTGGGAAACGCTGTCCTAGAAAACCACTATGACTAAATGAGACAGTTTATAATCAAATTACAATCTTTTAATATCTGATAAATAATAATGTATAAAATTATAACTATAACAACCACGGTCTATCTATGTAATAACGTAATACATAAAGTTGTAAAAACATTAAGATGTATGCTGACACTGCAATTGATTAAAACATTTATAATAAAAATATTGTTACAGATTATTATAATTTAATTATATTTAATTAAACAATAAATATTAATAAGCTGTTGCCATATAATTCAAAACAATACACAATAATGTCCCATTTTTTAAATTCAAACACGTGTAGAAAAGAAAATACAATTTTTAAAAATAAATGATTTACCGAGTACAAAAAAATGTTATTCGTTAATAATGGTATACTGCACCTATCAATCACCTTGCTCCTATGTATTATATTACTATATTAAACTATTATTATAAAAAAATATTAAAATATTGCACTAACACCAGATTTTCGTAAAGAGTTCACCAATACAACATTAGCCTTACATAATTATCTTATTTTAATCACGTTGTGGACTTAGTAATTAAAATATTAAAACATTATAAATCAAAAAATATACTTAATTATGGTAATACCGGTATAGGTAGGAACTATATTATCGATTACGTAAGTGACTTTTTTTTTTTTTTTTGTTTCACTCTAATGCATGTTGCGCAACTTTACAGACATTTTATATTTTATGGAATGGTGGAGAACACTATAATGATACATTTTTTTTTAAGTTTACGTCAACGTTATGACTTATTGTAATTTTTTTATATTTCTTGGTTTTGAACAAATTTTTATAGGTACAGGACTATATTTCAATTTCATTTTTTTTTAGAAATCAATTAAATTATTAACAAAGTATAGTCACACGCTGACTAGATTTCTATAATATTGAAATGACAAAAGAATTTTTTCTATTTATTTCCTATAAAAAACTGTTAATTTTCCTTATCTCCTAAATATTGATATATTATTCAAACAAATGCAAACATGCTCAGTGCACACTCATAATATTATTTTACATGCTTCATAGCAAAAGATAAATCGGATAGCTACTTGCTAGATTGCAATTATTGTAAGATAATTAATAGTGTTTTTGTTAGTTATAAAATACCTAGTTGTAATAGGAAAAAATAAATATAAATATAATAAATTATATTTTATCATTATAGTTTTTAAAATTCAGAGTTGAGTAGTCGTAGTATACGGGTGGGACATATCCGTTTAAATCTTAAATTTTCGCATAAATTGCAATAACCTTTACCTTTAATGTGTCTAAAAAAAAATTTTAAATAAAAATAATATTAAATCTTCAAATAGTTCGCGTTTAAGAGCATTTTAGTTAGAAAATTATATTTTTTTTAACTGACGGGGAAAGCCTGTTAATCATGTTTTATTCAATTTCTTGATTTTTAGAATTTATATTATGAAACAACATTTCATATTTTAATTAAATGTATTATATTATATCAGGTCCCGTAGGTGTATTGAATTATTTTTTAAACATTTTTTTCGTGCATTTTAAAACATATTTAGGACATCGAGTTGCCGTCTTAGTCGTACATGTCACCACTACCACCACTTCCTATAGCAGTGCTAAGGAGCTACGGGTACTGGGCCTGGGACTGGGGCTGAGACGAGCCGTACGACGACGAGTAGTCTTCGGATGTCTGATGGATCCTGTAGACGGGCATGGCGGGCGACACGATGTCTACTGTTTTCCGGGACCCAGGATACCGTTCCACGTCCACCGGATAGTTGTGCAAGCCAGAGATATCCACCACCGCCTCGGCGCACTGCCGGTGTGGCACCAGTGTGCTCTCCTCCATCAGAGTGGCCGTCAGGTGACTGCCGCCGCCCTTGCCACCGCCACCGCCCTTCATGCAGCTGTAGATTGCCAGGGCCAGCGCCGCGCCCGCCGTCATCAAGGCCTTGCTGGACAGCGCCATCAGGGCGCTGGTCCCGACGGCAGCCATCGTGCCAGCCGCCCAGTACAGGCCGTGGTAGTCTTTCTTTTTTCTACCTTTCAGTTTTCCGAAAAAAAAAAAAAACAAAAACAAAATAATATGAAAGATCCGCTTGGTAACGGTTTTAAATGTTTCGGATTAGGAACTCAAAATACCCACAGAAAACCCAAAACTGTGATCCTATCATAGACGATTATTTGGTAAGTTATAATCACACCTTTCTGCGAGCGTATTGATACTTTTTAAATATGTATAAACAAAAACCCCGGATTATACGAACAACTGGAGTGTTGTAAACTGAAACTAACGACGATCGAAAGTTGTCCTTAAGCTGCATTATGTATTATATTATGGAAAAGTATCAAAAAAATACCACTGAGCTACCGGGAAGTATAGGCTAAGAAGATAATTGCCGATCACTGCCAACAATACACATCATGTCAAAACTTAAACAGAATCTAAAACTGTTATAATTAAACTCTCGCAAAACAGTGGTTTCCAAACTTATTATGAGGTAATGTGTATGATCGTTTGCCTGGCCCGGCTCAGGTGAAGCGAACAACTGTGTATTTGAAATTTTACCCGACGCGTCGAATCGATGAATCGTTTTAATTAAAAAAAAAACATCCCTCGGCTCAGAATCTAAAAAACAGATAAACTACATGAACACGTCGTATCTTCCCTTTAGAATTTTGAAATCCAATTTAGAGAATAGCACCTTCAAAAATTTGTATAAAGATTTTTTTTTACACTCAGTGTTTGGTTCGATCTATATGTGATGGCGTATATAGGTAATATCTAGAAACGGTACGACACGTTGCTGATGCGTGTCCCTGCAGTGGCGTCACGCCGGCCGATTTCAATTTTAATTTTTTTTTTACTCCACAACAGACGTACCTAATAAACCATTTGACGGATAATATAATTGCCGTGTACCGCGTTTAATTTGTTTCCAAAATAATAATTACATTTCGTTATTGTTGACGGGCCTATATAATATAATATATATACGCGTCGGTCGAACAATTCAGACGACTTTCACCTCTCGTGTACAATATAATACTTACTACCTACAAATGTATACCAATTATCGCGGACAAAATCAATATGGGTAATAGAGAACTACTTCAGACAATCATGTTTTAATAATCGGTTATAACGTTGATTAGTTGATATTTTATTGACAATCGAATATCCCCTCGGACGTTATATGTTTTTGCGCTAAATGAGTGGAATAATAATACTGCCGACCTGACAGTATACAATGTTATAATATTATAGAATATTAATTAGACGTTTAGCAATATTTACAAAAAGTTTAATAAAATGCGTATTATCATAGTGGGTGTTATATTAAGTATATAGTATATATTATATTATATAACTATTATATTAATATATATATTATTATTATGATATTGTTGTGTCCCTAGGACCATTTGGCCTCTGCAAAGAGAAAATTACTGAGCGAAAACTAAAAGCTTAAACTTCCATGTATTTGCATAATTTAGTTTTAAATCACTTATTATAAAACAACTATTTTTTCATATGTGTATTTTAAGAGGACGTCGATTTATCGTCTCCAGCTTAGACATTTCCTAAGAAATCTACAAGGTCATGACGTAGGTGTGGGGTTTCTGTATAGTGTGCTGCGTGTGTGCAGTTTTGTGTACTTAGATTCTTAGTTTTTTCAACAGTTTGGGCAGTAAGTAATGCAAAGACTTGACAGTAAATAATAACATTATGCGTTTGGTCATACTCATTCTGAGAAACGGCAAAATCCGTTCGAGCATGCTGTTACCAACCGATCGGGCCGTCGCGTTGATCGGATTGAGGAGTCTGACCCGCAGATCGATGCTCTCCACGTAATCGTTGAGCCGTTTGGCGATCATGTGGTCTAGCTGGCTGGAGTTGGCAGCGTCCAGCGACTCGTTGCTCGGCAGCATTCCAGCTGAAGAGCTGCGCCTCTGGAACAACGTGAATCCCGGATAGAGCTCGTAGCTCCGTTCGCCGTCCATCGAGTCCAGAAACAAGAGCACGTCCCTCTTGACGCAAGTCATCGTGTAGTTGTTCGAGCATCGCACCTGCAGACCTTCCTGCAACAGCCCAACACATTTTTCGCTTGTTAAGTTTACATATTTTTGAGTCCACATGACACTATCTTAGTTTTGTGTAGTGTCTTATGATATTTCATTACATGGGGAGGTGACAAAATGTGTGATTTCTACTACACTAAATGTTACTCTCTTCGACATAAGATAGGTACCAACATTGTTTTTTTATAAAAATATTAACTCTTGAATACTGTTTGTAATTATATCATCAACATTTTATATTATATTGGGTTGAATGCATACAATGACGAAATCAATGATCTTAATCCCACTAGATGGCTAAGTATCAAGAGTGTCGAGGAATCGAAAAAAGAGTGAATAATAGCATTCGTCGCCTTACAAACTCAGCAAGTCCCTCGCGTAAACTGTACCTACCCTCGTAATATAATATAAAACTATATAGGTATTCGAAATTCAAACATCGTTTGGTTGTTTGGATATATCTTCTAAAACAGATATTTTTTCGAATAGAATTCCGTATGATATGTATCTATTAATAATAATATGGTGCATGCGATACGTCATAATTCTGCGATCCACAGCAGTGCTCACAATTCAATTTATTTGCACAGTTGCTAGGCATATTTTTTAAACTCAAACCGTACATTAATATAATATATATTGTGTGCTATGGTTAGATTTCACGTGGAGAAAATGAGTATTTCATCGATCGTCGGCGACAGTGAAAAGTGCTCGTTACCCTGGCAGCTATAAACATAGGTATTTATACATGTCGTAGGCACATGACTAGGGTATAATCATAGGTGTACACGAATTTGTATTGCCCTAAACCTATATATAGATAAGATATATCACATAATAATATCATATCATACTTAGGTATATAATATATTATATTGTCTTCACGTGAAACGCATCTTGTGTGGTATGCGTGTTAAGCTGGTGGGAATATTATCTGTTGTGTGTGTGTGTATGTGTTTTTGCAGTGTGTAGAAGGTTATGCCGCAGATGTAGAGCACGTCTGATCCGACACTAATAACCGTATCATCAATATGCAGGTCATCGTAATGATAATAACAATGTATTCGTGTGTTATACAAGTAAGTATCTATATCTACTATACAATGTTTCGTGTACGAAAAGGGAAAACCATCATTCGGTTTGTTTATTTATTTTATTATTATTACTACGACTACTCGTTTTTTTTTTTTTTTAATAAAATTAAAATACGTTTTATTTAGACGATTTCACGTGATTTGAGAACTATAATAATATATACATACGTGATACGCCATACGAGTTCATATAGTATGTACAATATTGGTAACAAAAACATATACGCATATTATATTACACACATTGAATTATACGCATACGTCAAATGAGTTGAAATATTATAGTTTTCACTGGAACATGATATTAATATAGTTAAGTACTCTCTACGATTCGATTGTAAAAAATGTGTAAATTGAATACGAGTTTCGTAAAAACTAAACTCATAGAAAAGGTAATGTGTTTTGATGAACATTTTCTCACTAAGTTTTTATAACTATATTACCTACATAATATTATCATAACTTTTCTAATATGATTTGAATGTATTTTACTTGTATTAAATGTTTTTATAATTTTGCATACCTGTTTAAAAATATACAATTTATTTATTTTACATTTAACCTGTCGGCTGTCAGTCAATATTAGGTATTAAAAAAATTATATTTAGTATTTATAATTTCCAAGTAATTAAGTTATGCAATGATTAGTTCATACTTCAATGTATTGGCTTTGTTCATGTTAATGATAATAAATGTACAACAAAATAAGGAACCTGCAAAATAAATATTATATGGAATATAATAAAATCAAATGGTAATTTGATTTGATTATTTCTGGTAATTAAATTAACACTATAATATCGTAAAACTCACTCTCACTCGTCCTAGCCCTAGATATAAAATACGAACGGTCATTTAATTAAACAATAATTATGATAAATATACAACTCAGCATAATTGATTGTGCTAACTATGGTATATTAAATTCAGAGATAGATAGTTTAAAGTAGATACAATTTAACCCCATAGATATACTATCTTTTGTTTTAGTTATTTTTTTTTTTATAAAACAATATATTTACAATCTATATAAAACATGGTATAATAAGTAAGTCTGTTGACAAATTTTACAATGGCATTTAGGTTAATATTAGTATGCTTTTAGCAGGTCCCTAGGGCATTGCCTTTTCAACCTTCTGGCTATGTGAGTGACAAAGGATAGTCTTTTTATTAATGGGTTGGAATGCAAGTGGAGCTTTGAATAGAATTTGTTGCAATGAAATTTGGCCAGGTCATTGAGGGTTGGTAGATTCAGGTTTTCGTGGAGATTTTTGTTGGTTACATACCGAGGGGTAAAGGTTATTAAGTGGCATTTGTTATAATAAATGTACTACTTACGTAAAATAGTACCATTGCTAATTTCTAATTAGTTTATAATATTCTGCATTGTATATTTCTTTCTATGATATCAGCTAAAAAATGCAGTTTTTGCGCGATCAATATTCCAACATAAATCAATATTTTCTGTTTGTTATTAAAGAAAAAATTAACTTCACGCAAAAAATTAGATGAAATACATAATATTATAACATATTATAATTTGAATTGTTTCTTTCTACCAAGTAAAATCTTAAGAAATATTAGTATTATTCCAATACATTCATTAAAGTCCCTAATATTCGTAGGAAGTATAAATATAAATATTATTATGTATCAATTAGAAAACACAAATTATAAAATCAAACAGATAATTATTCATAGAAAAATTATATTTATTTATTAGGTATATAATATAACTTATAATAGTGTTTACTTTTAAAACTATTATACAGGTAGTTAACATTTAATGTGTATTTTAAAATAATTACCTAGGTACTTAACTGCACTTATTAAATCGTATTATCTCTTATTCCAAATGATTAAATTGTATTTTTAATTTAATATCCTTTGTATTAGATATTTATTTTATAATTCTTAAATGTGAATTAAGTGCTTTACATTTAAACACCATAGTATATTATACAGGGCGTAACAAGGAGACCTGTCGAAAAAAAATGATGCTACTTAATGTATGACGAAAAATATTAAATGTAAGTTTCACTGTATAAGTATATGTAAGATATCAACTTTAAAAATTGTTTTTGATTTATTGAATTAAAAAATGTATTTAATATTTTAGATAGCTGGAGAAAGTCATTGTTCAGTTTCGGTAGGTATGTATAAGCATAGTTTATACATTAATTCAGTGACTGATGGATTTTTTTTACCTATTTAATTAGTTTCACGATAAAATAGTGTATGTGTGAAAGTAGTATAAATCATTTGTTTTTAAAATCAAAACAAGAATTCTCAGAATGGACTCAACGACATCAAACCGATACCACAATTGGTAATCCATTATCATATAAATAAATTATAGACATTCGATTGTGAACAAAACGAATCGTTTTTCATCGTGGTAACTGAATTATTGAAGTAGGCAATATGTTACGTGCATGCAGTAATCATGGTAATGTCACTTTCGTCGTCTTAGGTTTATTCGTTAAACTATTCACAATGAATATACCCAAACATTCCAGACGAGTTACCGGGAAAAAGTGTTTGTAAAATATAATTGGAAAACTAGGTTCAAATAATATTATGTAGTTACAAGAACAAAAAAAAAAACTTAGCCGATTATTTAAATTTTGGCGGGTCGTTTACTGCTGATCCGACCCCTTGTGTAAGGTGATTATGATTCTTATTAACGAACGTGTTGAACTACATTACAGTAACACTAATAGGTATAATAGTTATATATTATACAATGCTTTGACATATTGGTATTAATGGTATTAACTCGTTAAACCAATGTATTTGCTCCAATTTCGAATGACACAAAACAATGGAACAAATAAAAATACGAAGAAAGGATGATGAAAAACATAAAACATAAAAAACTAAAGATTTTTCATGCGGTACACGATGATGGAATGGTTTCTCGCCATTGTCAATGGTTTTACGGCAGTATGGATTCGTTAATCCACGTGTTAAGTGTTCTGAATTCTGATAATGAATCGTAAATCTAGGATGTAGAATAGACGTTAAGGAAGTCGAATACTAACACTAGTGAATAACACCAAAGATAAAAAAAATTTAACCTTTATGTTATTGTAGAAAATGTCTTAGATATAAGATATAATTTATAAAATACGTAAAAAACGTAAAATACATGTTTGTGTACAGGGTTAACCAAGACCACTTAGTTATTAGAATATTAAGCAGTGAAATTAAGTTTATACAAGTGCAGGTCCGTCGTTTGTATATATAATAATAATTAACTAAATCAAAGAACACAATACTTTTTTTAGTTAGAAAATGATTTTGGTTTTCAATAAATACCAAATTTTAGTGACATTGTATGGTTTTAAGGATCAGACATTTTATCCATAGTATGATGATACATTTAAACTATTATCTTCAGATTTTTGAGTAATTTGCCCACAAGGAAAAACTATAAACAAATATGCTAAGAAAATGAATTGGTTCTAATACATTTGGTATAGATAATTATTATTAGACGATAGTTGTTTAATACAGTATAATATAAAGCGTTTATTCAATTAAAACTATAAATATATGAATACCTACATGATAATATTAAAATTTGGTACACATAAATAATATAAAAAGCCTAAAAACTGGTCTGAGAGTTTCCCTACTTACTAGGTTATAGGCCAAAGCGAATATATAATGTATGAAATTGAATGAGTAGAGAAGTTGAAGAAAACAACGAAAGGAGATTATGTGGAACTAAAAATCTATTAAAAAGATGTATGGATAGGTATAGCATATTAAGCATATTTATAACTTTATATTATAGGCTAATAACCATAACTTACTGGTGAAGACATATTTTATAATAATAAAAAATAACCAAAATATTACTAAGAGTTCTCATTTCTTAATCACTTGGTGGTCGACAGCATAAAACCATTCGTGAGGTAAGTTTATATTGTACAATTTTTCTTACTCTAGGACCCTAAGTAAAATTGGTTACAACGATTTAAAATAAATAGGTATATAACATAAACATTTCGTAAAATATTTTCAAAATAAAATTGTTTGTCCTTCTTTTTCTAAACATTGTTTCCTCGAATAAAATCACTAAATAATATTTTGGTATTAGATTTAACCACTGATTAATGTAAACAAATTATAAAATAATAATATTATGTTTGTTAACGGTACGGAAAAAAATAACCATAATAATACGTAAAAGAGCTTTTCGAGATATGCTAAGTCTGATCTGTTCAGATGGACTAAATAAAATAATTCCATTGAAATTTAACTCGAAACTCGCCGACACTTATATTTTTGTGTTATCCGGCACACGACATAGATAGAAAACCAAATTCGACAGACGAGCGAAATTCAAACACCTTTCGGAAGTTAAATATTGAAAACATAAGTCTTCTCGACCCCTTAAAGCCATCGTCCTAATTGAATTTTGTAAGTACATGGCATACACCCTATAATATTTCTATTACGACTATTAATGGTACTACCACATTGTTAATGTTATTATATAATATACCGCACCTGTACCGGCTTAGTGGACGTCGTGACGTTGTCGGCGGCCAGCAGGACCGTCGCTCCGGCGATCAGGTACAGGACGACAGGACACAGTGGCAGCCACCGCGGGTGCATGTCGTTGGCCCCGGTGTGTGAGTGGTGACTTGATAATATTCTATGTGATATACCGCTTTTATGATACCAATACAATATTAATGCAAGTCTTAAGGTGATGGCCGCGGAGAGCTACGACGACTGAAGTGCACGGAAGGTTAATGACTGATACCGCTAACGAGCGGCGCCGCCGTCGGGGTGTGTGATCCGCCTCCGCCACAGCCGGTATATATGTATAATTATTGCTGTCTTTGCGTGAATCGGCGAAAAAACATTGTCGCGACAAGTGAACCGTCAAACAATAGCGTCGGATGTAAACGTTTCCATATACAATCAGTCGGGTTTTTTTTTCTTCTTCTTCTCGTTCCCTCCCCCGTCAGCGGATTTCGTTTCGACTTGGTCGGTTATAATACGCCGATCGGTATACCACCGGAGAGCTTCGTGTGATATTACGCACCTATTGCGCCGAATACTCCTATGCCATTTTTCCGACGGATATGATGATGATGAGCTAGAGAAACGACGACTACGGCGATGATGCCTCTGCGGAACCGTTTAGCTAACTGGCCGCGGCGGCGGTAGAGGTCTACAAAGCGGGTGGATTCGATGGAAGATTTCGAAAATCGGCCGGTTACGGTCTTATGGCCAGCGTATAACAACAATATAACGATATATAGGCAGAGCCCATAGGTAATTGCCATTATAATAGTATATAATGTTGTATTGTTGTCGTTGTATATACATAATAACAATATTATCCTCGTTGTGCGTTTGTTTACACACGCGCGCGCGCGAATTTACGGGGAATTAAAAACAGTGAAAACGCGCCGGTTTCGAACCCCCGCGCAAACAAGCGTTCGGCATCGTTTTCACACGCACGCATATATACTTACACGATAATATCGTACGAATCGCGGGCGGAATAAAGAATCAGGCCGGTGGTCGGCGTTGTAACGATAACGATGATAATATATATATATACAGTACACATGACGTGTAAATCGTACTCTCGCGCGGCTGACCGGCGTCCGGCACGAGTGTAGTTTAATGAGTAAAAACAAAAGCGGGGAAAAAACCAAAAATTTTCCGACGCGAACGATATAAAAAAAAACCGGCCGCCGCGCGCGCGAGCCCATTGAAATCATCGCCTCGCGCCGTCCGTGCGATAATTAATTTTCCGCCGAAATCTCGCCGCCGTCTATACCTACCCTCTTGACACACATTGTGTCGGTTTGTGCCGAATCACCGCCCGTTTACTTTTACCTACGCAAAACGATTTCCAACGTGTTTTTTTATCATTCCGTCCTCCGTCTCTCGATCCACACGCACACACGCGAGCGCGCGCCGCACACTTCCACCGGTAATCGTTTCGTTACACGTCTCTATAAAAACTACCCACGCGCCATCGGACAGCTCCAGTTCGCGGGTTCATTCCGTTCCGATAACACAGGTCGGCTCCACAAGAGTCATCATCAGATTATTGTTCGTTGGCATATTATACCGCGGTCGCTGCAAGCTCACCGCGCCGCACTGGTTTTCGCCGTCCTTTCAATCGCGTTTTCAAGCAGTCTTGTTTCTTCTCGACCTGAACCACCGTCATCATCGTCATGCAGACATACGTGTGCGGCCGGCAAAAGCGCTGCGCCTCAGCGGCGATCGCGGTGGCCCTGTGCGCGACTTGCCTGCTCAACGCCGCCCCGGTGGTGCAAGGGCAGACCGACACCACGGCCGTGCCTGACGGCGTCGGAGGCGGAGGACCGCAATTACTGTCGTCGTTGCAACCACCGATGACGACCACCACCGCTCAACACCAGGCCAAGTACGATGACTCGGCCAACACGGAACTCCTCAAGCAGGTAATTAGAAAATTCGTATTTTTTTTTTCTTTTTCACTTTCCACCCCGCGCAGATTGATCGAGCATTTTTGCATGTACTACGAGTATACCACCACCACTACCACTAACACCACCACCACCTTAACCACCACCTTAACCACCACCTTAACCACCCCCACCCTCGACTTGCACACGATTGCCGAAAGACGGTAGAAATACCGTCTTACGTTTTTGAATTCAAACCCGTGGTGCTCACATTTGAAGTATCTAATTATAATCAATCACACGCCCTACAGTTGTCAAAGAAAAATCATCGGGGATCTAATTAATTAAAAACGACAAAATCATCAAATTTTTGTGCATAAAGTTTGTTCGAATCGTTCTAAGTTTGATATCATGTTTTTTATCAATAATATTATTTCCGTCGAACGTCGAGTCCATTTAAAGGAGTTCAAATGTAAGTTAAGTGTTTTAGATGGTGTGATATTCCGTTCCGAACGGATTCATACATTTTATCATTAATTTATTATTAGCCCCCTCCTAACCTTTTACGCTAGTTCCACCTATTTGAAAAGACTGACATTAATTTATTAGATGCTTACTTTTTATATAACAATATTATATGTAAATTATTTAGGATCCAAGTTACGTATTTTTAATTTTTTTTTTTATTGTCCTCTGTCATGCTACTGTGCTATGTTTAGCATAATGATTTTCAAATTGTCTTTTCATCCTTATTATGCAATAACCTGTCGCGTGTGTTTGTTAATATACAATAATTACCTACCGGTGATCCTTTTTACGTAAAACACTGATTATTTTTAAAATAATTTTCTTAATAATTTTAAGTTGTTTTTTTTACATAAACATATCGTATTTTGAAGGAGTAGCTTATAAGTTATAATAGTATTTAAAGTTGAAATGAGTGGAGAGGAGGGGTACAAGAGTATCCCAAAAATTATAGTTCAATAATGCGCTCTTCTAAACTTTAAATAGAAGCTTATAACTAATAAACAGCTAGTCCAAAATTTGAATTTTATAGATCGAAATACTCCGAATAATATTCTGCTTAGAAATATTTAAACTAAAAATATGTTACTAAAATAATAAGTTTACGTTAAATGGTTTAGTACATATAAATTATATAAATACACCTCTACCCCAACTCTCCAATAAACGGCCGTGTCATCGAAAACACATCTCAGACTTTATAAAAAATCCAAAAATATACTCACATTTGATAATAATAATGATCATAAAAATAATAAGATATCCATGACACATAATAAATTACTATCGACACATATCCCTCACTGTTCCATCACACCTGTCCCCCAACCGTGACAATAACAATTTCTGAATTCAAATTAACATAGTGCCCTGTATTTTATTATGTGTACCTATAAAATATGTATTATACACATCGATTCTTTTAGCAGTGAACACTATGATTATTTCAAAAAGTATTGACAGTATTTATTTTTCATCCATATATTTTGTTATTAATTTCTAGAACCTATACTGGATTCCGCACTACCGTTTTCTTGAGCAAAGTAGACCTATATACGCATTCCTATGTACTGACTTGAGTTTTATTTTGATAGTAATTTTGAAAACATATTAAAATTATTAGCTATGAAGTATGTTTTGAATCATTTGATTCAGAATTATATAAAGAAATTTAAATCTATATCATTTTTCCACTGAAATTCAAAAAATGCGTGATGTTTTCTACTTTTCAAGTGAATATTTTTCTTTTTATATATTTTTAAATAAAAATCATGGCTTGAATAATGCAAAGTTGACTTAAATTCTAAAAACAATATGTTTTTAAAACTATTATCGGTGTAAAACTGGAGTCAGCATACACGGTGGAATGCGTATAGGTGTATTTTTCTCAACAAAAAACAGTACTTAGCGGCTAGTGTGGAATCTCCCGAATGGTGAATTCGTTATTTTTACTCGGAAATGTGTAGAAAAATGTATTTATCAATTACCGTCACATAGAAATACGTAAAATAAACGCCTAAAATATAATACTCGAGTGTTCGCTGTTGAGACGATCGTTTGTAAAAATGTTGTACTGAATTATTGAAACATAACATTACATAATATAATATTATTATTACATTCGCGCGGCGATCTCGTCGACGTGCCAGTTGTTATTACATACCGTCGTTTGTGTGCGCGCGCCCGCGTATATGTTGCGCAACAGGTGTTGATGAAGAAATGTCTGCACCGGTACACGATGACGTGCCTGAAACTGGACCTGGTCCGACTGATCGACCGGCTGGGCACGGCCCGCGCTTATCAGCTGGTTCCTGGCGTGTCGCTCGTCCGGGCTTCAGACGGCAACCAGACGACGGTCACCGGCGGCGGAGGCGGTCACCATCATCAACAGAACCAGCACCATCACCAGCATCACCATCACGGCGGCATACCTCCGGACGTGGTCAGGTCGCTGGTCCGGGGCAACGATTCGGCCGATGAGCTGGATGGGTACCTGATGGAAAAAGCCGACGCGTACCTGAACAGCCTATCCATCAGCGTCAAGCTGGTCGACTCGGCAGTGGTGGAGAAGGTGCGCAATCTCAGCAGTCAAATGCTCGTCAACATACTACCCACCGGATTGCTGGAGACCGGTAATGATAATCGTCACTCGTTACGTAACCACCGTCGTTTGTATAGTAATATTGTCATCATCGTTGTGACATTTCCAGAGGGTCCATGATAGCTGGTTTTAGGTGGTGAAGGTCAGTCAAATGAAACTGAAATTAACAATTATTATGTTACCACGACATATTCTAGTTTTCTATTTATCGTCGATTAAAGGTTGAACTTCCGTATAGTATACGCTTCTACTTCTACTTCTAATCTGATTTAAAATATATAAGTATAAATAATGTTTAAGGGGTTGTAAACGGTCAGTTATTTTAACCAAAATGTACAAATCTCTTTTCTGTCATACAGATGGACCTGATAACGCAGTAACACACCTGAAAACTAATTTGAGTTAATCAATGATGATACTCGAGGTCGACCAGACCACTTTTTTAGAATTTTTTTCCTCAACTCCGATAAATGTATGACGTTTTAAATGTTGATTATTTTTAATTTAAATAAAATATCTTAAAATATGTCCTGATCGGTATTGAGTAGACAAATCAGTTTTTATAAGTCTTATCGCATTATCAGATCACGTCCATTGGTAGGATTGACAAAAAGTACATGAGAATTTGTTTACCTTTCACACACCGAGGTGATGAATAATTATTGTACTTATAATCACTTACTACTCACACATTCACAAGCCACAATTTGAAAATGTCCTATTTTAAACCTTATTTTAAAAACGGTCCATTTGCTGGAATCTTCTTAATGCCTATAGTTATTTGATCCTGATTCTATTAATATGTTCTTCTGATTATCGATCGACTTTTTACTTTCATTTCGGGCCATTAAATATTATTCACCGGTGTGGTTTGAGGTGTACAATCATAGACTTACAGAATTAAGACGGAAAATGTTCTCTGAGGACCAGGAGGCGTGGTTGTGCAAAACCGTGGAACAAGAGATATAGATTGAGTTTTATCATAAGTGTGAGATATATGGAAATATGCTGTATACTGTTCCGACGACAGTTCAATTTCGTCATTAATTATTAGGATAATTTATAAGCCCGATCCTCGTAACAAGTGCCATACACTTACACCCGTTATCATCCCTTATGTTCCGTCTATAATATCTATAATAATCATGTGATTGTGATACGTATATTTTTTGATGAACGATAATAAACAAGGTATTTACTAGATTAGATGCTTTTCTAAAAAATTATTCTCCTGCATGATTATAATATGATGTACAACAATTTATTATTATAATACTCGAAGATAAAAATATAATGCGTACAATTCACAATAGTATTATAATATTTTCAATCTCGTCGAACGACAAATATTTTTTTTTACTTTTCAACCTCCTCCCTTGCTCGGTCGTTCTTTCGACTGTCGTCAACCAAACGGTTTTCATTAATCGATTAATAATATCAAGTTTTCCGTGTTTTTCAACGCCAATTCGTCCGTGTCGGATACATTATTATTATAATTTTTTTGTTTATATTGAAATAATATAATGGTATCGGTTTGTCACGTAGCCCTAAACTGTTGAAAATAATGACCTTTTCATGAATATACGTATGAGAACAATTATTATTATGTGTAGTTGGATCAAACCAGAATTAAATTATGAAGACGTAAAAGCGGTCACGATAACGTATTACCTATAATCTATATGTTATGTATGGAAGTAGGTACGAGTATAACCATAACCCGATTTACGTTTTTTTTTTTTTTTGCCAAATTAATCTTAACAATACATTGTTTTTCTCGCCGTTATTGTAATATTCTTGTCGTGTTCCACATAATTGGAGCGTGTTTATGAAAAAACGTCAGATTAAAAATACTCATCCCTGTGTAATATTTTTCACTTCGATCCGTTTTCATAAGATTTAATTTAAATATTTTGACAACGTTCCCAAATTGGCAATTTTCCATACGGTACGTCGTACGTGTCGTGAAATTTTACTGAATTGATACAATTTAGAACGACAGGTAGAGCTTAAAAAAAGGCAGATCTTAAATGAAAAATAAACACTAAACCTATAATGGATCAAAAAAACGAAACAATTTAAATCGTTTAGATTTTAACGTTTGGTGCTTAGATTGCTTATGACCGGTAGTTCCTACACTACAATATTATACCTTTTTTTTTTGAACCGAGAACCAGGGTTGGAACTACTATCAAAATACTTCGACGCATTGTTTCAACTCCGGGACAATATTATAAATTGGTATAATATGTATTAAACACTGTTGATGTGCGCTGTCTGACATATTATTATAAATACTACGAGATTCGTTACATGTTATATAACATTATTTTCTTAATAGGTATTTACAAAATAATATTATTCAGGATTGTTCTCCAAAAAAAAGTGTAAATTGTCGAAAACAACCTCATCAATAATAATTTACAACTAAAAACCAAACATGGCTCCAACGCACGTTTGATAATATATTATTATAGAATATTTAAAACGCATTAAGCAGACGATTTAAATGATTTCTGCTAGGAATGTACAAAAATATAATAAACATAAATAGAAATATATAATTAATCAGCTTTAAATTTAAATTTATACGAACAAGTTAAAATATAAATATTATTTGTACCTATTAGGTATTTAAATTTTGATGTAGTCTGTATGGATAATTAGTATTCGTTTAAATCGATGATAATTACTTTTTAAAGAAAAAAAATATGAAAAGTTTCTGGTGTATAATTGAAATGATCGCTTTCCCTTAAAGTCGTTTATACAACGATGTTTTTTTTATTTTTAATATCCTTCTGAGAAAGAAGCCCGGATTAAGGGGGGTCCAGGGGGGGCCATGGCCCCCGGTCCTCCATTTATTTAGGGGCCTCAGATTTGTCCATTATAGGCTATAACACCTCATAAATCACTTTAAAAAAAATCGATGATTATTTAGCGAGGAAAAAAGCTTGTAAATTATAATTTATAAATAAAATGATACTTAATTCTTGATTTATTGCTATGTACCTAATACCTATATATATTTATTATAACAGGTACCTATATATTAATATACATTATGTTTTTTTCGTACAGGGGCCTCATTTAAACTTTGGCCCCTGGGCCTCAAAATGTCTTAATCCGGGCTTGTCCTTCTCATTACACAATAGAAGAAAGTGCTTTTTTAAAATAATCCTCCTCGAAAAGCAATAGAAATTATTCACTTTTTTAAACAATTATATTATTGAAACTATTTACCTACCTAGGTATTAAACTATTATTGATGATGCTAATTTTGATTTGATTTTTAACGATCAATGGTATTGACTCCGGTCCACTATAGGTGATTATAGACGAAACCTCAGTACCTATGTCACCTATTCATATAGTATCAATTGTAAAAAAAGATACGTCGTTAATATAATCTAACCCAGATAACCGCGGTTAACCACCTCACGTATAGTGAAACCAACCACTACACGACGCGAGTTTTGAACTCCAACAACGAGACGACGATCGCGGCTTATGTACCGCCACCGCGCACGGTACATACCGCGACCGTTGTCGGGTGACGACCGTTTTGGTAACCTTTTATATTTGTTTGTTTGTCCACAATCAGGACGGGGCAAGAAGGACGGTATGAAAGCGGCCCTGTGGTCGGCCGGCACGCTGGCGGCAATCGCATTCGCGTCGCTGGCCGCAATGTCAGGCAAAGCCCTGATGACGGCCATGTTGGCGCTCGTCCTGGCCGCCGTGTGCGCGCTCAAAGGCCACGGTGGAGGTGGCGGCGGTGGTGGCGGAGGTGGCGGTTACGGCAAGACGTCGCATTACGAGATCATCACCAAGCCAGCCATATACGATCACGAACACCTGGTTCACGGGGCGTCGTACTCATCGGCGCCGTACAGTTACGCTCGGCACCTCTCCATGGACGAGAACGGCGCAACGCATCACCCGATCGGGCGCGGCCCGCTGCAGCCTCAGCGCGTCAGCGTCGTGCACGCGGCGCCGGCCGCTCCGGCCACGGCCCCGTCCGGCGAAGCTTCCGGCCCGGGCCAACAGGCCGGCGACGAGGACGCGGACGACGAGGCCAGCGTCGGTCGTTTGTCATACCCGCTGGCGCCGATAGCTTACATACCAACCAACAACGCTTGACACGTCGGGAGTTTCGATGTTATTATTTATTCGTCCACTCCATGCAGTCGATGTCAATGCTATTATTATTATTATTATTTATGTTTATCTATTTATTTATTTATTTATTATAATTTTTCAAATTTTATTTAATTTCGTTTTAGCGTATAGTGTTACAATATTATATAATTGTATTATTATAAAATTATGTGATTTTTTCAGTATTAAATACCACCGAATACTCGTATAAATTATTATATATTGCAGGTTTTTTTCGTTGACCTCGACCAAACATTTTACATTGCATATTATTATTATGATCTATATTCTACAAGAAGAGGGAAATTTTATTTTTGAAATATATTTAGGTACCTACGTCTATTTTTAAACACACCGTATTTTTTAAACACTAACAATTTTTTACTTCATATTTTGTAGAAACTTTTTTTCCGTGTATTCTCAAACGTATGATATTTTGTGTATACAGGGTGATTCTTTTATCAAACAACACTCATTATTTCAAAAAGTGTAAAATTTTTTGAAAATATTTTTTTACATAGTTTCAAGTCGCTTATAAAACTACGTTTTTATTAAAAAATTATATTTTTAAATATTTTTTATCCTTATAATTTTTTAAGTTTTTTACTTTTTTAAATAACAACATAGGGTTTTAATTTTATATTCCAAAGCAGAATATTTTTCTTAGTATTTTGATACATGAAAATCGAATTTGGGTTGAGTAGTTTATGAGTTATAAGTATTTAAAGTTTTGACGAGCGGAGTGGAGTGGTTCGGGGTTACCCCGCGAAATGTTTGTCCACTTCACCGCTCGTCTAAACTTTAAATACTTATAACTCATAAACTACTCAACCCAAATTCGATTTTCATGTATCAAAATACTAAGAAAAATATTCTGGGTATCAAATTAGACTACATTGAATATAATTAATGTATGATAATTAAAAAAAAAAAACAAAGTTAATACTCTTTCGTATTAAAATATCAAATCTATTATTAAATGCCAAATGGGCATTAAAATATTAACATTTACTAGTGTAAATGTATATAGTATAGTTTATAGAGCTTTGATCATTCAATCTATGAAAATGTGGATTTTCGAAAAAATTGATTTAACACCTTTTGGTTCTGAGCCCAATATCAGGTAATTGAATCAACGTTAAAATAAAATAAAATAAAATAAGTATAAGTATTAATTTTGTTTTTTTTTGTTTTTTGGGGGGCAAGGGCTTATCTACTTTCTATATATTATGTACAATATACTATAGCTACTAGAGTATATACTTTTTCTTCAAAGTCTATGGACGTACTAATATAAAATCAATAATAAAAATAAAAATAATACGGCCGACAGAGGGATAGCCATAGTTATTTTACGAGTAATAATCTGTGTGTTTTCTTATTTTGCTTCACGTAATGTAAGTACGTAGGTTCTTGAATGTCACATATCCTACTATATTATAGGCTACAGGCACTATAATAGGCAGCTTCGGCCCAGGTAACACAAATACACCTACATTACGTATTGTGTATTTGATCAAATTCTCGAATACAATATTATGATCTTAAGATCCAGTGTTTGGAACGACATTGCTTTTTAAAAAAATGTTATCACTTTATTAGCAAAAAGAAAAGAGTTCGGTTTAAAAATAAAATGTAATAAAAATTAACTATATAGCCATATAGGTGAGATGATTGTACATTTGTACATAATACTATAATAGGTCTATGGTTGTAAAATGTATACATAATAATTGAATCATATGAATTGAATATGATTAAAAAAAAATGATAAAATAAGTAACGTTATTTGGATCGCACTACCTACTTAATTAATGAAAAAGTAATGTAGCATGATAAAAATAATTTCAGGTAACGCAAATGTAATTTTAAAAAAAATATTTGAAGTAATGAGTAATGTAATTTCATTACTTTTTAAAAGTAATTTACCCAATACTGTTGATGAATATAATATTATAATAGGTTGGTATACTTCGCTATTATGCTTATAAATTTATGTTCAACGAATAATATAGATATAACTACATATAAACAATATTGTATTATAACGATATGTAATTAAGTGAATGATGCCTGCAGAATGCCTATGTGGGTGGTATGACTATATAGGTAGGTTGTGTGTTGTGTTTAGTAGGGTATCTATTGGGCTTAAATAATAATATAATACTATAAAATGTAACGATAGCCGAGTTTCGTCAAAAATGACAAATGGAACATGGCTATAGGTATACAATTATTATTTATTATAATTATAAAAAATAATATAAAAATTGCTTAGGTACCTATGTAAAAGTTTTTTATACTAAGTTTTGTCGTTGTTTGGAGGCACGGAACGATATCAATAATTAGCGGCTGGTCTGTCTAGTAGGTACGAGAAAACCACATAGTAATATAATATATTGCAACTAGCATAGAATATTGTGTTGTCTGTTAATACTTGTGTTCATTAGCATTAGCATTATAATCATTATTCGCTAATCCTTATTTAATACAAAATTTAGATAGGTACCTACTCTTCTTTCATGTAAGTGGTAGATACTTTTAAATTTTATTACGGATACTTTTAATATTATTCAAATTAATCCCAGTTTACTGTGTGCCAATCTGTTGAATGAAAATTACATTAATAATTATACATAATTAAAGTTAACAAGTTGGTGTGTTCTAAAGTCATTTAAATCTAATAGATTTGTTATTCGGTAAATCAGTAATTCTTATTTATACATATAAATGTCATTATTTGTATTATACTAAATAGAGATGAACACACCAACTTGTTTGTGTTTGTTGGGAAAAATATTTTATATAATTATTAATGTTATTTTCATTCAACAGATTAGCACACAGTAAACTGGGATTAATTTGAATAATATTAAAAGTATCCGTAATAAAATTTAAAAGTATCTACCACTTGTCATGAAAGAAGAGTAGGTACCTATCTAAATTTTGTATTAAATAGGGATTGGCGAATTATGATTATAATGCTAATGCTAATGAACACAAGTATTATCAGACAACACAATATTCTATGCTAGTTGCAATATATTATATTACTAAGTATCTACATAGTACATAGTAAAAATAGGTTAATAATAATAATTGTAAATTGTGTAATGATAACTACTTGATAGACGATAGTACAACTACTAGGTTTAAAATTATAATACCAATTTCCAATTATTATTATGCTGATTGCAAGGGTAATAACTAATAACTAATAAGTAATAAGTAATAACTAATAATTTTACCTATTATAAGATTATAGGTAATACAATATTATTAATATGATCTCACGAATTCAGTTGTGTTATTAATTAATGGTGCAAGTAAGTATTGACAATTTTAACTTGAATTCCTTATAAAATAACAATATTATATTATAATCATTATGCACTGTCTTTAAGAAGTTTTTATAGAAATAATTAAATACAACTATAATCAAACAAATGAGCATACCAATATAATTATGAAATTAAAAATCTTCCTCTTTGATACTTATAATTTTATTTTATCTAGGTATTAGTATTTTAGTTGATTTATTGATACTTTATAATATTGTAAAAGTCATTAAATAAGTTATACCTAAGTTAAAAGTTATTACATTTTTCAATATAAAAAATATTTATTGTCATAAATTAATATTGGATACCTACCTACTTATTTGAATGTTTTTATTTTATAGTTACTTATTATTAAATGTGTATTTAAAAATACTTAATCATTCAAATGATTTAAGTAATAATAACCTAACAATTAATAGAATTAACTACTTTCTAACTCAGAAATATAAAAAAAAAAAATTGTAATGCTATATATAATATTGTATATAATATAATAGTGTATTACAATATATTATATATATTATAATATTATACGTGATAACATAAAATTATGAAATTCGCGCGGAAATTCAAACGGGCCAATCAGAAGTCTCAATTGGTTTATAGGTGCCGAGACCGTGCACAGAATGCTAATATGCGTACGGCATACCCCGTACAACTTTTAAATTACTGATATTCTGGCTGATATTCTGGTGCGATGCATCAATGGCTCACTAATTGTTGAATCGAATACTGTTGAGAAATAATTTTATGTATTTTAATGTATAAGGTAGAATTTATATAATATAATATTACAAATTAATGAAGTGATTAAACCAAATTATCGTAAATATAATCATACCCGTTTTTTTTGAGCCGCTTTCTTCGTAGATGCTGTAAAATATAAATTAATAGCAAAACTAATTTTTTTAGAAACAATTTTTAATATGAATACTCATTAATCCAGCCAATTAATTTTGTTTTATATAGGTTTATTTATATTACGTGAATAATCTTTATTAATTATTTCATTTATATTTACAAGATAGTAATGTTTTTTTTTTGTATTTATTTATTATGATAATCTCTGCATTTAATCAATAGACTGATAAATATATTTATTTTTGTTTTAAGTATATTATAGTAAAGTGATTTCATAAAAAATAATAAATCACATTTGTTTACAATAAAAGGAATATTAAAGTAAATTAAAAACTTAAATTAATAACGTCAATACCTAATAAAATATTGCATTATAAATGTATTACCTCGTTCTTCAATTAGTGAGCCATTTACTATGCATCGCACTAATATATCGGCAGGGGGATTTGAAATTACGGTAACGTAGTACCGTAGCCCCGGTTTTAATTCATTCAACAGTTGCACAGGGTGGTAGTTCTTTAGGTTGATCTGCAACTTCTTCATCGTCTAAAATAAAAGGGATTAAGTTACAGTAATAATATACTAAAATTGTAATTATTGTAATAAAGTGTAATATATATATTATTATGTATACTCTATGCTCTAATGAATAAAATACATAACATTAAATGAAATATTATTGAATTTATAATAAAAATAATTGAGGAATAGCGTAGTAGATTGGGGCACAAATGTGCCGAATGGGGCCCGAATATTCAGTATGTGGATGGTGGTCAAAATATGCTTCCCTTTTTTTATCCAAATAACGCGGACATTTTTGTACTTTATGTACTTTCTTTAAAACATAAATTGTAATTTCATATTATAGTGAGTTAATGATTAACTGTTATTTAATATTTACTTGTAAGTTACAAGTAAGTTGCGTTTTCCAGATGAATCGTATTCTTGAACATCCCGGAGACAACGCATTGCTCGTTGGCGTGAATGGCAGTGGTCAACAGTGTTTGGTCCTCCAATCACTTGTAACATAACACAAGTGTTCCGGTCTGAAGTTTCATCATCCTTGACTAGACCTCTTTAATAAAAAATATATGTTTTAATAAAATTGTATAATATAAATTATTAAAAACCTTATCATTAGGATATTATTAATGACTTTTTAATTAACCTTAAAAGCCTTAATGATTTGGACTCCAATGTATCTTTAGGCCATTTGGCCATTAAGGTGGTTTTGTCCACTTTAAAATCGGAAATTCCATATGATGGCAATGTAAATTCTATTTCCAGCGAAGATATAAACAGTGATTGGAGGACCAAATACTGTTGACCACTGCCATCCACGCCAACGAGCAATGCGTTGTCTCCGGGATGTTCAAGAATACGATTTATCTGGAAAACGTGGGACATCGCGTCTTCGAACTGCACTCAATTAAGAGCCCGCGGAAATTCACTGTACGACTTCATTGCATCATTTAGTATTGTATGCAGTATACTACTCCACGACCACACATGCATACATTTTTGATCACCAATACCGTCCGCAAAATGTGAATGTGCCGGTGGGCTTATCAAGTATTCGTTTTCAGGACTAATACCCTGCATACATAAGTTTAAGATTTAAAATAATACCTAGTAGGATTGAATTTTCTTAAAACTTTATGGAAAAAACAATAATAATAATATAATACAGTAATTTCTTCTAAGGTATATCAATATGGAATTAATTAAATTGATCACGTTAAAAACCGGAATATATTTCGTATGAAATAACAAAAAAATAAATTTTTGAAAATCACTTTGAAATATTCGTATACAGTTAGTATAAGTATGTAATTTAGGTATAGACCATTAAATAAGTAGTTCAAATTGATTTGTTAACTTATATTATATATGTGATCTTTCGCAGTATCGCACACATTGTAACAATCAATATTCTTCTTTATTACAATACCAATATTTTCAAATAATAGTCATTTAAAATAAATATTATATATTAAATGTTAACTTACTTCTGGCATGTTTATATCATCAATAAAGTAAATTAGTGTTTTACCATCCGGAAGATCAAAGTTTCTACCAGATTTTTTCTCTAATGGTTTTTCCAAAATCTTTTGTAACATTTCTAGTAAAGATAATTATGATATTAAGACTCATAATAAAGTGTATGATTGTGTGCTTTAAGAGATTCGTTTTTGAAAATATTATCGTTAATATTATTAAAGAACAATTAGCAGTATAAAACTATAAAGTCACCACTAATATACTTATAGAAATATAAGCAAAGAGTATATGTATAATAGCTTACAACTAATTATGTATTACTTATTTTTATTTACAAAACGTCTACTTAAAAATAAAAGTTAAAAATAATTACTCTAGTAAACACCTTCAATCATAAATAGGTATTACTACATTTATTCTAAATGAGTACAAATTTAAGTTTTTAGTTTTTAAATACCAGATATTGTGTATAAATTAAGCGGTACATTTGCAACAGCGTTCAAATCATTAGAAAGTGATTTGCGATTATCATCATTGGCTCCGGCCAACGTGATTGCCTTTTTTTATCAACCAATAAGTTGAGGAAATATCTTATCCTAGTTGTTTCTATTGTGTTTACGAGAGTTTGCTGTAAATAATTATAATTTATAATTAGTAAATATAGTTGGTTAATATCAAAAAAGCCAAGATCCAGAAACATAAAATATCTAAATTGATGATACATGTGCATACTAATAGCAGTGGCGGACTGGACGCGTATTTACTTTCTGTACATGAATCTAGCACTCGGTGCTAGTCGAAATCAAAAGTGTGCGGTTTTTGGATGCAAACATAATATGATGTTGTAGAATGTAGGGGGAATGTAATAATAATAATTACGTTTAATAGTGCGATAGCAAAAATCGAACAAGTGGGAATTTTTAGATTTATATATTTTATACACTGAATTCGTACTTATCTCAAATAAGTACCTCTTAATTCTTATACTAATTAAAGAGTAGGTACATTACTTTATTACTATTTAGGTGCTATATAAGATTCAACAGTACATTTCCGTCGTTATACGCTAAATTGTATTTACAAAAAAAATATATATATTATAAAAAGGGCTGTTAGTATACTGAGGGCCTCTAAAATTAAAATTTTCCTGGGCCGTTTTTTTCTCCCAGTCCGCCACTGACTAATAGTATCTAATAGTATAAGGTTCAGAAACATTGTTATTGTATTTATATTTTTCTAAATTATTACGATAATATTGTATAATTATTAATTGTTTTTATTTAAATGATATAATTATTACTTGTAGACGTGTATCTGGGTTAAGCACGAAAGATGATACAAGATTTAACCAAGGAATAAACTGTTTTGGTTCAGGGTCGATGAAATAATTTATTTAATATTATTATTATTATTATTATTATTATATTTTTAATAATATTTCA
Source organism: Macrosiphum euphorbiae (assembly GCA_949089665.1). Lineage (NCBI taxonomy): Eukaryota > Metazoa > Arthropoda > Insecta > Hemiptera > Aphididae > Macrosiphum > Macrosiphum euphorbiae. The sequence continues at coordinate 1,039,922 of CARXXK010000005.1, read as the reverse complement.
TCGACCCTGAACCAAAACAGTTTATTCCTTGGTTAGATCTTGTACACACTTCCTGATGATGAGATTTTAATCGTTTTAAAATCTGTTAACCACCATTTGGAAAATTCAACTTTCCAATCAATCAACTATCAACTATATATAAATTACCAATTTAGCATAATTATCACAAAGACACAAAATATAATTGATATTATTACTATAAATGTGTAAGGTATAATATAATATATTAAATAGCTAGCTATATTAAGAAATAATACTAATTATAGGCACCTGATCTTTAAATAAGGCTGAACCAAAAGCCCAAAGACAAGTGTACACAAAATATGTTCCGTACACATCCCTAGCATTTTCCGGCGGACAATTGATGGGAGTCGAAAGACAATCGAGTAACGTACACAACATTTGTTTGTGCGTTATTTCCGGTACGGGTTTTATGATTATGAATTTTGTTTTAAGCGTTTCCAAACAGATGGGCACATATTTATCAAATAGTACCAGAAGAGCAGCTTCTTCAGTTACATTATCACTAGTGTCCATCCGACCAGAAACATACGGATTCCAGCCGACAGTGGCTGACGCGGTAGACCTCAAATTGGATACCTCCAACGGTAGACGCATTGTCTGTGTTAGGGCAATACGTTCATTATTCACCAAAGTCAACGCCTGTTATGTATATATTATATCAAAAGATTTCGTTTAAGTGTGGTAATGTACGCCCATATTTTATTATTCATAGCATGTCTATATAATCATCATGAATGACCAAAAGTATTTCTTACCTTATTGTCGTCCATCACTGTGTTTAATGACTCAATCCACATAGGATATAATATGTCATCGTCCATTACCATCTGTTCGGATCCATAAACAGACATTTGTGATTGATCTCTTATCAGGCCCGAAAATAGTTCTATCCGAATATACAATATTACTACAACCCCGTGCAAAAATTATATTGATGCACAAACTCTTACAGTGTTATTCATAGTCAAATTGGACCTGGTTTAACATTGGTTTATTAGTAGTTTAACAATAGTTTATCTTTTTTGTTATTCATAGACGATAAACTTTATTTAGACCATAGACTAAGTTTAACGATAAACCTTTGATTTATAAACTAGGTAAATACGAGGTTTAAAGTTGGTTTATTATAAAAATCTCTGTTATCTTAATAATATATTGTAATATGTATTATCATTTAATTTAATTCATTCGTGTTTTAAAAACTTGTGCGTTTTATACTTACGAAAAATGGATATCGGTAATGTACAAAATGTTAGACGCGTAAGAAATTTAACAAATGTGCATTTTATTAGACAGCGGAAAATATATAAGATTCGTAAAAATCCTTACATCGAACTTACTAATAATGAATTTCGTAAAAAGTATCGATTTTCAAAAGCAGAATGCTTACAAATCGTAAACGAAATTCGTGACTTTTTACCTCGAGCAGTTAACAATCGCGGAAAACCAATTTCGCCGAGCTTACAATTTTTGATTGCACTTCGTTATTTAGCTAGAGGACAAGTAATTATTGATTTTGTTTTAATGTTTATAGTAATAGTTCATTTATGAATTTAAAACAAATTAAAGTACCTATATTATTATAATTTAAGGTTCAGGACGACAATGGAGACTTACATGGTGTTAGTCAACCGACAGTTAGTCGATGTTCGAGTCAAATTTGTAGAGCACTAGCATCATTAAAAAATAATTATATTAAGTTTCCATTGACCAATGAAGAGTTAGCTTCTAAGAAGGCAGATTTTCGTAGAAAATTTAATATGCCTTCGATAATTGGTGCGATAGATTGTACACATATACCGGATATACAGATCAAAAAGGTGGCGGGTGACTACGCTCAATTGTACATTAATAGAAAAGGCTTTTATTCAATAAATGTTCAAGTAAGCCATATAACATGTATTTTATTAAAATAGTCAAATTTATAAAATATAAAGTTAAAATCTTGTTAAAATTATATTTAATACTTATAAATAATAATTAATGATTAATAATTTAGGTAATTTGTGATGCAAATTGTCATATATTGCATGTAATTGCTCGTTGGAGAGGAAGTGCACACGATTCAAGGATTTGGAACGAAAGTCTTATCAAGGAACAATTTGAAAATGGATCAATAAATGGTATCTTACTTGGTGATAGTGGTTATGCTTGTACTCCATATATGTTAACACCAATTCTTAATCCTCAAAACGATGTGGAGCGACAATAAAATTACACACACATCAGAGCAAGAAACACAATAGAGAGATTATTTGGACAAATCAAGCAACGTTTTCGCTGTCTATTGCGAGGAATGACCATAAGCCTCGAGAACGCTAAAGTTGCTATACAGTGGCGCCGAACCCATGTATTAGGTGTGGCAGCCGCCACACCTATTTTAAGGGGGGGTGGGTGTACAACCAAAATTGGTGGATAATCGTAATCCTAAGTGTAAAAAGATATTGTACAAAATACTACAAATATAAGAAAGATGACTTCCTAGTGTGTCGCAGCGTGCAGTGTGTACTGTGTGATAACATTAGAAATAGCCAATAACTAATAATTTAATTAATAGTTTTACCATTAAAACATAAATTCTATTTTCAAATTTCTACTTCAGCATCTTGTCTGATAGGGAAGTGAATCAAGTTGATACTTTGTTGAGTCAAAAATCAAAAGTAAAAAATTCCCAGTAATTTTCAAAAGCGTCGTGAAAAACAAAAAAAAAAATAACAAATATAAAAGTAATTTTTATACAAAACCAGTTATCGACAAAATCGATTGTGTTTTCTGTTGTAACTCAAAAATGACTAACCGTAAAAACTTTATATTTTAACAAAATTTTTATATAATATATAAGAATTTTCCTGAAAGATATTTCCTACAAGATATTCAAAATATATAGACTCTTTTTGAGCATTAAACATTTTTATTTTTAATTATCATCGATAAATAATTTTCTCTCTCTGTCAATCTGAACACAAATCCACAGTATATTATTTTCAATATGGGTCTAAAGTTGAAACTTAAACAAAATTCATTTAAAATTAAGAAAATTAAAAAATTTTCGACTGTCTACCAAAGAAAAGTTAAAAGAAAACCTTACCAGAAAGTCACATTAATTTGTGTTGAGACTTAACTAGATAAATGTATGTATAAAATGTATGCTGTATGATGTCAAAAAATCATTGGGGGTAAAATAAATGTTACCCCCTCTCGAATAAGTAATTGGGGCAACACTGAAAACTATATGCCACGGTCCTTACAAAACATAAACTTTAGGTTATCTACATCGTGGGCAACATCTTATAAGTTATATTCATATTATAACCTCCCTGCATGACGAGCAAACAATTTTCTTTCACTTTTTTTCGCCTAAAATTCGATTTCAGACCACTGTGCGTCGCCTACGACTGAAATAACTCATTTTCTGCCCTTTCCACATAATATACCCCAAACCTACCTATTACCAATATTACCTACCTACTATTGTCAATAACTTCAGTGACTTTATATATTTATATTTATAATTATTATTATATTATTATGACGCATAATGCCCTAGATGTCGATGAATTTAAGATCAATAAAAAAAAAAAAAAACTCTGTCGTACAAAAAATTGATAATATTATGCTGTGGTGGCTAGTACATAAAAAATAAATATAATATTATGTGTAATATAATAATAGGTTAGGTTAGGTTAACTGCTGGCTACAAATATTATTATTATTATAATAGGAAGCTGGTGACTAGTATATTGTTTATTGTTGACAACGATTATTATTATACACTGTGTGAATGTTTAATCGAATAGATTTAGTTTATTTATACTGTAATATTTCGACAGTGAATATTGTTTTAATAATTGTATCCAATAAGTCTTTAACTTTTTTGAATTTTGGTATTTATATATAGTGTTTAAAGTAAAGTAATGTTTTCAATTAATTTAATTATTTTTCCTCGACTTAAAATAGCTGTCAACAGTCTAACACAATACTTAGCACACTAAGTTTCACATGTGAAGTGATTTCGTCAACCAATTAAGATGTGGCTGCAGGTCGTAGTTATGCTAAGTTATAGTTGCAGTTAGTTTCTGTTTTACCTGCGTTAATATTACTTATAAATAATTATTTAAAATAAGGTAATTATTTATAGGTACCAATGCAGACTCTAAAAAATTTTAAATATTTTAGACATTATAATATCAGGTCTATAAAAAATGTATGTAGGTACTTTAAGTATTTGATTATGATTTTAATTACAACAAAAATATGAGGTAAATTTAATTCATAACTGGTGTTGTGTAAATATTTCTGTTTTACCGCTGTTTTTTGTTGCCTAGTTGTTACCTATTATTTGCAATAGTTAAATAGATAGGTATAACTTATATTTATAAAATATATTTTAACCTTGTTTTGAACTTTTAGTTCTTATCTATAAAAGTTGAACATTATATACATTTTTAAATACAAAATAATTTGATTATGTTTGAGCGATTATGATGGATTTTGTCAAAATTTGAATTTAAAATGCTTATGAAAAAATGTATGCCTTTAATCTTTATATGTTCATTCATTTTGAACTTCTGATATGGGTAAATTTTCAAGATTTTAATTCAGCAAAAAAAATTATTTAACGACCACAATTTAAAAAAAAATCGAAAAGGAGGTCTTATAGTTGTAATTTATCATTTTTGAAAAAATACCTAATAACCGGTACACATTTCATTATTAGGTAATAACTGAACATAAATGGACATATTTAATTTTCTTTTTTTTTCATTTATACTGTCACACTCTGTATACTAGATACGTTATACGAATATACATAATTATTAATTTGAATGTTGTTTACATTAAAATTATATTTGACTATGATCCATTGATCCTATACCTAGTTTATTATTTCTATGATTAATTAATAGTTAGGTTAACTGTTTAAGTCTTGCTAATACCAAATAACATAACGTACCTAGTCTAATATATTTTAACTATATTTCCGAAACCTTAATTTTCTAAAATATACAAGTATCTATATTAAAGCCTTTCAAAATCACTTTTTAAATATGACGGTCAAGTAATTTTAATATATGCTTTTATCGATGTGGCAACGATCAACAAATTATTAAATCTACACTAATCTGTATATACTACTACTGTATTTTACTACTCAGTACTATTGCTATATTAAGGATTGTAATATTGTATACAATTTGTTGACATGTCAAATGTTATAAAATATAATACATTTGCAAGAATTTAAACTGGTAAATATAATATAAACATATAATAATAATATACAATTTAACGTGGATGGTATTAGAGTTCATTGAATGGTGACCTGGTTAATCGCGGTGATTGGACGCAGTCACTAATATAACGTGTGCAGAGGTCGAGCAGGCTCCCAGATGGGTGACCACCAGGGTTCTTTGCGACGATCTATCTGCCTCACATAAAAAACGCGTACCAACCGTAGCCGCCACACAAACCGAATGGAGTGTCAAAAAAACGAAGTTCATTTTATGATTTATTTTTGAGCTTCTCGCATGACATATAGTGATTAGTGAATTGCAAGTTAAAAATAATGGTGGGGAATATTGTCCACAGTAAAAACTAGCTAATAACAATGTAGCTTGAAGTCTTAAAAACAATGATACTTTAACCTCCTATAGTTATTTACCCAAAGACTTCTCAATTGGCTGTGATGAAAATAGTGTTTGCATCTTTTTATCTGCTAGTCAGCAATGTCAAAAAAAATAAAACACTATATGTTTCTTTAAATTTAAATAGTATTCGTTATAAATGTAGTAAAATGTATAATAGAATAATAATTTGAGATTAATTGATATTTTTTTCTCAAATTAAATCTAAATTGACAATAGCAATGAACACATATTTAAATTATTAAAAAAATAACCGTCTATAGTTTAAGTCGTGATAAAATGTATTTGTTGTAATTTGTAGGATGATTTATCGGTGGTGGGTTATTGGTGGTTGTTGGTTGACATCCCACCGCTTGATGCCCGATGCCAATTCTATTACTATTATACAGACAGTATCCATTATAATATAAATATTGATATACCTACTTCAGAGTTTAAATTTTAGGATCAGATTATCAAAACAAAATACAAACGAGTCAACGCGACTAGTAACTGTCCTTGTAATTCTCTTGTGTTCTTGTAACCTAACCAATATTTGTGTTATAATATATTTTAATTTATTACTGGATAACATTTTAAGATATTTTATTTTAAAAATCTTTATCTAGATATTATTTTAGTGAGCTATTCCCAACACTGGAATCATTTCGCTTAAACATTTGATATTATTTTTTTAGATGGATATTCAACAGTTAGTTAATAATTTCTCCTCAAACGATTTTTTATATTTTGTTGTAATTCAAAAATCAACTATAAATAGATACTTCAATTTTTCACCAAATGATTATGATAAAATATTACAACTGTCTAAAGGTACCTACATGATGAAATGTTCAAAATATTTCTACTTTTTTTGACCTATTTAGAGACGGGTCTAAAAGCTTAAACAATTAATACAAGGTTCCTCATAAGTTGTTATAATAGCAATTTTTAAATAATGAAGATACATTATGTACGATTATTTTTTTTTTTTGTAAGCATTTTAAGTACAGGTTTTTACAAAATTAGTCAATATACCGCAAACGTTATTTTGGTTAAAAATTTATAAAATGTTCAATTTTTATAGCTAAAGATCGGAAATTTAAAACGAGATTTCTCATGAGTGGGTAATACTGTTACCAAAAATCTAAAAAATATATAAGCACAGTTTTTTTTATAGAAATTTTAAGTTGAAACTTGGACGAAATTAGACGTTTTATAATGCAATATTTTACTATTAGTAAAATGAGTTACCTACTTAAATAGCTGTAAATTGTAATATAAATATAACTTTATAATATCATCTAGATAGCTACCTATATTTACCAATATTATACTATTATATGTATAGGAATATATAAGAATCAGGTGAAAATTACATTGGAATTGAAACTAAAGCAATTATTTATATTTTTATTTAATATAGGTATTACTATAGTACATTATACTCAAAAAATATTATGCAAACCATTAACCAAATAATATACATATATTTACATGGGTATAAGAAAAAAAATGTAATAGTTCTATTTATTACTGAATGATAATATGATGTACCTACCTAGCTAAAAGCTTAAATAACTAAATCAGTGACTATGAATATCGTTTTTAGATGATAAAAACTTGATTTTCATTTTGAGGAGGCTTTTACTGGAGATAATCTTAACTGTAATATGTTAAAATATTAAATAATGCTATATTTTAGACATAATGCGGTAAATATTATAACTTGTGAAAATATTTTTTAGATTAAAAATTGGTGGGGCGGAGGTTGCTTCCATGACTTAGTTCTAATAGCCAATATCCAATGGGGGAGGTGGCTATATAAGTAATTGTTCATTGCCACACCTAAAAAAAAATAGTTCGGCGCCACTGTTGCTATAGTAGCATTATCAGTGTTACACAACATGAAATTACATTTTAAAAAACACTTAAATATCAATAATATAAATCCTAACGATAACAACAATAGTAGCACAGAAGATAGTAGTGAAGATTATGATTATAATGAAGAAAGTGAAAGTGATAGTTCTGCAGATGAGGACAATTATAATGTTGTACAAATAAACCAAAATAGAGGTAATGTAGCAAGAGCGCAGACATACGATAGTTTTTTTATTAAACGTATGTAATATGTATATTATAGGTAGATTACATATCATATTATTATTAGTTAAAACTTTTTTATTTTTATTCTTGTAACTTTTGTAAATAAAAACAAATTTCATAATATATTTTATAGTACCTAATAATTATCATATTAATATTTATTATTTAACAATATATTTTTGAAACAATCGTAAATAAATAGGTAGTTTAAAAACAAATCACATAATATATGTTTATTACTTATAGGTATCTAAATAACTGATAACATAGTTATAAATATAATAAAGAATAATGTTTAGTATTTTATAATAATTAAAGTATATAGGTAGGTATATTATGTATAGGTATAACAGAATTGTTGCGTAATATAAGTAGATGACGAGAAATTAAAAATGTAATCTGATACCTATATTTAATCAGAACAGTTTAAATCTTGAATCTGTTTCAAGTTCTCCAACTGTTTTGTTTTTAATTCATAATACTTCAAATTCTCTAGAAGTCGGATTAATGACGCCAAACAACTCGTCATTGGTTACTGCATTCGGTTCAATTTCATTCCTGCGTCGAATCGAGATTGGATCTATGTAGTATAATATAAATTACAAATGATTATTTATAATATTATGAATACACAACATTCAATAATAAACAACTATGCATTATTAATTATTAAGCTCTCACTTTCATATTATGATTAAAAATCAATTAATTAAATCAGTATTCACACAGCTAAACTTACTTTGGACTATCAAATAGTCTATAAACCGGCTCAGTCCAAAGAAAAGGGCCTCGCCGGCTATTTCTGAAACGAATTCAATAAACATATTCTCTGTAAATCAAAAAATTAAAACAAATTAATAAATATACACCACATTATATCATTAAGTATAAATTACTTACCAAAATATATATTTTCAGATTTCAAAATGAATTATAAACAACACGTTTTCGTTGCTATTGAGATTACAAAATATATCGTTGTTATGATACATGTTGTTTCAACATGTTATTTATATTTTATTCTAATCATCCAACTAGTAAATTATAATCAAAATACTACAGGCAGTATAATTATTATGTGGACTTTGATTATTGCTATTTGAGATTCAGAGAGAAGCAATACCAATTGTTGACAAATTCGATTTTTTTTTTTTTTTATGGTGTAACTTGTGAGATTCTAGGTTTTTGTGGACCCAAAAACCACATATAAATTGAGGGGGCACTCCAGTTATGACCTACGAGCCGCACAGCTTGGAAATCCGAAGACTTAGGTCGGTGGAACTCGTAGGCTTTGATACGCACGCATTAGCGATTGAACACTAAAGATTTATCATAAAATAATATTAATAATAAGGGATTTAAGGTGACACTTTAAGTGATAGTTAAATAATAATAGGATAAAGTTGCAGGGTAAAAAACGTTTAAACGTGGTTTTATATTTTACAAGGTAAAGAAGAATAATTTTAGCATAGAAATAATAAAAATTTCATAACAATGAATAATATGAGATGGCACATGGCTAGGTGCACGAAACAACAATAATAAGCATTTACAATTTGTATAATGTTTATAATGCTTATTAACGGTCGTGGAAGATTATTCACCAGCTCCGCTCGAAGTGTATTGCGGTACCTGTGGGCTGTGATTCGTGACAAAAAAAAAACTTCAAGTATATTTGGCCAGAGTGAAAAATATGTAAAATAGTTTTAATCTGCATGGCGTATTCTAAGATCGAAATTTGACATTAATACGGTACCGTTGGTAACTACCTAGTCAGAATTTTGCAGAAAAAGGGTATTTAAAAAGTTAATATTATATAAGACATCAGCTATATACAAATTTAAGCATTGTAGTCAAAGATTCGCTTAGAATTTATCTATAGGGAATTAATTTAAAACAGTAGGTGTTAAGTTTTACTTTTTTGTGATAGGATTAAAAAAGGCTCGAATCAGATCAAATTACGACTTAAACAAAAAAACCCTAGGATTATGATATTTCTATAAAATGTATAATATTTTGAAACAGTTTGGCTACTTTTAAAACCAATTTTCTAATATTTTTTAAGTGTTTGCTACATTTTTACTCATTTTCAATATTAATGTATGTATTGGGTAAGCTAAATAAACATACTTAATCAGAAATCCATTAGACATTCAATTAAATCGTAAGAAATAAAGAAATTGTTTTCAAATTGTCATCATCGATCTTATAAACTAGATACAAGTAGATTTACCGTAGGTACTAAATTACATTTAGTATTGGCATCTTTTAATGGCCAGTGACGCCATTCTAGTTCAAACTCCATCAATAAGCCTATAAATATAAAGATGCAGCATGTTTATATAGTTTATACTTTTTAATAGTATATAGTTGACACAATAACGTGTGCTACATTACATATATTATTAATTATTATTATTATACTTGAATCAATTGGGTTTTATGGTAGTGAAAATATTATATTCTGGTTACATAATTACAAAAATATATATACATTTACAATAAAATACAAAATCTAATTAAATTATATAAAATATCACCCACTGTTGTCACACTGCGCAAAAATATATAAAAAAAAATAATATTAAGGCTTATAATAATAATTATGTTTTAATTATACTAATTATTATAGTTGATATGATATACCACGACTGTCACAGCAAACAGTGAAATATATTTATCTCGTCTCGATTACGAGGAACTACGAGTATTGGTATTGCGTATTGAAACCGCGCACGACTTCTAAAAATCGTCTCGACGCAAATCGACTCGTAGTAAAAATAGTAAATCGAGCCTGTAGACGCGAGAATAAAAATATATATAGTGGCAAAATTCGAAATTCCCCGATGTCTAGTAGGAAATATTATAAATATCGCGATGTCAGGGCGTCGTACAATATATAATAATATTATGTTTTTACACAGCAGAGGAGAGTTGTAGATTTGCTTGAGTACAGAGTGACGATATAGATGGCGCGACAGTGAAGTGGTTTGAGAGGATCGAGTGATCTATGTACATATGGAATAATAGCCTGCGATAACGAGGACGGTGCAGTGGCCACGGATACAATATTATATTTGTATGGTTTTATCGCCGCTGCTGCCTGTTGTAACCGTTGTACGCCATGTCGTTGGCCTCTTCCTTAAACGCGACTGAACCGGAAGACGGTACCTTGGCGTCCTGCTGGTTCCGGGCTGGCCGGCTGTTGTACGGCTGCGCGTCGGCTGACTCGTACAGGTACTGTTGCGGATCTACCGGATGTTCACGGTGGTACTGTGGTTGTTCCAAGTGTTCACGGTGGTACTGAGGTTCCTGGTGTTCGCGGTACGGCGAGTACACGGGTCCGGACTGGGGTAGAGGTCCACCGCCGTTGGACGGCCTGTGATAGTAGCTGCTGTGCCCAAACGTGCCGTAGTTGTGCTGAAGGTCAGGCTTGCACAGTTTGAAGAACCCGATGAGACCGGGAACGACCAGTGCCAGGAAGCCAAGCACCTTCTTGAACGACGCCAGACCCAGGATGAGCGGCAGGAAAAGCAGGAGTTTCAATTTGAACAGCTTAAGTACGATCAGCAGGGGGATCAGTAGCTTCTTCACTTTCTTTTTAGCTGAAACACGAAAATGGTTATGATTATAATTTGATAATGCCAGAATGTGCAAAACTTATAGTTTTATTTTGTTGACATAATTATTTGTTTGTTTTATCTCTTAATGCGATCAGAAAATTAGCTTAAAATTATAATTTAAAAAAAAAACCCTGGACTTTTGTAATATAAATATTAAATAATATAATATAACCATAAATATTATAGTAAGCGCAGCGTCTAATATTTCTATAATATTATATTAAGTTAATTTTAACTCAAAGAATATAATAATATATTATTATCGAAAAATTAAATCCACGGCAATGATGTAGCTGAATAGCCTACCCAAAACGCCGTGTTATCGTAATAGTATTGAACATAAACCATAAGTCATTAATATTATGGCTTTCAAATAAAATGAAGCAGTTTTTTAGAACTAATTTAGTTCTCTATAATATAGGATAGTATTATTAAAAGTCAATGACGTTCAATTTAAAAAAGGTGCTCTGCTGTACTGTAGGTTACAAGTGGGTCACTGTATGATGGATGAATTCAATGATACAAAATCATTGTATAAGAAAAACTATTCTGAGCAGAGATGGTATGCCAGTCTAGGTTTAAGACATATTATATACATATCTATGGTATTAAAAAAAAATTGACTTATAATAGGTACCTATAATAAATTCCAAATTAATCATATCACAATATCCATTATTAGGTACTTATAACGCGTTATACACCAACAACAAACCCTGATATTATTATAGATATATAGTAGTATACTTTAGAAGTTTCAAGTACCCACGAATAATATTATACAATCACAACAAAATAACTAATATAGTTATTCTAGGTTTTTTATTATGTAATTTCGTCCAAATTTGAACTTAAAATGACTATAAAAATAAACTGTCCTTCTGTATTTTTTAGATTTTTTGGTAACAGAACTAACTACTTACGTGGAATCTTGTTTTAAATTTTAAATTTTTAGGTATAAAAACTGAACATTTTATAATTTATTAATTACAATGATTGATAATTTTCGAGATTTTGATCATCAATTTTGTCAAAATTCGAACTTTAAATGCTTATAATAAAAATTGTGACTTTGTATTTTTAATATTTTTCAATTGCTATTGTAACAATATTGAATATACCAAGAGCATTGTATTAAACTTTTACACTTTTTGGCCCAACAGATAAAACTTTATTGGTATTTATAGAAAAAAAAAACTAAAAAACATCAAAAATCTAAAAAAATTGAAAACTGAAAATGTCCGTAAACAGCTCAAAAAGAGTCAAAATATTTTCAAAATTGTACAGTGTATAGGAAATGCTAAAATAAACATTCAATGAAATGTTCGTGTATTTATAATTATTTGTTTTTGAATTACAACAAAATAATTAAATCGCTACATGAGAAATCTAGTGAATATCCATTGTTGTAAAAATTTGATTTTCAAACGCTCATAAAAATTTAGTTTGACTTTCTTAAGGACATTTTTTTTTGGATAAAAGTAGACTAACTTATAAGGAATCTTGTATTAAATTTTCATATCTTTGATTTAAAGTGAAAAATTTTTACGAATTCTTAACTCAAAATAATTTGCTAATTTTCGTGATTTTTCTATATTTTGTCAATTTGTGAACTGTAAATGCTTATAAAAAAAAAACTGTGACTAAAAATTTTTAATATTTTTCATCTGCCTTTGAAACAATAACCTAGGAGCCTTCTATTAAATTTTTAAGCATTTTTAACCAACAAATTAAATTTTATTGATATTTTTAGAAAAAACACTAAAAACAAATGGAAAATGAAAATTTCCCTAAACAGTTCAAAATAGATCAAAATATTTTGAAAATGCAAATATAAACAACCAGTGAAAATTTCATGTATCTACAGTCATTTGTTTTAAAGTTACACAAAAAACCAAATTCAATTTTGTGAAAAATCGATTTTGCGTAAAAATTCCCGTTTTTCCTTAATTTTTCTTTTATTTTTCTTGGCGCTTTTGAAAATTACTGGGAATTTTAAACTTGGACCTCCCCAATGCACCAACGATATTCACTTTCCAATCGAACAATATACTGAAGTTGAAAATTGAAGCATTATTTCGACTACTTTCGTGTTCACAGACACAAAAATAAAAAATAAAAAATATAAAAAAACACACATAATTGTAAAATCAATACATTCATCGTTCCACTCAGAATCTAAAATAACTGAAAGATATTTCGGAATATTGATGACATAAAAATATAGAATCCTCGTAACTAATAACAATATAATATAATATGTGAACGATATTATACACAATCGGTTATTTTCTATTAATTATGTGTGAAACACTTTTTACATAACAGTGTACATTCAAATCATCATAATAACGTGTGTTGAAGTCAACGAGAAGCACTCGTAATCAATTATATCCGTTTCAATAGGTACCTAACAATAATAATGATATCATTATACACACGATCGGAAGTCGGAAAGCATTGCAGCTGGAGCAGCCGTCACGACGTAACTGGTAACATTTGAATAACATAACCGAGGTAGACAAGGCAGTCACAATCGAGACAATATCTGCATAATAATATTGCATATGTACTACTTACTAATAAGCATGCCTAACGTCGTAATGCGACGCTTTCGGTTTCGGGAAAACGACGAAGGTAAAAATAAATAAATCGGTCCGTTTCTAGTCGCGATTAGGTACCTATATTATGTTAGCGCCCATTCACTGCTGAAAAGTCGAACCTTTTGTGCATGCTTTCGTTTTCGTCGGGTCTGTCGTCGTCGTAATAATATTATAATCGTGGGCGTCATATTTTTTTCTTTGTATATAATAATAATATGTATAGTCGTTACGCCATTGCGAGTGTCACAAAAAACACGACGAGGAAGTGCGCCGTGTTGTTGAAATATATTACTATTAAACGTATTTTGCGTCGAACACCGACCCGGAATCGTGACGACGATCAACAACACAATAATATATTATTTTACGACCGCGAGAGGCGGAAGTCCTCACACATTATACACAGCACAGCTGTACCCGCGACCCACAGCCGTATACATAATATAGTATAATACTTGCGATCCGCGAATATTGTCGATTACACATTTGTCTGGGGTCCACTTTTGTAATATGCGGGAGTATAAGTACATTTCGCCGAGTGCAAAGATTTAGAAAGTGTACCGCAGCCGATGAACGAATGCTGACGAACTATATCGGCGATGCTAATATTTCCTGGTGCACCGACAGCATAATGATCGGTGGTAGTAGTGTCCAGGTGATTATTAAATTATAGTAATATAATATACACAATACTAAAATTTACAATATTATGATAACATTAGCATTGAATATACGAGAGACGTCTTTATACGCGAATGGGAAACGGAAAATAAAAATAATACAGATTTTTGGCGGATTATTTTTCAACGAGTTCAATAAATTAGTTCATAATAATAATATTACTACCTATTATCGTAACGTGGCCCTATTGCCGGAACGTTCGAAAGCGAAGAGTGACCTCTCATAGTTTATACCCACATGATAACAGCTGTGCACTGCACAAGCGTACATGAACGATTTGTTTTTTCGTTTCCATATTATTATAACCAGTTCCTTGGAGCCCGAATAACAACATTAATGTGAAATCGGAAATGATATTATACGCTCTGAAGATAAGATGCAATACACTGTACGATGGACGGAAGGATTTATATTTTTTTTTATCGATAACCAGGCGATATCTCAAGAGGTATGTATTGGAAATAAATGCTAATTTGTTATAAATAACAAAGATTTGATAATTATCATAGAAGAATGTAGAACAACGGTGCGCTCTTAAAATAATAGTTTAAATTTTTAAAAATTCCTGATGTCTTCCACGAGATAGAAAAGTCTAGTTACCGATAAGAGAATTAAGGCGAAATACTGTTCATAGGCAGGATGGATTGTTTGGGGAGAAAGTGCATCGTACACACTTTATATCTTCCGAATACATAATACGTGAGCGATTGTGCGTTGATTATTGTGTGCACGTGCAGGACAGTCTATTGGTTGACGATTATACCGACCGAACGGTAACCTACGACAAACCGAACGCGCGTCTGTGAAAAATCGAATAAAAACTTCTAGCAGTGTGACATACTAAATGTATAATATGTGATATTAAAATAACAACTGTAATTTTAGAAATCGATGGGAAAATTACTGACATTTGTCGTTTCACGAGACACTGACGGCCGAGAATATGTTTAAACTTTAAGTATTCCTATATGTATTGTAAATAGAGTAATCAAAACTATTGGCAATCTAATCTCGACACCCGATGTCGCTTCGTATTGAAATTCGATTTTTTGGCAAGCTCGCCCAAATCTGACGACTTTTTAAAAATTATAAAATATATATAATATATAATTCGTATACGTTAAGTTAAGGCGTGTCACCACTTTCAAAAATATACCAAGTGAGCGCACTATCCAATCCACCACTGACAGTCAAATTAGTCGAACAAAGTGAGGTAAACCGATGCTATTTATTGGCATTTTGCCCGTGAACTGAGATACACTAATACCGATGTTTGTTAATTTTTTCCCCACGAAGCCAGTTTATGCAGCTACTAATATTATATAATAAATATAACACATTTGTGGATACCTAATTATTATAACACTACATTGTTACAACGATGATCATTAAAATCGTATTCGACTCATAATAATATGTTAATCGGTGCAATATCGTGATGGAGTACAATTTGTTTGAAAATTAACAACCCCCCCCCCCTACCTAGTTGGATTATATTTAAGTAAATAACATGAAACGACTTGCTCGGTAAAACAATTTTACTACGGATACGTCACCGGACGTTATGAATTATTGAAGTCCTATACATTCGTAGTGTTTAAGTGGTACACGCGCGCGCGGGCCGAACATTGCAACATTCGTTGTACTGTTTCGTATCATTATATTACACTTATTGTTATTATGTTATAATGAGCCTACGCCGCGATTGTTCTGGTCCAGAAAATTAGCTAAAATATTATACTAGTATAACCGTTTATCGTGCCACCGCTTGACTTAATGTTAAATTTGTTCCGACACGGCTAGGTATCACTTCCGGTTATGGTCTCGCGGTCCTCGTGATTTGTTGACCATTGCAGCGCTGGACGCGAACAGTTCGCGAACGATAAAGAAATTCGTCTTGACGGTAGATGTTGGTCACGTCATTTTTATACGAAACGGATTAATCTCTTTCAATATATGTATACCAAAATCAAAAGCGAGAACGGTTTTTAATTTATTTTTACGATTTACAAACTGTAAAACGATTTTTATAAATAAACACCGTATCTCAAGCTACCCCATTAAAATATACTCGACTTGAAAACATTTAAGTACTCACTTATGACGCTGGCCTTCTTGTCCTCTAGCGTGTCCAGCTCGGAGGATATCTCGTCGATGAACCTGGGCGAGTACCGGCCGCCCTCCGTCAGCTCGTCGGGCACGTGCACCTCGACGGCGGCCGATCGCAGGAACCTCTCGGCCTTGCGGGTGGCGAACTTCACCAGCCTGTCCCACTCGGTGTCCTCGGGCCGCTGTTCCGACGAGAACTCGAACGCCCTGGACGCGTGACGGCCGCCGTCGTCGTCTTCGTCCCGCAGGCGTACCACTCGCACGTTCTCGTTCAGCCGGTACGCGTCCCGGACGAAGAAGTCGCCCAGGCCGGACAGGGCGCGGGCCTTGAAACACTCGGCCATGTCGCCCTGCAGACACGCACCGTTGGCCGACGACAAGTACGGGTCAGCACCCTCGTCCGAGAAACTACCCAACCAGTTGAACAGGTTCTTGCCGCTCCTGTTCCCCGGGCCGGCGCCCGATTCCGTCCCGTTGTCCGCGACTCCGGCGCCGCTTTTGCCCTCGCTGTCTGGAAACGACATGGTCTGCTGGCACGTGGCCGATGCCAACACGAACATCAGTACAGCCAACGAGCGCATCGTTCGGCCGTGGCTCGTCTCCATCGCAGTTCTTGCGCTGTTGTCGCTATCGCCTCTGAAAATACATAAAATTAATGTCATACACGGGGCTGTAGATGTAAATAATATTTGCCAAAAATATATCATAAAAACAAATTTTATAATGGAAAATAAAGTTTTTATCCTTTTTACCTACCCTTTCCAATACTATACGTCTATACTATTATATTGGTATATATTATACGTGAAAAAAACTGTTATTTTCAAAGTAAAAATTCGTATTTTGGTAATATCTTGAATCCAGTTTTTATCACACTTATTTTTAATCCAGAATGAAATTTAGTGATATGAAAATCAATAAATTAACAGCACCTTTTATATATCTAATATTTTAGTCATAATATCAACTTCTGTTACAATCAGTGATGACTGATGATACTTATCAGATGAGTAGGCACATGCAGACGAATAATAGTTGATATATATCGTGTTTTCGTTTAACATAAAATAATCATAATATAGTAGTATAGTCGTATTAGATTCAATCTTTCAAACTATTGTCACCTGTCTGCAATGCACTGCAGGTTAGGTATAAGTATACGCTTTTGCAGAACGGCAGTTGTCTAGTTCGGCTTCGAGAGATTTGAACGCACGGTGTTTAACGTGGCTTGAACTTCTGTAGAGTTCAGTCATAACTTGAACAGTGCATAGAGCGCGCTGTGTATAATAAACGATGATTGTCCCACTTGTAATGTTACAAGACCATGTTAGGTTAGGTTAGGTTATGTTATGTGAAGATACAGTGAAGTAGTTATGGTTAAGCAGATAGCCTCAGTTGTTGTAGGCTCAAAATTAAGAAGAATAAAAGTTGGTTAGTTCGTAATATTTCGAGCAGTAGATATTTTATAATAAATCGTAAAAATAAAACCAAAAGAATATATAAGTTATGACAGTAAAAAAAAGTTTGTCATCTGATATAGTATTATGCTTGTAAAAAAAGCTTGACATACCTTTAGGACAGCGTTTTATCATTCGAAAACAATGTAAGTATAGGTACGGTTTAATAGAAATTTATCAAACTAAGCCGTCGTTAAAATTTGTCTTGCGACGGTCGTCGGTCATGAATGTCGTTTGTATAATCAGTAGGTAGATGTACCTATATTTTTCGTCTGTAATATTACATATCATCATCTGTCGACTGAATTTCGACTCAGAACAATACAAACGTGTGAAAATCGATTCGTCAACTGTGCACGTTACGGTATATACTATTAGGTGGGTACCTAATACGTAGGAATTATGCAAATATCGTATTATATACGTACTGAATTCCAACTCACATACCTGTTAGTGACGACGTGTCTATTGATGTTGATCGTTGCTCAGCCGGTCGCGGTTTGTGTACCTATGCGGTACTGTTATTCCGCGGTGGACGAATTATTATTATTCAGTTAGGTCCAAGACGTAAACACATCGGACACGCTTGTCGGAGTTGAACCTCGTCCGTTGACCGTTCGGATGTCACTAACCGTCTGCCGGTCGGTAGTCCGCCGTCTGTGATATATATACAGAGCGCACGCGTAACACCACATCGACTCCTCCTCCGCCTCGACGTCTATAATAATAATAATAATAATAATAATAATAATATGTGAGTGTGTCGTATAAAATGGTATTATGTAATCGCACACAAGTCTCAAAATCCTAAACGAACAAAAACATAACTGCTTTTGTTTATTATTATTACTATTATTATTATTTTTTTTTTTTTTTACTATTAATATTGTGCCCTGTAACTATTGTACAAAGCCTGCACCGTGGAAAATATATATTATTATATTCTGATCTGGATTTATTGTTATTTAATTTTAATTTTTAGTCATTATAGGTAGTAATATTATGTTTCTTGTTATAAAATAATTGTGTATCGTACCTATATTCACTGTTATTTTATTCCGTAATTGGGCATTTTCCCGTGACAATATATTTCAATAAATAAATATTATAATATACAATACGCGTATAATGATGATTTTTAATATATAGTTATGAACTTATGAAAAGCCTATCAGATATTCTAGTTTTTTAGGTGATGTTTAGTGTTTAAGAGTTAAAAATATATATTATATGCACATAACCTTAGAACATAATATTATTTATTTATCTCAATTCTATATTAAAAACCGGTAAATAATGTATTCATATAATATAATATAATATTTGTTTTATAAAGTAGGTACTTAATTCAAAAACTTAAATGAAAATGTAAAACAACTAAATAAATACCGTTACAGGTACAATATAATACTGCTAAATCGCAGTTCAATATCGTAATATTATGCTTATCTACAGTTGAGATTACAACAAACTTAGTACAAGATATAAAACTGTTATTGTAATCGTGATCAAAAACGCATTCACAATTAGTCATTAGAGTTAAGTAACAAGCAAATTACTAACTGAAAAGTTAGTTTTTCAAATGTACTCAATACATTTTCTAAGCACTAAAAATCAAACCGACAAAATAATTAAATTAAAAATATACGTTAAATATTCACATATCCCCGAAATAATCGGAGCCGGTTGAAAAAGCTCCAGAACAAGTAAAGAAGGAAATAAGAAGTAGAAATCGTATATTTTATGTATTTATTAATTAATTTATTTATTTCAGCGTAATTCAATTATAATACAATAAAATCTATAATAAAATTAAGAGCTGATACGTATACCAACTGAGCTAAGCTCGTATCTCATATCATATGAGAGCCAAAATAACAAATAAGTACATAATTAATGTTTTAATTCAGATACTCTGTTTAAAACTGTAGGTACCGTTTCATAACGTACTAGCTTAATACAATAATACACAAATGTATTATAAGTTTATAGTTTTAATATATTATTAAGTTAGTATTATTTGAAATCGTTCTTAATATTTATTGACGTTTTATAGTAGGTACTAGGTACCTACTCTAATTGGAAGTAATTTATAAAAAAAATGGTTTGTTTATTGGCTTAATATAATATTATGCGATTTTTTTCCATACAACTTTTATAACTGTGTACTTACGCTATTTATATTCTTTAAATCATGAAATATTTATGTTGGCACAATACTTATATTGGACTTGCTTATAATTTTGCATTGGCGACTTTGTCGCACTTATTTTGGCACAAACTATATAAGGGCGATTCACAGTGCATTTTTTCTTTATAAAAGAGTTTATTCAGATTATCTGTACTACATGCGTCCTGTGGTGATAAAATCTTCTGTTTTTCAAATAAGAACCGCTATTTTCTACTGCAAATAATTCTGTGTACATTTTTTTTTAAAACTTTGACGTATTAAGATCAAAATTCAAACAAGTAGTTTTTGAGTTTTTTAACTTTGTGTACTAAGGATTAAGCCATTAAGGATAATAACAACTAGAGGCCAACGATAATGGGTATATTATATTATTATGTAAAATATTATAGAGGCTATGGTAATTTAAAAATGTATATTTTTGTAAAGTAATTTTTAAGGACTATAATTATCCTTAATATATACAATAAAATAACTGAGAAATCACTCATTTAAATGTTCAACTAAGTATGGAAATTCTGAGTAAGTTGACTTGTTGCATAAGTTTATGAATTGATAATATTAAAATAACTCTAATGCCAATACTCAATAATTTTATAAAACTAACTTAATGAAATTAGTAACATTTTTATTTTTTTTGTGTCTGTGTACACGATAAGTAGTCGAAATAATGCTTCGATTTTCATCTTCAGTATCTTGTTCGATTGGAAAGTGAATATCGATGGTGCATTAGGGAGGTCCAAGTTTAAAATTCCCAGTAATTTTCAAAAGCGCCAAGAAAAACAAAAGAAAAATTAAGAAAAACGGGAATTTGAAATTGGTTTTTTGTGTAACTTTAAAACAAATGACCGTAGATACATGAAATTTTCACTGGTTGTTTATATTTGCATTTTCAATACACGATAACATTTTCAAAATATTTTGATTTATATTGAACTGTTTAGGGACATTTTCAGTTTCCAATTTTATTAGTTTTTTTTTTATGAATATCAATAAAGATTTATTTGTTGAGTAAAAATACTTGAAAATTTAATACAAGGCTCCTACTATATTGTTTCAAAGACAGATGAAAAATATTAAAAATCGTTAGTCACAGTTTTTTTTTTTAAGCATTTAAAGTTCAAAAAATGACAAAATATGGAAAAATCACGAAAATTTGCAAATTATTTCGAGTTAGAATTCATAAAAATTTTTCTTTTTAAATCTAAGATATGAAAATGTAATACAAGATTCCTTATGAGATTTCCTACATTTATCAAAAAAAAAATTTTATAAGAAAGTCAAATTAAATTTTTATGAGCGTTTGAAATTCAAATTCTTACAACATTGGATATGCACTCGATTTATCATGTGGCGATTTCCTTATTTATTGTAATTCAAAAACGAATTACTGTAGATACATGACAGTTTCACTGAATGTTTATATTAGCATTTCCTATACACCATACAATTTTCAAAATATTTTGACTCTTTTTGAGCCGTTTACGGACATTTTCAGTTTTCAATTTTTTTAGTTTTTTTTTTCTTTAAATATTAATAAAGTTTTATCTGTTGGGCCAAAAAGTGTGAAAAATTAATACAAGGCTCCTGATATATTGTTACAATATTAATTGAAAAATATTAAAAATACATAGGCACAATTTTTTTTATAAGCATTTAAAGATCGCATTTTGACAAAATTTATCAAAATCTCGAAAATTATCAATCATCGTAATTAATAAATTATAAAATGTTCAGTTTTTATAGCTAAGGATTGAAAATTTAAAAAAAAGATTCTCATAAATAGTTCATACTGTAGCCAAAAAATCTAAAAAATATATGAGCACAGTTATTTTTTAAAGACATTTTAAGTTCAAATTTGGGACGAAATTACATAATCAAAAACCTATCATACCTATTTTAGTTATTTTGTTGTGAGTGTATAATACTATTCGTGGGTACTTGAAACTTCTAAAGTACACTATATTATATATCTATGATAGTATCAGGGTTTGTTATTGATGTATAACGTGTTATAAGTACCTAATGGATATTGTGATATGATTAATTTGCAATTTATTATAGGTCAATTTTTTTTTAATACCATAGATATGTATATAATATGTCTTGAACCTAGACTGACATACCGTCTTCGCTCAGAATCGTTTTTCTTATACAATGATATTGTATCACTGGATTCAAATTTAATACCATCCATTATACAGTGACCCACTTGTAACCTACTGTACAGCAGAACGACATCCACTTACCCACCTTTTTTTTTATACATTTTATCAAGTACAATTTATTTTTAAAAGTTGTTAAAATTTTTTTAACGTGAATTCAATATTTGCATTTATTATGTGTAGTCAAATGTATTATGCAACTTACCCAATATAAATGTTAACTAACTCAAGAATTGGGCAAGTTGACGCTTTTAATTTTAAGTTATTTTAAACTTTAAACACTTAGATAAAAATCTTAAAATTAAACTCCTGTATTAATTGTATATAATCATTATATTTGTAAGAAAATATTTTTTGCATAATTGCTGTTCTAGTATTCATAAAAATTATTTAAAAAAATAACTACCTTACACTGATATCCCTGCCTATATCAAATTTTTCAAAAAAATTATCCACTGAATAATTTACATTAAAAATTGAGGTGGAGGGTTATCATTTGAAAAACAGAAGTTTGTATCGTTAAGGGACACTTCTTAAGATGGTCGAAAAATTTCGGGAATTTTAAAGTATGGTTTTTGAGTATAATTGAAAATTCCAAAAGTCAAAATTTGAATAAATTCATAATCAAAAAAAAAAAAAACAATGGGGCTGAGCATACAGTTGAATCAACTTGTATATTGTATTAGTTATAAATGTTATAATATTATGTTCTATTTCTTCGACGAGTATACCTTACATCGTGTAGCCAAAATAATGTGTTCTAATATTTGATAAAATGGATTTTTTTCGAAGAATGTTCTTTGATCGTCCACATTTTTTAGTCAATCTTGATCATATATTTCCATTTAGAAAGGTATTATTATATGTTCAGGTACGTGAAACCCTAAAATATAATCCGCTCTCGGCTGTATAGTAATAATTACATAGTGCATCTGCAGTCGTTTAGATATGGGTACTAAATCTTCTGCGTTTAACCTCGGAACCAGATCGGTCGTGTCGGGATGAGACGTCACGTGATTATTACACCGTCGGTGCCATCATAATAGCCGCGATAAGTCGCCCACGCCGCCGTGAAAGTCTCTACGATATACAATATTATTATCTTGTTGATAATAATAATAAAATATTATAATATTTATAACCCTGCGGTCCGGGATACCGGGAACTGCTGCAGAGCTCTGGTCTTCCTTGGATTGCATAACACGAACATTGTGGTGTTACATAATTTTATTTTATTATTATGACGCCTACCACATAATAAACATATTACAGTACGTTGTACTCGCTGAGTCACTGTTGTTTTTCGGATATTCCAGTGCGGCTGCACGCGCTCTCGATTACGGCAAGATGTTAATAATATAATGTTTAACAATCGTCGTCCGACAGCGTCGCTTACGACCTCACGGGGTCGTACACGCTTCTGGAAAGGAAAAAAAAACCGAAGTATTTCATAATCCGAACAAACATAGTTTATTGCCGTGCGCACACATTATGCTCCGACGGTGACGCACCGGACTTTCTTCGACGGGCCGGGCTGACCGGCATCCGGGTCACGTGGCGATGAATTTATTATAATAATAATATGTAATATTGGTAATATCAATATTATGATTCGGCAATAACGATACGTCGCCACCACTCGATTTGCCGGAAAACCACGAACGACTGGTGTCCAATACTATATAATATCAGGGGTCACCAACGAATTTCTATGAGGGTCCGTTTTGAAACTTACCAAATTTTAAGCGGTCCAAACAGTTTCAATGACTTTTACACACGTTATAAAAAATAGGTATTTATAATTTATAAATTTGTGATTATACTTATTTATTTATTCAAATTGAATTTGCAAAAAAAAAAAATACTTGAAATATTTCATTTTTAATGTGAAAAATTACATTTTTTAGTTTTCACGAGCTTCCTAATATTTGGTGTGAAGTTGGTGCAACTAATTTGCATTAGCTCGTTAAGATGTTCATCTGTTAATATATAGTCTATATTATATAACATTATAGGCAAAATCAGACTGTTACCCGCGTTTCGTGTTACAAATATGTTAACCGTATATTTCAAACGGACTTTAAGGGATCCTTTTAAATGCTTTCTCGCAAATTTATCCAGAAAATTGTTTTATATGTAAACATTCAAGTTTTTCCTTAATTTTATTTTTTGTTTTTCCTGACGCTTTTGAAAAGTACTGAGAGTTTTAATTTTTCTAACTAGATTCACTTTCCCACCACAAATATGCTGAAATTGAAAAATTATCTTGACTAGGTACTCGTGGTGTCTGTTGAGGGTTAAAATAAAAAAAAATAATAACGAACACATGACAAAATCAAATATATAAATATAAAAATAAGTGACATCATCCCACGAAAACATAATATAATTTTGAAATCATAATATCAATATACATATCATAAAATGAATTTAAATTTTTCAGTCCACCGAATCCTCAGAGCCACTAATTTATTGTTCAACAACAGAACCCCGGGAGGTTAGAATCAAAAGCAATTCCACAACAATGAACCTATAGGTGCCAGCGTGATATCGGTATCGGTGTCGCTGCTGAAAGCGATTCAACGCGAACGATAAGCATATTAATATCGGTATTTTTAATTATTTTCGAACGTCCAAGTATATTTCGAAGCTATGTATTTTATACACAAACTTATAACTGTTTAAATAGTGTTTTTGCAGTGCACCAAAAGTCTGAATAGGAATATTATTGGCTGTTGCAAGCCCAGACAGGAGAGCTGCACATATACTGGAATATATTATCAATAATCTATTTATTGTATAACCACTGACTTCTATACTACACTAGATAAGGAACTCTTATACAATTTACATTGTTACAAGTGAAGCTCAGCTGTGAACGGCCGCCATTTTGTCGGTTGGCAAAACATTTCATTTATTATACAAAATGTATTAGGATTAATATTTTTTTTAACGGTCAAATAAAATAGTAAATGTAAAATGACTTATATAAAATATTTTTTTTTTTTTGTAAACTAAATGTTTAAAAATAATAAAATACGATATAAAATAAATCATAATATCATCTTATTTGTCATATGAAATACCATACATTTGCCATCCGACCTTGAAGCTTCAATTCATGACCGGAGTTCGCTATCTAGTAATATATAGAAATCTGTGTGTATAACCCCGTATAAGTTATCACTTATCGTCACAAATACGCAAACAAATTATCTTGGATTTGGTATGTAGCTGTAGTGTAGTGTAGGTATTAGGATATTAAACGCGTATCTACGAGAACAAGGACCTACGAATTTTAATATGAATGAAATAATATTGCTGTTCCGTGAAATTATTATAATTTCGCGACCGATATGTAAAAATAGTACAAAACAATGACAACAATAGTAATTATTTTATCAATATATATATGTATAATATTATATATAGGTATATATAAACATAAATAATGTATATATAATATACATATATAATAGTATAATAGTATAATACTAAGTCAAATCGTCCTCTTTCTATGATGATGAAATTTGCCAATGAGGAACCATGATATTTATTTTAGATTATATTTTCATTATGTATACTTAATATATGCTTTATATTTTTCCAAAAAAAATTAAACTTAATTTTAATTTTTTATTTTCAGTAGGTAAGTATTAAAAAATAAAAATCTCGTGTCACTTCCGGAATAAATTCCGAAACTACTGGACCGACTTGATGACATTTTTACAATGTGAGTAATTTGCATAGATAATATAAGAACGGATAGGACATAAGAACTTATCACATGAAAATTTAGTGATACTATTTTTAAGGTTATATAAGGCAAATATTGATATGATAATTGATAAATAATAATAAATAAAATTTATATAATTTCATTTTGTTAAAATATTATTTTCCAATTTCCATTTTCCAGGCACAAGTGGCACAACAATCAAAATACAAACTGACAAATATCTAAATATAACTGACTATCATGTTATTATTATTATTATTTAATAAAATAGTTTTGCACATAACCTTAAAAAGCCTCATATAGTCTTTCTCTCTTTACGTTCTCTCTTCCCCAAAAAAGCACACGGCCTCATATGGAACTGGTATAGGCATGTCCTATCCATTCTTATATTATCTATGGTAATTTGGCCTAACTTAAAAGATAGGCTAATTTTAAAAGGAAGAGGATCAACCCCGGGAGGTGCTAAACGGGAATTTTGAGATTTCAGATATAAATTTTTGTTTATAAATGGTTTCCATGAGTGACGTCGTATAAAATGATTCGTTCTAGAAATTTCAATACAGAGTTATAGTGAATCGTTTTGATTCATTGCCAAGATAATAAACAAACCATTTATTATATTACGATTTGTTATTGTACATATACATATTCAATCAGTGTTATTATTATGCGTCTATAAGCAATGATGGATTTTAAGCTATATAATAATAATAATAAAAACAAAAAACTATTTGCTTTACTTTTTAAATATAAATTATAATATAATAATATCCAACTATAAAAATGTTAAATGAAAATCTCTGTACAGGCTAAATTCTAGAACTACTTATCAGATCCTCTTGATTTTTTTTTAAACGAAAGAGTTTTTCACGGAGAAGGTTTATATGTAAGAACATTTTAGGAAAATCCACCGGTTTATGATATATTGGTTGCTATTGGTTAATTATGTTTGTTGATTTGTATTATTATCTTTTGTCGATATACATATATATATAATATATACAAGAAGATCTGATAAGTAGTTCCAGAGTTTAGTCTGTATATAGTTATAGTCTTTTTATAGTTAGATATATAAATATACTTATAGATTAATTTATCTATATTTATATAATTATATATTTATATATATACCCTGAATCATGCAGTTATTTTGTTTTTAAGATTTTTCGATGTTCATGCAATTTTATGAATGTTCTTGTATATGTATTTAATTCTCCTAATTTAGTTTATATTTGAACTGGGAAAGTACCGTATTATATATAATATCATAAATAATAAATAAATGTATAATACTATCTGTATAACCCGACTTCACCCTAGAAAAAATGAACAAGTATAATATCGTATGGGTGTATCTCGTTTTTAGTGTAGGTACCCCAGTTTAGGTATATTATATGGCTCTTGGTATATTTTCGAAGGTGGTTCAAACTGCTGTAAATATTTCTGATATGTCTAAGTATAATAATATATGACACTTTCGTCAAAATCAGTCGACTAGCTGTTGAGTCTATAGGCAACAAACATATATAGAATAATATTTTCTCTAAATAAACTCTCATATTTGTTTTAAGATATAATTTCGTTATTCGAGGCCATAAACGCGACGATTTGATGCATGCTTTTACTTCATGTCTCCATCTGACTGAATAACCAATGACAGCTATTTACGAGTATATACAAAATACTAATTTCTACTATATTTCTACTAATTTCTTCTATTATATATAATATATTTTGATCATTCAGTCAGGACACGTTCGATTATGTATTTTAAAGATAAATATATTTCCCAACAGTGATGTCGAAATTAATCAAATTATCTTTTGATCATTGAAATGCATTTTAAATTAATTATTTTATAATATAATAACTTTAAAATTTTAAAACTTATGTTTAAATCATTAAATCCCTTCGAACTTTATAACATTATATTATTAAAATTATTAATATACTTATACTTCTATTTACAATTATTATTAACATACTTAATGTATAACATAATAATACAAACTGTCCACGTTCTACAATATGGACCACACAAAGTGACCGTTTACCAATTTGTTGGTAGTAGGAGCACTTAACAGTTACTAGTGTTAAATAAGGGTGACATGATAATCAAAAACACGTTGAGAACCACTTCGGTGAATTAATCGATTTTACAACAGTGACCTATATTTTAAAGTTGAAAGCTCCGAAGAATGGAAGAATGCAATTAATTCGTGGTGGACTGCGACTCCAAAAATAAACGCGTTAGAAATGATTCAAAGCGGTCAATACCTATCGTACCGATCGTATACGAATCATAATTGTATAACCATAACCATCTGTGGTTAGATTTGTAGAATCTTTTGCAGGAATAAAATACGTGCTCTGCAACTAATCAACCGTATCAACAATAATAATGTTATATATCATTATCATGTTACGCTCGAACGCCTATATAAGTTAACAACAACGCAAATATAAATAATACGCATCTTTTACGTATATGTACCTACGTTACTTTGCTTAAACATTAAGTTAATTTATTGCTCTCAATTTATTGAGGAAATTTCGATTTTCAACACTACGACGATGATACACTAGAAAAAGACGATTTTAATAATATATGTATCGAAAGTAATGTAGGTATATAACTTAAAATAATATTATTACCTACTTATATATGTGAATATTTTCACTGAAAAATCGACGAGGAATTTCAAAGCCAAACTGGTTGTTTTCAAGACCGGTTTTTATCTATATGTATTACCTTAGCCCGTTTCTATGTAGGTACGTATTTAGTAATTTACACATAATGTTATTACTGCATAAAATCGGTAGGAATTTTCTTTTGTCGAACCTATTTTATAGTTCGTAGGCATAGGTACTTTAAATGATAGTGCGTTGTCAATTCGACCGTTTAGAATATTGCTAAAATTAATTTTAATTATATACACCGTGTGTCTCGAAAACAGTGTACACTCTATAATATTCAATTACTCATGTTATTAGGTATCCTAAATATATTTTTAAATTCTATTTGCGGCACATGAAACTAGAGTATTGGATCATCAATCTCCCGCTGACAGAATTCTAAAACATGTATAGGGTACTGAGTAATGTAGGTAACTGAGTTATAGAGTGAACCCAGTTTTCGTGGACATACTATATGTAATATAATTACATTTTCAATTATTAGCATTAGTTAAAAGTTAAATTTTAATATGCACTTAAAATGTTAAAATAACCTATATAAATATGTTGTATCCAGGGAAATTAATATTTACGAACGTCTCGCCAGCACTACCCATTAAAACGGAAATAATCACATATTCAATAATTATAGCTTTTATCATTGGTATACCTACTACCTACATATTAATTTATTATTACGAAACGAGTGTATTATTAACCATAAATTACATACATCATTACAATGCTGATTTAAAAACTGGAGTTTTCGTCTGTGATTATAGGTACATTAAAAAATCATAAGAACGCGATAGAGTTTTATTTGAAATTAGATGTCGAAAATAAATTTTATTCACATGGGGTATTTAGTATATTTTGCACGTATTAGATACATCACATTTTACAGTACCTACGAATTGATATTAAAATGGTGTACAAACTAATATATATATAATACAATTCTCTAAAACCTCAATTTTACTTCTCGTCCTTAATGTTAGAATCAATTATCATCAGCTTATAAATCGGATTAAAAACTATGAAAATGTAATTTTAGATGGTTCATTAAATCAGTTTAACCTATGAATGTTTATTATAATATTACGCATAACATAGATAACCAAACCAACCTAAATGTGGAGGTAACACACGTAATTTACACGTGATAATTTTTATATAACTTACCTATTTTTCCTCTCGTAACTTTTGCAACATTAATGCCTTTCCTGAAGGTTGCTGCACCGTAGCATATTTTAAGGAGTACTATTTAGGCAATTCATGTGACATATAAATTAATACTGTATCTGTGTGTGAGTAGTAAATGAACATTAGTGTGCGTACTCCGTTATCGTTTCCGAAAATCGCTGCACGTCGAGTAGGGCAACCGCGCCGGAAGCAACCCTCACACGCGCAGACACAAGTCAAATCATCGCGAAAAATTAAATATACATAATATTCTTACCCCCAATGGTGATTTTAAAGTTTTAGGGATTTAATTTTAATTTATTAACGCTAAAAACTTGTAAAAAATGGCCTGAGTATGAAAAAACTTGTTTCAATATTACATCTAATTTTTATTTTTGTCATGACTGACATTAGTAATTGTCGTTTCTTTTGCCTTGGACCACCAATGTTCGGCATTAGCCTTGACAGCGAGGCAATTGTTGTTGTAGCCTTGGCCGCCACAGACTTCAAGTGCTTTCCGAAGCCTAGTTTTTTTCACACCTCCACTCCTAGGTAGCGCACGTGATCTTTCAGTTGCAGCATTTCACCTTCCAGGAAGAATCTAGGTTGCGTGTACCCGCGTTTGGTAGTCAGCATTATCGCTTCGGTCTTGCTCACTGACAACGTAAGGCCTGACTTAGCCATCCATCTTGACACCGCGTTCATGTTCATGGACTCCTCCAGGAGAGCTGTTGTACGCCCTGTCGCCACCACTGCGACATCGTCAGCAAAAGCTATGAGGCTAGAACTCGACATTCCTCGGATGTTACCTGGCATCGCGATGCGCAGCAAATCATCGTACATCACGATCCATAAGATTGGTCCGAGCACCGATCCTTGGGGCACCCCGCTGGTTACTGCACGCCGCGTCGTGTCCCCGTATAATATTGCCCTCTCGCTCAGGTAGCTTCTCAAGATGCATACCAGGTATTCAGGCACTTCCTTTTTTACCAAGGCATCTTCGATATTTGCCCATGGGGCCGAATTAAACGCGTTCGCCACGTCGAGGCATACCATGGCACACATCTCCCTCTTGTAGTGTGGACCTGTTCCTGCTTTATTCACCACTTCCATTGCCTTTTCTATCGCGTCTAGGTCTGGACCTGGACAAGCGGAAATCTCATATACCCTCCGGATGTGCGGAGGATGGACTTCCGTTCAATCAGGAACGTCCGATGACCACATAGACAGATTAACGACAGCGGTGGGTCCATCAGAAGAAGACGAACCTATAAATAATTTTATATTAGACACTCTGCTACTATATTAATTTATCATTAAAGTTTATAGTTTTGAGTGTTTTTTTGACACTACTGTGCAGTCTTAGCTAAGAAGAAAATTTGTTACGTATTATCATTGATAATTATTATAATCAATGGTATTATGTAGCTATTACTATAGGTAATAATCAATAGGATTCAGGACTTATGTCCACTAAAAAACCTTGAAATATGGAATCAAAATTACCAGAATACGATTTTCTTGTTTATTGGCAAGACAAAATCAAATGTTCGATTACCATAATCTATTACCACCGCCTCCTCTACTGCCATTACCCCAGCCGCTGGACGAATCTGAGTTTTTGAAGTACGCAGTAAGTACCTTCTTATTATATATCAAGCAATCTATCTGAAATAAAATATAAATTAATTACAAAAATACGTTTTTCACGTGTATACGTAATTATTAAATAAATACATAGGTTTATATAATCGTGTATACCTTCCTGTAGGGAAATGCCTGATTGGTTGCCGGAAACCGTTTTCGGACACACAAGTTACGTACAATCCTCGCTCATCACCCATGATGTCGAGGCACACGAACAAAGTGATAGAATGGTAGAAGATATTGTTTACCATCTACTGCAAGTCGATATAGCGGTGACAGAGATATTTAGGGATGCCGGGGATGGTGATTCAACGGTGAGTGATTAATGATTAAACTATTTTATATCTGCAAATGGAAATAAATGTACAGTGTTGAGCTTATCTCGATATAATAACTTATTATCTTTTATCTTACCTATCTAGAAAAATATTTTTTAAGTCAAGTGGCGTAAATTAGGAATTGGTTCTGGGGTGGAAGTTTTTATAGCCATTTGCTAGCCCCATTGAAGCACCCCCTCCCCGGTCCCCTCTTGTTCGTTGACTTTCATACATTAATAATTTACATTAATTTATTATTATAAATTTTAAAAAAAAGTTAATGGGTAAATGGTTTTTCAAAGATAATAAAGTAAATTAAATAATGTATATGATTCATAAATCATAATATAAGTCTTTGTATATAGATTGACTTAAAAAATTACATACCAGACTTAACATGTATATACAATATTATGTATACCTACTCAACAGCTGCCTTAATTTTCGAAGCAGCTATCATAATTTTTTTGTCATCTGAGCTCAACACCGGCAATAAATTACTTAATATAGGTAGACTGACTTAAAAAATTACATACCAGACTTAACATGAACATATACACATTACACAATATGTATACTCAACAGCCACCTTCATTTTCGTAGTGGCTATCATATAGTGTTCAAGTGTTGTACTATTCGTCCATCCATGATTCATAATCTCTACTTGTCTATCAAATTTAAAATATAAAAAAAAATGTATAATATTAATATAATATAATGTATTTACATATTTTGTAGTAACATCACAACAATATAGCGGTTTTAATTACAACATTTAATTTATGTTCATCGGCAGCTACCAGCATACCATACGTTAGTCGAAAAATTGAATATCAATAAAATGAACAATTTAAATAAGAGAGCAGTGAAGTTATAACATCTTCGACCAAAAAATAAATGTCTATATTAAATATATTGCTATTATCCATTTGACATAAAAGAATTTAGCCATAAATCACTCACCGTTGAATCACCATACTCGTCATCTCCAAATATCTCTCTCGCCGCTATATCGACGTGAAGTAGATAGTAAACGATATCTTGCACCATTCTATCACTCTGTTCGTGTGCCTCGACATCATGGGTGATGAGCGAGGATTGTACGTAGCTTGTGCGTCCGAAAACGGCTTCCGGCAACCAATCAGGCATTTCCCTACAGGAGGGTATCTGTACACGAGAAATCCCATTTTTTGTAATTTCAGAGAGATTGCTTGATATATAAGTATAGGTACTTACTGCGTACTTCAAACGTTCAAATTCGTCCAGCGGCTGGGGTGATGACGGTAGCGGAGGCGGTGGTAATAAATAATCTACTCTTAACAGATTATGGTAATCATTGTTATTGTAGCACAGGCTCTCCAAATTATATATTTGATTTTGTCGTTCCTATAAACAAGAAAATATTATTTTGATTCTTTACTTCAAGGATTTTTAGTGGACATTAAGTCTTGAACGCTATTATAGTAATAAGTTGTTTAAGTAATGTGACAAGTTATAAATGTGTTTCAACTACTCCATTTTGTTACCACACCATTTTTTTAAAAGTATTTTTAACGTTTTTAATACATTTTTTTATTTTTTAAGACATGTTTTACTCATTTCTCATATTATGACTAAGCAAAATTTACTTCATTGAAATATAATCAATAAACATTAGTACCTACACTATGTAATATATATCATTTTCTTTTTGAACTATATGTCTATATAATATAATCAGGTAATCTGGTTTTAAATCAGACAAGTCTAAAATTTATCTTCGAGTCATTTTTTTATATTTATAAACGGACCTACACAATTTTACATGTTAGATATATTTTTTGAAAGGACATTTTTTGATATTTTTAGGGCATTTAAATCCGAGGCCTAATAATAATACGTAACTAATTTTCTACTTATAGCTAAGAGCCTAAGATTGCACATTACAGTGTTAAAAATTAATTTAAAACTATAAACTTTAACAGGCACGCCCGAGGGGTGCAGGATGGCAGGTTGTGCAAATGCGCCACCTATACATTTTTAATTATTTGGATTTTTCAAATAAAATATAAAATATAAAAATTCCTTTCCTGTTAATTTATAATTTATGTCCATGATCAATTTAGTAAATACCTATTCTAAGAAACCGTCATCGGTCGCACTTAAGTATACTGGGTACAATCACGAAAGATCGATAATGCAACTCGTCTATTAATACATTTATTTGGGTCACTAATGAATAATGATATTATCTCGGCCTCGCTATAGTCGCTGCAGCTATTATAATATGTAAGGGGCAACATTTAGGAAATTTTTAATCAAGTACAGTTCACAATAATAAAAGATTTAATTTTTACAAAGTGTTCAGTACGATCTATAGACAATTTTTGGCCAAGTTTAAAATTTTTTGTTGGAATAAAAATCGGGCAACGTAAACTAACTTGAATTTTGTCAAAACTTAAGGTCTTTTGAGCTCAAATGTACCTACGGTAGTAACTAGGCCCATTAACCGTCATACATTATTATTGGTAGGTATTTCTGTGGATCAACTCATTATTATAATATATTAGCTGATCTCGTGGGGTTGGTCCTCTCCCTTTTTAAATTAGCCTATGTTTTAAGTTGGACCAAAATACACACAGTGTTAAAATTTCATCAAGATTGGTTAGAGTAGTTCTTAATTGAAGGTAACAAAGTCACAAACTTTCGAGTTTATGATATTAGTAATATTAGTGTACCTATATACTGTATACCTATATACGATATACCTATGTCTGTATAAAAATAAAATATTATGATAGTATAATTATTATTGTACTCTTGTAAGCCAACTCTGTAAATATTGTTTATTGTAATGTTATACACTTATTACTTATATTCATATTTTAATTGCATTGTAAAATAATTACATTTAATGTTTACAGATTTACAATTGTAATTTATACAATTTTAAAATTAACTAGTGATGAACTAGTTAAAAATTATATATGTTACACCAAACAAAAATATATTCATAAACTCCAAAGCTCTACTTGGATAATATTATTATATTAAACATTAATATGAAAATAATGTATCAATATAATTTTTAATGGTAATATTCATTAAATGGTATATTTTTCCAAACAATTGATTATTACAATTATTATATAAAAAAGCGGGTAATTGGATGTCGCTCTACTATACAGTAGGACAATGTATAATGGATTGTATTAAGGGTCCTGGTAGTGACTTTTAAAATTTTCAGCAATTCTATAAAATTTGAAAATTAAATTTTATATTTTAGTTGCCACCTCAATTATAAGACTTTTCTACTAATCTACTACCCAATACCTATTTAGGGGGGGGGGGGTTGACAGGGTGTATTATATCGATCAAAACACACTTTACAGGAAAAACTCTCACACCTCGTAGATTGGTCTGATTTCCGTAATTTTTTTTTTCGTTAGCTGGAAAAATATTTTTAGGGCGCATTGGACTTCGATTTTTGATTACGTTGTTAAAAACAAATAATAATACAAAAACTAAAAGATTGTAAAAATGGATTAAATTCAAACTTGTAATATAAGAATTTCGAAAAATGATTTTGAAAATCCAAATCCAATAAGTCTTCCTCTATCTAACAAAAAAAAAAATTACGGAAATCGGACCAATCTACTAGGCGTGAGAGTTTTTCCTTTAAGGCATGTTTTTGAGCAAAAAAACTGGTCGCACGCAGGCCCCTTAAACTTTAATTCGATGAATCCAATTTGCTAAAAGATAAGGTACTATATGTTGAAATCTTGGTAGAAATTTGTATATGTAATAAAAAAAATAAAAAAATAAACACCATTGTAAAACCACTAGCTTCCTCGTTTGGCTCAGAATCTAAAATATGTTATCCAATTAATAATTAGTAATTATTAGGTAATCAATGTAAAGTATGTACCCTTATAATTTAAAAAATTAATCATTGGCTAATAGTGACACTAAAAATATTTTGCACTTAAAGTGAGCTACTTCTCAAACGGGCGTGCCTGAACTTAAATGATAAATTAATTTAGTTTTATACAATGACGGAAAGTGTCTAATATTCTACTATAAAAGTACTTACAGCATCTTCTTGTGAATTGCCAACCACCTCAGTTAATCTGTATACCGGATTTTTTGCAGCGTAGGTCAAATCCATAACATTGTATTGATACAAATATATTATTAATAAATAATTATGATATTATGAAGTATTGACTATATTTTGTTTTTTTATATCGAAAACTATAGTTTAGATGTATCGTCGTATAGTATCCGTGGTAATCAAGTTATTTGTGTACTTTTTTCGTTTTCGGCCATCGACAAAATAATCAGTTATTACTTATTAGTATTTTTACTAATATATATATATTTATTCAGATTCACGCTTATAAACAATTATCGACTATCGTAATATGTATTTAGCAGTTCATATGCGATTTACCTAATTAAATAGAATGCGTAAAACTGCGAAGTGACCAGCTCGGCGAGGGCACAGGTTGCGGTTTGATGGCCGTATCCGAAAATTTAAACAAAGATTTTCACAAACAGTTCATACTGTAACCAAATAAATCTAAAAAATATAATATGAACAGAGTAATTTTATACAGACATTTTAAATTCAAATTTGTATGAAATTACATACCTACTAAAACCAATCATCTTCATTCCTGAATGCATGATTCGCAGCATTATTAGGTATTTCTTAGTATGTTTTTCTCTACTCTCTTAATCTTCTATTTACATACGTTCTCAACCATTCCGAATGATATCTAAAGATCTCCACCCAATGTTTCATGTCCTTTTTAAGCATGTAATTAAAAGTACAATTATAAGTGCACGTGCTTGTGAAGAAAAACGAATCGTTATAAAATTGGTACTTTTGGGGATCAAAAATAAGAAATCTTTCACTTTTCAGTTTTCTCTAAATAAATGTTTTACAGTCTTTGTTAGATAGGTACGTAAACGTTTGTTTAAATTTTATATTCTAGTGTTCGAACGTACGAATTCCAAATACAACCAGCATACAAAACCCGAAACCCGAATAAATGATTCGGGTGCTAAAGCTTGGTTAGTAAACGAAAAAAACAATAGGTATTACAAATTTACATTTTTGTGATAAGACTTTGGTCTATAAAATTAGTAAACATCATAATATTATAACAATAAAGTGGGTTTTTCCCCTTAACATAAATATTTTAATATACACATAATATACTATAATATAGACGTCTTTAGAACGTAATAAAAATTTGCTAAGGTAAAAATTGTTTTATCAAAACTCAATGGCTTATTTAGGTTTCTAATAAGTAGTAACCCTGTGTGCATAAAGGTGATTTCGATATCTCAGAGACTATATTTTTCAGTCCCAAATGCGACATCGCATAACTACTACTATGTAATTTTAAATAGATGTTATAAAAAAAAGTGTTTATAAATATATTCTCTGAGATGTCACAAAGTGATTTCTATGCGATTTAAATTTGAAATAACAAATATTTTATACAAATATTTTTTTTTACAATAGATTATGCAATACTCAAATATATTTTTTGTATTATTAGCTATAATACACTGCTTAAAACCTCTTTCAAAAGTTGTTTATTAATTATTGATTAAACAAAATGGTCATTGATATATTTTACAATTTATTGATATATATTTGCATTGATGAACTATATGTTGCCATAACTAATACAATAAATATTTTAGTTTTGAACCAAATAAAAAAGTACCTAGCGATAAACAATGTAACATGCACGGCAGCTCATCTGTCATCTCAATACATACTATGACTTACTATCAGCCCATTATTGATGTATAGACATTTTGAAACGATAGATCCAAACTAAATCATGATATTAAAAATTAAAAATGTTTGCATTTATTTCTAGTGTGCACATACAAATAGAACAGCATTCGATGTATACAGTTATTTTTAAGATTCCACACATTTTCATAGTTATTAATTAATTATTAATATACCGAGTTTCGATACATTTTTCTTATACGCGTGATAACTATTATACACCTCAAACAATTTATTTATTGTTCTAATTAGGTAGGTACGGATGACAAATTCTATATTTTAATTTTGCATTCTCTCAAATAGGTTTTATTATTTAAGTTTATAGTTTAATGTTTAATATTTTAAAAGGGGTATTAATAAATAAAGACTGTTTATCAAAACTTATATTTTATATCTCAATAAAATATTTTGTACGGCATAATGTATATGCAACACTTGTAAATTATCGTCATGAATACCAATATTTTCAATTTTTTTTATTTATTTCAGGTAAGGAACTTAATTTTATAGGTATAACATATTATATTTTTATCGAAAATGTTCTTGGATAATAGTTAGATTATTAATCTACAGATTTTAAATGACACCAAAACAAGGAAATTAATTTGTGTCGAATTCTATAATTATTCCACTACAACCTTTCCATGAAATCTAACATGCATTATTTAGGCAATTACTGACATTACTGTCCAGTGGATAGTTATCGACAAAATGTGTTAATAAATATTACGACAATATATATATATATATATATGTATTTTTCTAATACAGTTAAAATAAAGCTGTATATTATATTAAATCACTAACCTAATAATATTATCCCAGCAAATGTGATATTTGTTGAGCCAATAACTGTCGACAGTTATGTAATAGAAATTTAAAGTTATTAAGAATTGAATTAAGTTAAATTTACAGAAAAATCTTACTTTGGAAAGAAGGTATTGTTGAAAGTAAAAATAGAAAACAGTAATTTATGTTTTGTTAAAAAAAATAATTAGAAACATTTTGGTTTTTACCATAATTTACCTAAAACAATAAATACTGATTTTGATTTATAAGAATACATAGTATAATATTTAAAATAGAACAGCAACATACTAATGTACATAGGCTAGTTAATAACTAGCATCATAAAAATCAAATAATTGGATTTGATATTATATAAAGCGTTTTATATCACAATATAATTATTATGCTAAAAATTGAATTTCGGTACTTAAATTTTTTCTTGAGTTTTATATTAAGATATTATATTATGCGTCCTATGAAGTAATACACAGAGTTATGCTATTAGCTGATTCGAGTTAAAATATTGAATAACTAATATTAATAAGTAATAACAAACAAAATATATTGATACACAATTTATTGATAAAAATATTTTTAAATTTAAAGTTTTTATACTAATAAGAGCTAACAATGGAAGTGTTTTGAAGGTACAGATGCTTAACGAAAAGATATAAAAAATATAAATTCGATTAAAAAACATGATTTTAAAAACAACTGCGTTTGATTAGTGCACAAATAAATTACAAAATATTGACTATAATATAATACTAATAATATTGATGCATAGTTGTGTACTCAATACATCAATGATAAATACACAACTATCATTTTATATTATTCTATGTAATACTCTATCTACATTGTATGGCTCTATACATCATAATATGTGTTTGGTGTTTACAAAATTATAAAACAAAATAAATATATTAATATTAATAATAATCGATTTAAAACAATATTATATCATAATATAAATACACGAGTTGGATGATTATCTGTGACCAAAATCACTAGTCATCAGTATATTCGATCTGTTAAGTAAAATAACTCGGATCTTTCATGATCTTTAAATGAAGATGTTTTACAATATAAAGTTAAATAACTAATATTATAATAATATCACTGATATAAATTAATTAAGCACTTAATTTTACTGATAACAAATAATATCATATCACTCAATTATTATTACAATGCAGATCTGTGTAATACCTGTCTATAGTTGTTACGTTAGACACCATTGTTTTGAACTCGACATTGCGTATAAAATATATAGTTTATAATTATTACTGCGAGTTCAAAATAATATGATATAATAAAATAATACCTAGATATTCGAAAATCTTTGTATCGAAATGTTTTTAGTATAAAAACTAGGAATACTGTTTATTATAAATCAATATCATCGTAACAATAATGTAAGGTGCCTAAATAAGCAGCATCGATGTATTTACATATAATTGTATCGATATCATAAATAATGTTTAGAAACGTTTCGAAAACGTTTTTCCACGTAAGTACTTCCGTCCCACGCTTCGAGTTGAGCAACTCAAAATCGAATAAATAAATAAATTATCAAACAAATAAATAAATAAATAATAAGTTAATAAATAAATAGATGTGCCAAGGATGGGACTCAAAATACGTTTTTCGTATTTCGTCTGAACTTGAGATGAATTCGGCAGACAACATGTTCCCATATTAACGAAAATCATTTCGGCAGTAAATATAAATATAAATATAAATATATATATATAATAGGTATCGAAAACATAAAATTCGATGAATTTGTCAAGGGTGCGACGATACCAGTACTCCGCTGGTGGTACATACCTGCGTGTTTCGATCGAACATGGAATATTACAATATTATTATGCATCCAATTCGACTAGGAGCGAAAACTATGACAAATTATCGAAATATTATGTTTACGGAGTATAGTACACAATAAATTATTATTATTATATTATTATGATGATGAAAATACGACTCGCGCGTTATACCGATAACATAATATAACAGTATACCGTGGGCTCAATAAATAACTATCATCCTACGATAATATGTGCGCATTCCGCATACTAACTATAACCGTAACTATACAAAATAACTACAACTATAAAACTATGTTGAGCTAGACGAGGTATCGTATATATTTCCTAATGACTTTGAATATATGCTGCCACGCTGCGTCATGGATCGAAAAAACCGTCGTCTATTTACCTGCGAAAAAAAATGTGTCCGTCATTATAAAATTATTATCTTACGGTCAAAAATATATAATATTTGGTAATCGTTGTAAACTATATCTATATAAATATGAAACATTTTTTTTACATAGATTTTATTCGTGGATTATAAATTGTTATATTGTGAATTGAACAACAAACTAACTGACGATAAAGTCAAAATATATTAATATAATGACCATAGTATAAGAAATAAGAAGTATGATCAACTCGAACCGAGTTTTCGTCCTGGTTCGCGCATGTGCATCGCCTTGTGTTTTTGTGCATACTGCATTGCATAAGATTAAATGTATACTCGCGAAGTCGCCTTGTGTTTATTGTTGGTTGCCTATATAAATTATACATTGCCCCTTAGAAAATTATGCGCAGTCTTATCATTGAGCATACTTCTTATTCCTTATACCTACTATGATAATGACAAGAAGTGCAGATGAGGATGCATAGGCGCAAATAGAGTGGTGGCTGGGGATGCTTAGCCCCCCAACCCTAGAATTTCTATAGCCCCCCAAAACTAATAATTTCACTACTATAAATTAAAAGTATCATAAGAGTATCAAGTATAGACCTGATCTACACTCTACAGCCCCCCCCCAATTTCAAACACTATGCACGCCCATGCCTCATGCCCATGCCTCCCAGTGCGGAAGTATACTTCGTGATGAAATCAAATATAATACCATATTATAATGATAATAAATTATTATTAATAACACACCACTCACTTCAATGTGTCAATACCGACTCTACTTCGGCGACGGTAGAAGATACCGACTTTAAGTCGTCTGCGACGGTGGACGATTCCGACTTTACGTCGTCTGCGACTGTGGACGATTCCGACTTCACCCCGTCGGAGACTGTGGACGATTCCGCCAGTTTCTTAGCGTTTCTGGCCTGTACCAGTTTGTTGATCTCGTTGTAAGTGGTCATCATGGGCACCGAATCGTCTGGCGACCTTTGGGACACGCATGACGAGAAAATCATCTCGCAGTCTTTGTTGTCTTGACCGTCTTTGGCGGCTTTCATGTACTTGAAAAATCGCAATATCTCCGGGTTCTCGGACGATGGTTTGCGCAGTTCGTTTAGCTCTCTGGAATACCAAACAGTTATGGTTAATATTATTTTTGCTTGAAATTTGCAACACTATTCTATACCTACGCTTTATGATGTGACAACGGTTTTATATTAAAAATAGATAATTATTATTTGTCACTGTTATATTATATATAAAAAAAAAATATTTATATAGCGTTGGTATTTTTAATGGGCAACGAAGTGCACGGGATCAGCTAGTATCAAAATAAAAGTCTATGCATACACCTATATTATAATAGTTAAGTTGATTTATAATATGATTCAATGTCACCTTGTTAATCACTAGGTATTTTAAAAATACCAATTTTACTTAACAAGAAAAATATTTTGACACATTTTAAAGTGATAAAATTATATAGTAAAATACGTGTTCTATTGCTGTTTTTTATATTTTTTTTACACTTTGTTTACTTTATGCACGTGATTACTGGTTTTGTACCTAGGTACGTGATTCACGATTTTATGATGGGTGAATAATTTATAGTGCTTATAAAATTGCAAATTAAATCGGTAACATTATATCATGTAAATAAAAAAATTAACGAAAATAATTAGGTACTAAAATTATGTCTGAACTTCGAATACGCTCGTAAATGGATTTTATATTGGTACGATCGTAGGTAAGATTAATTAAAATAAAATTGAAATTTGTATTTACATTTTTTTCACGTACTGTAATCAAATCAGTCTCATTGGAGAAAATATGCTAATATAGTTTCTACAAATTTACAACTAGGTACTGATAGTGATTTTTGGCTTAAGTTACAATTGTGTTATCAAACTTTCACATTTAGCCTCCTTTATCGAAATGACAAAATGGTAGTTGGACTATAAAAACTAGCTTTTGAGATGAATTTCAAACAGATTTTACTTTAAAAATAATTCATCACATACCTATGCGTCTTTTAATTATTCTATACATATATAGTATACACATATAATTAAACGAAACGGATACAATAAATTTTATTAGTTTCTAGGATGTGTTTTTATGTAAATATTATTTTTACTTTTTAAGTAGGTAAAGTTATGAATAAATTATTCAAGTATAACCAAATAAGTAAAATTGTTTACCTACTAAATAAAAAACTTAATTGTTTTCATAGTTTATACTTACAACACGTGTTATGTAAGTACATTATACAATGGGAAATAAACATATAAACATTCTCGCGGTAATTATAGTGTAACCCAATTTAAATATTTTAATAAATAAGCTAATTTTTAATTTGGATTAGATTACTTTAGAATATGTTTTAAGCGTACATTTAATTAACAAAATAAACGCTCTATTTCAATTCAGATTTCTAAACATGACGTGAAACAAAATATGAAAATCCTACGAAGAATTACTATTTGAATGTGGATGGGTGTCATGTGAATTTCATTACCTGAATGTGGATTCAATTAGTAAATTATTGTGTGACACTCACATACTCTATACACCAGTACATCTATGACCTATCTAATATTATACATAAGCAGAACAGTAAATTTGTTTTATAAGTTAACATGTATTAAAATATTTAAATAAATATCATTGTAAACAATTGGATATTTACTATACAAATATGGTTTGTATTATAAATTGTATAAAAATTAAAAATGATTGAACTAAAAATAAATATTACCTACTTTAATAAAATGTACCTTATACAATAATAACAGATTTTAAAGTTTAATTTTAATCGTTGTGTCTATAATCAAATTCAAATTAATAATTTTGGGTAATGTTTAAAATGCATTGACCAGACAAAGCAACATATACATCTATATTTTCCCTTATAAAAATATAACAGTGTTTTGAAAGTTTTTAAAGATTTCATTAAATTCTTTTTGAGTACATTATATACTCAAGCGTTATATTGTTATTATTGTTTCAGTATATTGGACCCCAACATCATTTTAAACTAACGTGTACGATGTTGGCTAGTGAGTTTCAAAATCTATCATTAAATATAATATTATAACTACAATAAATACAATAAACGGTTTTAATATGACTATGTTCAGTGTATACATGATCGTAACTCCATTATTATTGTCCCATAGTGCCAATTAATAATTTCGATTGTATGGGTTAAATTTGTTCAAAGCAGAGTATCCGCATTAGTACGTACCTATGCCTTATAATAATGAAAATAAAATAAAATAATTGATGACTGTATAGTTAATAATAATAATGATATCATTATGGACAATAATTAATCGCGGATGCGGTGGTCGCGTGACGTGTCGTGATTTTAAGCGGAATAGAAAACACAAAATCGTCGGCGATGACTGTTCTTTAAATATTATACCTACCCGTCCGTTTAGGTAATAATATTATTCTAATAACATGTTTGTCTAACAGCCTAATAAGAAGAAGCTCGTCACGACCTACATATCGTCGCAAGCGCCAACAAAACAATACTCACGCGATTAAAGCACTTTTATGCTCATCGGCCGAGTGAAAGTATCGCGCGTGTACGTCAATTTGGTAACTTATTAATTATTGTTATAACTTAACGTGTGCATTGTGCTAAATAGAATAATTGCTGTCCGATAACCCTGCGGTGCAGAACGCCAATCAACCGTCGTTCGATCAAACAGCAATTTTATATTATGTTTGTATAATTCGATATGACAATAATAACAATTATAGTTATAAATTTATAATATAATTTTCTGCGTCAAACGAGAAATATAATATTTGATAAATGATTTGCGAGCTCA
Organism: Macrosiphum euphorbiae; assembly: GCA_949089665.1. Lineage (NCBI taxonomy): Eukaryota > Metazoa > Arthropoda > Insecta > Hemiptera > Aphididae > Macrosiphum > Macrosiphum euphorbiae. Next base: position 995,136 of record CARXXK010000005.1, on the reverse strand, counting down.
TTCAATTTGGATAATATGTTTGAATACGGATATCATATTATGTTAAAAGTGAACTAAAAGTAAAATAAACAAATGTTATACGAACGACGAATACTACCTACTTACTGTCGACGTTTGAAGATATTATAAGTTATAATAACATAATAATAATAATAATATTCCACTACCGGCGATGGTGAATTTCTAATTTTGGATAGTACTCACACACAACTACCCACTGCTGCAGAAAATCATTTGCATTGTGTATTATTATTTTGTGACTAAAAAAAAAAACTAATAACGGCTGTGCGTAGTTGTACGTAGAACTTAAACTCTACGGTAAAATAGCGATTTGGACACAAATGAAAAAGTACCTACGCGATTTTTTTTTGATATTTTTTATTAATAATACGATTCGTGACTTTGTAATAAAAATATACAGTTTTCGCAAGCGAAAATCGTTATTTTATGTTTGAGTTGGTTTTTAAAGCCACCGAAAAAGGAAAAGAAGTTACTGCAAGGCATATTGTTATGTCTTCCGCAGTCTCCTAGTTCGTGTACCTATATCTCATAAGTCATAATATAATAGTTTCTGACTAAATTTTATTGTGATCATTGAAAATAAATAGTTTGTGTTATCAATACATTTACAAACTCTTACACCGATCTAAATTGGAAGTTTATCGTCCATCTTCGATATGATATAATATGATATATTTGTATAATTGTATAAATTATTAATTTATTACATTACCTCATTGTAAAGTTTAATTTAATACCTCTGTTTTTACACATTTATGATTTTTATTGGTATTTGACCCGTCATAATATGTCCTTTAATCAATTGATATTAACAACAAGGATTGTGCATTTAATGCAGATCCATGTTGATGTTTTTTTTACTATTAAGTTAAAGAAGAAATCATAAATTTTGTAAAAAATTGAATTAATCTGCTAATATCGATCGTGATAGCCTAACTAGTTATTTTTTTTTATTTCAATAAATGAAAATTTTTTTCAATAGTAATAAAAGAACTAACGTTATACAATACTTGTTGTCAATTATTTATTACGGAGTTCTACACCTATAAGGATATAGATCGTTATATATATCTAGCACCCAATCTACAACCCACAGATATCGTTACGACAATGTGCCTCCTGTTTTACATAGGTAAGTACCTACCTAGGTACCTAAGCGTGTAACCATACTCGGAATAGATAATGAGTTTATCTACATAAAAATAGGTTTTACAAAAAAAAGACGTGGACTGACCTGCTGAGCTGCGCTGAGACGAGATTGCTGTACGGCGCAAACTTGGCTGGGTTCTTGTACATCTGGCACACCAACCGTTCCCGGCAAGGTTCCGTCGTGTACCCGAGCTGCTTGTACACTGTGTCGATCCTGGACAAAAGTGGGCTGTAAAACGGATCGTAGTTGGCCAACAGGTGCGAACTGGCAGGTATCGTGTGGAACACCTTAAAGTCCTCGGTCTTGTCCTTGGTGTAATAGTTGCCCGACTGCAGCTTGGTGGCGGATACGCTATTCTGGCCGTATTTCAGCGGATACCTGCAGTCAAATGATAACGAATAATTAATACATTGAATTACATTATATTTAAATAATCGCGACGTGTGTAGGTGCATCGTACATAAAATATATGATGTATCTATATTCTATAAGTATACTGCAGTTATAATATCGATTGTGATTTAAGGGAGGTTGGATGGGTTGGATGTCCATTTAAGCGGTAACAAACGGATGTGCCGACGATGTGTCTACGAAACAGCGGTGATTGGGAGTACTTGGGGGGGGGGGGGGGGGGGTAGCTTAGCCCCACCCCCAAAATTATTGAACATTTTTCAAAGCCCCACTTCTTATTTTGTAAAGAAAGATTTTAGCCCCCCCCCCCTAAAATGCAATCAAATCTCCGCCTGTGTATTGTTTGGAGTGCAGTCTACAGGTGGTTGCTTTTCGAGAAAAGGGCGAGGTGCAACAGGTATAACAATGAGTTGTGTGTGTATTGCTTGAAATTCTTTCTCCCCCCCCCCCTCCCACGATCATTTCAATTGTGCCATGCCACTCTGAATTGCATCAATCAAACACTATAAATATTTATCTGATTTTTTTTTTATTATCGGATTACGAATACTATAATGATATTAGCTATAATACGTGGATGTATTATTACGACTATCTACCATCACGTACGGAAAACAAAAATAAATAAATAAAACGTCAGCTAAGTGTCAACTCGACGTCTATTTTTTATCGTCAGTCACAATATTATACCTATTATAGTACCTATAGGTCCTATAGTTGGTATATTATGTCCCGACCTAGAAATTTTAATTAAAAAACAGAAACGAGTGCGTTATATCGATAAAAAAATAAACGCTTTAGAATAGGATTTTATCGTAATAAAGCACCTACCTAATAATATTATTATCGTAAATATTATAAGCATGATTATTTTATTTTCGACGAGGATATTATAGTATACGGACCACGTGTCACGTATATATACGGATGCAATCAATCGATTGGTGAATCAGAAATATTTAAATACCATTGGAGATAGATATTAATATAATGTATATTATGCGTATGGCCTAAAAAAATACAGTTATACGCTGCACCATTTAAACTCGATGACATTTCATAAAAACTCAACGACCGGTCATTGGGCTACAGCATCATGGAAGTCTTCCGAAGTCGTTTAAGTCTCTATTGATTAGTATTGAACCCACCATAGATGCGGTTCAAAGCACTATATTACGACCGTCCGAGATGCGATAGCATACGGTTAATTAATAACAATATATTATAATATATTATGGTGTTTCGTTTCGATCTGACCGAATGCGAGATTCGCATAAAATTATTCTGAATTGTTTAATGGATGGTGTTTGGTAAATGGTAAATAATAACGACTAACGAGCTCTGCAGTGGAAAATACGACCGTATTGGTATACCAACGCAGTGTTATAAGTCGTACCTATATATGGACCAGCTTAGCTATATACCTACGACAATCATAATATTATGAATGATAATATATTGTGTGTGTACACGTTTCATTGTTTTCAGATTTGGGAAGTGCGGTAAACGCGGTTAATACCTATTTAAAATACACTTACTCGAAAAAATAGACGTCTGCGATAAAAAAAAAATCAAACTCTTATATAGAAAACCACGCGGCGGCTTAGTCACTAATAAGCTTACTTCAATACCACGTAGGTAGGTATATTATTATAAAATACTTATGTTGTACTTAAAAAATACGATTTATCTGCAGTATAATATACTAGATAATATTATTATCTGCAGCAATGTAATCCGTTTATAAACGTCCGTATAATCTTCCGACCGATAGATTTTTCAAATTACTCTGCGCCGGATTTTTCGTTAGAAATCGGTAAACAATGTTCTCTGTGTGTGTAAAAATGTTTTTTTCTCTCGAAATTTCCGTCTCACTGAATGTTGTACGTGCCGTTGCAGCAGTGTATAAGAAGAACACTGCAATAACGGAGAAACGGCGAGATTCCTTGGCCTGACCCGATCGATGTTCGCATTTATAATATTATATACTGTTTTATTATGTTGAGTCCAGTTTCCAATGTCTGTCTCTCGTACCTATACGTATACGACCGAATAATAATAATAATCAAAATAATATGATAAATTAACGATGTTTTGAAACACGGCGTCTCGGTTCAAGTTCGTGACGCGTGCTGCAATGGTTGTACATTGTACATTAATATAATAGTGATATATTGTGTGTGTCTATACAACCGCGCGGCGCTTCAATTATTTCATCGGCCCATCAATGTGGTGGTCTATCAATAACAACAATACGAAAGGAACAATACGCTACGAAAATAATATATCATAGAGAAACATTATTATTAATATAATAATAATTTAGTGTAGGTACCTATATAATTTAGTGTAACTACCTATGTATGTTATCACGAAGTAGCTTATTTCGATGGCGCAGGCGTCCATCAATTGTCAAAATCCGTGCACGGAAATAATGTTTCGACCGAAATTTAAGAAAACGAACAATATACAGTGATCATGATCTTCATCCGGTTTGAAAAATGCATACCTATTTTGAAAATACAGAGGTGATAGGTGTAAAATATATAAAATAGTACACAAAGCAGCTTTCTGTTGAGGCTTCGTCATCAGGACACGTCTTACTGACGGCACTACGGCACTACGACTCTAATCATTACAAACGTTCACAAGACACGTAGTTTACCGTCAATAAAAATAAAAAATAATTTAACAGAAACAAACTTGACTATTTATTTTTATTATTACAATAATAAGGTATATGGATCTTTTACAGCTGCAATTAATGGTAGGATTCGGGATCGAATGAAGACTCTTGAAACAATTTGTATATCAATTCGTGATTCGAAGACATTAATTTATACACGAATCGTGATGATGGGTACATGGATAATATTATTATTATGATGCGTTCATTATTATAGAGAATACATCTATTCGATAAAATAATTCATATCGACCTCCGACCATATCGTTCATTTTTCGCGAACAAGTCCGACTGTGCAGCCCACAATATTGTTTGTCAGTATCAAATTATAATAATATATTGTTGTTGCTCATATTATTTATTACGGAATAAATTACAATTACATTTTAGATAATATACAAGACAGCTGTTATACGAATATTTAAAAAAAAAAATATTAGAAGGGGAGAATGACATATATTCTATCGATGACTTGCCCCCTACTTGTCCCATTCATGTGTACGTAGGTATGTGTATATTAGACATTATAGTGTAGGTAATCTCACTTTTACGAATGGGCCACCACACGTTGGAAAAATGGCATGTCAGTGACAAGTCCGCGGAAAGTGTGTGTATAATAATTATTATGATATATAATTATATTATGGTCTGCGATTTCTTCACACATCAGCCATCACGCATGCCATTTATAATATTATATGATGTATTAGGATTTATATAGTTAGGTACGTCTCGATGATTTATTATGATATATACACAGCCGTGTACCTATTTTCATTTTTTTTTTTACTATTTAAAAAAAATACACCGATGTCAATTATAAATTATTATATACCTATGAATCTCGTCGAATTGATTAGAATTTGTTTTTAAAATTGCTACGTAGAGCCTTGGAGGCATACATACACTTTTATAGTCCACGACTAGATCAAGACAACTCAACATTTGTTAGTTTAGATATAATTTTGAATTCAGATAGTTTAAAACGACCTCTGTACAATGCTAGAATGCCATTTTAAATATAATTGTATGCCTGGCTAACTAAAATACATCTTGATATTTAATTTTTAGATTATTAGCTAATTTATTATGGAAAATAGTTCAACCCGACTATTATTATCAAAGCTAAAAAACTATAACTTTAACTGCGGTCTTGTTCTATAAGGGTACGACTCCAATACAACAGTAAATATTTCATCGTCAACTAAGTATATGTACACTTGTCTCCTGTCCAGACTTGGAGACTCAATTCTAAGCTACGAGGAATTTTCAAAAATTAGCTTAATAAAATAATATACTATATCTACTGGATATTAACATTATTAACACAGGTTTGAAAAAAAAGAAGCACTGGTAAATATTTGTTTTCAATTTTAATGTCCCCGAATTAAATAGTTAAATTCAGTTAATTAGTTATATGAGTCTTATTTTTAATCAACGTGATACATGCAGTGACACCCTAACTAAATAGTTACATATTTTTTATTCGACATTGTTGTAGGACGTGTTCGCGGGTGAATCGACTCTTGCGCGTTTGCATTGGAACATATATCGTATATATATATATATAATTATATAAATATACTATGCGTAGAATATATATTATATACCTACATGAATAATAATTATAAATCATATGTCTGACACACATTCCATCGCATACAACATCATACCTATCCGATGAGTTTCTCTTTCGGAAACGCGTCCACCGCGTAGGTCGGCGTTGCAGCGTGTTGGCCGAGGCTCGAACATCGAAACGCCGAAGCGACCTTGACGGTTCGACTGCAGGTAAGTATTATGTATATATATATATTATATCGTGGTACGATATCGTCGTCACGGAAGTACGCCGAAAACTATTCAGAGTTTAAAAAAATCGTAAAAATGTATAAGGTATCCCCATAAAGTCAAATCTAGACGAACGACTGCGGAGCATACTCGTGGCTCTCGCTTTTTTGTGAGCAATTATCGAACGTTATGTAGATTTTGTTCCGAATATTTTTTTATGGACGAATCAAGTCTATTCTAATGCCGTACGATAGCGTTGAGTATTAGCTTCGTATATAGCTAAAATAGGTCTGTAAGTTTTTTTCCATAATACGATTTAGAGTTACGGACAAAATTTAACTTTAAATAGCCGGAAACATATTGATATAATTATAATCATTTTGTTTTTAACATCAAACACGTAGACGCTGTATAAAAATATGGTAAGCACTAAGCCGTATAAAAATGTTTTTTAATTCTGGTTTTTGGAAACCAAAAATATCCCAACCTGTAACGGGATCTAAAATCGTTACTCGTTTGTACATTGTACAAACGAATCTTGTTCGCTGTAATATTATGAAAACACGGTCTACCTTATATAAACGAGTTGTTTTTTAGTTAAAAGGATTTTTGAATGGACTCGTGTCCAAATGATGGTTAATATACGCAATAAATTATAATACCTAATTTAAATAATCGATTGAACCGATCACAAAATGTTCTTCTTTTTATTTATAAGTAATAGGTATAGATACATTTATAATATACCTCGCCAATTTGTTCAAGATTCAGACGATATACGTAGGTATTGCTGTATTTACCATCGTAAAGTACGTAATTTTTGAAAACAATCGATTCAAACGTTACAAAAGTCAGCGATTTTTCCATAATAATATGTTATATTGTCGACATTTTGAAATTCTTTTCCACTACAGATGGATAAAGAAGATTACTGGGAAAACAATTAAGCTCACGCTCTTCACCAAGCTCGACACAATACCACGGTAACGGCTTCAGTATATAATAATATAATAATATGATATATGCTTTTTATAATGACGTTTTGTTGTCGGAAATCTTCAACTTTTGATTTCGCTCCAGTCGGGCAAAAGACGGACAGGACGTTTACGCCAACTAGGTTGTCTCTTACAACAATAATAATTGAGGTTAAAATGACTTCTGCCGACTCTTATTGTGCGTTTTTCTCTTTTCGTTATTATTACTATTTTGTTGTTGTTATTATTATTATTATTATTATTACGACAAGGAGGAATTCATACACCGGTCACTTTGGTCACGTACAAAACCAAAAACTGGTTCCACACACGCACGCACATACGTCAGCTCATCCGTGAGCTCTCTCTCCTTTGTGTCCTTTTTGGAGAGCGTTGACGACGACTGCCGCCACGTTCAGTAGGCCGAAATATATTTAATTAATAACAATAATAATGACGATTTTCCAGTTCGCGCTCACTCGCGTTATCAATAATGCGCAACCGAAGTAAAAAAAAAATCAAGCAAACGGTTGTCCGGACCAGACTAGGTCCTGGAAGCACGTCCACGTGTATTTCGTTATTGTTTTGTTTTCGTGTCCCACCATCAATAGTTTCTACCGTTTTCCATCTTCACACTCACAATAATAACAATGATAAAGATGAAATTACGTTATTGATTTTTTAAAATGATTTATGTTTTCCAACCGTTTGTTTTCGCTTCACCGCGGACACGTCGATTTGTCGCCAACTATCCAAATAAATTGGTCGTCCGAATGCTACACGTGAGTCAAAAATCAATTCACACCGCAAATATTATTACAGTATTATAATATACTGGGCAGTTTACCAAGCACGTTCACTCCTATCTTCTAATAATTAATTATTAATTATCAATTCAAATTGTAACCATCTACCACCATCAAAGTTTGTGGTAGATGGCATTATATGAATCATTTATATGTCGTCATTTTATAATATTATACAAAAATTAAGTGCATAATATATTATTTAAAGTAATAACATATACATAACCATAATATAATATTTTCAAGTATTTAGATTTTCTTCCACAATGATATCACTTTAAGAAATTATATGTGTCGATAGGGGTGCAGGTCTCTAATAGATCACCATGAATATTGTTTTACCTAAACTCAAAAAAATCTTCTCAAACTTTAGCTATCCCCTCGCTTTTCATAATATTATTCAGAAGAAAAAAATCTCTTACCGAATGCCGATATGACGCACCTACACTTAGGTACGTCGTGATGTAGATACATAAACATAATATTTTAGAAACTTTAATCGAATTACTCATCAAATATTTACTTTTACTTGTTCGCATTAATTTTTTCGCTAGATAGTAATAGGTCGGATTATCTTAGAAGTAGGTATTTTTTTTTTTTAGAAAACTTGTTTTGTATAATTTCGCATATTTTTTACGTCGCACGTGTCGTATATGTCATACACTCTCGTATACACGTTCATCCGCTTGGATTATTCAAATTTTCGACCACACGACCGTGTTTATGTTCAATAACGACACAATACGATCGATGGTCCAACGACACAATACAACGTTTAGCAAGACACACGACTTGACATATTATTATTCTTCCGTATTCAACCTAAACGGTCGTGCGGTTTTTTACGAACCGTTTAACGGCGTCGCTGTATGTATACAATGCACTGTGTGGTACAAACGCGATGAGCGTAATCGTGTCTCGCCTATTACCACCAAATAACACTATAATATAATATATATTATAATACTATTACATTGTTATATACGTATTATGATCGTAGTGGATTTCGGCTTAAACGTCAACCGTTTAGTAGCTAAACACACCGATATTTAAGTATGTACCTACCCGAAGCAACCGACGAAACTGACTTGCGACTGCTGTGGTTGTATGTGCGTAACGAAACGTGTAATGACACAGATATTCGTCCACAAGTTGTATTATTATATTTATTTTTTATATATTATTTTATTAATACAGTAAAAGTTCCCGCTAAATACGAAACGGCGCGTTATCCTCCAGTTTTCCTCCAATTCAAAAAATATTATCATGTCCGAAGTATCAGTGTACCATGTCTTGGTGCAATTTAATAAACGATTGCATGCATATATAAAATATATACATAATATGTTAGATATGTATCCACGACTTGCAGCAGAGGTGTGTAGCGCACGGTGTTTTTGAGAGAAAATAAAATATAATATGTTTTCATCTTCGGTACAATATTAGGTCACAAAAACAACATACTAAAACCGGATTGTTAATACCTAATAATATTAAAATATAAGCGCAGTGAGGAGCACTATAATCAAGTATAATATTATTATACCTATATTTTATCCGTACACCGAATTACATATATTTTCTTCTCGTGTAAATTATTCGTGCTCTTCAAATTTAATTATAAATCGACTTAATCAATTGAGGGATATATGATTTCGAGCGCGATATAAGTTATTAGACATGGTTTATTATCCATAAATATCTAACGGAACTTTAAGTAATACTTTAACATTTTACGTTTTACAGTTAAATTTGAAAAATAATAATACTAATGGCCTCCAAATCGCTTAACAAAAACTCTTATTACAATATAAACAATCGATATTATATTACCTATGTATAACAATAGTAACAATATATAAGCACACGGTTCATTGTAATAGACAGTTTGACTAATATTGGCCTTCCCCCCAGGGTTAAACCGAAAGCTTAGAAAGAATTGATGACGCTCCTTGATTATTCGTAGATGACAGCTGCAAGTTTTTTCCTATTTCTCCTGCTGCGGGCTATTTTTACGGTCATCGGTTTGACTTAAATAGATTTTAACAAATCTTATTGTAACGAACGGAAATCGTAATAATATTTCAGAACTGGGCCGCGTGGTACCTAAACGAAAAAATTACTCAACGAATACGTCGTGTGAACCGGATTCGCAAACAATCGTGTCGTGCGTAATTTCAATGTCAAAAAAATCATGATCTTATAAGTATATATTTGAGTCGAAATCAAATGTTTTCATGCTCATAATCATTTAAACTTCAAAAGCTGTCTTTTTATGAATTTTTTTTTTTGCATAATAAAATTATTATATCAAACAATTATTGCGACTAACCCTCACGATAATAATATAATTCCATCAAAAATATACTCTGTACACATAATTATAATAAACTATACTATCATTTGCCAAACTGTATAAATATATTATGTTGATCGTATTATGACTTCAAAGTATTCGTCTCTGTAATACGCTCACCGATATAGTTTTACATCTAAACACAGTCCTATTGCGCACGCTAAGTATTTGCATGCATAGAGAACCTGCTACAATGTACACCTAACCTATAAATTATAATTTTATGAAGATATTTGTGGGAAAGTCTATTTTTGGACCTCCTGGTCCTAATTCCGAAAGATATTTTGACGATTTACGAACCGTTCTCCAAAATCCGTATTTTCAGTCAAAATGTTATTTACTCTAAAATTGTCCCGATATCATTTCTATTATAATACGTACGACAAACATACGATTTCTTTTAATACGATTTAAAACTGTAAATATTTATAACTGCAGGGCACATATTACATAGCAGTATGCATCACAATTGCCATCAGTCTAGCGACTTGATTGACAATGCGGCATATTTTGAGATGGAATACAATGTTATTATTAGTCACCTGTTGCTGCTTCCGTAGCTCGCGGTGATCGCATTCACATTGTTATCCGGCGGATAAGTCCAAATACTCTGGTAACCCGTTTCCGAACCAGACGTGTCCGCTGCTCCAGCCGTGTCGTAACCCAGACCGATGTTTGGTTGTTGTTGGTCTTTAAATTCAAAGTCACTCAAACCATCTGAACCAGCGCTGGGCCCAAAGTGCGATGAACTCGACGCGAAGTTCGATACGCCTGCAACAAGTTATCCAATCATAATAACAAGTATAAATACTTATTTATAAAGTTCTCAGAGTGTCAGGATTTATTAATCGAAATACAAGTGATTTCATAAACATTATTGTTTTGAAGACCCACAGGTTTCCGAATTATTCTAAAATCTAAAATGTACAATAAACATTTTTAAAATTAGTTTTTTTTTTTTTTAAGTCAAATATCCTATGTTCCTAAGGACACATAAATTTACAAATTTTCTTACTAGAAATTAAATTATGTGAGGTAAGAACTAAAGTTGCTTTTAATTTTAATTATATTTTATATGACACATTAAAAGGCAATTTCGAATTTCTCCAAAATTACTGTCAATATAGGTAGATTTAGTATAAAAGGAAAATAAATTAGTATAACCTTCAGTTTTTTATTAATAATTTATTATATTATTATATATTTTAAGAGATTTGCATTTTTTTCGATTGAGTTTGTTCTTTTACTGGCCATATTATATTTTCTGGATTCATTGACTATTTGATGTCTTTCCAATTCGGATAAAGCGTTATTGGCTGTTATAAAGACTTTAATGTAATGAAATCTAAAATGAAATTTTATTTTTATTTACATCAAATCACAAAAAATTCAGTAAAATATTGTCTGTACTGTATTGTCTCATAAACACATCGGATAAATTATGAAAAAATCTTAAATAATATCAATTATATAGTTTTAAGTCATTATTATTTATTAAAACAAAAAGGTTTGTTGTATTGTAATTGGAAAATATACAGAATCTATAAATTTCTGATAAAAAATAAATGTAATTATGTTAATTTATTATTATTTATTTGTATTTACTGAATTTATTCATTTAATAGGTAGCCATTCCAGCAGTATTAACTTCTTATAAGTTATAATAATACAATATATTTTATGACTTACATTAGGCAAACCTAGTAAAAAAATAAAAACGAAACGTTCAAACTTGAGAAACTATTAGGTACATAAGAAAATTTCTCTTCATCGGTTTCCTTAAAACGAAGTTGTCCGAGTGAAGAAGGTATAGAAGGCAATTTAGAAGAACATATCTAATAAGCGGTCGTAAAGTAAGTAAACTGACAAACCGTATAAAGAAAACAGTGAAAAACAAATACTCGTCCGCGACACATATATTTTATTCTTCACTATTGCTATAGAAATTTTTATCTCAATAAAAGTGCACTGCATAGATTAATTTATTTCATAAATATACAGACGACATATTTATAGTATATAAGTTCAACATAAATACCATTTGATTACGACAGCAAATATTAAATTTAAAAATATTTGAAATAATTTTTTTTTTCAAAAAGTCTACAAGTCACATCAGTACACCACAAAATAATTGAATTAGGTATTTCTTTTTTTTTTTAATAAAAATATTATATTTATTATTATTATTATAAAGATTTGCATACCTTTTGAAACCACTTTTCCGACGCTACCCAACAGCGTCGGTAACAGAGCGGCGAGTGCGACGGATTTGAAGATCTGTACTCCGATGATGATGGGTAGCAATAATTTCTTTAAGCCAAACGCCAAAAAACCCAATCCAAAACCGGTCAAAAACGAATTCTTGCCAAAGTTAAATCTAGCTGTAACGTAAAAATATATTATTAATACATACAACCGTTGTGTCTGTCTTTTTTTTTACATTCGTAAGCATGTATCTAAGTACACCATTATTAGCAGTATATACCTAGGTACCTACAGTATGTAAATTTTTCAATTTACCATAACTGCTATAAGTTATGTTGATGAATTTACAGGTTGCATGACGTAGATATACATAATTTTACTGCTAAAACTGTGAAGTAAATAATTATTTAATAAACTCAAAAATTTAATAATTTGGAACTGGATTGTAATTCATAACGGTAACGTCGTATGGTACCTATATTATATAAGTTAAATTGTATAACTTAAATTATTTTAATTTATTCATGTATACATAGTTGTACATACTATTACCCAAAATTTATAATGTTAAACTGTTCTTTTCACGTTACACCAATCACATCTCATAAAACGTATGAATGCTGTATTTCCATAATTTATACAAACGTCATGCTAATTGTAATCATTTTTATCAATGGTGGCCCAAACATACTCTCGACTATAATCATTATATCACTTATAAGTACGATTTAAAATATAAAGGTTGCACATCTACCTATATCAAAATTATAAAAGTTTGACTGTGGAATTGACTCACAAAATCAGCTGTGAAAAAAGACGCCAGCGTCCTCTACTTACACCACGGTAGAGTACACTGTAATCACGATTTAATATAATAATATATAGCTGGTATATCTTAAATCGTGTCTGTATTTAACTTTTTTCTCACGTGGGAGTGCAATAAATGTGTAATTTCTAGCACCGTAAAGAACTCAGTTTGGTAGGTAGTCACCTTATCATAATATCCCGATGTGCAACTTATATATTATCTTAAATCATGTTTGTAATTATATATTAATTAATATAATTAAATTATGTAAAAGCTATAAATGTTATAAGATATAATGACCACCGTGTGGTACGTATCGTCTATCTATTATGTAAAGTGTACAAACGAGTTCTCGTTATCCGTGATTTTCAATGTTTTATTAAATTGAAAAAGGCAGAATGAGCATAGTAAACTTAATATTTAAGTAAAACTATATTATGTACCTTACACACACACACACACACACACACACACACACACAACAGTCTTCGTATAGGAATTCGTAAGAATGACGTATACTAGTCTCGTTCGATAAAAAAAAAAATCGCTAAAAGTTAAAAGGGTGAGACTGGGGACATATTATATTATCTTGACATGTTAGACGTCGTGAAACGCACATGCCATGAGATTAATAAATATTAACATAATATATGAGCCGTTACACAAAAGTCTCGTTATTAAACCTTATATTATCATATTATGCATATGAATTATTCCACGATATTTTATGATTTTCAAATCTGATCTCCAAAACCTATCCCTAGTACCCCTAGTATATTAATTTCGAATCCGTGACACGAGATAAATAATAATTATCTTATTTTACTATAATATCATACTCACGCAGATGATGGAGGTTGATGAACGCCCTGCCGGTTGTCTGGAACATCTCGGAAAAATCGACGTCTAGGTCGTGCGTGCCGACGAAACCGGCCAACCTGTCGATCAGGTAATTCTCGGGATCGCTATCACGGTCGGCTTGAGAGACGGCCGTGGCGTCGGCGGTATCCTCGGCGGACCGCTTGATCCGGACGCCGGGCACCAGCTGATACGAGTCAGCAGAGTCCAACACACTGTCCACCGTGTCTATCAGCTGACGGTGGCCGTCGTCCGCCGTCGTCGTCGTCGTCGTCGTCTGGGCGATCGCAGCCGCTGACTCGTCGGATCCGGTGACGGCCACGGCGCAGCATAGCGCAACGGCCACCGTCAGAACGGCCTCGCAAGTGTACCGATTCATCGTGAAGCGGAGTATGTTAATCTGTTGCTGTGTCAGTGTCGTCGCTGTTCTCGCTGTCGGACGGACGATCGGCTGAAGTGGTTGGCTGGTCAGGCCGTCGTCATGTCGTCGTCGGCGGCGCCGTTTGCTCGATGTCTGTTTGAAGTCAGTGGGTGCTGGACCGCGCTAACGACTCTGTGGACCAAGACACGAGAATTAATATTATGCCTCTTTCTTAACGACGTCCGTCGTTATAAATAACTTATAATAATATTATTTAAAAAAAAGCACAGGAGCGCGTGGGAATTTGTTCGTATATTTCAAAGATATATTGATTCCTTTTGCAACGACTTACACGACCTGCGATGGCAGGTCTTTTTTGGAGGATGTACTTAAGGAAATTTGAAAACAATATCAGATACGTTACACGTGTAATTGAAGCGCACAAAATATTAGAGTAGGAATAAAAAAAATTACTATTTTTTCGACGGTAAAATAATACCTAATAAAATAGTTTTAAAAATAGATACGGATTGCATACTGGTCGTCTATCACCAATGAAGTGATAACGATATTTTGTTTTTTTGACGGCCTACAATTAATCAGCGGTTGTTGAAAAAAGTACAGTACATATATTTTTTGTTGTAGCTCGACAAAACGTTACGATTGGAATACTCTAAACGTTTGAAATTCGCGACACTTGGCTGAATAATAGGTATAGCAATATAAATTATTACATATCATAATAATATATAGGAAAAAGTGAACACTTTTGACGGCCCGAACCTATCGAATATAATCATTAATCAAAGTGTCGGCAGCTCGTCCGACGTGGGTTTTCTAGGCTTCGAAACATATTCGGGAATACGCCTACACAGAAAGCCCAGTCATGTGGATGAGGCGGTACCTCTATACGCCGTGGTGTATTATATAGGACAGTGCCGCTAATTATCAATCTGAGTGACGAGCATATCTTAGACGCTATATCAATATTATAATGTTTGGAAAGAGATCTCACCCACGTGGGTATGGAGGCGCGCAAGTGGCAGTTTTCGAAAATCGCTTAACAAGCACTGCAATATATATACTACCTATAATATGGGTATCTGCCCCAGGGGCGTAGCGTGCATGTAAGCACTGTAAGCACTGCTTACACTGTAAATGAAAGAAAAAATAAATTTGATTAATCACTACTAATAGGTACATAATAAATGATTTTTAAAATTTTAATTTTATTTATAAAATATTTAAGTTATAGCTGGTGGTGGTTTTTGTTATTGTTTATTTGTGTCGTACGCTGTCTACTGATTACCAACTATTTTAAGAAAATCATCGATTGTAGGTCTATTTTTAATCCATTCTGTATTATGTTAACTGCGTAATCATAATACGATATACAGTGTAACACATTCTGAAATTGCTTACGCGCAACTGTTGTTTTCGAATAGTCTATAATGCCATAGTGGGGGTCACGTATTTAACTAGCGTTTGTAAGCACATTTGATTTTGCTTACGCGAGAAACAAGGAGCCGCGAGCCGGAGCGACCTGTACGTAGCCCGACGCGTTCTAGACTGTAGTCGTTTTTACGTACACTGTCACTGTCATTCACCTAATAGACTTTTGAAGTATTTATACTTCAATTTCTTTATTTTCTCGAATTTGATTTGTACAACTAGTACCTATATTTTTAAAAATATTAAAAATTTTAAAAGGATAACATTCTTTTATACATAATTTATAATTAGGTATTTAGGTATAGTACCTATATTCTAATCACTTTTGAAAAATAACTTCACTGCTTACATCTTTTTAATACCCACGCCACGCCACTGATCTGCCCGAGTTTATGTTATGCCGCCACGGTATCGCGACGACGACCTCAAGTCCGAAATCGTATCGTTTTTCGCATTACAATAATAATATACCTGCGATAAATTACTCGAACTTGAAATAACGATTGCGCGACAAAACTACACATGCCTACACATATTATTATACGACGTGTTTCACAGTCGTGTTTCGTATTCGACACGCGTCCGACGGCGCAAGTTACTTTCTCGCCGTCCGGAGTAAGGTCTAGGTCAGCG
The DNA here is from genome assembly GCA_949089665.1 of Macrosiphum euphorbiae. Classification (NCBI taxonomy): domain Eukaryota; kingdom Metazoa; phylum Arthropoda; class Insecta; order Hemiptera; family Aphididae; genus Macrosiphum; species Macrosiphum euphorbiae. The sequence continues at coordinate 978,624 of CARXXK010000005.1, read as the reverse complement.
CCGAGACTAGGTCGCGAGACCTTTCACTGGTTTTAATGCATTTGTAATAAACGTAAATCGACAGCGTCGGCGATTATCGTCGAGATCCCCGAAACAATAGCGGGGAAGACGAGCACAAATAGGATTTCCTCTTTGTTTTTATTTTTAATTGCTACCGGATATCGTCCGGTGTTAATGAACGCGGCCGCGGTGCAATAAACGACGACTTTCGGCACTGCACGTGTATAATATTATGTCGGTAACCCGTCCCGAAACGTATTTATATGTACACAGTATATGTGTGTTTTATACTTGGCATTTCCGGTAAATATTTTCGAGTAAACGAAGATCAAGCAAACTTTCGTTTACGAAGTGCGTGTCCGCTCTTATATCGTAGGCTGCCCAGGTGTTTTCGATTTTGTTTTAAACAACTATAATGCACGGAAATAACGTCCTCCGTTTTTAAGAAAACGATACATAGTCCTCCGTCCCCGGTGATGACGATTATTATTTTCATTATTGTTATTAGCTTCTAGTCATGGTGGTTCTAGCTCAAAAATTATGGTAGGTACATTAATACAAAAATAATTTAACGTTAATGTAGGAATACCATTGTAATAGGTCTCCGATCTATTAAAGTGTACGTGCATTGTCATCAGTGAATAAACGAGAATTCTTGTTGATAGTATTTTTTTTTCGTATCAACCAAATCACCAAAACGAAGCACACCATTATAATGTACGATTTTAAATTAATTTGTATTCTTATTTCTTACAGTGAGTAATATAATCGATAGGTGAATATTTAAATTAATTAGTGGAAAACAAAAAACAAACACGCCAAAATAATCATCAGACTCCATCTTAAAAAATAGGAGTATCTTCAAAGTGTTTTTCAATAATCCGTCTGCGTAAAAAATACCTAATACTGCAATAATGTATCTAATGTCTATATTCGATTAACATAATATTTCCATTCTATTACCTGTTGGTATTGAAAACGATTTTTTGTTTTTTTTTTGTTTTTTTTTTTCATTCCACGTCTGGCACGTCTTTATCGCGACGTCTAAGGTAAATAATATATTTACTATAACTAGTATTATACATTTCTAATCTAAAAATAAATTAGGCACATACAAAATTGTTATTACATGATATAAAATATATTTATTTTGTTTTTTATCGGATAGAACATAATTACACCAATTATACGAATTTTCGATTTTATTTTTATAAACTTGTAGATATACGCATATGTGCGACGTACATAAATTAAGTAGTTTTTTCATCACAGAACTCATTATAATTTATAAGTCATTTTTTTATAGCATATTAAATTATAAGACATACAAATCTTATATCGAAACATATAGGTATACCTCCACTCGGACCTCACTATTTACACAGTTCTTCTCGTCATTATTTCATCTAAAATATTATCGATTAAGTTTAATATTGTTCGACGTAGCCAAAATAAAAATTATGTAAAAAAAATTTTACTCTATAATATATAGTTTAACGTTTGTATATAGTTACGTTTCCAACATAACAACATCATAATTACGACTTGGAATCTATATAACAGTGTTAGGTCATTTATTTTGGAGTTATGGACGAGTTCGATGGAACTTGAAATTTAAAACATGTTTGAGGTCCATAGTAGGTGCCTATATTATATAGTTTGACATATTTGACATACCCCAAACCTGATCTGACTATATTATATTTTACACTCATTCGTATTTTGAATTATAATACTATCGTAAATCATAACATAATAAATTACATTATATAGGTACTTATAATATGTATATGATATTTTACAATCTTCGACTAAATTACCAGATATTAATAAAAATTACAAAATGGAATAACTGTTAAGTCAGTGCAATAACTGCAGATAAAACTAGAAATACGCGTTTTTGACAGTGCACATGACTAACTCAACGGTTGATGACCTTTTTCGAGTATTTTCAACCGTTATAAGAATATTATTTGCATGTACAAACATTGACGTCATTATACTCCTCTTCCACCAGTTAAGTCATACAACTATATCCCCAGACGAATATATATTATTATTTACCAAAATTCGTACAGAAGGCCAGTTTGCCGTGGTTGTAGTATATTACCTATATGTATACCTTCCATTGACACGCAATTTATTATTACCAAAATTTGTTTTAATTTTACAGGTTAACAGGTGTACAGTTATACGAATATTATAACAATTATGCAAGATTTGTGCAACCACTACGAAATTTAATTTATGTTAAGATATGCCAACTGTGCAGAGCTGCTGAGAATTTTGTTGTGTCGTATTTTAGTCGAAATATTATTGTGCATTTAATGATTTGTATGGTCCATACCTCTTAGACTAACGGGACGAATGTCGAATTTATTATGCATTATCAGTTTTTCTTTACAATAAGAGACTCACGGCATCCGATAACGCGTTCGACAAGTTTTGTGGTATGACTTTTTATTTTACATTTCCCGTTTGTATTTTTGGCTCTGAATCACATAAACATACATTTAAAGTACCTACTTAGGCGGTTAAGTAATTGGACGGCGACAAATTTTAATTACCTTTACGGTACCTACATATTACATAAAAATATAATATAATATCGTTAATGTATTTATATATTCAAATATATATAATATACCATATTATGTTATCTTAAATTTAAGCGTGCAATGATAAAATATATTAAACATTTTTATGGTCGGCAGATGAATCGCGAGAATCCTGCAGTACCGGTATAATATAATATTATTATCTCCTGCAATATACGTTATTATAACATTGAACCCATTATATGCAATAATATAATATTTACCCGGTCGCGACTTTAACCGTTAAGCAACCACCGCGGTAGTCGTGTAGTTAGATATAAATATTATTTTATATTATAATAGTACCTATAACAGTATTATTGCGTGTTCGTGTTTTTCTGGTTTCGGCCAACGAGACAACGAGTATATAATATGTATCATACAACGCAACGATGACCAATGAAACATAATACGAGTATACCAAGGTACCAGACATCTGCAGTTTAAACTGTTCGGACGATCATTAAAATTGTAATCGATCTGGTTCTCGCCAACCTCGGTCGGTTTACCCGCAAGAAATTCGTCGAGGAAAATCAACCATCAACCGCACACAAGAAATTGACATATTATTATGATGTAGGTGAATATGGTTCACTGGTTTAAAAAAAAGTCATAAGACACCCCCCCCCCCTACACACAAGTAAAATTACGCCACTGACGCTGTAGGTATACAATATTAATATAGCATTAGGTAACTATCTATAATGACTCAATAAAATGAAATAATTTATAATTATAAATTATAACTTATAACACAATATAATATTACGTATACATGTGTTCATATTTATATTAAAATTTTTTCTGTACTCTGTAGAACAAATAAATAATGCGCGAACGCCACTCGGGCATGCTTTAGGTATTATATTATAATATAATATAGGTAAATAATAAATATCTAACTATATAATTCGATATATTGCACGCGATCGGGAAATAAGTGGATCGCAGATGGATAAATAATTATAAAATACGATGATGAGTATACATAGGTAGGTACCAGTGTACGGCGATTTGTCTCTCGTGAGGTAATATAAATAATCGACTAAATGACGTATCAATAGGGTTTTCCGAGTGTAACTCTCGATTGGTGGCAGGTACGTGAAGGTATATAATGTAATAAGACTCATATATTGTGTACTTAACGCAGCTGCGAGTTATCCATTTCGACCATGGTTGTGGTGCACTATAATGACTTAACAGTATTATGTAAAAAGACTGCCACTCGTCAGTAAAATACTTATTATTATAGTACATTAGGATACGTAGTATAAGTATTGGATCATTACGATCAGTGAAGATTCAATTGATTAGTAAAGTAATAATACCTATATGAAAATTAACGTTTTATGTAACTACTAACCAGTGTTCGGGCTTATCTAGATAATTATTTGTTCATCTTTTATCTTATTTAGATAAATAGTTACAAGGTATCTAAACGTTCATTTTAGATAATTTTTTTACTAATGTAAATAAATTCATCTAGATACATTTGTTATTGATAAAAATCTCAAAATTGCACAACATTTTTAAATATTTATACAGATTCTCAAACAAAGTTTATGGTTTATAAATAATGTAATTATTTTTATTTATATCATTATTATAATTATGTTAGTAGTGCCCAACTAAAATATACCAAAATTTAAAAGCATTTAAAAAATAATTGTATTTTTTTTTTATCTAGATAAAAAAAGTATTTATCTTTATCTTTATCTAGATAAATATGAGTTAAGTTATTTTTTATATCTATCTAGAATCTAGATACATTTGAGTTGTATTATCTTTATCTTTATCTAGATAAAAAAATATAACATTAAATAATATAATTAATTTATAATATAAATATTTGTATAGGTAGGTACCTACTATGATATAATATATGCGACACTTATTACTATCATCATCCCACACGTGTATTTACAATTATTGAAATTATTGTATGCAGAATGTTTCAGGTAGTAAGTTGTGTTATATGCACTAACTTATATTACAGGCTACGGTTATTGAATTTTAAATATTATAAAAAAAATACCTATGAAAAATAAAATAAAAATATGTCTATGCATGTGTAACTATACGCCCTTTCGGCAATCTTACACTCTATTAACTGAACATATATTTCACATTTTACTGACAATTTGGTTCTATACCTACCTATTATATTCTTTGTGAACAATTTTTACAAACGTTACACTATCCAAAATACAATAAATAAGTAGGCATTAGTCATTACTCATTACATTAACGTCGTCGATGCCACTCAAAATCAAAAATCATGATTCGTGATTTTTTTTAAAAGATTTTGAACTATCACTTTAACGGTACAAGGTAAAAAATACGATAATTTAGACTTTGAACTTTAGAGATGTAGTGTCCAGGAACATTCTGAAAATATATAGATTACCGCCATTATTTCGATTACTTTTCACTAACTAGTATATATTTACCGTACTGTTATATTATTATTATTTATTATTATAATGAATGAATTTCTTATACTTTTAAATATTCTTATAAATAGTGGTTTCATTTTTTTCTTCATTAATGCACTTAGTCAAAATCTAATTTTTGAAATATTTAAACAAATTTAAGTCTTAAAAATTGTATTTTCAAACTTTGTTCATTGTTTGTACTTACTACTTAAGGAGGGTCTTGTAAAAATAAAAACTTATATTTTTTAAATTAAAAAAAATTCTACTTTAAATTATTTAGTGAATAATTTTTCTAGCATTTTGATGTATCAGAATCAAAATTCATACTAATAGTTTTCTAGTTATTTAAATTTGTGTAATAACTAATAAGGATAATAGGTTCATGATAATGGGTTTGTAAGATATGGGAACTATTTTGATTTGAAAATATAAATATAAGAGATTAATATTAGTCAATCAAGATTAATAATTTTTAAAAATTGCCTGATTCTAATAAATACACTAGGTAAGTCTAATACTATAATATCTATTTTTTATTTTTGTAAAACCATTTCTAAGGATTATTATCCTTAGTACAAACATTTTAATAACTGAGTATCTTCGATCCAAATTAGAATTAGGTACATCAAAGTTTTCAAAAAAATTATCCACTAAATAATTACAAAGGGGTGAGGGTTATCATTTGAAAAACAGGATTTTGCATCGTCACTGCAGAACACTTCTTAAGTAATATGAAAAAAATTCAAGAGTTTGAAAAAAATGATCTTTAAGTATAATAAAAATTCCAAAAATCAGAATTTAAATAAATTCATTATTAAATAATAAAAATGGGGTTAGCATGCTTGGTGAATCATTTTGTATCTAATAAATTACTAGTGGGGTACTATAATAAATACTGATATTATATATTTATATTATTATAGTTTATAAATCGATTTTAAATATGTAATAAAATAAAAAATATCAATAAAAATTTACCACCATCCCAGTTAAATACTTAACCTTGCCTAACAATTGATAAAAATGCATGTACATATTTTAAACAATTTATGAACAAAAAATCTATGAATATTTTAAGTTTTTAAATGTTTAATGTTTATATCAATCGAAATGATTAATAGTCCAAATGTTGCTTTAAGAGAAAACTGACAAATTTGTCACGATTAAAATCAAAATTCCATTCGTGTGTAAACACCAGGCACACATCTAATCAAACACGTCCGAGACCCGAGTGACATGACGGTGTGTGGCTGACTATAAGCTTTCAATACAGTAATACAAGTGGTCCGCTCATCCGATTTCAAATTTTTAATCACGATTTTATTTTGTTTTTAAATCTTAACGCGAAGACGAAACTACAGTACACAGTTGTTTAAACGGCCCTCTTAGCTACCTATAGCATGTTATACAAATAATAATTCCATCCGAGGTCCATATATTTGCCGTGCAGTACGCTTCGATTTTTGTTTACTCGAGTCATTTACTAAACTGTATTAAAATATTGTTATAAGGTCTCTCGTGAGAGAACCCCACCTATCTAATGTAAATATATCAGATAATACATTGATATTTGATCCACTCGTAAAATTCTGCAATGCTATAAAAATAGACGGAATATAATAATAATATTCAGATACTTGTGCGTATGGTTATTGCATTTTTATTGCACACTACTATTACCTTACCTACCTATACCTACCACGCGAAAGAGAATCTATAATAATAGTTCTATCGCGGACGTCGCGATTATATTAATATAGGAGAAAGTATGACAATTTTCGGATTGCAGGGCGCAGCTTCGAATTATATACAATATTAATGGTCGTGATCGAAATTAACTCTATACATAGGTATGTATATAATTCACAGTATTACAAACACACATAGTAGAATAGTAGATAATGAATGATGACCATCACACAGTGGTCGGCGTTCAAATCTCCAAGTCCCGGAACTTCGAATACCATCATAACAGAGCGTATAAACGACCATGCGTAAAAAGGAAAAAAAACTAAAAAACGTACACAAACTCACGACGTTATAAAAACGAAATCATAAGACACTAATCTCCAAAATATTTTCTAATTGGAAACGAAATGTTTTAACAAAAAACCATAAAATACTAACACTGCAGATGAAACGTTTTGGAATTTATTGCAAGATTAGTTTCCAACATTATTTGTACACGTTAAAAAATAAAATCATCAAAACGTCAAGGTAAATAACATATTTTTTTAAATTTTTTCTTTATTCGGGAAAATATTACCAGCTTGATTCCAAAACTGTAGTGACCTAAATAAAGAAAAATAACACTTGTGTATACTTGCGTCCCACATTAAAATGAATAAATCAATTGAATGAGTAACTATAAACTAGGTAGGTAATGAGTCTAATATAAAAATCAAGCAAAATGTGTTAATATCTGCAGAGCCATTAATACATTTCTATAATTTAAAATTTTTTTTTACTAGAAATTATAAAATATTTATTGATTTTTTTTTTTTTTTGATACTATATACGTACTTACTAAATTAAAATCTAAAAACCATACGGAAACTTAGCATTCTTAAATAAATCGGTAAATCGTTTAACGGAATTTCTGAAAATTATATTATTATATTATATTATACATTCATCCTGCTATGATAATAATATTATATTATTTGTTTTTAGGTTTCTTTAAAAAATACATGTCGAGGCGTATGGGAGGGTTGGTCGTTATTAGGGTTATTATAAATGTTAGTCTTAGGCTGTAAGTATACAATATTATCATAAACTGTGTCGCTAGCCCGTATTAAAACCCGTCCGGCGAGTAAAATGTACGTAAAAAACGGTAAAATAAATGTTAGTCTAGAGACGAAAAGTCGATAAGCCTATAGTCACCGGGAATGTATCGAATGTGCCAAGTGCAAACCAGTTTCTTCCCGGCAGTAAAATATAATATACAGCAATGTCGAACATCCTGTATTCCTGTAGAGCGGATGGTCAAAATATCTCCAAAAGAATGATTCGTTAAAATATTTCAAATATTATGAAAAATATAATATGTAAACAATAATTATAGTTTCAAAACGGTGATGTGCAACGGTTGTCTAGATGAAGTAACTGTAATGGATGTGTTAAAATATGAATTCCATGATAAAAAATCAATTTATGAGGGTACCTATTTAGGTACTTATATGGTTTTTCATATGAAAAACAAAATGTAGGTAATAAATAATAATAGTACCAATATTATTTACACCTGCCTCGCAATGATTTTAATCTGTCAAATATTTCCAAGTCCTATAATATTATAACGATTATAGCTCAAAGTATGCCGCCGAGAGTGTGTGATCTCAACCGACTTCAACGTTTATTTTTCCCCTCAAATCGTAAGAGGATTTTTACGCGAGAGCCGAGACTTTATTTTCGTGAGAATTATTGCATGCGGTTAATATTTTTACCGGGAACCACTTATCTCCGCTGCAGGAGCGAAATCTTCTTCAGTTACAAGTCGGCGGCAACTCGTTTGTCATCCAAACTAACAAACACTATAATATAGTAATAGATAGATAGTATATGATTGCATAGGAAATATGCGCGGAACAACCTGTAGCTGGACTAGGTCCGCCGGAAGAGAGCCTCTCCCCGCGGTTCAAACTGGTCGGCGTTTTCAGGTCATCGCCGGTTCGTTTGTTTGTTTGGTTTATCATTAATATTATCGTTCTCGGAGGCGTAAAAAATAAAATAACTAGAAATTTTTTCCCCGCGTGACGGCCCGTCGACATATTATCATACCTAATAACGACGGTATGGAGCAGGAGTGTTGTACTACCTATATAGAAGCGAGCATATTTTATTGTATAGAAGAGTCGTTATGATTTCATTGTGGGTATATTAGTTGAAGTACATTTTATCGAAGTTTTTTCACTAGTGTAATTGAGTAATAAAATAATATTTCAAAAGGATTGTGTGCAAATCGTAATAATTTTTTTCATTTTACAATTATTCGACGAGCTGTAAAATTTAAATATAATATATACATTATCAATATTATACAAATATAGACGTTGAGGTTAACAAACAATCGATTTAAGCCCATTTACCTAAGTAAAATATTATATCCGCATAACGTTTTAAAGTTGTGAACATATTATATTACATTATACATTACGTACCTATATCGTTCATACAAAATAAATCGATGAAAGTTTTGTATAATATTTAATAATACCTATTTGCATCTGTATAATATATACAAGCAGTTCAACGGAATACACGTTATAAATTATAATTATAATAGTAGCTAGTACACATAATATTATATTGCTGGTGTATTTTATTTTTCAGTTACTATTCGAGTAGAATGAATAGAATAATAATTAATAATTCAAGTGTTACGTACACATTGCTTGACATATCAACAAGTTCAGTCTATATTATATCCATCCCATCGTATTCGCAACATTATTATAATACTAATGGCAATATTAATCCGTGTAGAACTGCGCGAGCTACTATTTAGATTATTTAGACGAATAAACAACTTGTAAAACCGTAGTTGGTACTTGTAGTTACCTATAAATTATCGTTATTAGTACTAACTACTAATTATTATCGTATAAATGTAAGTACTATATACTAATGAGTATTATTATAATATTCTAAAGTAACTGCATTATTATGTCGCATTATTTAACTTATTTTATTCAGGAAAAACTAGTAAAATTATAATATCTTAAGTAAAATAAAAAGTATTCAGTTCTTTGTTTTAAGTCGTAAATATAATATGGTGTCATAAAAAAAGTTTAAAATACATAAGTAAATAAAATAGTTAAAAATAGATTACAAATAAATAAATAAAATAACATTAAAATATGTACACCTCCTAAGTGTATTTTATAATAAACGCATGATAATTTATCAATAAATATAATTCATCTATTCAAATAAATAGTTTTTTGAAGTGATGCCTATAACTTGGTGCAGTATATCCATAGGTGTGATTTGGAGGACTTGGGTGTGCCCAAATTTTGAAATTATAGAACCCCCAAATTTGTTCATGTACATTTGCATTTTAATAGTCATAATGCAGGTAAGTATCCATAACTATAAAGCAATATTAAAAAAAATATTTATCACCCTTCAGCACCCTCAGTTTTTTCATTGAAATTGGGCCCTTGAGTATAACATGGATATGCTTACATTCAAACTATAGAATATAGATAACATTATGCATAGAATAGATAGTAACACTACAAGTAGTTAGTAACTACTAGTTACCAAATTCATAAGATAAAAATTTATTTTAAAAGCAATTTATTTAGTTAGAATTTAGTAATTTACTATATAAAACAAAAATTACAGTATAGGCATATCAAAGTATATACAATAATGTATTAACGTAATTTATAAAATATTATGTAAACACATCTTTAAGACAAAACTAATAGTTTGTTCGGTGGTGGATAAGGGGGGGGGAAGGGGCGTTCGCCCCCCCCCTTGGACTGTCTTTTTAACGTTATTTTCTATTATAATATTTGGCTAAGCAAAAAGATAATTTTATTTTTGAAAATTCACCCCCCCCCCCCTTGGGTGACTTCTGGATCCGCTACTGAGTTTGTTTTTCAAAATCTATTAAAAAGTACATTATTTTAATACTTGTAAAAATTGGTAAATAATTATGCTCCATAAAAAAATGTGAGTTTATATTTGAAATTTGAATCTATTAATTAATCTAATATAATTATTTTTAACTCGTTATTATGAGATTATATAATTCAAACAACAAACAATACAAAACTGTATCAAATAGTAATATTATAGTAGTATATTATAGTCTATGGTAAGTACATTGTTCTGCATCGGACGAGATTTTTCTTTTAAACGATTCCACGTGTTTTCTCGTCTTGAGTACCCATCTTTAATATTTTTGTGCGTCCGTCGTTACAAGTATAATAATATTACTATGGAATAGAGCTACGGTGCTACACTCACTGACCTGCGCAATTTCCAAGCGGAATGATCGTCATCGTTGAGAGCGAACTCCTCTATATAAACTAATCGTTCCAAAAGTCACATTAAAAACTGAAACGATTTAGAGGAAAGATTAAAAAAAATTGGGCCACCCAGCCTCGTATACGTAGTAGGTATAGCCAACATCTCTCGCGTATGAGTGTGTAATAACCTATATAGTATGATAAAAGAGAATTATATGCTTATAAATATTATATAGGTCAAGGACGAACGAGCGGGGATGGTCGTGTGCACCTGCGGTCTCACAAAAAATAAATAAAAAAAACCACCCGAATACGATTCTGGGTCATCGGGCTAGCACAGTATAAGAATATATAATAAATTATAATAATATATTTATATTATGATATTATTATTATGGTCGGTGGCACTCGCCGCGGGCGTGATTAATTAGAGTAGGAAACGTTGCGGAAACGGCGCGTGTTGTACTACAACTACTAACCGCGTATACGGTATAGGTATAGGTATACGCATAGAAAGTCCACGCACGGTCGTCGGCACAAGGCGGAATATTATCGCGGACGTCGGCGTGTAACGATATAATCGTCGTCGTTTTTCTCTCGGAGAGCCCACGCCGAAGTAAAATCGCTGATCGTGTTAATTAGGCTGAACAATACAATAACATGCCCACAAGGTAAAGTGTGCGAGCACCATACAGGGTGATTTTTCGGTGCTTATATTATATTTTTAAATACGCCAGCTCGAAGTATCATCAGCTACTGCAGCGACCTGCAGAATATAGTAAAATAATTCAGAGACGCCCTAGAGATTTTTGAGGCCTATGATGGCAACAATTATTGCGGAGTCCGGCATAAATAAAATACAATTTGTTATTCACTGCAAGGGGCGTCTTTGAAATACCCACTTTCCAAATGTAATGAACTTCAGAAGAATTTACAGTCTTTAGGGTAGAAGCAGGAAAAAATCTTTGAATTACACCGAAAATTCATAGCAGATGGTAGGACGATACAATAATATCATCCAGAAGCAAATATTGGCTGCGAGTATAATATTATTATGCTGTAGTGCAGGGGTCGGCAACCCGCGGCCCGCGAAGCAATTTTTGATGGCAACAAGGGTATTAATTGTTGTTTTATTTTTGTTCAATAAAATTTTTCATAAAATGTTCAATATTATTCAATTCTTTTTTCTTTATAAATAAAATCTAACCTAATCGTTAATAGTTGATGTTTATTCTATATAGTTATATAGTCAGTTATAAAATTGTTATTATTATCTAATCGGAGTCGAAAATGATGATGGCTGCACTACTTAGTCATAGTTACTTTGTGTTTTTTTATTCCATTAAATTTTTTCTTAAAAGCAATTTTTCCCAGTAACATTTGTATTTTATTACACTCATATTTCTATGTAAAATAATCAAATATAATAGAAATACAATTATTAGTATTTCTGTATACCTACCACTTTGTGTATTATCCTCAATATCATATTTGCACCATTATCATATGCTTGACCGCAACAGTAATTTACTTATTATTTACATGGGTATTAAGTATAGGTAGTATATTATTGCTAATTTCTTTCTAAAAAAATTGCTCGTTCTTTCTTCATGAAACATACAATTTTAATTTCTGTGAAATAAAATAATTTTTGAAAACTTTTTTCTATTTTTTTTTTTTTTTATAGACTTAAGGCTGGAAATCTGAGTAAAACCCTGAGGTTGGGTCTTGTATAATACTATAATAATATGTAGGCCTCCAGACAAAGCTTCCCGCACACATATTTATGCAAGTAAAACGTTTCAAAAAAAAGTACGACGTATGTTTTCAGCTTACCCGTGACCACAATTCATGAACACGCGTGTTAATTGTCCAATTTTCGCACAGCCAGTACCTATATGTAGGGATATAACACCGGAGTTTCATGGCTGTGCATAGCATTAAACGGATTTAATGACGTCGCCGAGTTCAGAGTTATATACACGGTCGATTTACCACGGCTCGGGATATTATCAAATTATAAGAAATTAATTATTATAAGTCGATAAGATATTATGATTTGTATACACTTATATTATACTCAAGCCAATTTAAATCGTTAACGAATGTATTGACCGCGACTCACAACATAAACAGTCTGATATTTTTCATATCTGTACACGCCGACCAGTGCACTCTCCAGACCGAGACCAAACGATTGATTATATTACTAAATAAATGTTGTTTTATTATTATTACTATTATTATCAAGAACAATAATATGGATTATGGTTGACCCTATCCAATACGTGTCGTATATTCGACCCATGTCCACATAATTTATATTTTATAGGTATGTTATATGTGTAGTGTATGCTGTATAGTGTTTGTTCACTCTGTTCCGTATCCCCAAGTGTTCGCAAACGCATACCACTAATTTTGAAAGATAAACCGTATCTAGGTATATAATTTTAGATTATTTAGGACGAACTTTTTAAAATGATGTACCTATGTATAAAGTCATAAAATCTACTGTTTCCAATTGCACTTTCTAATTTAACGATAAATCACGATAGTGGATAGGTACTGGATATAGTGCACGATATGTGAAGTTCGATTAAAACTTGCGAATGTAAATACACTTTACTTTACTAGGCAGAATCGAAGGAAATATAATATAGGTACTATCTTACGAGTTTCTGGAGAAATCAATGTTTTATTCGCAACTGTGATGGTTGTTTAAAATTATATCTTAATATGATTCATTGCTTATCGTATAATATTATAATGTATTAATGTTTAACATATAAATAGGTAAGTATATGTGATTTGAAACTAATACACTTTCTAAAACCCTTCCATATAAATATAATAATATTGTGTGCGGTGTAGTTTGACATTCACCCACATGACGACGTTCGGGTTGACCAAACATAAACAGGACGTAAAATAAAAAACGCGCGTTTTCGACTTGTCACCTCGCCAAGTCAAACTTTTACTAAAAGTATACATTATTACAATAAGTACAAATATTATTATTATTATTATTAAAAAGTAACAACGTCGTCGAGACTAATATTATGTTAATTTATTATTGATCTACGCGCGGTCTACGAGTCCTTTGGAGTGGTACACATCCAAAGTCTTGGGTAATAAAATAAGTGTGAATAAGATTAACGGGTGGAAAAATCTTGAGTTAATAATAATACGCCTGCAGTGTGAAGAAGAGAAAATCTAAAATCGATTAAGCTAGGGTATCCTCACATGTGCCTACTATATTATGTGATGGTCGATCGCCAGTTGATCGGGACATCCGATAAAGTGTAACAACCGCGAGCAGATAGATTGATGAAAATATTATACAAATGCTAAGATGTCGGGTCGTAGGTATCTGTATATAGGTAAAGCGTGGCCTGAACGAGAGGACAAAAATCAGCATATTAATTGTATGCCTATAATACATATATTACAATAATGAGCTAATTGGCGATATGACTATATTATTATATTACAGTACTCACCACGTGTATTAACAGGTATAATAAAATACCTACAGCGGCTGGTTTCCAAGTCGTGCGACACTTGGTCGGAATAATTATTGCAGCAGTACGCGTGCGGACGTTGGATTCACGGAACGCACTCGGAGGGACGTTTTCGGTTCGAACTTAAAACTAAAACCGAAACCAATATAGTAATGCGATTAGAATAAATATTATATATATCAAAAATCGAAAACGGATCGTTCACTGCGCGACAATAATAATAATATATTATACGACGACAATATTATTGTATTGTGGTGCCGATACGTTTTCAATTTACGATTTTACAGGTTCGTGAATAATTTATTTTCACGTGCGTGTGCCCGAGCGGGTGAATAAAAACGAATTAACGACGTGCGGCGCTGTTGACGACTGACCGGCTTGTGTTGCGGCGGCAAACGACGAGACTTCGGAGACGTCCGGCCGGCCGGCGAGGCGCCCTCCTCTAATAAGGCGGACGGTCCGAGTGCCCATGTTTAATATATTATTATTATTATATTGCGTACTTGCATGGATAATGACGTATAATATTATTGTTATTATATTGTACGTAATAATAAAAATTAATGCATTAGGCAAAAGCATATTTTCTCCTGCGGCCGCGATGCTGCATATAACAAGGCGACACCCTCCCCCCCGTGCGTGTTTTCCCGCCATCACCGTTTTGTTTTGTTATTGTTTTTTTTTTTATTATTTTCACGCACACTACAACGCGTATTATACCTAATGCGGACTCGTTTAATATACTTATGTTGATTTCCTGTGTAAACTGTACCTATAATATTTTTAACTGACTTAACTTTATTTTTATTTAGCCTTTGAGACACAAGAAAAATCAGTTGAAGAATTAAAAAGACGGTATTCGGGTCAGGTCCATAATTATACAAGTGTATATTATAAATTATAATGAAGAAAACGTAGGTATGTATTTTCTTTATTATAATTTACTAATTTACTCTTAATTTTATTCAAAAATCGTAAATCAAAATGTATCATAATATAATAAAATTATGTTACCTACTTCCTCATCGTATCCTCGAAACCAGATCTTATTTACCAATGACGGTTTATATTTCTATTGAGATGGATCGACATGAATCGAATATTGCCTTGGGTTTCTGCAGTGTCGACGAAATAACGTTGGTGGTCGGTCTACTGTTTGAAATCTTCATATCTACAAACAGCTCGTATAAACGTATTGGGTTCTAGCTTCACGATACCAAATACCATAATTTGTATTTAAATTTTGAGTAACATAACTATCAATATACTTACCTACTATATAATATTATACATTCATTAATATTAGCATTGATTATAATATATTATATTAAATGTTTTTACTTTAAACTGCCTATATATATATAAATTATTTAAATGTTAATTTGAACAACCACGTGTATTAGACCTGTTTTAAGAATGCAATATACATAATATTATGCAGTATACGTTTATTTTCGAAAGTTAACTATGAGTGTCATCCGGCTAACCAATTAGAGTTTTCGCATTTAATATTTTTACTAATGGACCTGATGTTTCCAATTTATACGATAGTCAAGGTACGCTCCTGGGTATTTGTCAATATCTTGTTGTAGGATTAGTTTTTAATTCAGTACAATTGGTATGTTTTTGATTAGTCGATGTGTACCGATTTATCACCATTGATGTGATAATATAATGAGTATTATACTTACAATAATAACAGCGTGCTGATTGATATTCATTTTACTACTGAAAAATAAATCTTTTTATAGGTATATATAAGTATTCCTGAGTAGTGCGTACGTTTTTTTTATGTAACTTTTTCAACATTTTTGCCACTTGTCGGCTGTATTCGTGGGCCTAGCGCAATCAACTTTTATTCCATAGTTTCTCCCTCAGATATTATTTTGTTAATGGAGTAACTGTACACTTATAAGTACATACAAGCACATATTAAAAATGAAACTTAAACAATCCACATTGATTATGTAAGATAAAACTAAAATTTTAACCAAACCAAAAACTTAATAGGTATTTAATAGTTGCAAACAATTTAAAGTGAAACCAAATAGTTTAAAATTTAGCTCAATAAAAATCATATACATTAGGTCGATAAAAATCAAAAAAGACAAAATCAAGTAGGTATGAATAAATTAGGTTAAGTGAATTTATCTAAACAGCAATATTATGTTAATTATGAGCATATATCGTTCCAATTGTAATATATGTGTATGTATAATATTATATTATATAGGTACTATATTTTATATCATACTCAAAAAAGTTCTATCGTTGGCCGTAATCTGTTGAACTAAATGAGTTGAAAATGTATGAACATATTTTATATGTGAATCTTTCTGAAATACTGAGAAAAAAATACAACTTACTTTATAATGATTATACACTTAAATTTTAATTATATACTTACCTCAATAATAATACAAATAATATATATGATATTCCATTGTTGTATACCAAAATTAATATTATATTGTATAGGTAGATATATAAGATTCAATATAAATATAATGCATACATTTTGGTCTAAGTATACCAATTCATATTTTCATAATATCCATAGCTGGTTATTAGTTATTACAATTATTTGATAGCTATTAGTTTGTAATAACATAATATTTTACATGGACTATATACAGGCAATGTTCTGTTTATAACATAAACATTTTGATATTTTAATTAGGTCACATATTATAATAGAATCAAGATTATCAAATTATAAAATAAAATGTCATATTATTATATTATTAACTATCGGCAGGTACCTATAATTAAAAATTGTGGTAATCGGTCGAAATACCTAATATTAGTATAAGTACCCATAAGCAGTACATATGATTTTTTATACGTATTTCACGGTAATAATTTCGCAAAGATATTTAGTTCACCTATAATAAGTGAAATGGATAAGTTTTGAAATAAGTTGTACAAACATTAAGCAGACAATGGCTTTCAACGAATGTCGAATTTTGTAGGAAATAAATACTTAATATGATAATAACTAATATTTATGGGGCCCTGTTAATTATATACTGTATCTAAGTGGTAATAATTAAAAAATGTATACGTTGGTTTGATGTTTAAATAATATACATTATTAACAACTTAAACGAATAGGATTAATAGTAACAAAGTATAGGTAGTACTTTGTAAAATATACAATAGGTACATACTTTTGTATTTTGGTAAATTTGTGTTGATTAAAACGAGTTTTTCTATAACTTAATTTTCTATAGTTCGATTTTCTGGATACCACCTGCAATTATTATTGGTTAGGATAAAATTTAAAGAGTCTTGAAGGGTCTTAACACGATGTATCTATGTTATAAAAAACATTTTTGCATTATAAAAATGAACCGAAAAAACAACACGGTGGCACTTCCCTTCGTTTCCTAAATAAAAATAGGTAGGTGCACAAATATTAACATACATTAGAAAAATAATAATATATTTTCGCGGCATGTATTTGATGTACCTACCAATAATAATACGCTATATATAGATACGAACACAATCGCGACGGTATATATATGCAATTAAAAATCAGTCAGCAGTCGTCGTCGTCGTCGTCCTATGTGACAATAATTATTATATTATAATAATAATAACAATATCGGTCATCGTCCTATATAATATCCCTACCTAATTTGGTTTTCCTACGTGAACCCCGTCGCGTCCCGGACCTGCAGAGCTACCCATACTCCCACGCTCATTAAAGTCTCCACCGAACGGTTTTCAATATTATAATTATATGCGTGTATAGAGCATAGTGTTACCGATTTCGCTTTTTAATTACTCTTTACATGCGTTTATAATATTATTTGTACAGTGCGCGATACCCATAAAGCATATAGGTACATCCGTTATAAACTTAGAGTGCATTCAATACATTTATCATAAATGTAAACAAAATTCGTTCATTAACTCTCAAATGTTATACTCAATAACGATATAATATATTATTATTTATATTTATATTTATACTATACATAAATATTTTCATAATAAACCAAAACAGTAACTCTCACGTGAAGAACTCTTGGTGCCTGGTGGCCATTTAAGTAGTTCATAAAAGACGCCTGACCTATCATAATATTGTATCTACAAATCTACGACGACCATAGGTCACGTGTCGCCGTCATGTTAAGAATACTGTAAGCTATATACGTTGGTATGTCGGTCAAAAATATGAAATCATGGTCGTTTAGTAAAATTTATCGTCGAAAGTATACGTATAGGTACAAGTTTTCATTTTTCGGCATTAATAATACGATACGTAATGCCTAATCGTTGAAAAACTATACGTAGTCGAAAATACTAGAACAATATTTTGGAAGATTATGATAATTTGCAATAACAGTTGTAGGTACCTAAATATTATTATCGCTCGAGTTTCTCGTCGCGGTGTGCTACAAATCGTGCCACTGCGCACGGCGTGGCAGTCGTCGCAAATTCAATTCGATTGTACCTGACCAATTTGTTCGTGTTAAATCCCGTTTATCTCTATAATGTACATTACAACGCGCCCATTATATTAAAGATACGCGATGATTCCGATTTCAATGGTTTTACGCGATGAACATGAATAATTAATATAATATTATTGTTATACATATGCAAAAGACAGTTTGTACTGCGCCTAGATGTCACAACAGAAACTCGGCCATCGAAACAAATTCCAACTATAAATATATATAATATATTAGATTATTATAATAATTAAGTCCCTATTTATATTGTATATCATACAGAACACCCATCGAGCGTGCATTTAAGGTCACGCGGCCTCTTTCTACAAATTGTAATATACACGTATATAATAGGTATATTGGACATGATAATGATGTACAATATATAATCAGTAATCTTGGTGCAGTGTTTCAAACGGATGGGTTCAATACAGTGGCGTGGCGAACGGTAATTTCAGAGGCCTTGGCCTCTGAAATTTTTCTTAAATAGAGGGGTGGGTGGTAGCCAGTGGGTCCCCTAGTAAATTGAATATGATATTCTTAATAGGTAGTCAATAACGATCTGAAATATAACTTGTTATATTACATTAATACATTATTATGCATAAATACTTGGGATATTTGTAACTGGCCTCTAGAAATTTTTTAGTTCGCCACGCCACTGGTTCAATATATCATTATCATACCAGCTTATCCCTAATACCTAATATAATATCGTCATACTGTACACTAAGCTGCGTAGACTATAAATTAGAATACACTTATTACTGCGCCTGTGATAACAGTGATGATTATATTGTTAAACTACCTATATTATAGTATATATTACTATTATACATATACATCGGTCAAACATTACTAATTACTATGAATTAATATTATGTATAAATGCTATAATTATTATATATGGCTCATGGCTGCAGGTATCCACTGGAGCGCGTCATGGACCGGAATTTCCGAAGAAAAATGGTTTCTAAATAAATTATGGTGCGTACACGTAAAAATATTTAAGTCGTTGGTATACTGTATACAATATGTATACCTACTATGAGTTTCTTATTTGTTTACGTGATGATCATAAATATAGTAATTTTATTATGAGAGTCATCCTGCAGGCGGGCACCCATAAGTTATCATTACCCTCCTCGGCTCCTCTAAACAATTTCATTTTTTTCGTATCCATTTGTTTCCTCCTTAAAAAAATATGTCCGGACCACTCCGACCCCCTTTATAGAGGCATTATTAATTAGGTACGAAATATTATATATTATGTAGCATTTGCTTGACGTGTAAATTCAAAATAAAAATGTATTTTATCTTAATAAAATAAATAAAATATCTATATATTGTAATTTAGAATAAATCTGTGGAATGACGGCAGAAACTGATATGTAAATTTTGTTAATTTTTTAATTATCATTTAAATAATTTAGAAATCGTATACTTATTTTAAGTGGTGGCAAAAAATATGATATGTCACTATTATGTGTGTGACTCCATTTATGTGCAAAGACCAAAATGTATATGTCATTATTTGAAAATATATGAAGCGGCAAAACCAAGTTCTGAAAATGTACATATCAGCTTCTGCCATCATACCACAGAAATATAGTTGATGAATGACGAATGAAACTCGGGAGTGCATATTTTTTTTAATATTTCGACGTAAAAAATAATCGTGTATATGTTTTGTTCTATAAATATCGTACTTGTTTAAGCATATTTTATAAACTGGGACTCTTTCTGGTTCAACATTATTAGAATAATTTATTAATTGATATAATACCGATAAAATAGTGAAACCATTAAAAATATTCATTAACATTATTCAAAATATTTTGGAAAATGTTGACAATCTAAAGATACTAGTTTTATGTATACAATTTAAAATGTCGTAGAATAATATAATATCCCTGCATTAAATGGAAATTTGACTAGAATAATGGTGGATACAAAAAAAAATGCACATACTCTCTTGTACCAACTTTCGAAAAATGTAAGCAAACCAGTAAGTGTGGACAAGTGGACAATGTACAACAAAAGATGTTTTCAACTAAGTCCAATAAGTTATTATAGTCCACAGACTTAAAATATTTTTACTGATAACAATATTATTACTTATTATAGTTATTATAGTGATATTACACTTTACCGTTTTTTCAGACACAATAAATTATAATATTATATAGACTATGGACAGTAAATATTCTTTTTATTTTTCAAAACTTGCACTTCGTGTGTATACAGTCACCTGTCCTAGATTAAATCATAAAATATAATATATTATACTATTATTAATGACGCTCGATTGTTACTGCCTATCTACGAATAGGTTCGGTTAAATACAGTGTACGGTTTACAGTAAAAAATAATTTATTTTTACAACATTTTGCTTTTAGATTATTTACGTTAAAATATTTATTTTTTTTAAAGTTATTTACCATTCTCGGATGTTTGTATACAAATTATCGTATCAATGTTAATGCTTGTACCTACATGTAATACTGTAATGTGTATAATAAATAATAATCATTTTATTCATTCATAAAGAGAAATATACATAGGCACATTAAGTAAATATTACTCTTACATATACAAACTTAAAGTTTGGTTAAGTTAGAAATTAGAATAGACTTCCTATAAACTACTTTACAGAAATATAATTTTTATGATTTGTATATTTTTATTTAATTCACATATTACAATATGCATAAGTCACATTTATATACGTACCCATAAATATTATACTAAAATACTAAATTTGTTGCTACTATTTTAAGCAATAGTTATAAAATGTAGAAATGTAAGCAATTCTTCTTGATCGAAATGTATTATAAAATTATTATAATAAGAAAATTAAAAATAATTAGTTGATAGTTATATATTGAGATTATTGAGATACCTAAATGGTTATTATTTTTAATTGACACAAATCGTATTCGAATTTGTTTTCGTCGACAAGACGGTACGAACTGACAATTTACCTTTTAACAACTTAAAAAATAAAATATAATTAAATTAAAATAAAATATGTATTCATTAATCAAATAAACATCTAAATGGGCGATTCTGATTTTTATCAAACTGACCGAAATTCGTGTCATTATAAAAGCCGAAAAACACGTTTATCTAAAATGTATCGCCACACTTTTCTTAACTATTTAGATTTTTCGACACATTGAAAGCCGACAATCTGTTTGGTATGAATTCCATTTAGGTACTTTAGTACTTATCTACTTATACGTGTATATACTATATATACCTACATAATACATAATATAGGAACCTTCGTTTTTGAGAATAGGTCAAAAACAGTTTATTGCAAGCCTATTGAATATTGATTAAAAACTTGTTTGACTAAACACAAACATCATCTTTCACTGTATACCTACTATATTTTGTTGCTTGTAAGAAAAAAAAACATATTTTCTGTACTAAGGTAACACGTTGTATAGGTACGCTTAAAAAATAATACGGCACAAATCGAAAGTATGTGGATATTAAGATAGAGGTATATAGGTATACCCATGATAGAAATAAATTTACTTCTATCATGAAGGTGCCTATCAACGAAACAATGTTTGAATGCCACACAGACGCTCACACGTAGGTATAATATATTAAACACCATTGATGGCATCGAATATCGATGGTACTTAATATAGCATGAATATTAATTTTAATTACAAATTATTATTTATTTATACTAGTAAAAACGAGTTGGATATTTTAAAAGTCATGACTCGTTGTGTAGAATTAAAACAGTACCTACGTCACTTTATAATATATTATATACCTATAGGGCTATACATCTACGATCTACAGTCTACATTCAAGTCCTAAATTAATCGGTTACATTGCGCTAATGGGTTACTGTTTGAACTCAGTCACTATAGGTATATTCATGATTTTCAACACTATTTAAAAATGACATCACTATTACAATTTTGATTTATTAATAGTTCCTATACCTATGCGTGGACAGAGTATAATAATAATTAGTATACTATACGCTAAAGTCATACAAGTGACGACTATTTCAAAAAGATAAAGATATTATAGTATTTAATATTTATATAATAAACTGGGTGTTCAAAACTTACAGTAAATCTTTTACATTTTTTTGTAAAAATAGTAAAATCGCAATTGATTTAAAGTATTAAGGTACCTGCACTCTTATAGCTGTCCAGAAATCAAATTTTCTCTTACAGACATCTAACCGGACGCCGGCGTATTGTCTTTCACTTCACAAGTTGGCACTTGGCACAATTTATAACAAAAAATACAAGTTACTTCCTATGATTTTAAGGTTTCGGCGCCACTGCAAAGAACGCCACGCTATACCAGTTGTTATAATAGGTACGCACTTAATTAGTGTGTTTAGTAGTATCGTATGAATAGGTATATTATAATAACTTAATCACTAACAATATATAAAATAATGTTTTCTAAACAGTTCTCATACACGGTCGTCTCCCGTCAGTTGTAGACGTCATGGGATCTAACTTTTTTCTGAATAGTAAGATTTATATTGTTTTTGTTCAATGCATAGGTAGTAGGTAGGTACCTATACAAATGTTTCGCCGTATGCCCGTATAATAAAACTTAAAAGTATACTTGTTTTATTTTATGTAATTAATGATATACCCATGTCTATTTATTTTGTTTATGGCGTTTGTACTTACTGTTTATTATAGCTGGCTACAATTTTGTACGTTATCATACTTTTCACTTTATTCCGTTTTTCGTCCACAATTCAAAACACATTGATATTCAACGGTGCCGATACATAGAACAATTTATTCTACTTTGTCGATTGCTGTATTGAACACATTTTTCCCACTTATTATAATTGGCACGTTCAGAAACCAATTTGTTTGTTTTTAAAGTTTTTGAAAATCGTATAACACCTGTCTCGATCACACTACTTTTCTACTATAATACCAGTAAATCATTATGAATTGTTTTATATATTATTCGATATTTTAATTTAATAGCAACCAATGATTATTTATTTATTTATTTAGCATACAATATGGGCGTGAGCCCAATTTCATATAATATTAATATAACAATTACAATAATGTGATAACAGTGAAATATAGTGATACAAAAATACTTGATTACGTTATGAAATAGAAAAGAAGGGGTCTGAATTGGCAATAAGACATGCAGCGTCGAAGTGGTTCATTTAAACCATAATTTGTGGAGGTGGTAGGTAAATTAAAAGTAGTGTGTTGACGGGTGAAGCGTGGAGGGACATTTAAAGGAATTAGAGAGAGAAGGTGTGGTTAGTCAATTTGTCCATTTAATAACTTGGATAAAAATGTAAGCTTAGCAGCACGCCTACGATTCGCTAGCGAATCTAGTTTGAGATACTCAATTACTGGTAAATAATTATGAGGAGGACATTCAATCTTAAGTACATGACTGGCATATTTTAAAAATGTATTTTGGACTCGTTCGAGCATTAAAGCGTTTTGAGCAGTACTAGGATCCCAAATGACCCAAATATTGTATAAACAAGATCAACACAATTACAAGTTTTCGAGAGGCGGACGTGATCTCAGTAATTCGATGTTTCTTTATACTCGGCCCCTCCATTGTGAATAAGTCTTCCAGTTTTAATGTATAACATATACCGAGGCTGATATACTTTTCAATTATGATCATCATACAAGTTTGTTTATCTTTTGTCTAATTTCATTTGGAGTAGTATTTTGATACTAACATTATGACGTATACAGTATATCATACAGTCCCATACATTTAATTATGTAACAAAATGCACATTTTTTGTGTTTAATTACCTCACATTTAAAATATAAACCTGGTACCTACTACCTATATGCCATTATATTAAACTATTAAGAGGACGCTACACCCGCATGTGTTGTCTCCGTCTTACACACGTACGACATAGACAAAACGCGTTTAGGCAGTCTGAGTATAACTTGCTCAATTTTGGTTCTAGAGTAAAAATGCCTATTATAAAATTGAATTGTGATAATATTTCTAAGGGCAAGACGCTGCGGTTTTTCCATTATACCCAATATAACGTTCATTATATCGTTTAGAAATAGAAAAAATTTCACCATTTTTAAAATACCTTTGACTTTTAAAAAATTAAATTTTTTAAAAAAACCGCAGCGTCTTGCCCTTAGAAATATTATCACAATTCAATTTCATAATAGGTATTTTTACTCTAGAACCAAAATTGAGCGAGTTATACTCAGACTGCCTAAACGCGTTTTGTCTATGTCGTACGTGTGTAAGACGGAGACAACACATGCGGGTGTAGCGTCCTCTTAAAGGAAACATTGAAACATCATTATTATTTACTTTGGGAATAATGTATTATAATTTAAAAGTAATAACATAATATTATACAACATTTAAATATTCAAGAGGACAATTATTATTCTTAAACAAATTATTTTGAATAATTAAAATTGAATTATTACTTTAGCTGCATTTGTTCATTTGTTGTTTTGATGGTACTATTTTAATTTAAATGATATGTTGTGCACTCATGTTGAACACTACATTTATTGTTCGTACAGATGTACATAGTTAGCTTAATATTATTATACATTTATACCCAAAAGTATCAAACATTCAAACTGAAAGAATGAAAATTAAATTTGTTAATTTTATTATTGTAATAGATCAAAACAAAAAACCCCAATAATATTAAATAGCAACCTATTCTGTGTGTAAATTATTCTTATATCAATAAATTATTATAATGTAAGAAAATTAAATATTTTCAAGGTATAACATTAAAAAAAAAAAAATAATAACTTCTGTTTTTTTTATTGTATATGTATGAAAAAGCTGAGATTATAATATAGGTATTAAAATATAAATCAGGTATACTATTATTGGTTGAGTTATTAAGTGGTTTAAGAGTAGGAATGTGTTGTTTTGATAAAATATTGCATTTATAGTTTAAAATACTGAAAAAGTAAAATATATATTTTTTACTTGTGGTAATTATATAATATTATCAATATAATGCCATAATGGCACAGTATGTAAACTTTTGCTTAAAATATTTAGAAACAATAAAATTTAAAAAATGGCACTGATAAATAATTTTGAGTTAAACAAATAATAAATATAAAATATAAAATAAATTAACATGGAAAAAAATAAATTAATTGTTTTTTTTTGGTGTAGCAACAATAACTGTTTTTACTTCGGTATATGGTTGCAGACCATATTCAGCCATTTCTCTACCATGACCAGACATTTTGAAACCGCCAAATGGTGCTTGTACTCCAAATACATTGTAACAATTAACCCTGTATGTATGAATTATTTTAAATAAGAATAATATTCAAGTTATTCTCACTACTTACCAAACAGTTCCAGCTCTAAAACTCTGAATAGCCTTATTAACTGTGTCTATGTTCTTTGAAAACACTGCTGCTGCCAAACCATAATCAGAATTGTTGGATCGACTGATTACTTCGTCAAAATCGCTAAACTTTAATATTTGTTGTACAGGGCCAAAAATCTGTAGAATTAAATAATAAAATTATTAAATAACGACACTGAAATGCATAGATAGTTGTAAGTAATTCTAAAATGTACTTCTTCTTTTGCTATTTTCATGTCATCTTTAACGTCAGAAAATACAGTTGGTTGTACGAAATAGCCCTTGTCTCCAACTCGTGAACCACCAGTGACAAGTGTAGCTCCTTGTTTCTTTCCACTGTCAATCATGCTAAGAATTTTATTTAATTGTTCTTCATCGACCTAATCACATAACAATAATTTTTTTCATAATATGTTTATATTTTACGAGTATTGTTAAAATAAAATTACCTGTGGTCCTTGGTGTGTTTTGGGATCAAATTGATCTCCTACAATACGTTTTTCTGCTCTTTTTGCACTTTTCTCGACAAACTCATCATAAATTGAATCTTGAACATATGTCCGAGAACCAGCACAACAACATTGTCCCTAAATCATAAAGATTTAAGCTTGAAAAATTACATTAAATTATATAATTATAAAACTGACCATATTATAGAAAAGCCCATAATGAGCACCTTCCACAGCTTGATTAATGTCAGAATCACTGAAAACTACATTTGGAGATTTACCACCTAATTCCAATGTCACTCTCTTGAGATTGCTTTTAGCAGCACCTTCAGCTATGATTTGGCCAACCTAATTAAAACATATAATCAAAATATAATATAGTATTTTTATAATTTTACAGTGAATAATTTACCTCAGTCGAACCAGTAAATGCAACTTTATCTACGCCAAGGTGATCGACAATCGCTTTTCCAGCAGTTGGACCATAACCAGGAACAATATTAACAACTCCAGGTGGAAATCCTGCTTCTTTCACAAGACTAGCAATGTATAAAGCAGTAAGAGGAGTCTGTTCAGCCGGCTTTAGAACAACAACATTTCCTGATCAAATTTACAATAGATATTAAATTATTGTAAATTGTAATACATATATTATAACTTTAATTATTAAATAATTTACCCATGGCCAAAGCTGGTCCAATTTTCCAAGACAACATCAACAATGGGAAATTCCAAGGGATAATTTGACCACATACACCAACTGCTTCATGTCGGGTATATGCAAAATAATTACCGTCAATTGGGGTAACTTTACCATGATTTTTATCTGCCCATCCAGCATAGTACCGTAATACACCAGCAGTTCCAGGTATATCGTCTGACAATGCAACGCTATAAGGTTTGCCATTGTCCAATGCCTCTAAGGTCTGACAAAAAATTAATATAATTTAATTAAAAACCTTATAAGAATAATATACATTAATTAGGTAGTAATTCTTACAGCTAAATAATTAGCATCTCGTTGGATTAAATCTGCTAATTTGTTGAGAAGCATACCACGCTTTGAAGCATCCATTGTGCGCCAAGGGCTGCCCAACTTAAATGCTTCTTGTGCAGCAGCAACTGCATTGTTGATGTCCACCTGCATAGATCATTAGACAATTTAATATAATATTATAAGCACAAGAAATTAAAATAGTTAGAAAAATAAAGAACATACAGCATCCCCTTCTTGAACTTGAGCAATTGGTTCACCAGTAGCCGGATTCAGTGTATCAAACGTCTTTCCAGATGATGATTTCACAAATTCATTATTAATGAATAGCTAAAATACCAAAAATTAATTAAATCAATAAAATATACAATTGTACCTATAATCCAGTAATCACAGAACTGTCATAGTATTTTGATGTATTTATTTTTTTTTTAGAAATATTCCGTTTTTATACCTCGTGTCATATCTAAAGATGCCTGGTTGTGTTAAGAGGATGTCAGGGCACTATTTGTTTTTTCTCTCTGACTTACCTTTAGCAGAACCAACCCTGTGTTATTACTTTTAATATTAGAGTGAATTCAAATATTATCAAACTTTAAGTTAAGAACATTGGCTGTGTCTCTACATTGGTTATTTTATGATATTTTTATTTTTATGTATGCTATGAGCAAGTAAATATTAAAATTTAAAAATGCTTATAAATATTAAAATGTAAAAAAAATAAAAATATTGTAAAAAAGCCAATATAGGGCCACCATTAAAGTTGTTAGCCTAAAGTTTGATAAGACTAAGACAACACATACAAAATGTATAATGCCGTCTTAAACAATATGAACACCTGTAGAACTACTACCTATAAGGTGTAACTGAATTACCTAACAAATTAAATAACTTTTGTTTTAATATATCTATAAAATATATAAAACTGAAATCAAGCAAAAGAGGAAATCTTTGTCACGGTTTGGCTTCGAAACTTCTTATCCAATTGTCATGCAGTTTTTTTAAATGAAAGAGGATATCACGGAGCAGGTTTTAGGCATAAATAAAGTCCGATAAAGTTAGTCAATAATTAGTTATCTATACATATAAAATCCAAATATCACTGACTCACTGATCGCTGTATCTCAAAAACTAGTCAACGTACGGACTTGAAATTTGGAATAGAGGTTCTTCTCATATTTTCACCGTGCAATAAGAAAGGATTTGTCAAAATTCGCATTTTAAATAGGTGCTCAAACAGGGACATTGAGATTCACGATGGAAATTGGAAATTTTATTTTTATTTATTAATAGTTGCCATTGGTTACAGTCTACAGTAGAAATTAGCATTTATTTATTGGTTGCCATTGGTTATTCGGGCAGATCAGGTACAAGCTTGCATCAAATCGAATTATTGAACATTGCCTACCAGGGTGGCTGGACCAGAATTTTTATTCCGGGCAACGGAAAAGATAAGATAAATTTTGAACACCATAGGTGCACCGAATATTGAATAACGAATTAAACAAAGTTTGAGTCATATTGAGTTGATACATTTAACAGGCGACGAAGTGCACGGGATCAGCTAGTTTTTTTATAAATATAATTTATCAGATAATTTATAGAAGTCTTTGTTTATATTTTTTAATACTAAAAAATGAAAAAAATTTAAATTTAATTAAATTATTCTTGAAAAAATTCATAATAGCTAATTTATAGGAAAATATTAATTGTGAAAACGTTAATTTAAGTCAAATAGTTTTAGCCATAAATATTTCATATTAATATTATTAACTTTTATCAATATTTCATTTTCATTTGTCAGGTCTTTCTATTAGGTACATCTTATATACAGTAATATTATAATGATAAAATAAAAATAAAATAATAATGTACCTAATAAACATAAACATAATATGAATAAACAATATACATATACATAATACAATTGACAGTTCCTATCATAGAGAAGAGATTAAACTATACTGGTACAGTGGTGCCTATACTTCATCCTATACTGAACATACATAGACAAACCATTTTTATTTAATTCAATAATTAATAATAAACTACAGATAACCTTTCACCTTTGTAGTTATAAAATTATTTATATAATATAACCTATATACGGTATGGATTTGGGAAAATAAATATATCAACAATAATTCTAATTATAGGTACAGAGTGGTTCTTAATATTTACAGAAATTGTTAGAAGGATAGTAAGTACTAAATAGTAACATATATATTATATAATAGCTGAACAATAATCTTATTTTTGAAACATGAAATCATATAAATGCTAAGAAGCCATTTGGATATAATGAAGTGGGTATTCATATTGAAGTGGTACCTAAATAAAAAAAAAATCTCAACTAAAAAATAGATAGATGATTAGACAATATAAAATAATTAAATTCACTAGTCTTTACAGGGCCAATTTAAGGTTTAATAATATCAAATTTACTGTGAATTAACCTGTGAATGTATGGGTAGGTAATACCTAATGTCTGAAAATACTTTACCACTATAAAATATAGGTACATTACATTTTTGATGAGATTCTACAATTTATAAATAATGTACTTACTTCAATAAGTAGGTATTCAGATTAATACATTTTTTTTGTGATTAAAAATTAAATATAGTACTTAATATAAATCATAAAATAGTGATAAGTTCTGTACCAATTAAAATGATTAGATACAGTAAGACAGCAGTGATTATTAGTTTTTACATTTTATAAAAATTATTAATTAGGTAGGTACCTAATAAAATAAAATAATATTATCACAGTCATTAAGTGTTATCTTTATAATATAGGTAAATGAACAGAATTTATTATTATAACCTATTAAAACACAAATTCAACAACGGCTCAGAAATACCAACACCAACTACCTATATTATATTGTTGGACTTAAATCTATGCACACATTTTTTCTCATGCACATAGTAGCTTATGAAATCAAACATTAAACAAGTAAACAGACGTGACACAGGTCAGTGGCGGGGTGAGGATAAAATTTTTTGAGGCCTGTGCCTCAACATAAATGGGTGGGTGGTGGAGTGTACTGATGTGAGGACATGACAATATGAGATTGACTCGTCATAATAGAGAATTAGAGAATTAAATGTTAAAAAACAATAAACCGTTGGGAAGACTCGTAAATTGCACAGTTTGCACTTATAAAAGTAGTGGTGGTGGTAGTAAAAATAAAAATGCATTGGGCC
Source organism: Macrosiphum euphorbiae (assembly GCA_949089665.1). Classification (NCBI taxonomy): domain Eukaryota; kingdom Metazoa; phylum Arthropoda; class Insecta; order Hemiptera; family Aphididae; genus Macrosiphum; species Macrosiphum euphorbiae. The sequence goes on along the minus strand of CARXXK010000005.1, from coordinate 947,582 downwards.
CCACACACAAAAATATTCTACACGCCACTGACACAGGTTATAAATAGGTACATTTAATAATATAAATAGCTAGTAACTACCTACCTCTGTATACTTAATCGGTGGGTTGATTATCGGTTTAGGGGCAATGCTGGAGAAACACTTTTGCACCACAGGCCCCGTGGACCCGGAAATCTTGTTCATTAACCTCAACATGTTTGCCTGGTGTAGGTATAACGACAATCGAACTGAAGTAAACGTTGTGACGAACAAAAAAAAACTGCAGCCGTCGCTGTTTTTGTTGCTGGAGAAGGTAAGTTGAGCTTCGGGTTATTTTCCGGTTGAATGTGAAAGGCCGGACGGGTGAGGAGCAGTGTCAGTCTTGTGCAACAATAAATAATTATGGCGACCACAACATTCACTGTCAGGCTGACAGTGTCTACCGTATAATATGATTTATTATAGGGCAGTGGTATTCAAGGCCGAACGACCGGTACTCGCCACTCGGACACCGGAGGTGCGTTGCCTAAACGGCCAATCCACGGCCAATATGGTACCAATCACGTATTTGGCGTTGCCTAAACAGCCAGGCCGCTTGTCTCATGCGTTGCCTTGACGGCTTTTGTGTATCCTGGCCGTCGCTAAACCGGCCATCCCGTAGAGCAGAATCGTCGACGGCCTGTCGCTGATAAGATAATACTTTGTTGATAATGGCATAAATTTAATTAATTATCATTATCGAATTTTCGAAATATCGGAACATACGTAATATTTAGTAATAATAAATAATAAATAATGGCTCTACAATTTGTAAAGTTCATTCTTAATGGGAACAAACCCATCTATAATGATGACCCCAACTGCCCACATCAAGTACTGTGTGAGGTCATAACCACAGGTAAATTAAGAAATTAGCAATATTAATTTAATATGTGCTCGTTCTAACAATATTCTGTTTAGACTAATATGTATTTTATCTTTCACTACAAAGTAGGTACTAAGTCCTTTGTTAACAACGGTCCGATACATTTTTAAGTACTTGTACTGCTATTACAAAAATGTTGAAATAGCAATAATTATATAATAAACAATTTATCCATATAAATCCTAACAAATTATTTTGAAAATGTTGTACCTATCACTTTTGTTTTGTATAAGTTTCTAATCCTAATCTGAAATCTATCATAACAACATTATATTCTATTCCTAATATCATCCATTTCTTTCTTGTTATACATAATAGAAAGTCAAAAAGAGATGGCATTTATTAATGTAGACATTGTGAAATTACTATACCGATCAAAAACAAGATATTAGTAATGAATAAGGACCCCAGACCAAGTTCAAATTTAATCATTAAATAAATTATAATTCATTAAAAAATTATTTAACATTTATTTCATCTCAATATTTTATGAAAATTGGTGAAAAACTGTAGATTTACATCCATTTTATGCCTTTAATTTTACATAGTAGATATATTTTTAAATTATGGCTGATTCTGCATGGTGTTGCTGGAGACTTATTATATAATGGCAGTGGCTTTATTATGTTATAAACTTCATTAACTATAAACTACACATTACTATTAACAGTAATTTGGATGGTTTTGACACGATATAAAATATGGATCTAAATTCATATCCAATTATTATGACAAATTCCTACATGAGCCCCTCTTTAAAATGTGAATCACAATTATTAAATCAAGGCTCAGGACATCTTCTTTTGTAAATACATATTATACTGTTTGTTTGTGTAAACTCTCCTCTTTTAATTTGTTACCAACTATTCCCTATAATATCCAGCATGTATTCCTTTTCCTTAAATTCCTACCTTTGTTAAATTTAATAGCAGGCCAAAAGGAAATGGCCTTTATTGATGTGGAGAGCTTGAATTCATGTGGCATTGGAGTGCCAGGATCAAGCCAAGAAATTAATGATAATTTGAATGCAAATAAAAGTAAGTAATCATAATTGTTTATTTATTTGTCAACTACCACAATTTTAAATGAATTGCACTGATTTTCAACTGCCTCTTAATAAACAAATGTTGTTTAAAAAAATAGTATAACAACTATAAGTAACAAATAAGTTGTACTAATTTAAATTATACATAATGGTAAAAGAAAACTGTATTGCAGATTGATTTAATATCAGAAGCTTCTATAGTATAGTTATGACCTATAGTAAAACATGTAATATCATTTTCACTAATAAGTATTATTGTAACTTACTATTAAGAGGATGTTATACCCGCATGTGTTGTCTCCGTCTTCCAAGTGCGTAACATAGTACATTTTATGCTCAGCAGAACACGTTGATCTCCGTTAATTTAAAAAATAGAGTGAATTGACCTCTTATAATATCTAAAGATAAGATTATTATCTAGTCAGGTTGAGGTCATGAGGTTCATGGGTTTTTTATTATATTTTAATTTTAAAGAGAGTTATGAGTATTTTAAAATTGTAAATTGTTTATAGATTTTAAAATACTCATAACTCTCTTTAAAATTAAAATATAATAAAAAACCCATGAGGTTGACAAGATAATAATCTTACCTTTAGATTTTATAAAAGGTCAATTTACTCTATTTTTTAAATTATTGGAGATAAACGTGTTCTGCTGAGCATAAAATGTACTATGTTACGCACTTGGAAGACGGAGACAACACATGCGGGTATAACATCCTCTTAAGTAATAGTAAGTTACAATGCAAGTTTTAATTACCTAATTAGCTAGTGGTTTTATAATTGTGTTTATTTTTAATTCCTGTATACAAAATTTCTACCAGGAGTGTTTCAATTTCAACATAAAGTTTCTTATCTTTAAGAAAAATTGGATCAAGATGGTACTTTAGAGAGGCCATTTTTCGATTTTCTCAATATTTATTTAATGCCACAAGAAAAACAGCTAAAACAGAATTTTAATTTCTAATGCTTTGTTTATCATCATAGAAATGAATAAAAAAGAATAATATTATAATATTAATTCAACTTCCAGGCTATAATAAATAATAACAATATCTAGACTGGCAAACCGTCTCAGCTCAGAATCGTTTTTCTAATACAATGATATAATATCATTGAATTCAAGTTTAATTGACCCACTTGTGACCTACTATATAGCAGAGCGACATCCACTTACCCGCTTCTTTTAAATTATAGCTGATGCACGGTGTTGCCCAAGACAAATTATTTAATGTCAGTGGATTTATTGTTTTAAACTCCGTTAAATATAAACTACACATATCATTAACCGTCATTTGGGTGGTTTTGACTAAATATAAAATAGAGATCTAAAATCATATCCAATTAAAGTAAAAAATTCTGTGTGTCCATCTTTAAAATGTGAGTTTCTGAAAATCCTTTCTTAGTGCACACTTACATAGTAGTATGAAGGTACCATGCATATTTCTAGTCTCTAGCTATCATAGTTTTAACTGTGAGTTGAATAGTAATTTAGGACTCAGGACATATTTTATACATATTATACTGTTTGTTTGTGAAAGCTTTCCTCCTTTAATTCATTACCTATTATCCATTACACTCTCTAGCATGTATTCCTTTTCCTTAAATTCCTTCCTTTGTTAAATTTAATAGCAGGTCAAAAAGAAAAGAACTTTGATATTGGAGTGCTAGGACCAAGCACAGATATGACTGTCAATGATTTGGATACAAATAAAAGTAAGTTATCATAATTATTTATTTATTTGTCAACTACCACAATTTAAGATAAATAGTAATGAATTTCAACTCCTCTTAAAAAACAAATTTTACCTCAAAAATAATATAGCAATTATAAAAAAATAAATAAATTATACTAATTTGTCATTGTAACTTACGTAATTGTTACATAATATTAATGGTAAAAGAAAACTGAATTGCAGAGACTGATTATAAGCTTCTTTCTGCCTCATGATAAATTACAACTTGCAACTTCTAATAAAAATTTGTTCTTATTTTAGATGATTCTGATGAAAAAGATGACCCAAAATTTGTTTGGAGTAGGTCATCGATTAAATGTCTGATGAGTACATATGTCGAATTTGAAAAAAAATTTGACAATGGTAAAAGCACAAAAATCCAAATATGGAATGAAATAAGTGCTAAACTAAAAAAATTTGGATTTTCTGTAACAGGTACATTATTATATTTTTAACAAAATATATATAATTATCACATAGAAATTAATAATTGTTTACTCATTTAGGTGAAATGTGTCAGCGCAAATGGAGGACACACACTACAACTTTTAAAAATATAAAGGAAAAAAACTCCAAAACTGGTCGTGGTCGGGATTCATGGGAATATTTTGATGAGATGGAGTCTATTTTTTCAAAAGATCCAAGCTATACTCCGTTAGCCACTATATCCTGTGGTGTTAAGACAGTAGAACGCCACATTGATCCTGCATTGTATGCAACAGCTACTGGTACAAGCACAGATATAATGCCGGCAATGTCACCTGATGAACCATTAGCTAAAAAACAAAAAACAAATAAAAAAAAAGTAGTTAGTGATCATCTAGAAAAAATAGCTGGTCATATGGCTGACTTTAATGAGATTTTTAGAGATTTAGTTAAATCTGAAGCCGAAAAAAATGCATTGCTTAAGCAGTTATTAGATAAGTAATTTTTAAATCACCATTTCATTATTACTATTTATATTTTTTATTATTAACATTATTTTTACTTGTGCTTTATCCTTATCTTATTACTATTAGAAATTAGTTTAGTCTTCTTCATGGCTTGATTTTTAATATTTTTTTAATTATATCCATAAAAAATTTCAGAACCTCTTCAACTTTAAATACACTGAGTTTTAAAATTAAATAAAAAAATAAAGCCAGTTTTCATTAAATAATCTTAGTTAATAAACATTTTTAAAACATAAAAAAAGATTTTATTGAGTTAATACAATTATAGCTTATACATTTTTCTTGTAATAAAATGTTGAAGCAATAAGGTTCTTTTTTAGTAAATTATTTTTAATTTTTAGTATAACAATAGTTTAAAAATGTAATACTGCCTCCCTCTTTGTCTCTGTTCTCTTCTTCTTGCTGCTGTTTTGTGAGTCTTTTAGCCTTCTACAATTCTTACAATTTTGTCTTTGTTTTCTTTAATTACTGATTTGAAACATTATTTTTTCTAGGTGTCTTAGGCATAGTCTGTCAAAAGAAACAATATAGAAAGAAAATAGTTTAAGTTGACCTTTTTTCAAACTTAACCTAACTTAAAGTATTAAATATTATCTATGTTCGTATATTGAATTTTTTATGATATTTTGATTTTTATACTGTATAAAAGTTATGACAGTTTATAAATTGCAACATTTACATAATCATAACTTGCTTAAAAATTTAAATATCATAAAAAAACCAATCTACATACTAACATACAAACAATACATACATACACATAACACACAATCATTCTCATTATTAGTAAAGAAAACAATTTTTTTTCTAAAATTAAATTTATTCATTATGGTATATTATTAATTATCACTAATTATTAAATTTAGCAATTTATTTTTCTGAATAAAATAAATTTATTTTTAAAGTACAAGTACTTAAAACTATTTTTATTTAGTTACTATATAATAGATCAGCCAACATATCCCTCTTAACTTGACCTTCTCTTTTCATTCTTTCAAAATCTACATCTCTCTCCTCAAACACATCAATCTCTTCATTTTCCTCTACCTCATACTCATCATCTGAACCGTCAAGTGCAACATTATGTAAGACACAACTTGCACAAATGTGATCTACAACATAATCCATCCTATCCATATCTAAATACTTTAGACGTCTCCATTTCCCTTTTAATTGTGCCCACGTGTTTTCAATTTTTACTCTTCCCTTGCTCAGTTTATTGTTGTGACTCTTTTGTTTTGCCGTTAAGACACCATTGTCTTTATATGGCACCATCATGTGTGGACTTATCGGATATGCTGAGTCTCCTACAATGTGCTCATCTGGACCCAGCAATCTTGGTAGACTATTTGATAGTTCACTTCGGCGAAACACTCGAGCATCGTGCATACTGCCTACTTCTCCAATATGGACGTCCAGTAGCTTTTTATTATATGCGCACACTCCCTGTATGATCACAGCATAATCTTTTTTTCTGTTGATATATCTATAGTGTTTATCGCCACGTGGTTGTTTGATTTGAATATAGCATCCATCAATTGCTCCAACTATTCCTGGATAACCACTGGCCACCAAAAATTCATCTTTAATCTAAATATATTTAAAAATTAAGTAATGTATTAGATCATAATAGGATATAATATTGATTATAGAATAAGTAAAAGTTGCCAGAATCATTTTTCATTGTATACAATGATTTATCATTTAAGTCAAATTTAATGCATTCATCACAGACTACCTAACAAGGTATACTCGATATTTATAATTAAATTTAGCATTACAAAAATAAAATTATCTTAGGTATATTATTATCTTATATTTGCTATTTTTAAGTGCAATGAGCGACCTCGTAAAGTTTATTACATTTTTTCAAACATTCACAATATCATTTTTATAAATAAATAGATCAAATTAAAAACTAGAGAAAACCAAAAAAAAAAATTGAGTGCCACCATAATACTTATGTGTTTAAATTATGATACTATATTAAAACAATAAATAATGATCAACCTAAGAAGATAATAAAGTCGTAAAGATTATTTTTAATTTAAACTTAAAAATTTAATAACAAAATATGACAATCACAGGATAAATGACAAAAGTATTAATTAGATACTGTAAACATTTATAATAGTTTTAAGTTCAAAATCGGTATTTAAATACGTCTGGCAACCATACCATAGGTACAAGTTCTCACCTCATCTTTTTTCAAGTTTGTGGGCCATTGAATATACCTGTGTGCTTCAGAAACTATACTCGAGACAATCGTTCGGTAAATTTTGTGAAGTGTACCACGATTCATTTGGAATCTCTCAGCAACACTCCTATAGCAATCCGGGGTAGCCATTATCCATATAAATCCTAACAGTTGGATGTCTAGTGGGACTTTGACTGGTCTGTTAGTCTTACTAATATGTGGTGCCATGTCATTGTAAAATGCCTATTTAATAATAAAATACATATATTTTGTGAAATATAGTAAATTATAACAGCAGTACTACTGTTAATGAAAAAAAAAATAAATTATAAATTATGTACTTCAAATGTAGACTTATGCATTCTAAAATGTTCCTTGAATGTCCGATCTCTAAGTCTCATATAGTTTATATGGTATGAAGAATCGTTTAATTCGTCATCACTCTCGCTAGTGACTAAAATAAACATGCATTGATGCATTTGCATGCAAAAACGACATCATTAGGAACATTCAATATTAAATTCATAAACACAATTAATTAATGATTATTTACATTTAAGTGTTCTCAAATACCTGAGGCATAGGCGAGTACATCTGTTAATAGATTAGTATTATATATTTTTACTATACACCCATAGGCGCATATAGGGGGGGCTTTAGGGGCTTAGCCCTCTCAAAAATGTCCATAGCCCCCCAAATATTGTTTTAAGCTTATTCAATATTATTAAAGTAAGGCTTTAGCCACCCGCCCCCATATCCCAAACGCTATTTGCGCCCATGTACCAGACTAGTAGACTACACCGATTATCTTGTGCGTACAATAATAATTATGATATGAGGTACCTATTGTATTAAATATATCTTAAAAAGACTAACCATCAGAATCGTTCATACCAATAGCAACAACTAATTGTTGAACATGTCTTTGATATTGTAGTAATCCATACATTAAATTATTATTATCGAATAATAGTGCTAAGTGTCTGTTATCCATAGTAGATTTATTGCCTGAAAATTAAAATATAGGCATTTTGATTACTATTAAAATTAATACTCAGATTAATAATAGTGCAAAATAGACATTAAAATCCATACAATTTAAAAATTGAATCTGAATATCAAGTGTTTGACTTCACCATGTTTGAAGTATTTAAACCAAATTATTGTTTTAATATTAACCTTCAGTGGAAAAGGAAATATTATATAGGAATGTACATAATCATATAACGCAATCAATAGAAAATTCAAAATAGTTTTAATAAATTAATATATGGGCATTTGATACAAAATATATACAATGTAAATATAAAACAACAAAGCATAAATTTCACTCAATACAAATCTATACATAATAATATGTGAAAATAAGGGACATTTTCAAGTATATGCAGGCAAACATATTTTACAATATATAATGGGAAATTGAGTTTTATGGTAAACTAAAAAAAGTTTCTATTGATTTGACCCACAATCTCAGAGAATATAAGTAATTACTAATTTATAGACAATGATTAATGTGATGGACACAATACATACAAAATACAAAAGACTTAATACATTTTGCGTAGGAAAAAATACATATAAATAAATAATTAGAAAAATGATTAAAAACAAATTTATACAAATAAATTAGTTTAACAACTATTTTAGTTTGTTTCTACACAGATAATAATTGTACTTTTTACATAGGACAATCTTCAATACAATTTAAAAACTATTATAAACAAAACATAAATTCTAATACATTAAAATCTTTGTTTTCCTGTATCCCAACTTATTTTTGGTCTGTCATCCGTATCCCTAAACCTCCAAATAAAACAATCTCCCACAACATCTACGCCTACCACCAGCACTCCTATAATATCGCCCTCAATCACATTCAAACACCTATTTTTCTTTCATCATACATTATAATAACCATTCTTACATCTTCTGATTTCTCTCTCCTAAAAACGTAGTGTACCCAAACCATCTCAGTTTATTCTCTCTTATCTTGCGAACGGTCGACACCACAATATTCTTCTTCTTACAGTCTTTACAGTTTACATATTCATTCCTTTTCCTATCTTCTTCCATCAGTCCACTCATTTATCTAAGCATTCTCATCATCTGCTCTATTTCCATGTCAACCAAACAATACAACATAATTGTTCTCACTACACTCTTATAGAATTCATCTTTCATTCACATTTAAAATAGATATAATGAACTATTAATGTTTAATAATTTATAGTACAGTAATATTTTCACGTTATTATTATTATTATAATATATTGATACATACAAAATAAAATTTTCTAAGATTACTACAAAATTAAAAATTATTATATTAATAACTATTACGTACGTTTACACTGTTACGTCTTGAGAATAAATAGATAAAGAGAGAGAGAGAAATGAGAATGCGAGTACAAATAAAAATTAAAAATCAATGATCATAATATTATATTAATATCATTAATATAATATTACTACAAAGTCATGAATGCTGGTTGAGTACTTGAGTATAAAGGGTGTGTCTTCTGATAATTGATAATATTGATAAATATTAATCGCTGATAGCGGTTTTCGCGTTGCCTTCCAACAATCAAAAATTTGGCCGCATGTCGTTATCAAAATCAGATAAGCCGTACAGGCCATCGTCAGTCTGGCTGTTCAGGCAACGCACCTCGGGACGCAGTAAGCTCACGTGATAATGTGATAGTGTGATAATAATAATATCACCAAAAACATATGACTGGGCGGACCATAGATAATACACATATGTTATCTATAGGGCGGACGGACCATGTATATTCGTGATAAGCGATGTTGACGACGCGTTAGATAACAAAAGCAAAACTATTAGTATTTTTTATATATCTGTGTTTACTGTGTAGTATTTAACTAGCACAATAATATTATGCGTGTTACTGTGATAAGCGATGAAAAGTTTTGAGAAAGCTCCAAGCTCACGTCTACAACTTACTGCAGTCACATTTGACTAATTTTACCATCGTTTTTATTGCTATTATGAACGACAGCGCCGTTGGCAGCACATAATTAACAGGAAACTCACTCGTTCCAGGCAGACGGCCATCAATATGGGCATATTTGGTAAATCGGCCACCGTCGATCCTAAGGATCAAGTGAGTAATCGTGATCGACTGTTAGTGCAAACTTGTCGTCGTATTAACCCGTGAATTTGTTTTGTGCTGCTGTTATGGCGTAGGTCAAACAGTGGACGTCGACCATACGCAAAGAGACGTATAAGCTGGACCGACAGATAAGAGGTAAGTATGCTAGCATTGTGTTATGTATATACAACTATACAACAGATGTGCATTTTTTTTAGTACACTTACAATTACAGTACCGTTTTAATAAATCACAATATTGGTTCGGTATGCTCTCTTTGTGACACAGGCATACAGCGAGAAGAAGAAAAAGTTAAACGTTCGATGAAAGAAGCAGCCAAGAAGGGAAACAAAGATGTGTGTATCATTCTGGCCAAAGAAATACTGAGGTCACGCAAAACCATCAATAAATTGATTACTTCCAAGACACATATGAGTTCTATACAAATGCAAATGAAAAACCAGCTGTGTAAGTTCATAATAAACTATAATTTATTCGCAGTCACATAATTATATTTATTCGTTTATTATAGCTGTGCTAAGAATGGCTGGTTCACTGCAAAAGTCTACAGAAGTAATGCAAACAATGCACAATTTGATTAAAGTACCTGAAGTTGCAGCTACTATGAGAGATTTGTCCAAGGAAATGATGAAGGTTAGTATAATATTAAAGTAAAATTGTTCCAAATGAATTAGTTTAATTTTTTGATTTTGATTTCAGGCTGGAATCATTGAAGAAATGTTAGATGATACAATGGAGAATGTAATGGATGATCCCGAAGATATGGAAGAAGAAGCGCAATCAGAAATCGATAAAGTACATTTAAACATAACTAAATAAACTAGTATAATTTGAATTAATAACTAATTATATAATATTTTTTAGGTATTATGGGAAATCACAGCTGGAGCATTAGGTCAAGCGCCTATGGCAGTCACTGAAACACCAGGTGGTTCAGTACTTCAAGAAACTGAGGCAGTTGAAGAGGACGATGACCTAGAAGAAATGAAAAATCGCTTGCAGGCATTAAAAAGCTAAACAAAGCTGTTAAATTTATACAATATACTATGTCCTTAAACAGAACTTAATATAAATTATAAATTCAAATAATTTTAGTTAAGAAACAACTATTAATTTTACTAGAACAATTGGAACACTAATGGATTATTTTATAATTATCAATTGCAAATTTGTTAAGGTTCAATATATTTTTATCAAATAATGTATTAAAGTTTATAACTTAACTTACTTGATAAGACTAAAATTTAGACATTAGTGTTTTGCACCAGATATATTTTATTTTATTTTATCAACTTTGATTCGGGTATTGATGAGATTGGTGTTCTTGCGATGAAAGTCATGTGAGATTTTTATTTGTTTTGTTGAGTTCTAAAAATTAATTGAAAACATTAAATTGGATAAATATTCATGTTAAATTGTAGAAAAAACTACTGATACATCTGATCTCTTATTCTACACCATAAATAAAAAATATTATATATATATTATGCCTAAAAATGTAATATTTTACGTATTATCATTAAATTAACAATTAAACTTGCATCCCTTAAGAAAATAATATAATGTATTATTTATTTTTATTGTTACTCATTCATGTGGCCTATATTTATATTTACTTCATGCTTCTGTCTTAAAATTAATTATCACTTCAAATTAATGGTTTTTAATATCTTTAAATTTAAATCATAGAATTCTATGCTCATTTAAAAATCATTGATAATATTATTGCATTTAAAACAGCTTTCTTCTGTTAATGCACTTATATTGTTGCTCACACAATGGATTATTAACATATATATACCAATACATTTTATTTTTTATTATTATTTTGTTTGTAAGCTTATACTGCATATAAAAAAAACTGTACACAAAGACATATTTTATAATATAATATAATATATATAAAAAAATACTAATTAAATAGCTCTATTGACTATTATTGATCCTTCTCCGTAGAATATCTATCTTTTAATGTTCTGTATTTTTTGAGCATGTAGAGGGCTTCGATCTCTTTGACGACAAACTCGCCACGTTTGACCAGCATCTTTATTTGTTCGGGATCACTAATGTCGCTGTTACGTTGGAAAGCTTTTTTCAACCGTGAACGGAAAAAGTCGTAACCTTGAGGATAGTCTCGTCCCATATAAAGTAGCTGCAATAAAAATAATTCATTTATATATTATACTGTTTTATTCCACACTAGTGTTATTCTAAGTTAATCTAAAACAGGTTGAAGGAACATATTTTTTTAAGATCTACCTAGTGTGATTTTTATTTTTAATACCGTTCGAAAGCCAAAACACAGAAGGATTAGCTGATTTGTATTCTTTACTCATACTTTTTTAAGTGCACATTCCTATACAATTACGATACTGCAATATTGATATAGGCAGGCTAAATGATTTGGGCTCAATAATTTCACGCGTCCCGGATACCACCGTGAAACGAACGGCAGATATGAGATAGGTACAACACTTAGGTAAAAATGTTTATGAAAATTTAGCCTACATAAATGTTATGCGATAGGATGGTCCGATGGTAATATTTTAATTTTCAATAGATAGAATAGTTCCCGGAACCGATTAATTCGGTGCCCACCTACTTATTTCTTAAGGACTGACACTCTTTGGATAAAAAAAATCCGTATCTGTTCATTACACGATTCCACGTCATTATAAAATAATATATTATCATATCAATCGATTTATTCGATTGATCGATTGAACAATCGATTTGAGTCTCGGTGTAAGTTGACGCTGTTATGTCGAAATTGTAAATGAAAATACTGATAATTTGCATCAATAATAATTTCTAATTCATATTTGACTTGGAGAATAATTCATACAATAGTAAAGATTTTTAAGACCAGCGAAGTCGCTCTGCAGTCTGATGTATTAGTATTTTTTGAGTGTATCTATAATTCGTCGTCTACTCGCTCGAAATGAAGTAGGTTATTGTAAAATGTAAATTTTAATGGATAACTTGTGAAATATTTTGAACTATATAAATTATTTTATCGTTATTAATGAAGTTATTACCTAACTATTATTATAATAATTGTGTCATAATATATTATTTTTATTAGCTTGTACATAAGTACCGCGAAATAGTATGAATATTGAATTGATTCGTGGTATTTATTGCATCGTGTAAAATATAATGTATATTATATTATAATAATAACAAACGTTAAGTCGAAAAGTGTGAAATTTATCAAAAAAAAAATGATTACTACCTATGTATTTTCATTATTTTTGAATTAATTGTAGTTAATTAGTTATGGGTAAGTAAGGAACTAATTTTATTGGAATAAGATATTTTTAATAATTTGATAAAAAAAAGGTGTAAGACTTAAATAATTTTCATTGAAATTAGTTCAATTTTATTTTCCATTTTTTGATGTTACACTTGTAATTTATATTATAATATTATTACAACTTACTACTTAGAAATAAATAAATATATTTGTTTGTAATTTATAAGTACCTAACTGTCCTAACTATTCAAAGTATTACTGAGCGGGAATTGCTCTTTCGAAATTCGAAATTTTTTTGTATCGAAATTCTTGGTAAAAATAAAATACACTGCTTCGGAATATGAAGTTAAAAACTTGTTGAACTACGTTTAATATTATAATATATTGTTTTATTTCTAAGCCCCTACATCCCCTTATACATCTTTTTAAATCTTATAAAAAATATTTACGAATAATCAATAAAAAATTTAAAAAATGCAAGTTAATATACAAGACATAGGTAATTACTAATTACTGTAGGTACTAGGTAGGGTACCTATTACATAATATATAATATTATAGTTATACATTTATAAATAATAATTAACTCAAAATGATAATAAAAGTAATAATTAGTTAATAGTTTACTTACTATTAGTTAATATTAAGTATTAGCTAATATAAAGATCCGCGGTTATGAAATAATATATAAGACAAATATTATGATGGTATCTCGTGCATTTTGATAAATATGCAGAATGATGAAGCGACCAGTACGTTTCCCTTAAAAGTAGGGGTACGCGAATGTTTCAGAAAAATTAGTTGGGGTACTCCGTCCCCTTTCGTACCACCCCCCCCCCCCCCCCCCCCCATTATAGACCATTCCGAGGCATAGTAGGTATACCTACTTACATAGGGCTAGAGAGCCACTCACCACATTAGGATAGTGAAGTTATACTATTAGCGTTAGGGATATATCTATAATTTTAATAAAGCCTTTTAGTGGGACTTGACGGCACTGAGTATCACGCGATTTGCATACGTCTGTAACGGCCCTGTTATAGACGTTATCTGCGGGGCAATTGAAATTTATTAAAATTTCCTTCCAAGACTTAATAGAGGTAGCGAGTAGCGACGATATAGTTTTGCCCACCTGTTGTAGGCTCGATACATTGTTGTGAATTACAATACATTTTATTTTTAAAGCATTATGATTGAGTTTGAATAGGTACATTTAATTTTTTGTCTACGTTATTTTATGTTATCATACTATAAGAAATCATTAAAATCAATATTAATATTTTATAGATCATAATTTACATTGATATTATATTTTCACTTATTACAATCCAACAAAACTTTAAGGATTGATATAACGTAGGTAACAATAAATGTTCAGGTACAATATTATCTATGATGTAGGCATAGATTTATAGTTGGTAAATTATTTAAGGGATAAAAATCAGACCTCCACCACAAAAATGTATATTTTTTGACACAATCAAACAAAAATACTTTTTATATTTTGCCTAAATAATATATCTCATAAGTTACGCAACTGAATACGAAGATATAAATAATATGCAATATTCATCGGTGATGATGTATTTGAACAGATATTTATTGTGTGGAACATAAAAAACTTTTCGGGGAAAAGTGTAATATTTTAATATTAAAATAGGTACATACTGCATAATATTATATTTATTTATATTATTTATAAATAAAAATTTAACAACGATGAAGTGACTGGATGGGTCGTCCTACGCATAAATACTATGACAAAAATATATTACAAGTTCGTCCTCAAAAAGGTCGAATCTGTGATGTGCTGTGTGAGGTACAAGGTGAACTGAAATATTTACAAAATATTGGCTTGAAGCAAGATCGTCGTGCTAAAAATAGACTGTAAAAAATCAAAATTTTGTATTTCATTGAAATCTCCGTCGACGAGACTTGCTTTACAAATAATTGAACAATTAACATGGGTAGGTACAATATATTATATCATGTTTTTATTATTATTATTATTATTATTATATAATATAATACAATAATAAAAAATAAAAACTATTTTTAAATCCAACGATTCTTGTGCGAAGTGGGTGGCAGTGATATTGAAAAGAAAAAAAAATAGATTTCGTAGTACCTATACTTATTTGGTGAAATACGTCACGTTCAGGATCCGTACGAGATGTAATATAATATGACGTTTAGTGGTAATGAATGATGATAAAATGATTGCATCCAACAAGTACCCCCTTCCCCCCAACGACACCACCCTACCCGTACCCAAATCGTCACCCCTATACCCACGGGCCACGAGCACGATCGATTGCGATCGGATTTCACAAACCCCACCGGAAATCCAAAATATGGCATATGGGTAAAGGTAGGAGGTACCCACTTACAAAATGCACACACACAGGCACACTTACCGTCTTGTACAAGTCAATCACTCCTTGGCGTCCTGCGCCCATCGCTAGTCGGGTGAGGTGTTTAAGTCCTACTGCGCAGGCGACCCGAGTCGTCTTCACCGTGGTAAACGGCCACTGTTGTTGTTTTTGTTGTTGTTCTGATGTGGTATTGTGGCTTTCACTGATACTGGCCGTGCACTGATACTATATTATTATAATAGTGTCAAGGTGCATTGCTATCAATCCACCTCGAGTATAGTGGTATGGCCCGCACAAAACAATAAAAATTATTCATATATAGTGATGGTCATAGTCGAACAAATCGATTGTTCAAGATTAGATTTGCAAACGATTCGATTGTTCACAATTTAACAATGTTAACATGACACGTAACCAAAACTATCGAGTGGTTCGATAATCGATAATTTACCATATTTTTACGAATTGTTGTCGATGCTCAAACAGCTGGTAGGCTTAAAATAACATGTTTAGATTCTTAGATCAGTTTTCAGCTTTTCAGACTTTCAGTCTTCTTCAGAGTTGCCGTTTAAACTTTAAGATAACTGGTTTCAAAACACCGTAGGTATAAATTGGAACTGAAATTAGACTAGAAAAGCGATGCCCAAAGTATCTTGTAAAAAAATCAGCTGTTTGATAAAGTGAGAAATACTACTAGCACTCCAATGGAAAAACGAGTGAACTACCAATTGAAACCTTTTACGACCGCCAATTTTTTTTAGTTTAAAACTGTAAAATCATAATTATATTGTATACCTAATGTATGCGTACTTATGTTCCCATACGCTTATATACCAAATAGCATGGCTTAAAGTTAAAGTTCTTCTTGCAAGTTTCGACCGGTTTTATTTAGCTTTAAAGTTAGGTTTCAAAATTAGGTATCGAAAGCGTTAGTGTAAATAATAATTAAAAAGTATAAGTTACAATCATGAACTGAGATATCGTTAATATTATATTATTGCCTTAGTAAGTAGTTTGAGATTCATGAATATAACAATATAATGAAAATTAATTTTCATTTAACAACCAACATATTTTGGAGAATTGTGACATCAAGTAGGTAACAAAACAACGTTATTTACCTTTTTCGTCTGGTCATGTTATCATCTATAGACTATTATATTATATTTGTTGGTGCAGGATGTGAAGTAGATAACGATAAATGTTTTCAGTTTTCTTTTTTGTAAAATTATTATATGGAAGTTAAATAACGATTGTAAACTATGATAAAACTTAACTTGAAATGCCACGTTGCCCATAACCTAGATGGTTCCCATCCCCAATCCCCATCATGTACGTCAATGATTGCATTTTTAGAAAAAAAAATTTAGAACTTATCCACTGAGAACCCTTAGGAGTTTGGTTTAACGGATTTTAAATTACTTATATGATATTATAATCAATTTGAACACAAAAATACCATTGATATTTTGATATTTTTAAATTAGTTAAGACGTATATAAACATGTCAATTTTAAAAATTAATATAAGTCAAACCCAAGTTCCACAATTTGTCCAGCTTACCTGACAATGTGTGGTTTTTTCTCTAAATGGGAAGCCCTTCTTAAAATTTCCCGGTAGGCTAAAAATGGACCATCCGCCACTTTTTATAATACAGATTATGGTAACACGGCGTTTTGGATAGGCAATTTAGATACACATCGTCGTAGTCTCATGTCTATATAATAACTGAATGACATTTTAGGTAACTGAGAATAAAACAATATTAGTAATTTATTATTTTCTATTTCTTATTAATTTGATTTAATTCTTTAAAATATCTGAAAGAGTTGAATAATATTTTTATTTTAGTTAACATAATATCTTCCCATCTTTGAATCGTATACCTAATTCAAGTCTTTAAGCTTCAGTAGATTAGATTAGCTAGTGAATAAATATTAATTATTTATTTTATTTATTTATTATAACATGTATTTATGTATAATATAGCACTTGGTTACTTAGTCGACTTTATTTATAGTTTATATACATAATTTTCGTGGTCTAGAAATCAACTTCTATAGGTTCGTGGCACACGCGAAAAGTACAAAAATTGGCAACCAACACTACGGTTATGAAACCTTCATCATAAACAACAAAGGAAAAGGAAACAGTTTGACCTTTTCTTTAATAAAATACTGTTCACGTACGATCGAGAATTTATATTGTTGACCGTTGTTTAAATTATTATTTCATTCACTAGTCTGTGTTACTGTTATTTTAGAACAGAACATAATAATCTAACCAAAATACTTTTGTTTCATTTTTAAAAATAAATTATTATGAATCATTATAAAAATATACGCTATGGTGAGTGTTAATTATCTGATTGCGATTCTTTGTAGTATACATTATATATTAGCAGTTGTATAGAAAAAATGTAAATACTGAAGATTTAACATATCATTTTATTCAAAAGAAAAATGTCCACACCATAATGTATATTATTTATATAATGGTAAAATAGTATATAGTATTTATTATACACATAAAATAGTATGACGTGTTAATACTTACTCTAGTATCTTAAGTCTTAAGTACCGTTAACTCAACGCTTGTCCATGGACTTGTGCACGGACTATTATATAATACTCATAATATGATAGGTAATATAATATTGATATTGTTTAAATGATTCATTATTTATAAAATATTATAGAAATGTCTTGAGTCCCAATTTTGAATTTAAAACTGTTTTCTTTATAATTTTTTTTTATTTCTTATTTTGAATTTACCTGCAACTTAATAAATAACCTATAAAACAAAAAAAACAAAAAAAACCAAACAAATAATTAGACAAAATTTTTACTTTTTTTTTTACAGTTATATTATACTTAAAATACCTGGCGTATATGTACATGTGCATACATGTTAATAATTTTTGAGTTTTTCCTAATATATGATGTGTGCATAAATACATTTCAATACACATTTTGCTGTGTTATCTGAAAAATGTTCATATATAATACATATACGATTATAGAATTGCTCGATTATATTATATTTATTTTATAGACCAGTTCAACTACTGGTCATCGTTGCATAAGTCGACTGCCGCTCCATTTTAAACATCTTTTGAGCATATAAAATCCGGAACCCAACAACCAAATAATTATATTACAAAAACAAATATTCAGGACCCAACTATAACAGTGTCTATTACATAAAATAATTCAGGATCCATCCAGTAAAAAATTTTTATGCCGTTTAATGTTTACCCAATTACCAAACAATTATTAAAATTATACTGTACAGCATATTTTATTATCAGTATAAAAACTCATACGGCATACCTGACAGCATATTATGAGTCAAACATGATACATTGATGTATTTTATAATAAAATACATACCTTAAAATGTCCCTCTAATTTGTTTTAGTTTAACAATCATTATACTTTATAATATGCATTATATGCATCATAAAGTAGAACCGTTGTAATATTAATAATAACATTGACCGATCGGTCATCATTCAAATGAACCCACTACGTTTGGGTGTTAAACATAATAGGTACACAGGCCGCAACCGTGACTCGTCAGCCAGCATATTTTACCCTTCAGACTGAATAAAGTATTTACAGATTGAGTAATAGGTACCTGGGAGAACAGTACATGTTCACTTTTCAGGAGACAGGAAAAACATTATTAAGTCACTATAATATTACAGTAATTTTCTATTAACATTTTAATAACTTGAAAAGTTGAATCTAATTATATATTATGTTAAATATGATTATAATAATATGTATAATCGCATTGATACGAGGACTATGAATCAACGGAATATTACAATATAAACATTATATTTTTATTCAACAAGGATAGATACATTTCAATTCTCAATAATAATACTTTAACAGCGATGAACGGTATGGTTTCTTTATGTTATGATTAATTAATATTTAATTATTATCATCGTCTATTAGAATTTATTACTTAGGATTTTAATATTGTACAAAACCTTGAATGGGAAATCTTACATCGTTGTAGCGAAAGCTCTCAAGAAATAACAGTAGAAATAATAGATTATTGAATATATTATATATATTAAGCCTATGGTCTATAGACTCAACCACCTATTCTATTATTGTTATTATACTTGATACATTTAAAGATTAAAACCCATCGTACCTATAACTGCAGGCATATATGATTACATATTATATGGATGTTTCATAGAACCACTAAATTAAAATACCTATGTAAGTCATGGTACATAGCTAATAGTTGGTATAGGTTTTTGTCACAATTACGTGGTACAAAGCTGGTATGTGTTATTATATACTCCACAATAGCTATACAAATTAATAATATATTACTGACGACAGTGTTTATTATTATATTATTGTACACTAATAATATAATAGTAATATAGTATTTAAAATTACTATTAGTATTATAAAAGCTTGAAGTTTGAAAAATTAAACAAAACAGCCATTGATTAAAATAATATGAATGTATAGGTAATAATAATTATACATATATGTATTCTTATAGGTGTATTAAATCGTTTGCAAGAGGGTCCGTCGATCATCGTTTCGCATACTAAAATTTTGTAAAAATATGGCAAACAGATATTTTGTCATTGTAAAAAAGATAATATTATTTCCTACTCTCACTATAATACTTGCAGTTTCAGGTCTCAAGCTCTCAAGTTTAAATTTTGAAAAGCAGTCAACAATTACCAGCAATCACAATTTAGAAAAAGATTTAGTACAGAACCAATTAATCAAAAAGGTAAATATCAAAACCAATTACCCTTTTACCTATTTATTTTTAATTGTATTCAAATTCCTGGACATATATCTTTATTTATAAAATATGCAATTAGTAAATAGTAGAAGATTATAATTATTAATTAAATTATGAACAGAATCATGACGTAAATATCAAAATTTAATTACACCAAAACAATGCGGGTTATCGTGGTGGTAGTGATCACTGATAACCCACGACCCATTTTAGAAATTATTTAAATTTTGCAATTACAACCCATATGATACAAAATAAGCTTTTTGATAAATAACGTTTTATGTGTAAAAACGGAATACTTTTTAATTAATTTAGTATTATAATTTGTAAGTTTATTTTATTTGCTTTGTAAAACTGAATGAAATACATTTAAAATGTTCAAACATTTATATATTTTTTTAGTTATTATAAAAGCATATCGCAACTCAATTCTGAAGCTCCAAAGCTAAATTTGGAGGAAAACACGGTTCTACGATATTATCATTGTTCAAACAATTAGGTACACTGGCGGAAATAGCGTTTGACATTTTGGTGGGGGGGCTTAGCCTCCAAATCCCTCACCTATTTTTGCCTACTATGTGATGGCCGGGCTGTGCAGAGGGTCTCCTTTCCATTTTATCCCGTGTAAGAAACACCATCATATAATCCGATGACTTACCTAACTGTTTGATTTAATATACATTTGAGCTCGAAAACTATTATGTCACAATATATTTCTCTTCTCGGAGTTTAGTTTTTAACTCAATAATATTTGAATTTGATTTATAAACATCGCAATAGGTAAATTTTATTTTATTGTTGAAGCGGTTCTGCGTATAATAAATCGTTTTTAACATAGAAATGTTTTTGAGCTGAATATAACTTTTTTTTATAACCGATTTTGAGTAACGCTTTGTTTATTGCCATAGAAACGTAAAAACATATCTATGATCCCTCAATTTTCCTTGCAGAGGAAAACTATCTAGAGGCATTGTAGCATCGATTGCATGATCGCCGTTAATGTAGTTATTTTGCCTATCAAGACGCCGTTATTAGAAATAACGAAAAAAAACAACAATATAACATTATTTGTGTCTGGCACTGTAAAATAATATTAAAGTATAGCACACTTGTTTCACTCCATCACCAGGATGTGCTGGGAGTAGGTCTCATGGGGCAAACCGTCGTCAATAACAGACAGTTTTCTTGGCCAAATACAATTCGTTGTTGATGATGAACATTAAAGGCGTAGCGCATTTGGTCGTGAACGAAGCAAAGTTCGATACTTGCACAGCGTTTTACTGATCGAAG
This sequence comes from Macrosiphum euphorbiae, assembly GCA_949089665.1. Taxonomy (NCBI): domain Eukaryota; kingdom Metazoa; phylum Arthropoda; class Insecta; order Hemiptera; family Aphididae; genus Macrosiphum; species Macrosiphum euphorbiae. The sequence continues at coordinate 925,896 of CARXXK010000005.1, read as the reverse complement.
TTGACGGCCTATACAACCTTTGGCGCGTCTTTGCTCGGTGCATTGATGATTACCTAATTTTTTCGTGCCCTCCATATCAAGTGTTTCTAAAGACGTCTGTCGTTACATTATAATCGTCAGTTTATAATGTCGTGAAAAAATTTTACTCTTGTGTTGCCGTTAATAATATATAAAAATAGGAATTCAGCAGTGGTGCCATCTGTCCGGTAAAACAAAATGTCACGGCCGAAGTATGGTAATAAAAATATAACAAAAGCAGTAACCTAACCAATAGATGAAAGGAGATAGGTTTTCCCAAATTAAACGTTTGGATGAATAAAAGGAGAAGCGAAGCACAGACGAAAAAATATAGGAGTATGGGTGTGCTAAGAAATGCAATATTTAGGATACTCCTGTTGATTACAATATTTATTGACACGGTTTTTCTGGTAAAATGTTTACCAATGGAAGATACTAGCAGATAATGTATTGTTGACTTATTATTATTTAGAACCGATTCAGTGATATAACTTTTATTTTACAGTTTCAATGAGTGCCTGTGATGTTTGGATGATAGAATATCATCAACGAAATCCGAGACATACAGATTACTTATTATGTTTTTCCAAGTTTCAAATTTTATTTTTATTTATTGGCTAGTTAAGTAAATATAATTTATTGTTTATCCCTAAGTTAAAGTTATAAATTTATGATATTTCTTTTGTTTTCTACGTTTCTGGGCTGTCTTTACAAGACGTAATATGATATAATAAATTTAAATATAAAATATAATATATAATAGGAAGTAGGATTGTAGGAACTATACCTACAGTGATACTACAGTCGTTCTGGCGTAGGGGCCAATGTCAGTAAGTCCTATGCACACGTGGCACATAACTCCGGAAGCACAATATTTATCATGCATATTGTATATTATAATATTATTTGTTTATATTACGTCGACTTCAGTAGTTATATAGCCATATATAGGTAGTATGCATCATAGGCGTGCGCACAGGGGGTGCCTGGCCACCCCTGGACCCTTCACCAATGACGACTAGGGTCCTAATTATTAATTAAGTGTAAACTAAATTAATGAAATTATTGACGAATTCAAAAATGTTGTTCGTTCTAAACGTCGATTTTCATTATAAGATTGTATATCTAAATATTGTTAGGTATATAATGTTTGTTAGAATGAATAAAAAAATAAAATAAATATTGTTGGTGCATTTGATATCTTTAAAACATTTGTCTGTATCTATAATTGTTTTCAAAATGATTGTGGGCCCTAATTTTTAGTGTGTACCCTCGGAAGCAAAACTCTGCGCACGCCTATGGTATGCATACCTGCAGTGATACTACAACAAAAATGTCGTCTAAAATTTGTGTCTAGTCGATCGGACCAACTGATGGGGGGGGGGGGGCTCCATGATGTGGATTTAAAAATATTCTGAATAAATAAAAATATTATATTACAATTTATTAGAATATGCGTATTGAATGAAATAATACGACTTTACAATATTGTTCACAATCTGTGCGAAAAAATTGCAAAATGTTAGTTGTGGTGGGGGGGGGGGGGGGAGACACCTCGGCCCGTACTTCTCCGCGGGCGCACGAGAAATTCAATCGTCGCGGCCATTGTTCCGGGCGGCCGCGGTGTCCCGTGAAAACGGAAATAAGCCGTGGGACCCATCTCCGGACGGCGCGGCGGCGAGCGAAAAGGCAATAAGCGCAGCAACCACCGCCGCGGCCGACGACGACAACGACGAACACCCGCGAGCCGCTGACCGGTGCACTGCAAGAGCGCACGTCCGTCGGTGGGTGTCGTCAAGGCGCGACACGCAAATCGCATTGTCACGACCATTTTGTGCGGGCCACACGGTTTTTACATTAGTCTTATAATATGCACTCACCTATTGCCTTATACCGCAGTAGAACTTATATATTATTATAATGATGACCCCCCTGGTAAGTATGTAGATTGCTTATAAACTGCCGCACAAGTGGCAATTGTGGCACGTGCCTACTTATGATTTCTCAATAATATCACAATGACAACGAACATTTGAAAAAAAATAGTTACCAACGGCCGGCCATCGTTCATGGTAAATTTTGTTGCCGATATTAACCAACGTCAATATAGATTGTCGTCTGCAAACAATACATATAGGACACCGTGGTTTTATGTTGTCAGTAGATCGCTAGAATTTAAGACAATAATATTACATTATAATAAATTGCATACGCGGGCAATCGTGAGATTATCCTACATGAAGAGAGATGGAATGTACATCATTAAACTTTTTACGAATACAACATATTACAAAATATTGTTTATCATAGATTCACATATTTTTGAGTTTAATGTGTATTAATAACATCAATTATTTGTTTATACTTTTATTATACTATGCAGCACAAACGAAAAAAAAATGATTATGGGGGGGGGGGGGGCTATGGCTACGGTATACTGGTATTATAATACAGTGGTATATCACATATTGTATATAATGTCGTTCGTTTACAACGAGCCTGCTCATACGAAGAGTTAAAAAATTACAAAGTACGAGGGAGAGTACATAATATTATATTATTATTATTATACCAGTACATAATATATGATATACTTACTGACATGATATACACAAGAGTACTATATCATATGCATAGGTTCGGTACGATCGTGTACTGAAGCGCGTGCGCTCGCTTGTGTATATAGTACACGTATATAACAGTAGCGTGGTAGTATAGTAGTTGTAGTAGTAGTAGTAGTAGTAGTAGTAGTAGTAGTAGTATAGTAGTGGTAGTAGTGTGCACCGTAGTAGAAGACTTGATATAGACGGAATGGCGCATGTTTGGCGGCAACGGCGGCGGTGGTGGCTTTGGTGGAGGCAGTGGAAGCGGTGGTCGTGGCGGCGGCGGCAGGTAGGTCGTATATACTACGCGAGCCGTACTACGCGCGGCTTTGTACTGCGCCGCGCGTGCCGTGCAGCGGCCGCTCGGCGAGACGGTCTGGCGTGGGTGGGTGGCCGGGTGGCCGTGCCGCGAGTGGGTGGGATAGGGTGGTGGTCGCGTCGGGGTTGGCGGGAAGGTGGGTAAAAGGCTACCGAGCGAGTCTGCTGCCGCCGCTTTTCAGTACGTGACGGACGCGCGCGCATCGCGACACGACCGAGACGCGCGGGACTCTGCTGCAGCAGCCGCTGCCACAGCCGCCGAAGCCGCCGGAACGCATCGCCGAGACGGACAATGTGAGTGGCGATTTTCTGTTAACGTTGTTGTTGTCGTTGTTTCGGTTTCATTATCGTGCTAATATTGTTATGATGATAATATTATAATTCGGAATAGGTTATATGCCCAGGACCTAAGCCCGCGGTCGCGACAGGTGTAGAACACGATTGTAGGACTTGTTATAGGTATAAAGACAGCGGCACTATTTAAACCGTAGCAACAGTACCGCGGTTACCAGAAAGTATGTAGTGGAAATCTCTAGACAAAATAGTATTAATTGTCGTAAATTGAACGGTTCGAACTGCGCAGTGTATTAATTATATTATAACAACAACAGTAATATTGTATCAAATTCAAGGGCTCTGTTTTTTTCGTACAAAAATCTCGAGGTTTTCCGGGTGCTAAGGGAAAATTTTAAAGAAAAGCCTCTCAGTGGCGCCTTTTAACAGAACACTATGACCACTTCTCGTACGACTGACTGTTGATATTAATATAAAATTGTAATAGCTGACGGATATAATATTATTATATCATTTTTGTGTAGACGCTAAGTATGCTCTGTTTTCGACTTCAAAAAATCCCTCTGGGCAGTTAATGTCCAAATGGCAAATATTATGCAGTAGGTACAGAGATTTCAAATTAAAAGTCGTCTAGGAAATCTCTGATCACGTAGGTAGGTACCTCTATTTCGTGTAGGACATATCGGCATTCGGCTGCTTACCGATTATTTCTATCACTGATCACTTTTCCACAGTCTATACGTGCAACGCTAAACTGTATTTCTGGTATAATATGTTTATTTATAAAATAAACGTCCTCAAGTACAGTAATATTTAAATTTTAGTAATTATAATATAATATTAATACCAATGGTATATCATAATATAATAATTACCTCTATATATTTATAAAACAGTTGAAAACGTTCGCTTATTATTTCGCCTCACATCTTTCTATAACTGATTGGCAATCCCGGACATATTTACCAAAATTATTTCACCGTATGTGTGTAATATTTTTTGTTTAATTTATCACTAATTCCGTGGTGACTCTCGTTTACTGGCGTATTTGGATAGGTTTCGACGATTAGGATTGCAAATCGTATACGACAACAATATTAATATACTATGTACCTACTTACCCTATAAAATAGGATTTCTATGATGTTTGTGAAAGGCTAAGCAATATAAATCTGAATCACATAGATGACGAATAGCAGATTGTTGTACATTTAGTAATATGATAACTATATTTAGTTGATACGTTACTTCACGTCATAAAATTAATATAAATATTTTTTGACATTTCATTAGTAAATTATCTCTGTATTTTATGCATAATAAAACTAATATAGGCCATACAGTATAGCTATTGATCTATAATATATTTGATAGGTAATATATATTTAAAATATTTAAAATGTTCTATATTTTAAATGTTTATTATTATTTACTCGTTTGGGTAATATATTATAATATTTTAAACCAACTAATTAACAATACTGATATATTCTGTTTATAATTACAATAATATACTTTTATACCTATAATGGTTAGATTTTCATAAATCTGTAAAAATTGAGTAATTTTAGCTGATTAAATAATATAGGTATGCCTTAAAGTTTGCATCAAACAATTAGATAGGTACACCTAATCATTGACCTTATAGTTGTATACTTGTATACAACTAATTTACATGAAATGGTGGGCAAGTTAATGAAAATAATTAAGTGTAGCAAGTTAAGTTAATTCGATTAAATTGCCTTCAGTTAAGTTAAAAGTTAACAAAGAAAAAAGTTTGACTAGATAAGTTTAAAGTTAAGAAAGAAAATAAAATTAACTTATCTCAGTTAAAAAAAATTAATTTTTTGAAGGTACAATATTTTTATGTCATACACTACCATAGTATTTTGTTATACACAAACATTTACCAAGACATTTAACACTGTGTAAAAAATTAGATTATTATAATATATAATTCGAAAATAAATTACCAAAATCGTAAAATAGTCGACGAATCAATAGTTGATTAAGCATGACTCGAAAAGAAAATTAACTTAACTGCACGACAATGATAAAACCAATTTTTTTGTTAATGTTGTAATTTTTAGAATTTCGTAAAATTATTATACTGCAATTTTACTAATATTTTATGAATAACATACCATTATACCAGTTGAAAAAAAAATATAAAACGTGTTGTAGGTATACTCTAAATTATTAATCCTAAAACGTTTTTTTGAACTCTCATATGAATGTATTTTTTAGCCATTATGGTTAACAAGTACCTGTAAACTGTAATTGCGACTAGAACTAGCCACATAGTTTTTCATTGAATGGGCCAAAATAAAACGTAATAAAAACAGTTTGATTTATAATATATCACTAAAGCCAATCACTAAAGTACAAGTACCGAACTAATTTATGTTACTCATTAACCGCATTAAACATGACATAGTATAAAATTGTCATTTAATGGAAATACAATTAAACTAAATAATATTGTAGTTATATATTTTAATTAAAAAAATAAAACATATTTGTAGTGCGTTTTCTTAAAGAATATTGTTTATAGAAATATCGCAATCAATTTTATTAATAGAATTTTATTGCAATGCAACAACAATCACCCCGAGCTTTATTAATTACAATACTTGTTTTGTTAAAATATTATTTTCATGTTAAAAGTAAACAGACGTTGTAATAAAATTGTACAGATATTATTATCAAAAAATATATAAAGTATGATGGCGTAAACGGGTATTTGTGACTGTAATCCGGTAAACAATAGAAAATTCTCGTTAAGTAGCACTCCTGGTAGAAATATTATCCATACATAAGAGCTGTTCTGCCGTTTTATTTATAAAGTGTCTGACGGTATCGTTTGGGCTTAATATCGGCTGTTATTATTTTTAAATTAATTTCACAAGCCCGCCAATTTTTTTCCGCCGATCAAACGGCATAATGCACTACGACGAAGATGATGATGATGATTATTGTTATATTGTAAGGGTGCGCCAAAGTGTGTATTTTGATTCCGAGCACGAGCCGCACCGACCCTAACTGTTTGTTACGGATCGAGTTCGGAGAAGGGTAGACGGTTTGACGCCCCAATCCCCAGCCGTGCGTTTGTACCGGTATATTATTTACGCACAGTTCACACAATCAACTCTCCGAAGACTCTATATACGACTATTATAATCGTAATAAGTATAGTACTGTTCCAACACTTTTGCGGAAGCGAAATCGTTAAAATTAAAAACTCCAAACGACTCGAGTGAACTCGTGGTAACTCGTAGGTATATATTTTTGTTTATGACACATTAACACTATACTATAGTACCTATTATATATAGCGTTTCATCGTATATTATAATATGCAGCGAGACGAGAAAAAAAAAATTCTGCTGATCGGATAAACGCGCTCTGAATATAGATCAGGTGGTTGTTCGATGATAGAGATTAATGATTTTAGCTCAATTATAACGCGTGCTTGTATATAATGTCGTATGGTTCACTGTGTATGCGTAGAAGCGCTAATTCCGTGTGTCTCGCTTTGACTTTACAATAATACATTGTTTGACTTATCTGCACAGAAAAAAACCAAACGACCCAAATCTGTAGCACTATATTAAACAGTGATAAAAAACCATCGATGGCATAGGTTTTATTTCGCGGGTTGGCGTTAGAAAATCGTTCTGTGGACTTTAAATAATATAATATTATTGATTGGTAGGAACCCTGCAACCACGAATGCAATTTTAATAATGTCCCGATGGGGTGAAAAATAGTCATATTATGTGCTTTTTTAGTGTGAATGAAATCTCTGATGAAAGCAACTAATATTATCGAACTATTATAATGGTATGGACGTAAATAATTGAAACATATTTAATTGTAGGTACTTACACGTAACTACAATCATTTAATATATTATATGGGACATGGGTACTAGGTTTGTTCAATTCCAAATCATTGAGATTACATCATTTTGGTGCAGGTAATTTTGCTTAAATTGACCTGGTGCAGACCCGTTTAATTTTTTGAATTATTCTTTAATAATTTTGATCATGATTGAAAATTTAATGAAAATATAGAATACATTAGGTAAACAAATTGTAATTGAAATAAATGTAAGTAAAGAAACTATTAATACCTCCTAGTCGATTGCACCAATTGAATATCGTGTAATTTATTTTTCATATTAGCCAAATATTAGGTACATAAATATGTTGTTTTAGAATCAGGTCTGATTTTGATTATACAAAAAAAAACTAAAAGCTATTATAAACTATATGAAAGTTGTTCGATTATCATCAGGATACAGGGATTTGAATATAAGGTGAGTTTAACATCACAAACGTATTATGATTATTCAACTCAAGTTTTTTCGTACTTTTATATAAACGGTTGGTATATATAAATTATATTCTATTTTTGCTAGTCAATAAATCACAATAACAGGTCGACAGTCACGGGTTTCTTTTTCAAGTTACTTAAAATCGATTTTGAGAATCTATATATTTATCTATTTTCTCAAAAATATTACTAGGATTGACAATTGAAATCGATTTTCAGCGAGAGCTCATCGTTTAAACTCACAATAATCAGTATTTTTAGTCGGATTTAAAATGTACAGTGTTGCCACTTTCTGATGGTATAACAAGCTTGCAGATATCATTATTAGTTTTTCTTTTCTATCAATTTTTGTTTAAACCGTCAAAACTGTTTCCAAGTAAACCTATGAAAAAACCCCGTGGCGTACAGAAGTAAACTAGCGAGAGCCCAAAAACCGGCTCATGGCGGTCAACCTGATAATAATTATAGAGCTATAATAATAATGTGTAAAAATGAATTGAAATTTTATGTAAATAAAATACAGTAAAAATCCGAAGAGACGTCTTAATGGTGTTAGTTATATTATTATTACTGTCCATTAACGTTTGGTCTCGCGGTGGTGTGTGCAGCACTTCATCAGTCGTGAAACACTAGAGATTGTTTGGTTTTGTAACATGTTATTTTCGACAACAGCGAATTATCAGTACATTATATTATATGTGCGTTCTGCATTGGGTAAGTACGTGTTATGTTCAGTTGGTCGCACGTTGTCGAACGTTAATATATTATTATATTGTTGTACGGCCTTTTGTACCTATATATTTATATGTACAGACGAAGGGAAAGCGAGATGCTCGAACGCACACGACTTTTACGCTTAATTAAGCCTCATATAATATATTTTCGTACCAACGTATTATTATTATTATATACTGTGCGAGAGTGTGCTAAATGGATATACATATATATGTGTGTGTTTCTGACCACTCGTTACACACTTACACGTGTATGACGATATGACGATATACATAGGTATATATGTACATAATATGTGGCATAAACGCGCGTAAGTCTAGGTTTGCGAAAACCCATTGAATCCTTGTATGCAGCGATATCTCGGGCCATCGGATTTTTGGCTTCGAGACTTGAGCCACGCGTATCGCGAGGTCCGGAATGCGAGCAGCAGCACTCCGGGTCATTCCACGAGCCCAACTGTACTATATATATACCTATACGTACCAGTAAATATATATATATATATTGTATCTAAAGAGAGTAAATCTCTGCCGACTCGGCCCGGGGTTTGGTGCTGCTGCAGGGTTAAGGGAGCTGCGAGTGTGGCTGTGGAGCGGGGTCGGGGGGCATTGTCGAATTGCACTGTCGAAATCGGTCGGTGGGGCGTAAAAATCGATTTGGCGAAATACGTTTTTTCCCCTCGCGGCTCACCCCCACCTAATCGAAGCCAAATATACACCCTTTCGTCACCACGGTGAAATATCCGCGGATATATGATAGTAATGCCAACGGATAGGCGGTGGCGGACTGCTGCAGGAGTGTTGTCGGGCCTTCGACAGTGGCAGAGTGTGCCCGAGGGGGGTGTAATATGTGGCACGGTGGGATAAGAGTTTTTTTTTTTTTTTATAGACTAGGTATATTATATTATTATTATTATTATAATATACCGTTGAAATCGCACTCCGCCAAAGCGCAAACTGCATAGATTTTATATGGGTATAATATAAATAATGTTATGTAGTTGTATGGTTATAGTTTAGGTGTACAGTAACATTACTAAGTTAACCCGACATAATATACCATATCAGCTAAACATAATATATATTATTTTATATGTAGTCATCATAATATCATCGGGTAATCCCCTTATACGTACGTCATCACTCCTCCGCGAACGTTCGCGCCCCATTAGCAAATTGATTCGAACGTTTTACCGGCCCTGCATTATAATAATATAAACGATAATATATATATATATAAATATATATATTATTCGTCTCGCAAAGTTTCTTTCTCGGCTCTCACCCCCCCGTGGACCACTCGTCAGTCAATGTGGATAGGAGAGGGATGTCAAAACCTCGTTTGCTTTCCTCCGTTCATGGCGTGTCGCTTTGATTTTTCAAAACAGAACCATTCTGTCCCTTTATATTATGTATAATAGTATATATATATTATATATACATAAAAGGTCCTAAATGCGGACAAAAGTTTTCGTCCCCTCACTCCTCGCGCACAAGTCACCGAGCTCCTCAAAGTCGGAAACATCGTTCATCTTCTTTACCCACGCAAAAAGAAAACGATCTGCAGCGCGTCGAATAATAATCATTATTACTATAAAAAAAAACAAACTTTTAAAATCGTCCTAATTATATTGAAGGTACCTTAAATAAAGATTAGAGTTACACGAGCTGTATACAGATGAATGATATTGATGCGCAACATCATTAGTAAATTAATATAATTATTATTTCCGATTCAAATATATATACACATCATTGACAGTATAAGTATGTTTACTAGGTAGGCACTCTTTACTACTGATTAATTATGTAATTATTAACAACGAATTTTTAAACATGAATTTTTATATTTAGTCTTAGTGTATAGCAGCACAACAATACAATATTACAATTTACATCGCATATTATGTATCATAAAAATAAAAAAACCCATAGTTAATGTTCAGTGTACAGAAAGCATATTCTTTGATCTGTATAACAACTGAGCAAACGGCTAATATTATGCGGAAAACGCGCTTATTCGTCAGTTCTTCACACAACAGAAAATCTTACTGAAAAATCTCCCTTATAAGTACTCGAGTACCTAAGTTATAACATCATTATCGCGCGTGCAGCCGTCTATAGAGGGATCAATAATGTACGCGCTTCGAAAATTCACAATATACGTACAATATTATGTTGAATAACAGCTGCACCGAGTGTAGTCGATGTTAACAATGAAGGCGTCATAAAAACTAGAAATATTATTTTAGAAGTGTTTTTCGACCGAACACATCAACAATTGGTTTCTGTGAGAGACGATGGCGTCGAAGACGAAGATAAATAATTTCTCCAAACGAAACTGTTGCGTCGACCAAACTTGGCAAGGAATCTCTCTTCTCGTCTCCCCATATAACTTATGTATTATATTCTAAAATGATAGTTTAAGATTAAATAGTCGTCAGGAGTCGGCGGGGAATTGTACAAAAGATAATAACATTATAATATAAACGGTAATTCAGTTGAAAACGCGCTTATTACGTTCCATATAATATTGTATATAATATTTAGACAAATAATTTTTCGAACGCGAAATTGAACTGTCAAAACTTTAGCGTTATTTTGTCCTACATTCACATTTCACATATAATAATAATATAGTTAAAGAACAAAGTGGAAATTATTTAATTATCTGTGGGAAGAGCCACTATGATTACTTAAACGGCTATATAAGTACTGCAATATTACAATATATCACTGCAGCGTTGGAGCGAAAAAATAAAAGCGTTATCATCGTTCGAGCGGATAATATTATTTTCAAATTTGTTTTTCCATTAAATACGAGCCGCATAATTTGCATTATTATCGCCGCGATAATAATATTATGATAATATGGTCTTCACGGGTTGCGGCCGTAAATCGTTCGGTAAAATGCAATGCAATTTCCAACAAGTCATAGTTGTTTAAAGATCGTGTACATGGAAGGTTGGTGATGTGGAAAGGAGCGACGAGATAGAGGAATGCGTTATCGCCTTACCGCACACCCGTCCACAAAGTTTATATACGATTCAAACTCAAAAACCGTTTAACATACGAACGTGTTTGTGTACGAGATTATCACATATATTATATTATTATTATTATTTTATTATAATATGCGTGGCGAGAAAATAAAAATAATGACAACGATTATATTTATTAGTTAAAGACGATACCTAGATGAGTAGTGTTTCGATTTTACAAAAATAAAGATGACCCGATTATAATAATAATAATAATAATAATATGAAAGTGCTCCGTGCAAGGCATAATATACGTTATCAGCTGTGTGAGAGTACATAATATGATTTAGGTACCTGACCTATACAGTTCTTCAGTATACAGGATGATTAACCAAGCATGCGCATCCCCTTTTATCTTTGATTATGAATATTATATTTAAATGCTCATTTTTGGAAATTATAAGTGCACTTGAGAACATATTTTTTTGCAGTTTGAGAAGTTTCCATACACACTTTATTTTTTTTTCAATTAGTGGGTACTACTCTTTTTATTGTAAATCGTTAAAGAGATGATTCTTTTTTCAAATGCTGGCATCACAATATGTAAATTTAAATTATTCAAAAGACTATTTTGAAAATCAAAGTTATTTATTTATTTTATTTGAATTTTATACTTTTAAAAAACTCCTCGAGTATAATAAGACGTAAAGGATCGAATGTTATATAATATAATTAATTTTATATAATATATTAATAGGTATATACAAAACCATTATTAAGGATCGATATAATTTGTACATAAGATTTAATAACTCAGATACGAATTTCGATTTAGGTACAAAAACATTTTGCAAAAAATAATGTTCAAAAATCAGAATTTGAATAAGTGCTTGATTATAAAGGATAAAAATGGGGTGAACGTGCCTGGTGAATCACCCTATATGGTAATTTGTATATATATACCTATATAATATTATATTATCATCATAATACGTATTTAAATATTTTAATCTGACGATATTAGAAAGTCGTTGAAAACGGAACGATCGAGAGAGCCGTACCGTGGAATATCCACGCTCTAAGGTTAAACGCCTATTATTATATTTACTCGGTATATATATATATTACATACGAGTATTTATCATACATGTCACACGAGGAAAATAATGTTCGCGCTAGGCAAATCGAAACGATAATAATATACTCGGAGCGCCAGTTCAAATATACCATTATGCGCGATTTATGCGATAACGACGTAAAATAATATTTTATGGAGGAAAACAAAAATACGTATCCCTCGAGTGTATAATATTATAATATAATATATTATAATAATATATTGTTATAATATTATATATACCTACCTGATATTGCAGCACGTCGGGTGTTAACGACAATCGTATATATAGACCCTCGAAACTTAAAAATTGTCCCGGAACATCCCGCACCGGTGGCGCTTAACATATGTCCAAGTGTTGCTCAGACAACTACACCTAAATTATGGGTGGGTGGGTGGTTATTGATAGAAGAAAAAATAGGACGTAGTATAGGTCGGCATGACGATGTCATGAGGGGTAGGTCAACACTATAAAATCATTCGAGCAACACGCCAATTATTTTTATGATATACGCCACTATCCGGCACGAAACATATACTATCGACAAAATCCGAATATTGAATAATAATATAATATGTATATTATGTTATTAGCTAATGTATATTAATATATTATGAATTATGATATAAATTGTGTATATGTGACGTGCAAAAATATTATGATTCACGGGTAAAACGCGACAACTGCAAATAACTACCCACACTTCGCGATATTATAATTATATGATATAGTTAAGATAATAGTTATGATAAATGATAATAATAGGTGTATATAATAATGTGTAAATCTAAACTTTTAAAGTAAAATATACGGAATGCTTTATTGACTTAAAATGCTTTTTATTATTACACCTGAAATTATTGAGGGTTATGCGCGTTTATCGATAATAAATCTAAATTTATTTTAATAAATAATTAGCAATTTTATCAAACATTAATGATCCTATTTGATTCACATTGGGGTGATCCGATTAAATTATATTATGCTCTTACGCCAGTCTTATGCTTATTAATAAATTATCAAGTCGAAAAATATTTACTGATTTATTTTTCATTTAAAATCATTGATTACAGAACTGTGTATACAGTGTGTGTAGCAAAACAAATCAATAAACGCCTTTTTTTTATTTTAACTACGGTTATAATATAGTTGTAGATATCAGTTCCAAACATGATCTTAAAGTCTCGAAATGTTATTCTTCAAATCAACTGGAAAATGCTAAGTATTATTAATGGTCACATAAACTGGTGGATAAGTTAAAAAGTTAAAAAGTAAAAAAAAACTTTTCATCACGTTAATGTCTGCGTCGATAAATCGCCGGGAAGACTGACATAATACTAGTAGGTAGGTACGTTATAAATACGTATATCAAATAAAAATAATATCATTATTATTTATCATCAATGACGGGTATATCATAATAGCACATCTCTCTTAGATTTTGTACATTAATATTGTAATATACTATTATATTATTATTATACATACGCTTTGTTTTATATTTCCAATCAATCTGCGATTTTCAGTTAAAAGGGCGTTACTCTGTAAATAATATCGTACAAGTATAATACGATTTTGTTTGAATGCCATTGTATTTTCGTTATATATATATTTTAACCCAGATATTTATTTAGAGTACTATTTGAAATATTATTTTGTAAACTCAACTTTAATATTTGCGCACATTTTCCAGATCTCGACTCTTGAATCTTGATGCTGCAGCTAGTATACTTAGTACTTTATTCTACCCCAATATAATATATTTTCTACTTTAAATCACTCTGAAAAACAATCCTCCCAAATTAATTAACAGTTTAAGTGGCAGAAATACTCCCTACAGCATACATTTATAGCACACTTCCTCATATTTTTAAAAAAAATATTCATTTAAAATGATTAAAGTTTACATATAAATATAACGTTAGAATAGGAAATCCACTTCTATAGATTAGCTAAAATTCTACTTAACTATTAGGAAGCAATTCGTATAGGTAATTGACTCTGTAATGTTTTGAAATATAACATATCCCCATAAAATAACATTTAATTCCTCTTACTTTTACTCTATTCAATGAACAAATAGATTTGTAATGTAAAGTTCTTCCTATTTGCTGATGAAATAAAAAAAAATTTATTAAAAAATTGATGCTCTCGATAGCTGCCCTTTGCTTCAATTTTAACTTACTTATTTTTTTCTTGGATCCAGCGCCTTAATTTATCACTCAACCTCGCTAAATTTTATGTCATGACTTGTATAAGTTCATGTACTCCCATATTTATTCATCGCGCATTTTGAACTTTCAAATTGAGCCTGTTTTATTTCACGTTTCTCTTCAAGGCCCTCTGCATTTTTTACTCCCCGCCATTGTGTTTGGAGCATCACATGAAGATAATTATTTGTAAAGCTCATAAGATTTTAGGGTTCATAAAAGTGGTTCTCTAAAATGTTCACCTCAGCTCGTTTTTCTCTCGTTGTTTCTCTTCTTTTGCTCTTGTCTGATCTGCACTAGAATATGGTGTAGTGGCTTAGCATCCATATTAAATTTAGCAACGGATAAATTAAGGCTCTAACATATACAGAACACAAATTCCTTACTTATGCTGCATAGTACTTATAGGAAATTGATCATCACAAACATTATACTCTCTTGTTCGTGGTCTATCGTTAAATATTCCTTCACTTTCTGCCCACAGTCTTGCGGCCGAAATATTTGATTTTGTTCATTTCGCATTAATAGCTTCCTCGACTCTAGTACCTATTCAATTCCAAGTTTATTCTTACCAAATTAGATTCAATATTTTTAGTGATCCTTCCCATCACTTTTATAGTAGCAATCATAATGTCTAAAATTGAATCGTCAAAAAAAAAATATTATTATTGATGTGATAGTTAATATTGACACTCGATAGAAATATGAACGTATAGGTTTAAATAATAATTATAGAATTGAAAAATCTCACTATAATATTTATCGATTGATTGAAAGTTTTATGTTTAAATTAAGCTAAATTACAATATAAATGTCAATATATGGACGACGAATGGAAAATTAATTGACATTTTGATATTCCAGAACTGCCTACCATCAGACGTATCACAACGAGTTATCTCTTAACAATTATTCGAATGGCTTACCGAATGGAAATTCAATTAAGGCACTCAAACTAATTGTTTTTGAGATGATGTCTGTTGCTTAGTTCTATTAACGCACTAAAGAATAATCGAATTTGATCACAGATTAAAATACAACACCACTGTAAAGTATAAATACAATATAATAATATACAACTATAAAGTTTATGCAGATAGAATGGAAATAACGTGAATGTTTAGATAGGTTGGGGAAAATAATTAAATTAGAATACTGAATAAGATAAATATGTTTGGATAGGTACTGTTTTAAATATGCTTTGAAAAATACACTGTACAATATTATGTGATTTCGATATCTATAAATGTTTTTGATCCCCAATCATAATATATCTACAATTGCGTTAATTTGCATTAAAACATTATATTCCCCAGTCCCAACACAAAGACTTGTGCCTATTACCTACTATCTATAATATATAATAGTTTCGAAAATAAAAACTAATGAGAAAAATTAAATCAGATGTTTATATATTATACATTATAAAGAGTATTCAAGAATCATATCCGAAACTTAAGTGGGGCAAATCGTTGAAAAAAATATCGTCGTCGTAGTATTATCAAGTGTGCGAGTGATGCGTCTGAAAATATTGTACAGCTTAATTAGGTCAAGATAAACATATTAATATTTAATTTAGATATAAAGTGCGCATATTATTGATTATATTATCTGGAGTGTCTCCATTATGAATATTTCAATCAAAACGTGCGAATAAAAAAAGAAGACAAAACAATCGAATGGCGGAGGGCGAGAAAAAATCAATTTAAAAACACATGTGTTGAGCTCGAGATGAATATTATACTGCAGTAAACCTGTCAGACATTAAACGCATCCGCGTCTTTTCTTGTTTACTAAAAGTTATATTTTATGATTAATGGTGATGGTTGGGGAGGTGGTATTTTATAGGTCGTTGCGCTTAAGCTTTGGAAGTTATATAAGTAGGTAAACAGCGTAACCATATTAATATACTCGAGGTTGATTGGACCATAAACGTAATAATTAAATGTGGTCCTGCAGAATTCTATCTACATACATAAAAAAATATCTTGACTCATGAGTTTTACTATTTTTTGGTATTTAAATATATTTATAAACGTTAACAAATGACTATTGTTCCCCACGAATCTGCAGTTAACTATACAATTAATAATATCAATAAAACGTTTTAAAAACACGAATCTGCCGTCGTACAATGCAATTATAATATACCATTCTCATAATAAAAACGTTAGGTTAACGTTTTAAAAACTGAAAAATTAATTTATTATATTACATATTATATATATATATATTTTTCTTAAATTGTCATCTTACGATGCGACGATACCTATTTCGGCTTATGCTGCAGCATGTCGTTTATCGCGGCGTGCCAAAAATCGCCGGATATCCGGTTATAATAAAAGGTGTCGGCGATAAAAAAAAATGATATTTTAATATTAAACCGGTGCTTTTATGCTTTCAGTGTGATTCCAGAGCCGGTTAGTTCTCCCTACATGCGTGTGCTGCAACACTTCCGTTACCATTGTCGACGACGACGGAACTGCAATGGCAGTCGTCCGGATGGCCACGAAACGGTTTTTCGCCACCCGCGACTCCAACAACGTTAAGAATTTTAATATCGCCGCCGTCATCCTGTGTATCACAACTATAGTCCTGCATTCAGGTGAGTCCTTTGGCAACAATTTTTTCTTTGTAGTTAGTGCGCTTGCAATTCCCGTGTGTATTGTAATTTTATCTATTTATTAAATGTCGGACATATTGACCGATGGTCAGTATAGTGACGGCGGTAATCGTGCAGAAAAAACTAGTCTAAAAAATCATCTAATCATTAAGATAATAACTTCATATATTATATGAATCTGTAGTGTATATTATATGTACCTAGGTATACTTTAAACAGTTTTTCTCGACCAATAATAATAATATACATTTTTATACTCTGCAACTGAATAGCAGTAAACCGTTTCCAAGCTGAATTCAATTTGCGGTTAGAATGCGTTATTGTAATACGTCATTTCAATCTAAATACAATACATATAATAAATTCATACATGTTATACATTTTACCACCGTTTTAATTGGATTTATTTATTACAAAATTAATTATTTTTAATGATATATTCGATTTTTCATTATTTTTTAGTCTAAAATCTAATTTTAAACTAAATCTGACGTCCAACAATAATATATGTTGGATTTAAAAATAATAAATATTTAAAAAATTTAAAACTTCCGGACGTCTTATGTACCTATCTCATATCATAAGTTTTCAGAGATGAAATTATGTAGGGTTTATCAATTTTTTACAGACCAAATACAATTTTGAAGATCTAAAAAAACACTGCAATCACTGCAAAGTTTATCCGCGTCTATTTGAATTCACCCAAGTGGCTTTAACGCTAAACCAATATAATATAATATCAGCTATAAGTAGCAAACTGCGATGATTTTCCTTTTCATCCGTCGCATTAAAAACTGGTTTCGAAGTGAGAACAAGCATAACATAATATACTTATCGGTCAGTGACATATACACGTGGGGATAAGGGAAGGGCTGTAGGGTGTTTAAACCTTCTTGGTATTTTTTACTATAAAAATATAAAATTTAAATTTAAATTAATATAAAAATTAATAAAATTAAAAAAATATTTTGATATATTATATACCTACTTAGTACTTACATATACGAGTATATATATATCGTACATGTATTTTTAAATATAACCCTTGCTTCCATTTAAAATATCTGCTACTGTTATATAAGTGTATATGTATATGTATATATGAAGTGTGCACCAAGCCACTAACCTAATTGTAATTTGTATAGGTTAGGTTTTTTGCGTCGTATGCGATGGGGCTGAACTAAAACTGGGTAATTCACATAAAATATGTCTGAAAATAAAAGGGGTTCGTGTAAAAACCAGACAGTTTCATTTTTTAAAACTTTTTAGAAAGTTTAAGAAAAAAAATTCTAATTTTTGGACCATCTTGTAGTTTGACCAGAACTTAGTATTATCATTAGTTTTATTCATTATAATATTCACTTGGAGTTATCTGGTTTTCGCCAGAAAATCATAAACCGGACAGCTCCAAGTAAACGTTATATATCCTTACACGGGTTGTCGGATCTGTCCCGTCCTTGCAAAAATGTACTCGTCATTTTATTACTTTATAAAATATTATCTAAACCGGATATTTGTTGAAAATGTATTTGTCTTGTTTTCGGACGGACTCCTTCAGTCAATTAATGTGTGTCCGTATAGATTAATTTTTTATTATTATTTTGAACTCGAAATCAACTGTAACATCGATTTTCAAAATAAACTCATGACTCAATACAAAAAAAATATATTCGGTCTCGATATTTGTACAATATTACATTATGATTATTATCAGTGGCGTAGCAAGGGTATGGCGAACTGTGCCCACGCCAGGGGCACAAATTATGAAGGGGCGCAAATTTGTGCTTTTAAATTGGTACTTATTTTTATTCTACCTTCAAAACGACATTTCTTTATTACCTATACGGCTATAAATTTTGAAATGTGTATGATTTTGTTTATCTTGTTTATCTTTAAATTCGTGTTTCGTGTGTGTGTTTGTGAGCACTGAACATCGAGCTTATCGTTATCGGATCGTCCGTGGCCCGTCTATAAAGTATATTATTATATTATTTGTCGTCTATATATCAATAATCTTATTATAAATATATTAAAAATAAATATAAATATATAAATATTATATTAAAAATTACTTAAGGGGATTGGAAGCGGTGATTTTCTGTCTTTGTCTAACACACGTGCAACATAGGATTATAGACGTGTTCTATTTCCAACGTACCGATTAATCTAGTGAAGCGATAAGAATTCTGAAAACAGATTTGAATTTGTCGTCAAGTCTTTTTGAGATCGACTTTCCCACATTTTTGATATTTTGATTAAAACTTCTCCAAAAATTGAAATATGTCAATTTTTTAATTACTCCTTTTAATATATCATTTTTATGATTTTTGGGGGATAATATCAACAATGTGGGGACGTCGATCTCAAGTAGACTTGACGACAAATTCAAATCTGTTTACAGAGTTCTTATCGCTTCAGTAGATTAATCTGTACGTTGGAAATAGAACACGTCTATAATCCTATGTTGCAAGTGTGTTAGACAAAGACAGAAAATCGCCGCTTCCAATCCCCTTAAGATCAACTATTGGACAAGAGAGACTAACAAGCATGGCAATTTTATCCATAGAACATGAATTTGCTAAACAAATTTCATATGACGAAATCATCAATGAATTCTCTAGCCTTAAAGCAAGAAAAGAAAATTTTTAAAGTTTGAAATTTACATTATCATAATAACTGATAGTTAAATAATATTGTATTACCTAATTATATATATATAAAATAAATGTTAAAAAATATCATTCCGTATTTTCGTCAATTTTTTAATCGCTAAAAAGGCGCATTTTCCTAGGTTTGCCAGGGGCGCTAACGAGTCTTTCTACGCCACTGATTATTATGATCTTGACGGTAACCAAGATTTTTAAGTAAGTACCTATACCTACGTAGTAGCGCGTATGGTAACCCTACATAAAATAAACAGATCGATGTTATAATAATAATAACACCTATATAGTGCGTGCTTTAATGGGAAATGATCGAGAAGTATTATGAATGGATAATAAATACCTACGTCGGGGATGAACGCATACAAACTGGAAAGTTTGGCCTACACGTGTTTTCGTGTTTAATGCGCACAGAAGTTTGTCGCGGACGGCCATTGTGTGCATATTATTAGGTCGTTATTCAACTTTTCGACAGCACCACACACTGAACCCCAATTATGGATGAACGCGTATAGTAATAATCAGAATCTATAAGTTGTACAATATAATAATATAACTGTGTGTTGGAATTTTTTTTTCGGCGCCGAACAATAATATTGTCTTCAAGAACAACAGGGTATATTATTACCACACGCGACACATGTTTGTATTTAAATGTTTTTATAATAATTACAATAGCCATTATATAATATATTACTCAGAGTGATTAACCCGGTATGTTCATCTACGTTTTACTTGTTAAAAATAAATCTATACTCAAATTCTGACTTAACATTTTTTTTAGACCATAGTATTTGCAAACACTCCCATATTTTCTCATACCGTATTTATAGTTTGTGAAGTATGACGATACAGACTTACTTTATTTTTAAATAAGCACCACCTATGTTTACAACTGCCTTAATATTATTTAGCGTTTAGACGATTATTTTTTTTATAAAATTTCTTTTAGATAATTAGAAATTCGAATCAGTTGTTTCTTTTAAATTCTAAGGTTTATATTCAACGATATTATATTTAAAGACATGAAAGCTACGAGGTCCATACAATTATGGTTAGTAATAATAATATTTTAGTATTTTATAATTTTTTATCAATTTTATTGTCCGTGCAGAAAAAGTAAATACCATCTTATATTTAAATATATGTTATATTTCAGGTAAAATCATTCCAAAAAAATTTTATCCTATATTCAAACTAGTTTAATAACTAAGAAATTTCGATTTCGATACATTAACATATCCTAAAAACCCATAAGCTAATAGAAAAAGTGTGGTTTTGCTTAAAAAAAAAGTAGTTTGTTAAATAGTAACATGTCTAATAAACCTGTACATATGGTACGTAAAAGGAAAAAAAAATACAAAATCAATACCATAAAATATGAGTAAATGCATATAATTAAAGGATAAAAGGGGGATGACCATATTTCACGAATCACACTGTATATATGCTTAAACTTTCCATTATTGGTCACTAGGTAGTGTTATGATATCTGCATATACATTAAACAACATTACAACCTAAATAGTATATTATGTATTATAAATACATCCCGGGTGCCAAATCATTAGTTAATATAATTAAAGGTCGAGCAAGGTTCACAATTAATATCGTAATATAGTGATCAAAACATTATATTTGTCATGTTATCTAACTCTTACTGACATTATAACTATTACTTGGTGAATAAAAAATAAAAAAATATGTAAGTTATTATAGAGTTTTCTTGCACCGTACCATTAATATATATTTAATATTTGAAAATTGAATGACTTTCAAATATTTTTTGATACCAATATTTAATTCCGTGTTTATACTCGAGAATTTTTAAACTTTAAATATTAACAAACTGATAGGTATAGTTTATTACATTTTGTGAGTGTTAAAAGTTTTTATAAAAAGTCGAGTTCCGACATGGTTAAGGGATGCCCCTGAATTTTTCACACCACTACTTTGTACTATGCTTTTATAATACACTTGAGTTCTTAACTCTAATAAACTATAATATTAGTTCAATATTCAATATTTGTATATTAAAGGTATCATCTAGAAAGCAATCTGTGTATGTCTATAATGTCTATAAAAAAAAAAAACTTAACGAAAAAAAGTATGCACTTTAACGATATCACTGTGACAATATTTTAAGGAAAACAATAAATTGAAGGTGAAAAAAGTCTTACTTACCTTAAAATAAAAAAAAAATCGTCTCATTTATAAATTTAAAAACTTTAAATGTATTCCTTGAAGTTTTGAGGTCACTGGTTATTTTATGTGATATTGAATGTAATACTTTTTGTAAACAATTTTAAAATACTAAAATAATAATAATAATAAATATTTCTAGTTGAAAATAAGAGGTGACGTTTATGATTGCTAAAAGATGTTCGCTAAAAAAATTACCATTCATATAGGCATAGTTTTCTTTATTGTTATTATTAATTTTGGCCGAAATAATCCAAAAGCACAACAGTTTAAATAGTCTCAAAGGTCATTATTTTATTAACTTTTGAATATTACAATAAAATAACAAAATAAATTTTTTCTAAGACAGGACGTGTTGTGCAGTACAGATGTTCTATATACTTATACTTAGTTATTTGAGAGCTTTTACTGCTCTAAAAATGGATATCAGACACAAAAAACAAAATAAATACGCCAATCATACATGAATTGCTCTTCTCAGAAGCTAAAACATACGTTTGCTTTGTTATTAATCACATATAGGTATATCTTGTATATTAAATATTAATATATTTTATTCAAGATTCAACATATTAATTTTTTAGTATATTAATTATTTTAATTGCATTTTTATTTACTTACGAAATACATTAAATATTACATGTATAATGGATCAGTTGCTATAGATAGGTACAGAAGCGTGTGATGCCAATTTTTCGAGAGGGGGGAGGGCCCATAAGCGGAACTTGATAAACTTACTTGAAGGGGCTGAGGCATAATCGCTGTACAATATATAAGATTATAAATGACAAAAAAAAAGAGAAAAAACAAAGTAAAAAGTAATAGTAAATGGAAACAGAAACGACGAGAGAGACACCGAGCGAGTAGAGAGAGAGAGAAAAAAAAACGTTTTAAAATACCCGAGAATGTCCCCTATATTTCACGTGGTATCTGAAACAGTTTTCGCCCGTAAATGATAACGTCATACCGCTTAGAGTGCCGTTCCAGTAAAGTGTCGGGCGTTAACGAAATTATTATACACCCAGCCAGTGATTTATAATTAAACTTAAAACTACGTCACCGAGCTAAATCATATTTACTTCTGTTTTGCATTTAATATCACACTGTCGGTGTATGTGTCGCATAATTATCATGCAGCAGACAGCGATAAAGAGCTTAACATATTAAACACACGTCATTTTTTTTTTTCATACTCTTCGGTTTCTCGTCCGTTGACCGAACACTGCTTATCCTTCACGTGTTCGTACATAATAATAATATTATAATGTAATACAAGTATACGACACTTCTTCAATACGTCCTGCAGAAACGATTCATTTTGCAAAACCGGCTCACGATATCTACCTACTTGATTTCAGCATAACAACCACGGTATCGTATAGCGGTTGAAGTAGTTGATGTGTATGATTATTGCAATTTTGTTTGGGCACTAGGCCGCACTTAGACCTGGGTTTTTTTGGGGTCGGTATGGGCGGGGCGGTGTTCAGTATATGTATTTTCGTTTTCCGTTATTATCGACCAAAAAAATAAATACATTTCATAAATTCATATTATTCTTAAAAAATTAAGTGTGAGGAGGGCCGAATGGGGTGGTTATCCGCCTACCGTTAATACGCCACATTTAATAGGTATGAGGTGCTGCTGTTGGTAATAATATCGTTTCTTTTATAGACAAACATCGAATCTCCACGTCTTGTCGATGACGATCGCGGTTTATCACTATTTTCATACGACTACATACACACCCCACGGTGTGCGATTGCAACTCAGAATCAGAACCCGTGTTTTGGTTTTTATTTATTTTTTTTTAGTTTGAGGTGTAAATGTTTTACTATAAACGAGTGTTCGTGTATAGCTCCGTTATTGTGGTTGGGCAGCAGACCATAGACACTTGAGACGCTATAATAATATATTATTGTATAGAGAGTATATGGACCGTCTTTCGTTTTTTAAAGTATTTGCGCGCATAAATTACGATGTTTTTTTACACAACCCGCACATTTAAACGGTAAATGTTGTGGTGTTTTTGAAGTTTTTGTGTAGATAATTGGTACACTTAAACGAAGTAAAAAAATTAAAATAAACAGAACATAATATTAATAGTGAAAAATTGTAATCATTTTTAAAAATTAATAAATGAAATTTCTCAATTTTTACCCTAGTACATATATTTTTATACTCAAGTTAATACTAGGTGTATAAATGTGTAATGTATATAATGTAGGTATAATATGGGTGGTCAAAGTTTATTTTGCCTTCTACGTAAAATAATTAGTCTCAAAATGTTGGAGATGACATATTAAATATTTTTTGTCAAAAAAAAAAAAAAATTTAAATTCTTCTTAAGACGTATAATAATATTATAAGCTTTCATATTATTATTATTTTTTTTTTTTAAGATAAACATACCTACAGCACAAAAATAATCGTATTCAAAATAAATCGTGTTCTTCCTCGTACTCCATTACACTTTCAATACAATTGTTTTCTAAAAGCGACTTATCAACTTAACAAAAGTTGGCAATCTCGTCGCAGCCATCTGTCATATCTTGTCTTGTCATTGTCCTGCACAGCCGCAGCTCAAACGATGTGTCGTCTGACGGCTCGGCTTAACGCGAATATAATCTAAAAATAGTATATATTATATATATTTATCGGACAAAATGTTTTTCACATTTCAAGCTCTGCGATTGTATTTGTGTGGTTGTATAACGTACCAGCGTATATAATATATATATAGAAAGACAAGTAATATTGTATATTACTATTTTTTTTTTTTTTAGCCAACCGAGCATAATACATTATTATGTATTATCACGTACGATAAAATATATGAGTGGTGCACCTGTACTCTTTGAATTTAAAAACAAAATAAAATGTTCTGTTGTATAACATAAACGTCCCATTCTGACCTATAAAAAAAAAACAGATTTTTCTGCCGCCCAAAATGTATTTTTGTCAAATAGTTTTGTCCAAAGTCACAATGACACCAGCATCCTCCCGAAAATAAGGAGTAATATTAGTAATATTATAACTACTTTCTGAATAAGCGAAATATTTGGTTCACAGAGAGTAATAAGAACTAGCGCTGGCACACAACCCCTCTAATAATCATAAGCGTGTGCACGGGGTGGCCGAGTGGGTGATGGCCTAATATCATGCAAAATGTACCATATTCGGTATAGTATGTAATATTATAAACATAGTGGTATTTCACTTATTCTGTGATCTAAGCATTGTGATTTTTATTTTTTTTATACCATATAATACCTTATCATAACTAAATAATTAAATATCTCGAAAAATTAAACTGTTAGATTATTGAAGGATGATATAATTACATGACGTGACATAAAAGCTTTTATATTATGATGTTATTTTGGTGTCATCCGTCATAAATCTTAAAACCATCTATCCAAAATACATTTTTTATGAATGAATTTATTAATATTATACCTTACATAGGTAGTGGATAAATAAAAGTGTATTATATCACTTAAATTACATTTTGGTCAAGTATCATTGCCCACTCTGCCACAAGGGGCTGCGCACGCCTATGATGATGAATAATGGTATAATATTATAAGTACTTTTCAAAGGTATGTCCTTTTCATGAAGAAGCAGGATGTAGGTATTAAAATATAATAATGTTATATAGAGATATATCTATATATTATAAGGATCTTTACCGGGAACAACGCACAATGCGGGCACATCGTTTTCAGATGCGCTGTTACGCATGCGTACAATGAGCAATGGCACTTGCTCTGCGTTTTCTGCAAGGGGTGTTGAACATTTTTAAGACGTACCCACCTCCTACTAAATATACGAACAAAATTTAAAAAAAATGTCTTTATTTGCTGTATTAATAACAATCATAATATGTATGTAAGTAAGTTACTATTAATTTCGACAGCTCATAATGCGATACACAATCCATCAGTCACGAATTCGCACACCACCCATCTTGTAGATAGTTGTGTAATCGACATTCTTGTACTCCTTCGTGCGTGTGTCACTGAAAATGAGAATATATTTTATAACGTATCGAGAACGCATATTATTATGCAATGTAGTTATATAGATCAACCACCGAGTACATTAATTATATTATATTATATTGAATTAAGTTAACGTTTAAAACAATCGAAGTTTATTTTACCACCTAAACATCATGTTTTCTGTTTTTCGATGGGCGCCATGGAAAATATTATATTATATCACGTATAAAATGTATACACTTCGGCTGTCGGCTCGTATAGGGTCGTGGATTACGCAAAACGACCTAACGTTTTATATGACTAGTCGTTTCTGCTTATTGGCTTAAACGGAAACTCACACGGGCCCCAGAGGACGCGTGAGTATCCGTGTCTCTAATAAATAAAAATAACAATAAAAATCGTGAATACGAGGGACACGCGCACGTAATTCTTGGTCCGCAAAAAAGAAAGCAGTGACCGACAATCTTTTTTTTTATTAAATCGCAGTGATTTCCGTCTTCCACGTATTATCTTCGCCCTTCACGTAAATGTTTGGCTTTACGTAGGTATTGTATATTTATTATAATCATTTGCGTTGTTTTAAATTTTAATACGGCTCAGTACGGTGCTTGTTTAGTATATACTTAAGTATAAATGTATAATGGTATATGGTCCAATACTCCAATAATATAGGGAAATGCACGACGGGCTTAGATATCCAATAAAAGTGATATAAAAAATATAATACTTAAAAATAATATATTATTGTATTTTAATCGGACCTATGGACATTAGTTAGTTTCATTGAATTAACATAAGACCAATCATTTTTTAACTTAACAGTAAACAAATAATACATTTAAACGTAAAAGTTGTATGCTACTCTTATCTATTATTCACTTATAACTCGGCTATAAAAAAATCATTTTTTAAATTTAGTATCTGAATCAAAAAACATGTTTTACTTCTAATTACATTGCACTGAGTTATCATTTATAGATACTTATTCTTCGGAATTTAATTCTCTATTTATTTTTAAAATATTTTTTATTTTTGCAATTTCCTGTTCCCGGCTGTTATCGATTTTGCTATGCTATCGATCATTATAATATTATATACATATATAATTAGATTTTTACTTTATGTTATCATATATAGATATTATACATATATGTATACCATTGTCCATTATTGTATTTCAAGAAACACTTATAAAAATATTTACTACTTTACTGTATACAGCAAGATAGAACAAAAATATATTTAAAATATTAACATGACAGAAATATGCTTAATATAAATGAGAAATGACTAAGGTATTGCAATAGTAAATTTACTAGTTTGTTTATTAGCTAATTAGAAATGGATGGATTTAGTTAAGTGTAAAAGAATTATAGTACACTTGTGGAGTATATGTAAGAATATCATGTCCACGTAACACATATTATTTGCTCATTTGTATACA
This sequence comes from Macrosiphum euphorbiae, assembly GCA_949089665.1. NCBI lineage: Eukaryota > Metazoa > Arthropoda > Insecta > Hemiptera > Aphididae > Macrosiphum > Macrosiphum euphorbiae. The sequence goes on along the minus strand of CARXXK010000005.1, from coordinate 898,349 downwards.
ATAGGCATGTTAAAAATTAAAATGTTAAATATTACCTAAGTAATATATGTTGCTGCTTACACGGCATAATAATATATTAATATCAAAGAGCATTTTCATAAATAACAAGATAACAACACAATATTGTTTGTTGACATCGGAGTTCGTACCTAAATTCAATTTTTTTTTTAACATTATCGGATATTAAGTGTCGAGTACACTCACGACTGTGAAGTAAGTCAAGAATAAAAACGCGAATCTGCTATGACGAGTATGTATAATATTATTTATTTTCATTACCAACTATATAATATATACATAATAGACATATCACTTATTATTATTTACAATATATACCTGCAACGCCACGTCGCCACACACTCATCTCAGAGTGCGGATAGACAATCTATTATATATTTTCACAGTCTTACTTCGAAAGTAGATATACCTCTATCTACACCGGACACATGGTAGATATTTTTAATAAAAATAGTTATAAATAATGCTGCAACCACATACCGTCATACTCGCGTTCTGACTGTCTGCCAGAGTGTATGGTACGTGTCAATATAATAATAATATAAGTAATAATATACGATATGGTATACGATAAAGACATAACATAGTATAGGTACCTGTAATATGGTGCCTATATAATATATATGTAAGTAAGTGGTGTATACTATATAATATGGTCTATATTTTAACGACGACGATGCGTTATCCGCTGAAAAAGCTACATCAGCATTACGCGCGCACACGCACACACACTTACACCTACACACACACATGCACACCTACACTTACCCACACGCACCTACACACACTGACACACACATACACACAAACGCTCACGCACACGCACATTAAACGAAATCCGCAGTGTCGGCTGAGCGGTTATATACGGACGGATATATACGAGACGAGGAGGGTCGTGGACCAAACGTTATATTCCTCGGCTGCTGCGGCCGGTTACAATATTATATATTATATAATAATAATAATAATAATAATATATACGGAGCAGTGTGCGAATCGGGCACGGGATCGACTGCGTACGACTATTATGTTTTATATATAAATGTGTGTAAAATATATATATTATATACGGGGGGGAGTGATTATCGGCGGCCCGGGGGGCGGAGTCTGTGTGCTCGGGGTCGCATATCCGGGCGCGGCGCAGGGGCGGTACCGTTTTATGATCGATATCGTGACCACATTTTTCGGGTAAAAGACGCCGCCGACGCCGAGTCCGCCCGACAAACGCCACCAGGGGGATGCGATACATGTATATAGGTACACACGCAACTATAATATATAATATATAATATGATACATGTATTGGATTTAATATCGGTGGTTAAAAGGTTAAATGTGGTGGCAAGTCACAAGAAACACGATTTTATGGGAGACACTTTCTATTGAAACATGATATTTACCACCGTAAACGTTTTTAATCTATAAATAGTAAATCATTTTTTACTCTGTGAAAATTGATGAATCAATAATCTTAAAGAATTGAATTCGAAATCATTATATTATTAACATCTTAAAAACTATCTTTATTGATGACTTCGACAGTCTGAGTTAGACTATAGGTACCTTAGTACCTAGTTGAGGGCTACACCATTTGAATACATAATAATAATAATTATGACAACGTACCTAATTATAGTGTTATTATATTATATGGTTAATTATTGTTGAGTTGATATACATTTGGCATAATAATATTAAACTGTTTTTTTGTTACCAATGAATCGTTTAATTTTGAAGCTCTTAAAAATTCGATTTGAAATAAACGTTTCGTTTGAATGAATAATGATAAGAATAAAAATGTTGCTATCGATTCATAGATTATTATTAATCGATGGATTACGAAGTAGGTATTCAAATAAAGGAAAATTAGAAAATGAGAACCTACTATTATATGTGCCTTCATTATTTATTATAGTTATGTCATTAAATATACCACTATAGGTATATCTCTGCTGTTTGTTGTAAAATAACGAATGAAGATTTTGCGGTTAAAACAGCTCAGACAGTATATAATATGCGCAGGTATAAAAACCGCGGTCCACGCGGTGTTATAATTATAATATATAGTCATACCGTACTCGTAATCATATAATATTATACCTAGAATATTATAATGATTGCACGTCGATTTAGCCGGCTTCTCGGCTTTATGTTGTGTATAATTATGTACTTGCACAAAAGTTACCCCCCAACAATAGCGAGCTACCATAGTGCTATATATATTCGAAAGTGCAGACGTCGAGACCTATATAATGGCATCGGTATACCTACGACCATACACACTGCAGACGGTGTTCACGGTTATGGCACTTTGATTGTAGGTATAAAGTTTTGCTATGTTATACATCACGTCAACGAGAAACATCGAGTATTTCAATAGACTTGATTTTTTATTTTAATGAATAGTTTTGATGACAATCTCGTCGATTGTCTCGTTACCAACGCTCCGTTACGGTTGCAGCCATTATTAGATAATGATTTAGATGCGACTACGCAAATTAATATTAATATTATTATCTATATTATCTTAAACGTCGATTTCACTATAATTTAATATTATTGATATTATAACGGGCAGTAAACAATAAATATTGTATCCGCATCATTCGCCACATAAAGATAAAATACCCTCAACGCGTCTATTGTAGGTGTAGTTTTTTTTAAAAATTAATTAGTTTATTTTTTTTTTCTATGTTTAAGTGCATTTTTGATGACTAAGAAAAAATTTCTCATTATATTATCTTATCACGTGGACACCCGCAATGCTCTTTCCTACAGTTGTAGTCAGTGGCTCTAACGCATGAGACATATTATTATATGGATTATGGAATATATTATGATGTGTTGATGTGCTTCCCTGTTGCAGTTCTTATTTTTATTTCAGCGTTTAGGTTGGTCCATATCCTAGTTTTCTTCTTCCAGGGATGTTTTAATAATTCTTACCACATAATAATAAATTGGTACGCATTTTTCACCGAACCATCTACATCGTCCGGCGACGCTAGCTCCCTGCAGATGGGTGACCACACAAGTTTTAGTGACGAATCTTTGCCCCACATAAACACGATATGTTCCTAAACCAACCATAACCCCCCTGCCACCACACAAATACACAAAATGCTAATGGCCATAATTGTCGATGCTTAAATTAAAATAAATAAATAATATAATAGAATGCTTTATATATTAGGTAGGTAATTGTCAAAAATCAATAAAACGAAGAATATATCGTAACATAGTTGTGTAATAATGCAATTACTACGGATCGGACTTCAAACTTTGTGAAAATTACCAGATAAGGCCGCAGTGGGTAATTATAAATCCCGAAAAATTATTATTGTCACTTGAGTGAGTCTAGTCTTGACGTCAACGATAGAGCACCAACGAAATAATCAAATACAACATATTATATTTTGGTGAAAATGACACACTATTTTCGGCTACTTGTAGCAGTGGTGCAAATTACATGTCTATATTTTGGTGCAAATTACAATCACCCACGTATGCGCATAATAATATCGTCAGGTGCGAAATGGTGCAATCACATGGCGTTAAAATAAAACTGTCCTCTCTCGTGTTATGCCAATCGTCGTGGTCGTGATGTGTGAAACTATTCGCAATTTATAGTAATAATTCATAGCAATTTAATTTTGCGTCTGCATTATAATTATACACCCAGTACCGTTGTCGTTGAAAAGGGGGAAAATACATTTAAAATTGTTTTGAAATTTCAATTGAACAAAAAAAAATCCTATTATTATAATATAATTATAGAACCATATATTATAGCGATTTGTGGCGGTGTAAAGTAAATTAGTCTCGCTGTGCGGTTTGTGTGAAAAATTGAATCTATACAAAATATCATCTGCATAAAAGATTGTTTAATGTTATTTATGCACTTTTCGAGGAATTTGTGCAAAGAATGTGCGTACCTGCCTACTTGTAGAATGTAGAACAATAGCAATATCATATTGTATGATTATATGAAATAATAATAATATAATATGTAACTTGTAACAAATTAATTACATTTACGTCTGTATGCATTGTTACCTATACCTATGCAATACACTTATATACGTAATAATGTGATCTCGTGTAATTTAATTGACTTTCGTCTGCAGGTTACACAGCATAATAATTGTTACGTAATGTTTCGTTAAAAATCTTTCAAACGGGGCCAACTCAATTTTGTTGATATTATATTATTATGTCACTTGACATAATAATATCGAATTATGTGAATTATGATGTACACATCGTGGCTTACGATATGCACTGACATCAAATTATATTATTACTATACAAGTTCACCAATTAATATAATGAATATTGTACAGTCGTCGACCGCCGACAGAAACATAATAATTGGTAATTATATATTGATAATATTATTTTACTAACGCTAAATTACAAAACACAACTGTTAATAGTCGTAGGCGTTATAAAAAACTATTGTACCGGTTCAAAACAGTCGTCATTACTACGCGTTTTCCACCGTCACAACTTATACTTACGTCTTACATTATAATTATTATTTTTTTCATTTCATGTAACATAACGGGCGGAAGCCCTATTAGAGTATAATATTACAGTATTTCGGTATTTACATTTTGCTAAAATATATATATTTATACTGGAGAAAAAAACAAATTTGTAGTTTGGTTACAAGTATTTAACAATATAATCAATTAAAGTGAGAGCAGGTTTAGGATTATTCAATACATTTTTACTATAATATTATACGATGATATATTATAGGCGTGTCTGCGTATAATAAAGTGTCCGATATGGTATAGAATAGACACGGTGTATTGTGTAGTTTAAACGGACCGCTTGTTGAACGCGTATTATAATAATAATGTGCAGCGCACCACCCCGCAGGACTCGGGGGGTAGTAACTAACGACGATGATAATAATAATAATATAATGATAATAATAATAATTGTCGAGAGATGGGAGAAAAAATGTTCGCTCATAAATGTTTTCGGGGGACGATGCAAATAATTAACGTCCTCTCAGTGCACCCTATAAAATATATTATATTTTCATATTATATACGCGTACTGTAGTCTGTAGTAATATTATGCATTGCCGGTATTTTTATTTTCATATACCATCATTATTATTTTTATTATTATCATTATTATTATTATTATCATTATAATTATTATTATTATTATACTTGCGGCGCGCGTCGACATCAGACGGTTCATAAATCATATTGACTATGTATAGACACAATGTCACAAGTATTATTATGTAGGTACGTTATCATACACCCGCGACAGATGTATATTACATATATTAATATATTACATTACAATGAGTACCTATAAGTATATATAGGACTTTCAAAAAAGGTCTACCTACTAAAACACGCCACCAACTCGAAATGGGCGATTGTAAACTCCACCGATTTACAGGTAGTCGATTTTAGGGTTGGATTTATAACATGTAAATTCCACCGATACATTTTTTTTACCTGAAAAAAAAATGTAAACTCCACCGATACGTATTTTTGACCTGAAAACACGTAAACTCCACCGATGGTAAAATCCACAGATTAAAACTATATGTATAGTGTATAGTGTATACTCATCAACTTTCGACTGACTTATCTTAAACTTCATCTTAAGAGGACGTCTCACCCGGATGTGTTGTCTCCGTCGTACACACCTACGACATAGCAAATTTTCGTTGAATACTTAATATGAATACTTTACATACCCATAACTCACTTAAAAATTAAAATATCGTAAAAATCGTTTAGACTCTGAAGATGTTTCTAATTTTTTTGCAATAGAATTAATGTCTATAAAGCCCGAAAGCTCCAAATTAACACAATTTGCAGATTATATTTTAGACACCCTCAAAGCTGCATCTAAACATTATCAAACCAAATTTTAAAACCAAACAAATTTTTTTAAAACCTAAATTTTCTTTAAGTAATTATTTTTTTATTCATTTATTTTAATTAACATTTTTTTAACTACGAACTAGTGATCACTATTAATTATTATTATATCATTTATTTTAATATTGTGTAAAAAAAGATATAAGTATCTAAATATAATATATATAAATAATAAATCTGTACATAAATTATGTAGGAACGTATTACCTATAACGTAATGTTAATAATTATAGATTTTTCTATTTTTTTCTATTTGATTTTTATATGATTTTTTTTTTAAATTATTGTTAATTAATAATTATATTTTTTTTAATTTTCTATTTTTGCTATTTGATTTTTATATGATTTTTTTTTAAAAATGATTGTTAATTATTATTAATAATTATACGTGTTTTCAGGTCAAAAATACGTATCGGTGGAGTTTACATTTTTTTTCAGGTAAAAAAAATGTACCGGTGGAGTTTACATTTTTTTTTTCAGGTAAAAAAAACCTACCGGTGGAGTTTACATGAAAAAAGGTCTAAAAAGGTCGCAATCGGTGGAGTTTACATGCGCCCCTCGAAATATATAGATGTATAAAATATATATAGTAGGTATATAGATAGTAGATATTGGTGCTATATACGTTTGTATTTTTTAAAAGTATCGTATAGTACCTATTCATGATATCGTAAGGGTGTTTTGTGGCAAACATACAATTTTTCCAATTATTTCCTTTGAATTTATCGTAATTCTGATTTTCTTTTAATTTTAAGTACCTATTTATTTTGAGGACCATATATAAGGTATATTCAGATAAGTACTTTGATTTTTCATACCATTTAAGGAGTATGTCCGAATGTCCGATGTTGTATACCTATACACCCTTTTTTTTTTTAAGAAGATCATTTTTAATAAATATTTTTAGACTATCGTTTGCTTAAACTTATGTGTACAATTCACTATCGTTAAAATATTATAATAAAATATTCATGCAATTATATGATATTCGTAATATTGAGGGATGCGTTTTCCTACAACTGAATCTTTCCATTTTTTTATCAAACGAAGTTGAACATCTAAAACTACGTATGAAACTGAACTATATATCAGCTACGTATATTGTATATATTATAAGCGAGTAAGCTAGTCAGCTTGATATAGTTAATATGAAACCTTCGTGTATTGATAATTGTTAATTAGGTATCTAAAATAGGTATTGTTTTAGAAAAAGTAAAAATTATGACTACACCGAATATTGGGAAATAGTAAAGTTGAATAGAATAAAAACATGAATAACCCATAGCCCATACCCTATAGAATAGGTACCAATATTACCTACATTGGAGTTAGTGCATTTTCAAGAGATGCGAGAATATTATAATGTTTTGTAATAGATTAATGATGGACGATGGGAATAGACACTTAACAAAACGATTATTTTTATATTGATTCTTGTAGGTAGTGAAAATAGTACTTTAATTAAACATGATAACAAGTTTTTTTACCGTAACTTAAGTACCTGTTATATTATTTTCACTGGAAAAAATAAAATGGTTTATTATACAAAATGATTTACCTACTGATTAAATTTATTACAAAATGCACTGTTTCCATTAAATATTGTTCAAGTAGATGTCCAATAGTAAGTTATTAGGTTCGATTAAAAACCATTATTTCGATATAAAAAATACATTTATTCTTGTATAAAATATGTTTCAACGCATGCAATTTTTGAAATGTTATTAAACTAATTTTGAAATATTGTTTAAAACAAAAATGTAAAAAAAAAAATACGGACCATTAAAATATGAATATCCAACATTCTAGAAAATCATGTGTACAATAAAAATATGTCAACGACTATATTGTATAAATACCAGTATTAAAATATATAACAATGTAATGGTATAAAAAATAGCTTGAACTGTCTATATTTTAAATAACAAATACCTATATATACTAAGAACTACTAAAATTGCATAACTTTATTATATATTTTTTTAAATTATATAATATACAATATGCTTATAAATAATGTTTTGGAATAATTATAATAATGTGTAATTGTTAATTTACATTTATTATACTGAACCTAACACTATTTTGGGAGAGTCAATCATATTATGGTCCTTGATTTCCATATGTGCGGTATATAATTTGAGTTTTGACCGACTTATCATATTATGTACATAAATATGGAGAACTATGTGGCTATATTTATGTATAACACGCTAAAATGTTGACATTTTTTCATAAACTTGTCATTATTCAAATATGAATAGTATATTAATATTGTATATTATTAAATATAATACGTCATGTATATTTTTATTATTTGTTATTTTGTGTAGTAGGTATATTAATATAGAGATTAAGACTTAAGGTTTCTCATAATTCAATAAGTACTGGATAAATAATAATTTATAGCTATTACAGTGAAAACTCCCCCTTAATTTTTTGGGAACAAACTACGAACTTTCTCCAAACTAAATTCTCTGAATAGCGGACACCTCCGAATAGCGAACAAATTGTCAACCACCCAGAATTTCCGGGATACAGATATTTCACTGTGGTATGATAATGTACATGTGATGTATTTGGTCATTTCGATAGTAAATTCTTGCAATTGTCTTGTCCAAAAAACACTGTCTTAACAACTATAATGAATTCCACTAGGAAATATTTTTCATATTTGGTTATTTATCATTGTTTTCTAATATTTAGAATTGGACAACAATACATTTATACATTTATGACAAAAGTTTAACATTCTCTGAACTTATTAAGTATAGCAAGATGAGTACTAATTAGTATTGATACCGTAGTAATTACGGAATCTTAATATTATGTTATGATCATATAATATCACCCGTCTGATTGTAGTTTCAATCAGAGATTTTTTTTTTTTGAGTTGTTATCATTTTTTTATAACTTTTATATTATTATACTTAGGCGAAGAAGAAAATTAATTTTTTTTAATTGTTATTTAAAAAATTATATTTTTCCCTATTAATATTTTTAACAAGTCGAAAACGGATATTTTATGCTCGTTGAGTGTATATTATAATAATCCATTACATTATAGCAGATTTGAATGTAAATCCTGTTTTGTTTAACTGTTTCTATCGAATAATAAAATCGCAGATACAGCATACATCCGTTAGAAATAATTAAATAATATAATATAGTACAGTAGACAGTACACATGTGTGTATTATAATATTCAATATAAAGATAATAAATCATTATCCTCGCAAACCACAATATTGTTCATTTAATATATTAAAATAAAATATAAAATTACTGGCTCTAAAAATCCTAGCCCCATAGTATTATATCAGTGTCATAACTCATTTTACGGTGAGTAAAATTTAAAATTAAAAACAAAAGTTAAAAAAAAAACTTTTTATGATATCCCGTATCATTTACACGATGCCAAAACGTTTAGCTTGCATTTATAGGTTTACGTAGGTACCGAGACCGGAGAGAGTTTATGCTACAGCAGTGAGAGCGTGCCAGCTATAATAGCTGATAATATGTTAATAATGTACAAAATATAATATATATATAAAATAATATAACCACGCGATGTTATTTTAAAATATACTTATCAGTATGCCACTCGTTTTCTGTATGGGGTGCAACATATTTTACGACGCACCCGCCAGTAAAATAAATATCTACCAAAATAATAAAAAAAAAAAAGGCTTAAGGGTGTTGGTGCAGGTCATTTATTAAGGAGTAAAATTTAGGCAATTAATTCACATGTTTTATGGGCCTTGCCCTGAATGTGCATGTGTGTGAGAATGTAAATCGATATTAGTGTGAGTGTGCTATAATTACATAGGCTGATAAAGATATTTAAGCAAACGCATGCACAAGTCAGTGCAAGACTGCGATGACTATTATAGAAGCACTATTTTGATGAACAAAAATGGTTTCAAAGGAAAAACTATCATGCCTCGTAGATATGTCAGATTTTCGTATTTTTTTTTTTTTATCTGAAAGATGAAAAGTTTCTGCAGGTCGGATCAAACCTCGAATTTTTATTTTACTTTAAATAATAGTAGAAAAATACGTTTGAAAAAGGACGAATGTTGTGCATTCTTCAAATGCATATTTCAGCTTCTATAACTACAATTTTCAAAATCGGGCTTTGATCCGCCCTACAAAATGCTCTCTACTTTTAGATAAAAAAAAATTAACGAAATCCGACAATTCTACAGGGCTTGAGAATTTTTCCTGTAAGACATGTTTTTATACCAAAAAACACACCGACTCCGAAGTTACGTATATTAACAACATTTATAATAATTATTAGTTCATTATATTAAACTACTATACTTAGTCAATTTATCTAAAGTCGCCCCAGGGCCACCCACGACCCATTTTGACCGAGGTGTCGACTGACACCCTGTATCCCTTCGTACGAGCCACTGACACTTATTAGTTATTATATTATACTATAAAATGTACTGTAGCCCGTCACCAACAACAATCCGTACATGTATAGGCACGCAAATGTATTTAGAGATATATGCGTGTGAGAGTTCGCTGACACGAATGAAAAACGCGAATTTAAATGAATAAAAAAAAGTATAGGTGAACATTCGCTCGGAGTTTCACTGTCACTAAGTCGCGGGGGTGACGCTGATATAAAATAAAATAACGATGATAATAATAATAATAATAATAATATAATAATATGTTCTACCCTTTCTCTACTGCGGTGCGATAATTGGTCTCTATGTCGTCGGAGGTGGTGTGAGAGGGTGTACAAGCCATCAGTGGCATGCATTATACACACACACACATATATTTATATTATTATATATACGTTTTATAGTGGCGACGACGAACACAAACCATAGCGGTGGCAGCAGAAGCGTTATCTGCTATCTGTTATCGTCCGAACACACGCCATTACGTCATTATGTATTACGCCACCACCGCCGGGCTGTAGCGAAATTGTTTTTGATGTCTTTTTCCCAGACACACACACACACACACACGTAAGCACTCACGCGCAGTTATTATATATATTAGATATTTTATAGGGGGAAGAGTACTTTTTTTATTTTTCACCCGCTCCGAGCCGAAATCAGAAATCTAGAAAAAAAATATTATATCACCCGCTGAAATATAATAATATAACACTGCACTAAAATACGATGGTGTATATAGTAATAATATTGCACTTTTGCTGTAGTAGTCGTTGCCGAGACGCGAATTCGCGGACATAACATAACATTATACACATATTGTACACCCACACATGACCGGCACAATATAATATATAACTCGAGATGATGATAGTATAATAATAATAATAAATAATAATACACAATACGAGTGGGGGAGTACCGCCGACAGACGGCATTAGATATCGTCCCGTCGTAATCTCGGAAAAGGGATAACGATGCGTTGCGCGGAATCACACTATTATTATATTATATTATATTGTTATAAACTCACGTTATTATCGTCGTGACGGTCGTCATCATCGTGGTCATCGATGTGTCGGACCCCTGCAACTCACTATATGGTATTGCACGCGATGACTGCCTCTACGTATAAATAATAATATATCGAATATTATTATGTGCCTATGAGCTCAAGTCGAGGGTAGTATAACGTATAGTGTACTCGTATAAGACGTGTAACACGGTGTAATGACGATAATAACCATGACGTACGAGACGCCGCGGTGGGGAGGTTGCCATCCCCGGGGAACTGGTGGTCTCGACCCATCACGCAGTACACGCACCCCCTCGACCCTCCACTTCAGCCGAACAAAATGCCACACTAATACTACGTGCGACAAGCACACAAGTCAATCTGATGTGTCAAAAATTACGTAAGTCACATCACCCCCATCCCCATGCCAAAAATGTTGATCTATTCTAATCTGACTCAACTCAATTTCTATAAATTCCGGAGATCATGTCAGGATTATGACTTACTCGGAAAACGGGTAGAGACTAGAGTATATAGGGATATACCATATACGTCTTGCTAATTTTCACTCTAAGAAATTTCAACATTCTAATAATTGTTTGAACGCTCTAAAATGTGTTACAAAATACATGAAAAACTATAGACACATGCGAGTTGGACAGACATTTTAATTGTTGATCAAGTGTGGAGCTCGATTTATATTAGGTATATATAGGTAGCTTGAGAGAGTGTGTCGATAAATAAACGATGATAATAATAATAATATGATCGACACGTGCAAACGGATATTATTATTATGGGTTTTTGGCGTGAGTATGTGACACAAAGCTGAACGAGTTATATAGGTAATAATACATATGTATATGTATTATATAATAGAGTACGGTTGTACAGGTATATAGTGACGAGTATACCTATAATAAAAACCACGCAAGTATAGTGTGTCAGTGTGTCATACAGCATCCTGACGCCGTAATATAATACATACAATAGTGAATAGTAATAATAATAATAATTTGTTAAATGTGTGTTACGACTACGCTGTCACTACTCGAATAATAGACACGACCATGCCGTGAGCACGTGTACACTGTACATTCACCGGACGAATAATAATTATTTGTTATCCACGTTAAATCAAAATCCAATTTTACATGAATAGGTAATATATATATAATATATAAGCCACCATGGACGCAAATCATGTTTTAAATTTAAGGGACTGACTTTTTTTTAAGCTGCAAACCCGTAGATATGGTAAAAATGACCTAAAAAGTTCAAAAAAGACATGGTAAATCACAAATGCAAAGAATGTGCAAAGTAGAAGTTTCTAAGTTGATTTTACCAGAACCTTATACAATATTTGTGGAGAATTTATGTATATATATATTAATCACTTAATATAAACATAACCTATGTGCATTTTTTTGAAATTTCGTATGTCCTGAATTTTTGAGGAGACTGCACCTCATTTAAATTGGGAACCATGTCCCTCAATTGATGCCTATGGATCCATACAATAATAGATATATTATAATATATTCGTGATTATCGGGCAACCACGACGTCGAAAAACAATATAATAATATATAGTAACTATTACTGTGGTATAATACTGCGTAATACCAGGGTAAAAACAACAGTGAATTTTTCGTGTTTTTTGGTGGACGTCCAGAACGATGTCGTCGTCTAAAAACATAATATATACAGATAATATTATTATTACATAATCTAAGAACGTACATTATAAAACATTTAGTTGGGGGCGATCCAGAGCCCTTTTGTTCTCGTGGAGCATAATATACCACCCTCGTCCTTGCACGGTTTATATAGCAAATACAGTGCAGCAAGTAAATTCATAGTATATATACTTATAATAGTTGTAGTAGTTGTATTAAAGTAGTAAACTTCAATACGTTATAATATTATGTATATGCACCAACTCCCCGACGTCCAAGACTAATAGAAAACGCCGTTTTGTATACACCTTTGAGCAGGGCAGGGCTGGGTTGGAATCGTTTATTCGGGTTTCGGGTAGTTTCTGGCCGAGGATGTATTCCGCGGGTTTCAAACACCGGAATAAAAAAATGCAAACAATTAATGTTTGGGTTAGCTCATAAACGTGATTATTCGGGTTAATGGTTGTTTTACGGGTGTTAATACGGATGTTAATGTAGTTCTAGAAAAACTTAATTTTAAAACTATGACCTTTAGGCTTTAGATTATAGGACACTTATTATATTTTCATTTAATAAAATATCACTGCTACCTTGACCATATACTACCGAATGAATGTATGAAGAAAAGCATAATGCACATAAATGTTAAGAGTTGATAAATATTTAATAGCTAATGCCAATCGTCTGTATTATTGCTGTAAAAAATTAAGCAACTAATTATACTAATATTGGACTAACCACAAAATTGTAATACATAGGCACAAAATTAAATATAATCACAAAAGTTTATAAAAAAATCATTTGGATTGTATTTAAGTTTGTATTTTTTAGGGAATTTTTTAGGGGTATTATGGTATCTGATTAATTTAGATGCCCTGCCTTTGAGGTGAATATGTATAATAATCATAATTTGGGATTTAAATCACTAACAAAATAATTATAATTATATACGCCCCATAAAACCTAAATATATGCAATGAAAAAAAAATTAATTTTGGACATTTAATTATAATAAATAAATAATAATTCAGGAAACATAATAGGTACATAATACATCATAATATTTTATAGCCTACGGTTATAAAAAATAATATAATATAAAAATAAAGGCACAAAATATTTGATTTCAGTTGGATATTATTATATTTTCATAAATACGAGTAATTAATCATGATTATGTAATTATTGAAAAAAGTGCCTTAAAAAAACGATTAAAACGATTCCTATGAAATCTGACAATGCTGCACCCATAATAATCTTCATAAAATCACATTGTGCAATTTTAATAATACTTACATAGGAAACCTCAAGACTAGAAACTGAGAAACCAGGAAAAAAAACGATTTTTTATAATATACTATACATTGTTACACCATATTTTTTTGTCACAAATATAATTTAAGAACGATGGTGTATATAGAGATTTATGGTTGTCTTATCATGTTAACGACCGCCGATTGATTATTTCGTTGAAAATTATTTTCAGTTTTGTATATTATAATGTTAGGTCGGGTGGTTTTGATCGATATATAAAAATTATAACAACTACTTCTATCGACTGTCCATGACATAATGAATGTCGAATTACTGGTAATTGTGCAAATCCCCCACTCCTTCCCCGAACACAAATCACGAGTGTGCACATGCCTAAGTGGCATCATAATTTTATATATAGGTCCGTAAATCATATTCCAAGTATAAAATGATAATAAATTACGTGTAATGTGTAGGTACACGTAATATTATATTATGATACTACTAGGAATATACTGTTGATAAAGTTTTTCAATCTGGGGAAATCCCACCGCAGCCTCGAGGTCCGGATTACCCCTCATCGTATACAGGTAGGTATACAAACAGTGTAACACAATAATCGTCATTGTGTCCGATCGATTTATAGCCGTACACGTAGGCGGGAACTTATACAGGGGGTTTTGGGAGTGCAACCACCCCCCTCTGAAATGTTTTCTAAAAAATAAACGTTTAATACAGACATTATCTCCACATAATAGACCGTCATGGTTTTTGAAACGAAGTTTTTTATGGCACGATGCGGGGCTAGCCGGGAAAAAACGTTAATGACGAAATACTATAATTTATAATATATTAAACAGTTATTTTAGCCAAAACATCTAATTTTTATTCCATCATACTGATCAATCTATTAATCTTGTAGTAATACATTTTAAAACAGATTCGAATTCGTTATTATGTATTCATGTCTACTTGAGATTGGTAAGTCCACTTTTCCCAATTTCACCCTCTCTCCAACATCTAAAAATTTAGCTTGAATATTTTGAAATTTCAGAATTTTCAAACGTTGATTATTTGGGATTTATTTGGAATTTAAAGCAGAAATCTTAAAATGTGGACTGACCGATTTCAAAGAGACATTCTAACGAATTCAGATCAGTTTTCTGAAATATTACAGCATTATTAGAACGATTGGTAGGACGGAACAAAAAAAAAAAAATGGGAGCGGTAAATTGTAGTGACTGTCCGTGATAGATTGATTATAATTTATAATTTATAAATATCTTGTGTATTTTGATAATATAATAAAACTATAATATATCACTACACTACGTATATTATGCATTTATAATTATTATAATTAATAAAATATATAAGTGATAAGTATATATTATAAGCATTGCATTGTTCGTAGGTAATATATTTTTGTCACACCTGCACCAAAAATTTGGTTGTCACGCCTGCACAAAAGTTTGGTTTTCGACCGCGGTTGAAGCGTTAGAAAGCAATCTTTCCACGTCCAGCGGGCAGTAAAGTGGGAATCCCTATAGTGCATTAGTGCCGGGCGGTAAAGTGGAAATTCCCAAAAGTGCTGGATGCGCATATCGCGCGTATTCCCTGCACAACCAGACACTGAAATCTATACCACGGTCCTTACAAAACATAAACTTTTGGTTACATCTTATATACATATTATAACCTCCTTGCATGACGCGTAAACACTTTTATTTCATGAAATTGTTTTCGCAGAATAATCTGATTGTCGCATATATCCCTATAAAGTGCTTTACATTTGCCGTAATTACATTTTTTTTGTGCGTCGCGTTTGGTATAGACTAGATTATAGAAAATGATATAACGCGAGAATTTGAAACAGCCTAATTAGGTCTGCATATTATGCATTTATATTTATTATAGTTTATAAATTATAACGATTTGATGGTGACTTTAACAACAATTTTAATGATAAGAAATCGGAGACATTTAAAACTTTCTTTATTCAATTTACATTTGATTAACAATCGAGCAGAATCTACAACGAGAGATGACACCACTATTGATGCAGTATTTTCAAGGTATTTGGAAAAAATTACATCACAAACATACAAATCATATTTCAGTTATTACAGGCATGTAATTTAGATAATTGAATATATGATTAATATAATAGTAATTAAATAGTAATAATAATAATATTCATTTTTCACATTTACTTAAATTCATTAAATACCTAAATACATTTACTTATTGATATTTACTTTTTTTTAATGGTTCCACTAAAATGTATTTGTAATCTATAATATTTGTTGGAAAAGAAACTTAGTTTTTATAAAATAATATATTGACGTCAAACACTTTTTAAAGCGATAACTTCATAACGATGAATTAATAACATAATATTGTTATTATTGTTTGTTAACGAATAAAATGTTTATACGTAAGCAAAGTGAATTTTATTGCGTTCGTATAACAGTGAGTTTTTTATGGTACACATTATTTTAACTATACGGGTACATAATATAGGTACCTAAAATAAAATCTGACCCGAATAATAATTCTGTCCCAGCGGATGTTATATTTTATACCCTGTTCAAAATAAGAAGTACATAGATTTACTTAACAAAACCGGTTTTGCCCATGGCCGCCTATGTGCTTCTTATTTTGAACAGGGTTTAGATCTAAGGGTGTGTGTGTGTGTGTACAATATATATTCTGTCATATGTGAGTGTATAGGGAGAGAATCTCGATTATGTCGTGATATTGATATCATTGATAATGAAAATTTGCATAACACTGTTGAATCAAGTAGAAGCAGTGGTATTTAGCCGTGTTATGACAGGTAAATTACAGTGCATTAATATGTAATTATGATATTTAAAATTATTAACAATGGCAACATTTAATTATGGCTAACTGTATCATTTACCCATTAATGATATATTTTCACATTTGGTCCATAGATATAATATTATTATGTACATTTGTAACACGAATAATATAAAATAAATAAAACACTATACTGTATAATATAATATATTATATTATCAGTAAGAAAACTGTGATAGGAACATAATTCACAGTCAAATATTCATATTATGTTATATCGATAATGTGTTTGAATTAGTAACATGTTACTAAATAATAAACTACCTAACATACATAAGTTCATAACACTTGCATATTATTATATATTACATCCTATAGTACTCCACATAAGTATGTACATTGCTACATTCTTAATATTTAACTGCAGTTTACTGTTGTCTATTTTAGTCAATGAAATTATAAACGTATACGTAAATAATAAAGTATTTAAAAAAAAAAAACATAAGATCATTGTATTTTTCGTCAGTATAAGGCGAAACCAGAAAAAACAATAGACTCAACATCACCCTAGAGTGAAATATTTTTTAAATATTTCAAGTTTGAAATACCTACTAATAATGATTACTTTTTTTTGATTATTAAATACAATAATTTAAATCGAATTTATGAAACTTATATAAGTATAACGCGGTAAGCTACTTACGAAGGACAAAATAATTTATTTATCATTTTAATAAATACTAAAAGGAGAGCTTTAAACTTTTCATCATAATATACTTCTTCCGGATTTAATATTTAATGAGCGAACTTTGTTTTCGAGTCAACCACACGAATCAATAATATATATAAAAAAAAGCGGTCCGGTCTCGCTTCGCTCACGTCGTCGGCACGAGGTAATAATAATACGCGGTGTATATTAATTTAAATTTAAACGCCATCGTATAACAATTTAATTATTTAAATCTGAACGTGACGATATAATACCTACTATTATATTGTATATGATGGCATTCGGAAAACGATTTTATATTGTTCGGAGTTCGGTCTAAATAACCGCGCCTATAGATCCTATATCTTTGTCATCGCCAAGTTTAGTTAGTCGGTAATCGGTGAATACTTTTCGAAAACAATTTTGTCGATATTAAAAAAATTACCAAACAAAATCGTCGGTATTGAATTTTATTTGTATTCGACTCACGACCAATGGGGAAGTTCGGAATGAAACATATGCATATAGACATACCTACGACATCAAATATGATATTACATTTTACTGCCTCAAACTGTAGCGATGTGTTTCAGTGGGTCAACAATCCTAATAACCAAAAACCAAATAAGTCCATCGTAAGCCCAATACCGGGGCTCTGAATCTATAGGACGTGTCGTTTCTATCAAATCGACGCAGAGCGAATTGCATTGCAATGGCATCGCGTTTCCGTTTGAAAAAAAATCGAATGAAATCGCGTATCCAATAATAATATCGATTAAGATAATTTTCACGGAAAATCTCTTTCTATAATTTTGTCACACAGTAATGATATTGATCACATTTCGAGATTTTTGAAATACAGCCAAAATAACCGCTTACTACGCTCCGCCATACTCATATAATAATGTCAAGGAGTTTATTGAACAACTAATAATAATATGTCCACGACTGCAGTGATTGCGCGTCTATAGTACGTTTATGTGATTGGAAACTGTATTGATCTTTGCGCAATATATGTCTCGGAAACCTCTGCAGTTGCAATGTATAATGTTCTAAAAGGATACATATTATATTAAGCACTCTTATTGGAACAGTAAAACATAATATAATATTGTGCTCGTAATTATAAATTTGTGTACGGTATTTAATTCGGAGTACAAAAAAATATGAATAACCACGTCAGATTTATATCATGATATAATAACGTTTTCTTTGATTTGCACTGCTTTTCAGAACGAAACTTTCTTTAAGTATACCCCATCAAAGTGAATATTATTACATTGTTATAATATTCTTACTCCCGCAGCAGAACTACCAGTAAAATATGAAAAGCAATTAAAACGGTCGAGAACTCGGAAAATTCGCAAGTCGACTTTGCAGCCCGTCGTCGGTTAGACCAAGGTAGTAGGTAGTACCTTACCTACCTAGTTAATACTAAACAGTACACCACAACGGAATTATTTTTAACGTTTTTGTTTCAATTAAAAACTTTTTTTTTTGTGATTTAACAAAAATCAACAATGGGCTCTACGGAATTAATTACTGCATAATATAAAATATAATATGAGTACAAAATGTAGAAAATGTAGAAAATTATAGCCGTAATATATTACGGGTGGATAGTGGGACCCAATATACTAATTATGTATTATTATAATAATGGAATTACAACGAACCCTCAATTATGTGTGGTATTATATTATTTTAATAGTTTGAAACCCAAACGTGCGATTTCCTGTAAAAAATTTGGCTTATGCAAATGCCAAATGATAATTTTATTTATAATATATTATAATTTATATTAATATTTTTAATTTATAGGCAGAGATTCAGTCAAATTTGAGGGGCTTAGTTTTTTTTTTTTTTTTTAATTAAGCTTACATTGAAATATAATAATATGAACAATAATACACTCACGAACAATAATACACGCACAACCACATCACACCACTCCTCCACCATCAATGTTTTAAAATATATTTTTATTTTATTTACCATAAATCTATGTTGATTAGATTAAAATTATTTCATAAACATAAAACCATTAATACATAAAAGTGATAAAAAAATAATAATCAAATGTAATACGAGTAGTTACCTATTTCTACATTATAGACAAAAGGTAAAAAAGGATTTTAATAAAACTAACTTTTTATTGAATGGATTAATTTATTCCAAGACAGCCTCCCAATCATCACCTATCATGTATTTTATGCTTTTGTTGTATATCGGTTTGTTATATAATAATACAATTATTTTATATTATGCGTATACAGCGTAATTAATAATTAACTACTACTAATTATGTGTCCCGAAAAGTAAATCTCGTTCGCATTGTTCTGAAGCAGTCGTTTCATAGTATTGTCAAGGTATTGTTTCGGTGTACATAATAATCACATCTCGAGCGTAGTGTAATTAATAACGACAGCTGTTTTCCAGAAGAAAAGCGATCTGTCAACGAACACGAGTTTTTGATGAAAACATCTTCTCACTCCGATGATAGTTTATTTGAAAAATGTATAATGGTATTGTACCTTCTTTTTTTTCATAAATATATTTTCTATATGTTATCCGAGCTAAAATGTAAATTTGGTACATGGTAAACAATAAAAGTTTCACATGAATAATTTGTGGTGGAAGCTAATCACTAACGACATCTCAGTTTATAAGTACCTAAAAAAATAATAACTAAATAATATATAGTATATGGGCCACGGGGTGATCTATTTAACGTAGGACACTCATTATTTTATAAGACACTAATTTCACATAAAATATTGACTATGCATATGGGCATTAAGATTTGAAAATATTTCTTTAACATAATTTTAAGCCGTTACAAAACAAATTTTTTTACTAGGTGTTTGTTATCATTATAATTTTTTAGTTTTTACTCTTTTGAATGATAATATAATACATTTTAATTTCGTGTTCCTAGGCAGAATATTATTCAGAGTATTTCAATCAATAAAAATCAAATTCTGAACTACATAATAAATACAGTGACGGCCCTTATAATACTGATTTTGGGACTAGCACAAAGAGAGTCTTAAACCTATTGCATTTTATAGTCGAAGGGAAAAAAAAGGAAAATCTTAAATTATTTACTTATTAAGTTTATTTTGCTACTTTCAAAGATTATTAAATAAATACAATACTTACATAATGTAGTACATACGCAATCATAATTGCGATAAATTTGAAATGTAATACAATTTCTTGTACATATTATATAGTATATGGCATGAATAGAAACAAGCAATAAGTAATATAACCAACACAAAAGTTTATTTTCTAAGATTTTTTTTAAAAATTTGAGTCTCATAACCAATTTTTTTAATGTACTTGGATACGTCAGGACCGTTTTATGCGATTTTGAGTCAAATAAGAGACTGAATCTTATATTCAAGAGACTTATAAGCGGCGTCTACTGTATTTAAGGTTTAAATGAACGGAATGGTGAACCAATACTTTGCGGCGTACCCTTGTAGGTAATACTCGTCTTCGCTCAACAAACCTTTAAATAGGTATTTATAACTCATACACATCCATTCAACATTTGATTTTTATACATCGTTGTAGGTACTCCAAAAAATAATCTGCTTTAGAATAAAGAATTAAAAATACATGTCGTTGTTAAACAAAGCTAAAAATAATTGATATACATGCAGTTATGCACTTAATAAAGCAAAATAAAAATGAACAATGAATATCAATATATATATCTACACTTCACATCTACGATACATTAAAAATAATTAAAAAAAAGCCAATTAAGTAATATAAAATTAATTTACTATAGACTAAACAAAAAATAATAACAGTCATTAAATCGTGACACGGTTACATGAATCTCCAATGCGAATAGTCGATAATTTTGGTGTTCTACTCCAATTAAAAGACGTTAATACGTTACTACTCACTATCTATTTGGGGGTGGGTAAAATAATGAAGCCTGTCGTCGCTACATTCGATAAAAATGTCATGGGCGCTTCACACTAAAATCGAGAGGGTCTTGCAGCGCGGCGTTATAAGACAGTTAATGACGCGAATGCGATGATCGCTGTTGACGGGTCGTCGGAGGCTTTGTACCGATGACGGGGCCGGATGAGCGACGGGGCAAGTTCTAGGTGAAAAGGGATAGATTTACTTTCGGCACAGTGTATTTACAAACGAAGCCGACGATAATGACAGCGACGAGACAGTTGTCAGAGGAGATTGAAGGGGCTTATAGTATGGCAATGGCAATAATAATATAGCGGGTGCCACTGCTGACGTCGTCGTCGTCGTAATCGATGAGACTATTCTCGCTAGTCTTGTTCGCAGGTGACTTACACCGATGCTCCGCGGGGGGAACAAGGTTTACCTGCATATACAGACATATTATTACCAAAATGATATATATTATCCGGTGGCGAACGGTGTGACTGGTGCCGAGCGACCGGCGTTGAGTAATGAAGACGCGACGCCGAAACCTGCAGCTGCCGGGCCAGCGCGCCACCGGACGACCCCGCTCTCGCGCACGCGCCCGGAGACGGCCGACCCTCCCCCTTTCATCATCGGCAACAACCCTTTACCCCGGTGGGGTGTGTATATATAATATCTCCCCGTCGAAATAATATTCGACTCATTAGCAAATTGAAAACGACGGTAATATATTATCTACATGTATGTACACGCCCGCGAGTGTGTGTGTTTACTACTTCTCCGTCGTAGCAAGAGCGTACTTACCGCTCGACAGCAGCTAGTCTACAGCGTGGTCGTTTTTGGTGGTTTTTTTTTTATTCGAGATTGTTATCCGTCAAATGTCTACTCCGCCAGAGGGTTCGTGTTGGCGTTTAATAATATAATATAATATAATATAATATATATTATTGCATTGCATTGTATTCTTCAAACAAATGAACCATCGGATCGTTTTATTTGTAGATATATATTATATTATAATACGAAGTTCACCGACGGTATAGTATAATATACAAAACCGTAGTGTATAGATATAGTATAGTGACTATTTGATTCAGTTGTACACGGCGTTTGATTTGGCTTGCATACATCGAATTACGTTTACGAAAATGCTCCCTCAGCTAGAGCATTATATAAATTCCCCTCGAGTAATACACCTGTTATAGGTCCTCGAGGAGCGGAGGTCTCACTCGACCTATAATCGCGATTAATATAACCCTGCAAATATAATAACTTATATGATCCTCGCAATAATAACTCGTCAATTATGTGTATCTTAGTGTCAATATTATAGAAGTATAATTATAATAATTAAAATATTAAATAAAAACTGCAACATTTTTTTAGAACGAAGAAATTAAATTTTTTTCTTATTTACCTACTTTCTTACATGTTATCTTATCAACCTAACTACAAACATTTTTTTTCACATCCGTAGATCGAGTCTCAGCTCAGTTCTCACATATTTTATACATATTTATAAGCACATATTTTCTAGGTTTACAGGTGCTTATAAAGCGGGGTGTTTTTGGTGTTACACCCTCCTCAACCTCCGAGTGGTGTCTCCTGGATAACACTAATAAGCTGAAAGGACTCTACTCGAACCACCTAACAAATAATGGTCGGTCTCAACTGCGATAACCCAAAAGTATTTGGGGGACTCAATTTAATATCGCCGGCGTATAATCCAAAAATACCTATAAAAGATATGTGACCACTAAACTGCCCTCCAAGTTGTATTTAAATTTTAAATTAAAACACACCCCTTATAAAAAAAATATCTGGTTACGTGCTTACACCCTCGCATACTATGATATTACGTACTATTTTGCTACTTATACTTGAAAACGGAAGTCGTTCATGCCTCATGCGTAACCAAAAAAATATAACCGTATCGGCCGATATGGCACGTGCGTGATTGTGGAATAAATTATATTGAAACGCCGTTATTTTAATAAATTAATATTACATTTTTTACGCATATTATTATCGTCATACTTGTGACAACACGTACGATCGATTTTAACAAATACCGTCGTCGTGCTCACATAATAAATCAGGCTCTATATTATTACAACTATAGTTAGACACGGCACATCGGTATATTATTATCTATATTAAAACATTAATAAATATAAAATTGAAAGTGTGTTATACTGTACCTACTAATCTTTTATCGATGTTTAAAATACTCAATATGGACGCAGTATAATTATAATTTATAATTGTATATAACTTTTATTATGGGTTTTATCAGTTTTATGCAATCGCTCAGTATAATAATGTTAAATATTTAATACACCTACGGTACCTATATAATACATTTAAATCATATGGGTGATATTATACGGATTAAACATTTCCATTCACAATAATTATAGTTTTTGTATACGGGGTTTTTTCATAAGATATTATGCAATTTGTATACAAAAAAAAATATCGTTATATATATATTTATTATTATTATATATACAGTCGTGTACACAGCAGTTGTACATACGTTATGTATTTTGTTGCTTAAAAAATAAAACAAAATAATGTATAATGACATATTATATTATTATTACTTTTCTTTTTTATAAATAATATAATATGTAATGCTTCAACAGAATTATATTTTATACTATTTATTGGTAAATAATGAAATTTTGATTTGATATACTGTTCAATATATTTTATGCATGTCGCATAAATATATTATATCTGTGTAAGTATAATATGGTTGGTGCAAGCATCAAAAAGAGCATGTTTTCTCATATAAAAATTAATCTAGTTGGTGCATTCAGGAGGTCATGATTTATAATTATTAATTCCCAGTAGTTTTTTGAATAAATTATTTTATATATGCATTTAAAGTTTAAATTTTGACAAAATTATTCATCCAATTCCCAAAAATGTTCAAATTATTTTTCAGTTAAAAACTTTATTTTTATAGTCAACATAAGAAGTTTTAAATTTTAATAGAAGATTGCTAACAAGTTTTTCTGCCTTTATCAAAAATATAAGTTCTCTGGACAGTAATATTAATTTTTTATGAGAAATTAATTTTACATTTTATACGATATTTGATATTCGGCCGTTTTTAATTATATTTTATTCATGTATGCTAGGATGACACACCGTCTCCGCCCTGAATCGTTTTTCGTATGCAATGATTAATCATTGAATTAAAATCTAACACCTCCAATTACAATGACATAGTGGTACCCACTTGTCCACTTTTGTTAATTTTAAAAATATGTAGGTACATATTCTACCTATATACATTATACGCACGTCATGTATAATTTAAATAATATGTCATG
This sequence comes from Macrosiphum euphorbiae, assembly GCA_949089665.1. Lineage (NCBI taxonomy): Eukaryota > Metazoa > Arthropoda > Insecta > Hemiptera > Aphididae > Macrosiphum > Macrosiphum euphorbiae. The sequence continues at coordinate 873,235 of CARXXK010000005.1, read as the reverse complement.
TTATTAAACTTTTTTAACATAGATACGTTTTTGGGTTGGGTACAACTTTTTTTTTCTAGCCGATTTTCGAAACTTTCACCATAAAAACGCAAATTAACAATTAAAAAATTAAATAAATTAAATGTCTAACAAAATTTAGCATGCTACTAGGTTAGATTGCACTATGCTCAAAAACATATCTATATTATTCCTTAATTTTATTTTCATTGCAGAGGAAAAATATTAACTAAAATATTTTTAATTTTTGTTTTTCTTTCACTCTTTGTTTATAATATCGTGTGATTAATATCGGCTATAATGACTTCTTTTAAACGGGGCATTTATGGTCGTAATATATTATGATATCTACTGCAGTATATAAATGTATTAACCAAACTAACCTAACCATACGCATAGGATATATAGTAAGACTATAGATACCTATGAAATTATCGACTTTCGTCTAAATATTATGTCTTACCTACACCTGGTGTTCATCTATAACTGCCATATTTTCCACGATCCGACAATATTTTCAAGTCAAATATAGATTATTATTGTCTTATTCTGTGTTATTATCTGCAACAAAGTGCACTGTAAAATCATTTCAATTTATTAAACTTTTTACCAGTGTAAATATACGTTTAGTTGCATTTTAATCAATTTTCCTATCCCATAAGATTATAAGAACTGTATTCCTACCGTTTTTATGTAATGCCTATAATAATGTGTATAAATGGTGTTTCAGGCAACGCAGGAGTGTTGGACGACAATTACGGAAGATACATTGGTAACATTAAGGGCATCGCTCATGGTGTCCGCGGACATGTGTACGCAGTAGATGAAAACACGCTATTCGTCCGGGATTTCTTCTACGATGGTATTGGCCCGAGTAAGTATAATATGGAAATATTATGATATAAATCGATTAAAGTTTAGGCATGTAAACTTATATGATTCGCGTCAGACGAGTAGACGACGTCTGTCCGAACAGATCCTGTCTTAGACACTCGGCTGCACATTATAATATAGGTATATACATATAATTAAATTCACTGAGTGATCCCCCAAGGATATGCTCACCACTCTTTTTGTCTTAATTCATTTATTCAAATTCTTATTTTAAGAATTTTTAGGTTTAGGTATTTTTTTAATTATTTAGATCATTTATAACATTTAAGGAGTGTCTCGTGGCAATACAAACTTCTTTTATTCAAATGAAAACCTCCCTTTTTCTCTGAAAATTATTGAGAAAGAGATGTTTTTGAAAATGCTGATGAATCTAATTCAAAACTCGAACGAGTAGTTTCTGGATTATAAAACTATATGTACTAAGGATAATATAGTCCTCAATAATGATCTTGCATTAAATATTAAATAGATGTATTTAATAGTCTACTACTATTATTATACTCGGACCATATTTTCAACATTATAAAATGTAATTTTATCAATATTAATTATTAGTTAAATATTCTAAAATCATTTGAACCACCATATTATATTTTTAACCTATTACATAACATAAAGTATTGCTTAAAATTACTTGTAAAAAAAAAAAAATCAAAATTTGTATAAATGCATTATGTAATTAATGGAAAAATTGGCAGTGAGCGAAGCTTCCATACTACAAAGTCTCGAGGGCACCAAAAAAAAATCGTGTTATATAGAGAATTCTGTTAAATAAAATTAAATAAATGTGATTCTAATTTGGTTTGGTTCTCAAAAATATTTCATCAAACAGAAAATGTTGTTGATTGGAATTTCGTTGTATGAAATTTTGCACTGTAATGAAGTACTTAATTTAGAGTTATTATTAAGACAAAGCAAAAAATTCTGAGTCTTCTCATCGTTACATAATATTATTTTAAAATTTAAATAGGTATTATACCTAACCTAGCTATATTATTATATAAAACATATTATTTGAATAGAGGGAGCACCGTCGAAATTGATTTTTTCCATTGTGTTTTCTGTTTGTATAATATACTATTTTGTTGCACCCGTTTAACGAGAATCTCTGTAATGAAAACGGAAAAACAAAACTTCACCGTTTTTTTTAAATAAGCTTATTTCAAGCACTTTATTATATTATTATATTTATTCAATATATAATATTTTTCGAGCACCTTTCTATTCGACTCCGATCAAATTTATTTATAGCATAATGATCATTGTATTATTTTAATATAGTGCAATATGTCATAGTCCCGTGCATGCATTATTATACAGTACCTGGGTATACTATTTTCGAAAATGTACTTCATGTCAAACAAAATAATGATATTATAATAATATATAATATCGCGAGTGTGTGATGTGCGTTAGACGCAGGGGGTTTTATTCAAATTGGTTTTCGTGTCTGTGGAATACATAATAATAATATTATACCGACGAGTAATATCATAATAATAATAATATGCGCGTTCCGTGTATACGGAGATTATAATTGTATTCTGAAATTTGATTATCAAACCACTTCGTATGTTATTATATCTATGTCGGAATCGAATATTATAATGACTGATTTTTAATTAAATTACGAAACTAGACAGTATCGGTTTTAAAACATGCATTCGTCAAGTGTTTCCGTATACTCTAATAATTATACTGTCTTGATCCGATTTCAAAAATGCATGTTTATTTTACAAATGACAATACAGCTGCAGGGATGGGGTGAAAAAAATTGATATTCTTAAAACAATCAATTTGTAATATTATACAGAGTGTTACAAAACGTTGAGTTTAATATTCAATATGACCCCACTGGCTGCCCGGCAGTATTCAAAATACATTGTTTATTTTTTTATTTTTCGTCCATATTGACACTATAATTATTTACGGTAGTATGCTAATCATTACAAAACGTGCACAAGACTACAAGATAGTACATTTTACAAAGACGACATTCTGATCTTTACAATGGTATAGGTATATGGTCATTTACCTGCAATTTTAGATTACCTACTGAGCTATATCTATTCGTAATCAAATGAAGCCGTTTGTATCACCCTGTATGATGCAAAAATCATTGGCGAGGTCATAAATAATCGTAGATTCATGGCACTAATAATGATGTGTATTGTGTACAACGGTGATTACGGGTCGAGCTATTTGCGTGAATGGAATAGGTCCACCCTTTTTATTGTGCAAGCATTCATTCATTATTTTTTCCCGCGCTGTGATCGTCACTTGTTGACTTATTGGCGTACAAATACATGCACAATGCATTATTGCACTCATTAGCTGCTGGCGCAGGTGGGTGCGAACATCGTCTGTGATCCGTCTCCAGGTTTATATACTTGGTTCGATGTATAGGTACACTTATAAAGTACATGGTGTGTGGTGAGTTTTAACACTAAACAATCGTTATTTAAAAAACTATACGATAAAAGTTTTTGGAAATATTTTTTTTACATAATTTAAAGCCATTACAAAACCATACATTTGAAAGTATATTTTTTTTATTATTTTCGTGTTTTTACTTATTGGTATACATTTTTGTTTCGTATTTCAAAGCAAAGAATCTACAAATTTCAATATTTAAAAATCAATTTTCAAAGGAATGTAATTCATATAGGAACATATATCATACACCGTATATATATACATATATATAGATATTAAACTACATAATTTGAACAGCAGAGTATAGACAACTGCGATTTTAAAATTGTTCTCAATATATAACGATATTATTATCCAAGATAAAATAAATTATGATTAATATTTTTAAATCCCATCAATTAATACTTTTTTTTAAATTTTAACGTTAGGCCTATTAAAAAAAAAATGGTGCTCTGCTATACAGTACGTTACAAGTGGGTCACTGTATAATGGATGGTATTAAATTTGAATTCAGTGATATAATATCATTGTATAAGAAAAACGATTCTGAGCGGAGACGGTATGTCAGTCTAGGTATAAAACATATTACATACTTATCTATTATGGTATTAAAAAAAATTGACCTATAATAGGTACTTATAATAAATTAAAAATTAATCATATCACAATATCCATTAGGTACTTATAACTCGTTATACATCAACAACAAGCACTGGTACTATCATAGATATATAAAAGTGTATTTTAGAAGTTTCAAGTACCCCCGAATAATATTATACAATCACAACAAAATAACTAAAATAGTAAAGTTATTCTAGGTTTTTTATTATGTAATTTCGTCCAAATTTGAATTTAAAATGTCTGTAAAAAATAACTATATGTTCATATATTTTTTAGATTTTTTGGTTACAGTATGAACTATTTATGAGAACCTTTGTTTTAAATTTGCAAACTGAACATTTTATAATTTATTAATTACAATGATTGATAATTTTCGAGATTTTGATAAATTTTGTCAAAATTCGATCTGTAAATGCTTTTGAAAAAAAATTGGGCCTATGTATTTTTAATATTTTTCGACTGATATTGTAACAATATATCAGAAGCCTTGTATTCAATTTTTACACTTTTTGGCCGAACAAACAAAACTTTATTGATATTTATAGAAAAAAAAAACTAAAAAAATTTAAAACTGAAAATGTCCGTCAACAGCTCAAAAAGAGTCAAAATATTTTCAAAATTGTATGTTGTATAGGAAATGCTAATATAAACATTCAGTGAAATTTTCATGTATCTACAGTTATTCATTATCGAATTACGACAAAATAAGGAAATCGCGATATGAGAAATCGAGTGAATATATCCAACGTTGTAAAAATTTGAATTTTAAACGCTCATAAAATTTAAATTTAAGTTTCTTATAGACATTTTTTTTTTTTTTTGATATAGGTAGATAATCTTATAAGGAATCTTGTATTACATTTTAAAATATTAGATTTCAAAAGAAAATTTTTTACGAATTCTTAACTCAAAATAATTTTATAATTTTTGTGATTTTTCCATATTTTGTCAATTTTTGAACTTTAAATGCTTATAAAAAAAAACTGTGACTAAGAATTTTTAATATTTTTCATCTGCCTTTGAAACAATATACCATTAGCTTTCTATTAAATTTTCAAGCTTTTGCAACCAACAAATAAAATTGTATTGATATTTTTAGTGAACATCCAATGTTGTAAAAATTTGAATTTCAAACGCTCATTAAAATTTAATTTGACTGCAAGGTAGAGATTTTTTTATTGATAAAGGTAGACAAACTTATGAGTAATCTTGTATTACATTTTCAAATCTTAGATTTAAAAAGAAAAATTTTTACGAATTCTTAACTCAAAATAATTTGCTAATTTTCGTGATTTTTCCATATTTTGTCAATTTTTGAACTTTAAATGCTTATAAAAAAAAATTGTGACTAAGGATCATTAATATTTTTCATCTGCCTTTGAAACAATATAATAGGAGCCTTGTATAAAATTTTCAAGTATTTTTACTCAACAAATACATTTTTATTGATATTCATAAAAAAAAAACTGAAAATGTCCCTAAACAGTTCAAAATAAATCAAAATATTTTGAAAATGTTATCGTGTATATAAAATGCAAATATAAACAACCAGTGAAAATTTCACGTATCTACGGTAATTTGTTTTATAGTTACAGTGTTACACCAAATAACAAATTCAATTTTGTGAAAAATCGATTTTGCGTAAAAATTCCTGTTTTTCCAAAATTTTTCTTTTGTTTTTCTAAGTGCTTTTGAAAATTACTTCGACCTCCTCAAAGTACCAACTAGATTCACTTTCCTATCAGAAAAGATACTGTTGAAGAAAATCCAAGCTCTTTTACTGTCCTAAAAGATGATGACAGACAAAAAAAAAATAATAATAAAAAAAAAAACACACATCATTGTAAAATCAATACATTCATGGTTCCACTCAGAATCTAAAATATTATACAAGTATTGATTTATTATTAACTTTAATCAGCCAAAACCTTTTAGTTAGGTGTTTAGAAAAATTTAAATATTAAAAAAAAAACTTGAAAAAATATACTATTCTATCAGTTCCTTAGTAATGTTAGTATAATATACCGTGTCAGCAGAATTTAAACTGTCTGGATAAATATATTTTGCAACGGAATCCGTTAGACAGGCATACAAATTGACTGGTCTTACACGATATCTTAATTTTTCTTATACAATTAAATCATCATGTCAATAAGTAATATTACATCATATAAACATTATTATGTAATTTGACATTGGTTTTTGTTTATATAAAAAAAATAATTTTACATGATTTTTAATATGTCCGTATTTTATTTAAATTTCAGCTGCTTATTTTTGGGCTGGGAAATCATCAAGAATTTCTCCGGACGGATTTACCATTCCATATCCTGAGGACTATCCGGCAGTGTGAGTATACCTATACAGCTATACCGCTTTATGTTTAGCGAAACTTAATTTTAATTTAAACAATAGTACAGGGTGACGAAATAATAATGAGACCACTATTTATAACTAGATTTTAATTTAATATTTAATCTTTTAAAACAGTGCAATTTAAGATGGGGTTTTTATTGAATAATTTAAAAGGTATGTTTCTCATTAAAATGCAACAGGATTAATAGTACTCCATAAAACGTAATGATTTTCACAGAAGCTAGTTATGTATTATGTATAAATGTATGCAATAATATGCAAAGTCACTGCATTTTCCTGGAAATTAATCGTTCTTTTGAAGGACGTTACATATAAAATGTATAGTAATAAAAATGATTACACGAATATAACATTTTTAATCCGAAACATTAAACAATTAAACATTATGAAATTATTTAAGTTAGGTAAATTAGGATAGCTTAGTTAAAATATTTTAAAATAATATCTTCATCAAATCATTAGGTACGTTATTATAATATAAGAATTTAAATCTAATAAACGTTGAAAATAATGAATTACTTTTTTTAATTTCGATACGCGTAGGTATAGTTTGTGGTTTGCTTAACTTAAAGTTATGTACTGCGATAGCCAATGTAGTTAATTCAACGTATAAATAACGTTTCAACCAGCATATAACATACTTATATACTATTGCCACGTATAATAATGATAAATCCAAACACACAGAATTAAAATGTAAGCACATATTTAATTATTAACACTGCAGTGACCGTATCAAAAGCGACCACCACCGAAAAACCACTTTCCGTCTCCTCTTATTTCTTGTATAATATCTCTTAACCTAGTTTCCTATGTCTATATTCGATACACAGGATGATTTTTTTAAGCATGCTCACCCCATACTATGTTGAAATTATGCATATTATATTAAAATTTAGATTTTTGGAATTTGTAAGTATAGGTAGTTAAGGTTGTCGGTGCCGGTCATTTATTAAGGAGTAAAATTTAGGCAATTAACTCACATGTTGTATCGGCCTTGCAAGGAACGTGCATGTGTGTGAGAATGTAAATCGATATTAGTGTGAGTGAGCTATAATTACACGTACTGATAAAGATTTGTACGCACACGCATGCACAAGTCAGTGCAAGACTGCGATGACTATAATTATCAAAGCACTATTTTGATGAAAAAAAATGGTTTCACAGGAAAAACTCTCACGCCTCGTAGATATGTCGGATTTTGTTAAATTTTTTTTTTATCTGAAAGATGAGAAGTTTCTGCAGTTCGAATCAAAGCTCGAATTTTTATTTTACTTTAAATAGTAGTAGAAAAATAAGTTTGAAAAATAACAAATATTGTGCATTTTTCAAATGCATATTCCAGCTTCTATAATTATAATTTTCAATATCGGGCTTTGATCCAACCTACAAAATGTTCTCTACTTTTTGATAACAAAAAAATTAACGAAATCCGACAATTCTACAGATGAGGGTTTTTTCTGTAAGACTTTTTTGTACCAAAAAACGCACTGGCTCCGACACCCTTAAGCACTATATTTTAGAATACTTAGATTTTTAACAAATTTAAGGAGTATCCTGCGAAGTCACCAACTTTCGTATTTTAAATGAAAACTTACATGTTTTAATGCAAATTGTGAACCAGAATATTTTTATGAACATTTTGACGTATTTTTAAGTAAAATTAAGTATTGTAATTATTCTACTTTAAATACTAAGGATAATATTACAGTCTATATTAAAAGGACATTATTCACTAATATTTTGAACATTATTGGGTACAATATTAATCCATTTGCATTTTATGATAGTATAAATATGTCCGAATAAATTTGACTAAATAGTAATTACTGTTGACAAATATTTTATATTGCATGCCTAATTATAATTAGCTACCGAGCTCGCATCCATTTACAAAATATTCAATATAGTCTATTATCTTTAATATTTAATAACTCAGAAACTTGTCATTCAAATGTTGATACGTCAAACATTTTACGCGGCCTGACCTTAACATGGACTTCGGCACGGTGCTTATGTGGCTATATGGCTGTATATAAGTAAATATCTACTGCATATAATATGACAGAACATAACATGGTTTGCTAATAAAATATAATAATAATTATTGACGGACAATATTTGGGAAATTCTGAAGGTTTTTTATATTATTGACACTCACTGTCTATAATAAATACTTGAGGCAGCATCTACACTTTTCGTATTCTCGGTATTTCCCTCACCCTCGTTGTTGCACTTTTCTTACTTATATTATTAGTTTATATGCAATTGCCGTTAACGCGTACTCGGGTACAAAATAATATGTATATTGAATATCGATTCGTTGAACGTGGATTTATATAATGTATACGTGGATAATATATATTATCAAGTCTGCGCCGTGACGAATTCTGTAAACCCAATACGCAAATATAATATATTATTATAATTTTATTCGGTTACCCGAATAAGTGGTACCTACGTGCGTAATGTATGTAGAGCGATTTCTTGAACGTGTCTTACGTTCTTGGTTATACCGACTATTTTACATAGGTAAGTGTTTTTCGAGGTGAAAAAATCACTCCACTCTCGTTTATTTTGATAATAAAAATAAAATGTATAAATTTAGTAAGGTAGCCATCTTACGGAGTGGGTGGAGAATAAAAGAAAAATTAAAAGCGTCGTGTTGAAAGCTTGTCGTTGGGTTGTCGAGATATATCGATGTTTTTCGATATTTTCTAATATTATAATGCTTGTACTAACATTATTATTGGTACAGATAATTCATATTTTTATAACTATTCAGCACGGATTTTAAATTATTACATTACATATTAAATCTAATAATTCTGTACCTCAGTATAATATCCCTGAATCTAGACCTCCATTGTTAAGTAACTGATTTTAAAACAATAATATGATGTTAATTATTATAAGAAATATGTTATTTTAGATGCATTTCACTATTCAAATATTTCGAAAGCACGGCGGGTTATACAGGCAATTTTGCTACACCACTGTCGCGGTTTCCTTTTTCCAGTATCCGATAAAGCCGACAATTTATTTTAAAAACGATCAAATAAAAATCTATGCCAATTTTTATCCTTCTCGGGCCATTTGAAAAAATCCCCCTCCCCCATCGCCAGCCACAAAATGCTTGAGGAATAATATTGCGACGGTTGATTACAATATAAAAATTTAATGAAGGTTCAAAAATAAAATTATAATATGTTACTTGAGCATAACATAATATTATTATAAGTTTGTCTGACAATTGAAGATTGTGCGTACGATGAAAGTTCGCAGTCGTGTGAATAATATATCCAGCACCACGGTCGCGGCGCAGAGCTAAGTAAAAAAAAAATAGCTCATGACGGTAGTATACTACACGAGACGGCCAACTCGTATTTTTAACTTATAATTTTACAAAAAATTGGTCCGACCTCTCTGTATTTAAAACTAAAAAACTGATTGAATTGAAATTGCCGCCAAACTACGTTAAATTATTTGTATTAAATTATCGCACTTCGTCAAATACAAACAATTATAAACCATTTCTATACTAATGAATTTAAGAAATTACTTAGTCCCTTTTTGATATCACAACTTTTCTGACTTGAGTATTTTTTTCTTAGTCAGGTTTGTACACATAGTTGACGGAGTATTTTTGTTGGTTATATATAGTTAAAACAAGAGTGGAGTTATATTTTCAACCATCGGGCAGTTTGAAATACAGAATTTCGAGGTTTTTATTTTATTAGATGAAGGCTTCGACGACTCAGGTTAATTAACCTTACGAGACTATTTGACTAAAAATAAATTTCAAGTTTAAAAAAAAAATATTGGATTTCCTAGAATATAACCTTTTGTTTTCATATACGATATACGGCAACCTTATCTATATATATAGGACAAAAATACAATATATTGTATTTTATCATACATACTTGAATCGGTTATGCAAACAATAATGTCGGTTCGCATCTAATATAATACCTGCTATATACTATATTCCGTACAAAATATTCAATATGATAAGATTTTTTTGTCGTCCTGGACAAATATTTATACACTATACACGCGTATCATATATAATTTAATAATAATGTCTATGAGTGCATATTATTACTATATAAATAGTTTTTATTGAAATGATTACGTTTTTAAAGTGTCTAATTTACTTTTTTATTGTTATATTAAAATATAAATTATAATATTTTTTTTAGAAAATTATAATTTAATACTTGGAAAGCGCATAATATAATTTTTTATCTAACAACATCTGGAATGGATTGACTTTTTATACTTTTATTTATTAAATTTCCAATAAATCGTTTTTTTGTTCACTTTTAGATTATACATATTTATGTTGTTCGATGTCTCAGAATTAAATTCGTCATAGAACAGGTAACATAATAATTTATGTTGTCGCAGTGTCGCTACAATATTATATCATAGGTGCAACTTTGCTTGGGCACATTAATATACGGTAACCTTTAATAAATACCACCTAACGAAATACTATGACGACGGATTATAACTATTGAAGGATAGCCTAGTAATGACGTAACTTTAATAATAGTTAATAATATAACTTTTGCGTCCGGGTCATCACAGGGTGGGATAATAATCTTAACATGTTATAAATACCGGAATGACTCATCGATATTTTTTTGGGACCAAAAGTTAAGTGCTGTAACTAAAAAACAAAGTCTTCAAATATACCCATAATGTATTACGATGATAAAATAATAACGTGTAATATATCGAATCGTATTGTTATTTTTTCAAAGGGAACCGCCCCCGCTACAGACACACAACAATTCAAACATCATATTGCGGTTGCCGGGCGGAAAACGCATCAAAGACATCAAATGGCTGTCGGTATGGTGTAGGCGGTTTACGGTGAGTGAAACATATTGAATCTAATTTTTTACACCATACTTGCACACACACACACACACACACACACACACACATAGATACATTAATGTCACATAAGAAGCGTCCTACGTGAAATCGTTCTAATATACATATAATAGAGATATACCCGGTTTGATACATTATATGTAATACTCAGCTTCGGTTTCAAGCCACACGATATTATTAGAGTATATTGAACAGTTTCGTGAAAAATCGTCTGTGGCGTTTTTTACTCTCGGTATAATAATAATATATACCACGGTTAAGCCACGCGCACCTATTATAGTATTACTTGTGCATATATAATGCGCATTACGCACGCGTCGCGTCTCGAACAATCGAAAACAATAAAACCCGCACACTGGCGTGTCGCACAATAGTTTGTTTTCATATTTTTCCACCATGAAAGTTGTGAGCTCGGAAACTCGTGGGGGGGGGGAGCGAAAAAAGTTTCTTGTCCGGAAATTATAACCACGCGCGCACCTATGTACCGCGTTTTATTGCAGGTGCATAATGTGTTATATAAATATAAGTGCAAGACAAACACGTAACAGTTGTACTATGGTATTATACGAGGTGATTCTTTTCAACGTCAACACGTCTTTATTGAAAAGTATTAACGTTTTTGGAAATATTCTTTGACGTGATTTCAAGTCATTATAATATTATATTAACAACATGACGTTTAAAAACAATTATTTTTTAATGTCTAAATTTTCAGTTAGGTATTACTTACGTCTATTTAATGACACTATACATTTTTAATTAATTATTCTTAATCAGAATGTTTTTTCAACGATTTCAATAATATGTATATAAAAATATAAAAATTTCAAATAAATATGGTTAGCTAGTTATTAACTTATAAGATATATTAATTAAAGTTTAGATGAGCGCGTACTAGTGAACTAGACCAACATAATATTGTTACGGTATATCAGTGTGCCATTATATACCACAGATCACTGATTAATACTTTAAATATTTTGAAAGTTAGTATATAGTTTTAGTTTAAATACATTAATACTTTTTGAGAAATTAGGTGTTTACTTTTAAAAATAAAAATCAGTGGACTTATAATACGTGTGTCCCCGTACATGTTTGTATGCACCACACGGCGGAATGCGACGACTGCGTGGACTCATTGGAGTTATGGTTTCAATTATTAAAATTAGCACCCGTGCCGCCGAAAAAACTTTAAAAAAACAAACCCAAAGCAGTAGCATATTATATAATATAATATTATAATAATAACAATAAATGAAAATTAGGTATATCGTATGTTTTTTTTCCAAATTTTGTATACGCACGATTATATTATTTTTGAAAATGAACCGGAATTATGTTATTATTTCGCCATCGAACTGTATATGCATACTGCTCGCGGGGAAAAAAGGAAAATATAAATCCTTCCCGTATATATATATTTATTTACGGCTTTTGTCAGCGTCGAAATTCAAACTTTATCCTTCTCCCCATTTCGTTCACCTTCTCGCGTGGTGCTTTCTGTTTTTATCCTTTTTTTTTTTTTTTGTTTCATTTTTTCCAAAGTAATAGGTCCAAAGCGCAACCATCCGTCCACCCCTCTTCTACCCATTATCCTCGGCGGCGACGAGTGATGGCCGTGACTGAAAACTGCCGTCTACCCGCGCGATGTACTCGCAGAGTGGCACAAAATCAATATTACACTTTTTGCCTCGGCGGCGTTTCGAAAATCACGGAATAAAAGTAAACCGTTTACAACAATCAAGCGCACTTTCCGAGAACCACCGTGGTGGGATTTGGTTTTCTTCCCCCCCTTGGTTTTTCCTAATCAACAACCCAATAAGCTGTAACGTCTCTTAGAGATCACTTATTCTTAGGTATTGAAACACGTCCCCCACCCGCCGTTTAGTTTATTATTATAATAATACCGTTGTATTATAAATTATTTGAAGAATACCTATCGTAGGTACGTAGGGACTTTAGGGTTCAGCGTCAGACCCCCCCTCCCCGAAATGTTTTCTTGAAAAAATGATTGAACTTAGTTACGTTTTAAAATTTTTTAATCAAAAAACATATTTATACTCTAATCCCTCCCTCACCCATTATAAGTCATGAGTTTATTGTAGCCACATTTTTTTTTAAATTTACCAACGAATTCTTTGTGAAACTCTGTTATAAAGTGTGTGTATCTTAAAAGTTAAAAAGTTTCTCGAGACTGCGCAATATAATATAATAGCAATAACATTCGAACTCGGCGTATCGAGAACTCCAAAATTGATTGAAACGTACAGTGGTAGGTATATTTAATTCAAAATCACGTTAAAGATTCTGTACACGTATTACGGCTAGCCGTAAACAGCACAATATTATACCCAGTGAACCGTGGTCTCACTGTATTTAATATATAATATATATTAAATATAGTAATATAACGGTCGTAAATCAAAAAATGAGGTGATAGTTTTGTAATGGCTGCAGACATTATGGAATATATATATAATATTATGTATAAAATATATTATAGTACAGATGTACGCGAGTAATAATGTTGTAGAAATTAGAGAAAAATTCGAATACGGAAAACAATAATTAAATTATATTACCCAGGCATACAACATAATACTTACAATTTACATTACATAAAAATATAATATTAATTTGTTACATAATTTATAAAATAAAAATGTCTCTTTGATTTGTTCATTTTATTGTATTATACGAAATAGTTTTACAATGACTAGATACTAGATTCGACCACGATAGTCGTATTATATAGTGTTTATTTCCATCTGAAAAAAAAGGAATCGTTCGTCACTCGTCTGCAGTAGGTCTTTATCGCGTTCTAAATGTCAAACGTCCACGACCCACGTTTATACATACCATAAGTACCCAACTTTCGTCGCATGTGGTTGAGCTCACGTTTCCCCATTCACCAACTACACTAGGCTTTTGGTACCTTAATTACCGTGACATATGAAAACTGTCGGCTCAAAACCGTTGCGGGTGTCGTAGGTGGTTTTAATCTGAAGAACGTTATCATCCCCACGTCACGATAGCGATAATTTAAATCACGGCATTTTATACAGAACCTACACATAATAATGATAGAAAAAAATGACTTTATGGCTATGCACGATCAAACGACGTGAAAAATAACCGACGACGACGAATCGTTAATAATATACTATAATATAGTAATAAATTGTATTTAGGTACTGATATACAGGAGTATATTGAGCCTATATTATTGGTTATATTTTCAAGTACTAAGATATTTTTTTAATTTCATATCATCAAATATCAACATAAGCGCATGTAAAAATTACCAATGGTATTTTTTTAAGGAACCTACCATTTAAGGAGCACCTGTTCTGTAGTGATACAAACTTATTTTTTCGAAAACAATAATTGTTAGTCGTTATAAAATTATTAATTTTTATGAATTTGATAACGCACCTAATTCAAAAGATTTTTGAGGTATTAAACATTATATAGGTTCAAACAATAATAATCCTAATAACGATATTACTTAACAGATGTAATATTTTTTCTAAATATAATAAATTCTTATTAAGCTCGGACAATTTTTATAAACTATACATTTTTATTTAATTAATATAATCAAATAGTATCATTACCCTCTAATTTTCTAAACCTGTTATCACAGACAGCCATTTATTCTTAGTAGGTACTTCTTAAGATAAATGACTCAGAAACTACTCATTCAAATTTCGATTTATAAACATAAAAAATATTTAAAAAAATATTCTTCTGTAATTGTAAATTACAATTAAAAAGGGTTTTTCTCATTTTAAAAAGTTTGTATCGCTTCAGAACTCTTTTTAAGAGGACACCACACCGACCCCACCCGTAATTTATCTCTGAAAAAGGTTTAGCTTGTTACAAAGTTACAGAAATTGTTCCTATTCTCGCAGTATAGCTTTACCGAATTTTCGCAATTTCGTAGATAAGAACTTTATCTGTGTCTTAGCATTTATTTTGTTTAGATAACTTAATGATAATCCAAGTTGTTCGCTCAAAAAAGATTGTTTTGTTTTTTTTTTCATTAATTTATTTTTTTTACTCGTGCGAGTTTAATCGAACAATAAAAATGGGTGTAAACTGCCTGCAAGGGTGAAACGCCCTGTATAGTTTATTAACCGGGCATTAAATTAGTCGTATAGTCGTGGGTGCTATAATATTCGGGGTGGGTTTGCGTGCGTCGCAATAATACAAACGAAAACTAGCTGTTGCGCGCCCGCGGAAGTCGTCGGTCTTCGGCTGCAGCAGGTAGCGCAGTATTATAAGCGCGAACCAATAAAAATGTATTATACGCACTTAAATCGTTTTCGGAAGGAAACGATAACTCTACAGCAGTATGTATTATAAAGAATGCACCCTCGCATACACCCACACACCCACACACTTGCATGCGGTGGCAATAACAATAAGCCGGGTGTCGGTTGTTCGTCTTCTTTTTTTATTTTTTATCTCCTCTCGCCAGCTAGACTGCACGCTCTGCTGTGCGCATTAACGCGTATCCATTTCCAACGCGACCGAGAGTTAATTTCGTACCATATCATATTACAACTCGGGGGCGGCCGAGGGTTGTGTATTATATTGTAATAATGGTATTATTCACTGCCACGGCTGTAATATACAACACTGCAAGGCGTAAATCAAGCGTTTGACTTGGATCCGACGACAATGATATTGTTATATTCTAATGATATAATATTATAATATTATGATAATTTAATTATCGGAGGTCGAATCGCGACGACGCAGGGGAAGAGTCGATCTTTTATTTCTATGTTTTTTTCATAGACACTCGAACAATTCGGGCACTGCGCTATTCGGCCATGCATTCATTACTATACTTCAGCTGGTCTTATATGTTAGCAAAATGTTTATAGATTTAATTAGATTTACTGCAACGGTCGCACATGCCACGGAGGGATATCAGCTCATACAGTGGTCGTGTCCCGCCGTGAATTAATATTCAAATCTTCAGTTTTTTATGGTGATTTATGGGTCATTAAATATGGTTTGTACCGGATATGGTTACTAATAATAGTTCAGTTTAAGAGTAGGATTTGTAATATTATGAATTTCGGAATAATCAGGATAATATACAACGCGTATGCTCCAAACTGAGCACAGTGCACAATAATTGCAAGAGCTTGAAATGTCTGCATTTGGAATCGAACTGATTTCGAGGAGAAAATTGTATTTTGCACATAATAATAATATACTTTGCATATTTTATACGCTCTTTGTAAATGTAATTGAATACTATTCAGTTCGAATATTTAATTATCCACGATAAAAACAGGATGTTGATTAGCTATGTATATATTATGGTGAGCAATATAAGCAAAGACATTAAAAATAAGAGATATATAATATGACTTCAAATTTTATGGAGGTATAATAATGTGTTTGTTGCACTGTAAAAAATCCGAACGGTGTGATTAAAAGTAAACAAAAAACGTCCCATAACAAGTTTGTTTAGTATTTACTCCGAGTTGTCTGATTATACTTTCTACTATTTAATTCGATAACGAAACGATTAGGCTTTAAGAATAGATTATAAAAGGTCGACGATATATCTATTGTTCCCCGACTGGGCAGACGACTATAGACGAGCTGGTGTAGGCCTGCAGTTGTAGTGTTAGTTTCGTATTCCTCATGTGCGTGTGAAATGTGAATATAGAGAACGGCGCAAACGGCGGCGGCGATACAAACTATAAAGCGTACATGACGTATTATTATTATTATATATATATATTAAATAATATTGTTATTCATGGGAGGATAAGAAAAAAAAAATCTTGAAATTCAAATCCGAAAGGCGTGCCGAGATTTTTATTTCCACCCTTACGCGCTCGAACACACACACACCTATATAAGGCTATAACACATTTATTCCACCGAGAAGGAGACGGGTTTTTTTTTAAATTCGATCGCGCTCACAAGTTCGACGCGAACGATATAGTACTACGGCTATACGACAATAATAATATGTAATGTATATAATATATTATAGCTCTCTGCCATAATATTATAAAGTTTTTTATACGGACTGCCGCAGTCGGGCCGGGAAACACGTGAGCCACGGAATACGTTTATAACCCACTCGAGTGCAAAAGGCTGCGCGAAGAGCCAAGAAAGTGCCGTCGTCGCCGTTTCTATTTTTTAAAGCATTTTTTTCCACCTCGTCCGGTGTTCGACGCATCATACAAATATGTAATATTATAAAAATCGAATCGACGACGAATAAAAAAAATGCATAGGTAATAATAACAGTACAGACGGGAAAATCATACGTTAGCCTACAGTAGGTATATATAGGCGCCTGGCTCGAGAAAGTGCAATTCGTTACGTCCGTAAAACTGCAGTTTGGTTTGGAGGACATTTTGTCGATTAAATTGTGCATAATCGACGTCCGATTAACAATATTTTTCCCTAAAAATATATTTTTTTCGCTCAAATGTTACACCGTTTGGTTTTCCGATGTGTTCAGAATCTACGCATTGCCGATACACCGAATAATTCATTACATTATACAATATTATACTCGAAATAGAAACCACATAGTTGTAGTTGTGGACACAAGTTTTAAAAAAAATAATTTCGTTATTATTTTTTAATGAAAATGATCAGTTTGTTCAGTTAAGACGGGTAGTGAGCAAAAGAAAAGCACCTCCTCAATAGTGATTATTCAGTACTTATGATTTTTTTTCTACAGGACCAGCTGCAACTCGCGTTTTAATTCAATGCGAATTTTGATTATTATTATTAGTGGTTTTCTTTTTTAATTTCTCGTGAAATATTTGTCAAATGCAAATTATTATACATTTCTTCTTAAAAAATTAATCTTTGTTTAATTAAGTTGAATATTTTGAAAATAATAAAGTCCAGACAATTATAAACCTATATAGACACGTCAATAACTCTTAACTCATTTACATAATAATATAATAATGTATAGTATTATCCTAAATTATATACAACGTTCATAGCACATATCTTTTATTAGTCTCTTCTAGACTCTAGACGCTCTCTAATGTTGTGAAGACTAATGATGGGTAGCAATAATATTATGCTTCATCTTCGTCAATAATATCAATGTATTGAATTACTATAAATTGATTTCTAATTAGAATAAAGATAACAAAAATATTAATAATATTTATATCTTTAATAATATTGTAATCTATAATTATATTTATATATATATATCATTCAGTATCCCTCTACACACGTATTACGATTGAATATATTATTATATTAACATCATCATAGATCTAGGATATTCATATTTTCCAATTAGTTGGTGTGTGGCTTTGATTTCTAATTTAAATAAAATAAATTATCTGATACTTACACACATACAATATTATTATGTGAGTATTTGTAAAGATGGGATGATTTTTTTTTTTTGGGGATGTTTATTGATATTATTATTGAATTAAAAATGTACAACATTATTCATATGGTACCTAGGTATCTATAATACGCCCAAGACATCTCCCCAAAGTCCTGAACAATATTTAAATAAATACTCGAGAGACGAGGGTACTTAAGCCTCTCCTAGAGGTATTCTTATTTGCTACTCTGCCGCTTATATAAATAAAAAAAAATTGTAAAAAATATTATACTAACAGTACTCAGATAAGACGAAAATAATATATAATATCCTTAAATAATAATATGAAGTGTATTAATTAGTTAAAAAAAACTCAAGTCATAGTAGTAGTAGTAGAGTATAATACTCTAAAGAAACTAATTATCTCAACGAGCGGGGTGCTGGTAATTATGTAATCACACAAAAAAAAATAAAGCCTCTCATTCAGCCGTTGAATATTATTATTTAATTCATATTTAATATTTATTATAATATATATTTTGCATTAATAAAATAATTCGGCTACATAACTAGAGCGAGGGCCATTGTATGGGTATATTATATAATATTACTATAGTATATCGGCGAGAGCGGTCATAATGTCATTATATGATATCCAGCGCGAACAAAAAAAAACAGAAAACCGAGCGACTTTCGTATAAATAATAATGATGACTTATTATAATAGTTATTAAATTGGAATCCAAAGTTTTTGCGTCGAAAAAAACTAACCGTAAACGCCGCTGTGCATAATATTATAATATAATATCGTTGTCGTGGATATTTTATCGATCCGGTCGCTCGTCGTACATGATATAATAATAATAATGTGTACCGGCGGCGGGTCTCGGGCTGCTCTGCTTGCGTCGCTCGGCTAAAACACTACGACGGGTCTCGGATTCAAAGTGTAATTTCCCGGAGACGACGACTCAAAGGGTTTTCACCCTCGGCCGGCGTGTCAGGGTTTTTCCGCCCCGTAAAATATGAGAGCTGCGCCGACCAGGGGGTTGGCCGGCACGTGGTGGTGCGGGAGGGCACACGTGCGCGTATATTCATATTGTATTAAAAATAAAAAATCGAAAAAAAAATCGGTCGGCCGGCTATATTATTATTATCATCATCGTCGTATTATACAGTCACCGTCGTCGTGGCGGCCGCGGTATCTCGCGGTATCTCGGTATATCGGATATGATTTTCATTCCGAACTAACGACTGGAAATAACTAACTGCAGTTTCGGATTGGATTAATAATACCTATATTATAATATCATATACCTATATAATATTCGGGAGGGTTTTGCAGCCCCGGCGGGGTCCGAATCGGAGCTCTAACGGGTATATTATAAATGCATATAATATTATATACTTGATGTCGTGTATCATCGACCGATAAACATCTGTACATAATATATTATTATTATTATATAATATAGCAAGTATAATATAAGCACGACAAGAGACATAAAATGGCCTATAGTTCGGTTCACCCTCTATTTATATAATATTGTACGGAGTATAATATTGCAATATACCGGGTGATCGATTTAACGTAATGGACATCGCACTCGTTATTTCAAAAGTTACCAACGTTTTTGAAAATATTTTTTTTGTAATAATTGAAATCTGTAAAAACCAACTGTTTTCTTAACGTATATATTTTTTACTATTTTCATCGTTATCATTTTTAATGACAAAGTGCATTTATTTAGTTTCTTAATCCACGAAACAGAATATTTTTCGCAGTAACTACTTCGTTAAATCAAAAGACGAGTAGGTAGCTTATGAGTTATAAAGTATGTTTAAAGTTTAGACCTGCGAAGCGGAGTGTTACAGCAGAAGTACCCCGCTTAATGTTGGTCCACTACTAAAACATAGTGTTTAAAAGTCTACTAAAACTACAACATGAAAAATACAATTTATTTTTCCAAAAATGTTGTTTTATAACAAATATTATGTAAAAGAAAGATTTTCATAAACGTCAGTGTTTCCTAAAACGATGAGTGTCTTACCCGTATAGTATCGTCTGGATGAGTGAAATTGATCACTCTGTATAGGAAAACGAGATATTCGCTGAGTTGAGCCCTCGCTGATGCAGTAGACCGTCCCCACAGAAATATAACAATAATAATAATAATAATAATTTTAATTATAATTTTTATAGTGTAAAACGGTGATTGACAAAAGTCACGTCGTTATTACATTTTTACCGTCTACACTTTTACTGCGTTCCACAAAGGCCAATATTATATATATACAATTATATTGCCTTTATACCTTCCCCGCTGTAACATATAATGTGTAACTATTGTATCGATTTAAACGGACGGCTCGTACCTATATACTGCAATACTTCATAGTGTGTACTGTGTGCCGATATTAATATATTATTCTCTCCGCATTCGAAAATCCAAATAACTGATTACTCCTCGCATCATCTCAAAGTCTTAGAATTTTCAGAAAACTATATACATTTATAAAATGTGCATGTATAACATTATGTAATAATTGTAATGTAGTAATTAATTATAATCAAAACATAAACATATTTCAATATCCATATTATATTGTCTGGAAAAACGTACTTCATCAGGTGTTTGTGATTAATTAATGGTTTTCCGATGTCTGACGATCATAATATCAAATAGTACGCATCATATCGTGTTATATAATCTCGAAAGTTCTGTTGTTTACCGCTATCCTCTACTCAGCGGTTTAACTATAAAACGAGGCAATGTCCCCGGGCCCCACAATAGTACCTACGTTTATATTTTGAATTTTCATAAAGATTATATTATCAGTAAGGGGCGATGGGGGCTTGTTTATTTACCACCCCGCCTAACTACGCCACTGCTTATACAGCGGTATCAAAAACGTTTGTGAAATCAACATAGAGGGAAGAAATATGTTTGACTGTTCGAGGATTGAGATATCTTCACCCTCTGTAAATGTCGATTCGTCTCGTGTATTGTGAAAACGACTAAACTATATTATATACTACATATTATATTCGCTAGATCATTATATTCGTCTACATCTGCATTGGTTACAGAAATGGAAAAATCAACGCACGCAAAGAATGTACGGGGTACCTATATTAGCGTAGGGTATATTTTATTATATTTTTATACCCATTGAGAATATGTTTTTGCGGGGATTTTTTTTTTACCGAAAATGACGTCACACCACAACCACAGTCGTAATTCGACACCGTAGCTACAGAATTTATCGGTGTGCCGGGGATTTTTCATTCGGGCACAAAATGACTTGTCTTCTGGTTGGTGTCTACTACTGGAGCGGTGTCATCGATCACGCCTAGCTCCTTTCCACTGCACGTACGACCTTTACGACTCGGTATAGTTATACGGAGTTATCCCGTGGGATCTTATATATATACTACGTATATCGAGTTTTTCACACCCCACGCCCGGGAAACCTCTGCGGAGGGGAAAGGCGCGCGCGGACAGTATTTTTCCCTCTTATTTACTGTGGTCAAATGGAGGGAATGTCAAGGGAAAAAAATCGTAATCACTCGTCTAAAAAATATCGCTTGTAATTAATATTATTGTATACTCTATAATATATATAGGTACTATTTTATATATCATTGCGGCGAGGCGGAAAAAATCCATTAGGTATAGTTGAAACGGCGACGCGTATACAACATATTATGTACTATAATATTATACAGGCTGAAACAATACTCACCCTCGTTTTTTCCTGTAATAATGAGTTTATTAAAATTTTGGTTTTTTTTTAGGTACTCAATGACCATTTTTTCAAATTATTTAATTTATTTTGTACTACCTTCTTAAAGAGTATCCTGTCGCGATATGATGTAAACTTCTCATTTTTAAAATAAGAATCACCATTTTACAGTAAATTATTTATTAGATATTTTTTTTGAAAATGTTAATGTACGGATGTACCTAATTCAAAATTTGAACGGTTAATTTCTCAGTTGTTGAAAAGTTTTTACTGAGGATAATTATCCTTAAAAATGGTTTTACAAAAATATAAAATAAATGTAATATTGGATCTAATCCCTACCTATTTATAATATTTCTTATTATTATATAATTGTTACAAATTATATTATTGATAATTACAATTTTTCAAATCACCGTAATATAGCCCCCATAATCCCATATCTCACAAATCCATTACCATGGACCTTGCACGAAATTAAATAACTTACTCAAAACTACTCGTACGCATTTTTATTCAGATACGTCAACATTTTCAGAAAATGATCCTCTAAATTAACAGTAGAAAACCACTATTTGAGATTAGAAGTGTGTATCTCCACAAGTACAAAAAAAAACTCAAGAATTGGGAAATATGGTTTTTAAGTATATATTTAAAAATTCTAAAATTCAGATTTTCAATAATTGCATTACAACGAAGAAAAAAGGGATTGAGCATGCTTGATGGATCACTCTGTATAGTATACACCTATGTTTATTATTTAATGTATTAAGTCATACATTTTAATGGCACGTTATAGGCTATAGCCATTCAATTATAGCCTATGGGTATTTGATATGATTAGTAAGTTGTCTTAAAAAAAATTCTTTACTTGTGAATATTATAATACCTACGATTCCTAGAATTGTTTTTAAATTACCTAAAACTAAACTACTCATTTTATTATATATGCAGATATATTTTAAAATAATATGTCTTTAGATGTATTTTTGTTCGTTCACGTTTATTTTAAATTATACCTATATATTATTTAAATATTTGTTTTGAATTCGTGTTTATTTTGTCGTTTTTCGATGCGAAAATCCTAAAAACAATATAATATAACGAGTTTTAACCAACTTGTCTATTTATAATTTTACTGCATGCGTATATTTTGGTAAAGCAAACAATTTTATTTATTTTAATTGAGGCAATTTATATTACATACCTACATTTTATAGTTAAATTTTATTTTTGTATAGACTTGGTAAAAAAAATACCATTAGTCTCCACAATTAATTACAGGTATACGTATTATAATTCATAACAAATAAACAAAAAATAACACTTAAAAGTTTAATAATATGTTATCATTACTATAATATTATGTAGAACGTCATGTATTTTAATAAACACGTTGTGTGTAGGTACGTCGAAGTGTCTTTGGCGACGGCCATGATTTATGGATGAGTTCGCATGTATAATATTATCACATCATTCATATCAGCTACAACACATGTTTGTATGTTTTTGAATGACTTTATCGCAATCCTTTGATCTACATTAAATTCTAATATTTTATATAGAACAAACAACAATTGTCTATATAACGAACTATTTGTGTAGCTTATAAACCAGCTATATATAGTATGTGCTTGTCCAATATTATAATATTACAGATATATACATTGATTCCGCAGACGGCAAACAATTATACATAGGTATGCAGCATAATACATTATTATGTGATTGTCAATAAATCGAAAATGTTATTAAATGAATCCTACGCGATATCTGAGTTCTGATCAAATATTTATCATGTTTTATTTTAGCGTAGACCTTTTTTTTTTCAAACAGGAACGGGTGGGAACTGTTTAGCACAATACTGCCACAATACTAACCTACCATGGTCCAAACAGTTGAATCTGATATTATTATTCAACACGTTTTTGCAGTTATAAAATATCGTACAGTGAAATCAGTGGTCTTAATCAGGCCAGCTATGCGTATCATTATAATGGCATTTTTAAAATCGAAAAACTGATTAGAGAATAATTTAACAGATTTAAGAGGACGCCACACCCACATGACGTGCTGTTTCCGTCTTACAAAGCGTATAGGTAGCAAAGTTTACGTTCACAACAATAAATTTAATTCTATTTTTTTGAATAACTATCAGAGTACATTGACCTAATATATAATATTGTTTAAAATGTAAGATTATTATTATTATATCTATTTTACTGAGGAGAATGTCATGAGCATTTTTAAACAGTAATTTCTTTGTACATTTTTTAACGATTATAAAACTCGCTCCGTAATTCAAATATCAATAAAAGCCTTCGAGATGCCCTAGATAAGAATATTTCCGTTTAAACTGTTTTTTTTATAATAAGTCTCTGGATTTAAAAACTAGTTTTGAAAACGACAAAGTAAAACATATTATTCTGAAAGTAAAATGTCCTAAGTCGTACTTTTTCAAGACCAAGACAACACCAATATAAATAAATTATTATGACATTTTTAATTCTACCATTGAAATGCAAGACTTAATTCAGTATATCCGGTATCTTTCTTCAAGGTATATTATAAAATATAGTTATTAGATAATATAATTATTTATTATAATTACCTATGCAATGCATATTCTTTCAATTTGAAAACCACTTTTTCAAATTTTTATTTTTCGTTATGAACGTAGGTACCTACTTATAATAAAATGGGTGTCATTACTGGAAACTAAAAACTTTAAAGTCTTTAATGCAACACATTATACACGAATATTAAAATAATACAATTCACGAATGTACACAATTTTTCAAACTTGGGCCTCTACAATAGTATGTCTCAGTGAGTCCCAGTAATCGCATAGATTTAAAAAAAAAAACTATACCTATCAAAAGTCAAAAATTGCTTTCTAGTTCCGCTTATTTGTTCACCTTCTAAGTTCTATATACTTTATAGGTAAAATTTTAAGCATATATATTACCTACATTGTCGCAATCTTGTTGTAAACAGTACTAAATCACATTCAACTATAAAATAAATCTAAAATACACTGCTGGCATATTATGTAGTGCGATTTATTAAGAAATATATTATACCTAAAAAAATTGGTGAAATTCAGATCTCTAGCAAAAGTAGTAATATTGAAATATGTTGTAAAATAATGAACAAAGTTTTTCTGACCAGCGGCAATAGTACCCTCGCCCTATAGTGATCTTTCACCGGATTTCCCCGAAGGTCGTCGTGTTTCAGCGGTGCAATTATTCGCGATTTCCCGGGATATTTCAAAAACGACCTTTTCAGTAGTAATTATACGAATAACTGTCTGCATCCAATTTCCTATCTATATGGACATTCATATAATATTATAAACAATATTATTATGAAACTTTTTCACATACACATACCACATATGTACAACGTAAATCCCGTTCTCCGAAAAAAATAATAATATAGTCAATTTTATTGAGCGTAAGTCTTCACAACGTTGACATTTTTGAATATTAATATCAACATTTTTATAAAATTTATCGATGAATTAACGTTATTTAATGCGTATCCTTCATAACTAATGAGGAACATTTAATTATTTAATTATTTTCAAGATTTTTTTATTTATTATTACTGAATTTCTGTTATTTTTTTATCTCACAAATATCAACTAGAACCAAATTTTTTCCAGAAACTACACTTAGAGTTGAAAATTTAAGTATTTTTAATGCTCCAGGAGGCAATGACAAAAAACCCGATAAATGTATTCTAAGCAAACGTATTCACCAGAATATTATTCTACCTAATCTGCGGCGACTCTGAAAATCTCTTTAGAATTTCCATTGCATTTCGGGCATACCCTGCACGGTCTGCAGTAGTTGTATTATACATATTTGATATTATTAGGTACCTACTATAATATTGTTGTAATATAATATAAAATGTTCTCGAGCCGGTTTGTCTGCCTCGACACAGAAAAAGTTATGTATAAGTATGGTGAATGCAGTAAAGGCCAAAAGGCGAAAGACCGCTTTGAGGGTGAAAGATGGGTGTTCGGACATGCGAGCTGGCGGCGGGTAGACGTGTGCGTTCCGCTTGTTGCAGAAAGGGCTGCTGCAAAGCACTGAGGTCGATCGGCCCGGGTCCGCTGCAGTGATAGCGATATATTATTATTATGTAGGTACCACAGTCGTCCCCGAGAGCTATTCGTCGCCCCTCCGCTTATTATTAAATTATTATCATCACAGTCTCAAATCCAGTTTTTAAACTCAGTCTCTTTTTTACACCCCTCATCAACACCACTACCACCACCATCTCAACGGCTCCACCACAACCACCACCTCCACTTCTACCACGACGGATTGCACGTTGCGCCATCTCTTTTAGACCTTTTATACCTCTTTTGTGTTCGCTCGACGAGGGGAAAAAATACGAACAAATTCTTACCGAAGGAATATAGCTAGCGCACGTTCACGTGCAAGTAGTGAGTACGTGCTTATACGTCGTGGGACGTGGGTACATAAGCGTTTCATAAAATACTGAGAGAAAAAATAAAATGTAATCCGATTATACTCGCTATGTAGTCTTTTCTCTTTTATATTATAATGTTTAATCAGTTCAGAAGCCGGTTAATTTTTCAGACATGATAAAGGTCCTCATTATATCCCCGCCGTTCTTGGCCCTTGCTTCGAGTAGCAGTAATATAATAATATTATTATTAACATGTGCAAAACTGCCATTTATAGTAAAAATACCTACTTGACGAGAGAACACCAGCTATATAAACGCCTTTCCAAGTAATTCGGAAAATTTTTCAATATTACATTATAACTGTTTTGATATAAATTAATTTAAGCGTATGTGTACTGAATCATATAAGTATCTATTATTTAAAGTAGCTTGTGATTTTTGACTTTTAGTCAATGACGATTTCACACTTAACTTTATCGATTTGTAGCTGTATTTTGAAAATCGACTGGACACTTCGCACAACGTAATCATAACGCAAATACAGTGGAATCCGCTTATTGTGGGCACCGGTTAATATTGGCATCCGCTTATTGTGGGCAAACTGGTCTATTAACAATGTTAAATCTAACCGTGTAATATGGGCACTCGATTCGGTTTATGTGGGCAATTTTATTTTATCATAGCGTTAGAATATACACATATGTATTTAAAAACGACTAATTTAATCGGATTTCGTCATATCTATGAGATTGTGTTTATCGAAAGTAATAAAAATCATTAAGCCATTTATCCAACCCTTAGATATGGATATTATCAAAAACCTCAAGGTGAGATACAGAATGAAACTAGTTCATTTTATTCTAGAAAAGATTGAGGAAAACCTGTTTGATCCATCTGGAACTACTAATCAAATAAGTGGCAAAATAAACGTATTGCAAGCGATACAGTTTGTATCCGAGAGTTGGCGTGAAGTTAGCTGCTCAACTATTATGAATATTGTTTCGCTCATTGTGGATTTTCTAATTTTATTGGTCCACAACCTGAGTTGCTGAGTTGGATGAACAATTTTGTTTGTTCAAAACCATAACGAATTTGAAAACATTGATGAAAATGCTCCCTGGAAATTTAATTTATATAGTAATTATTTCACTTTTTTTCAGTTATATGATAATAAAAATAAAAACTTTTTTGTATTATAATTTTGTATTTTTTTTTTAAACTATAATTTCGGTTTTTATGGGCAACCACTTAATGTGGGCAAACAGAGCTGGTCCCAACGTGCCCACATTAAGCGGAATCCACTGTCTCTCAATTTAACGTTCTCGAAACTGAGACTAAAATGTAGGAACTTGTAATAGTATATTTTATGTGACTGTTACATAATTTTTTTTCCCCGAAACGTCTATATTTTGATTAATTGGAAAACTATTTCGAATACAATGAGACGGCTGCACGATTCGTCTTTAGGTATTTAGGTTAATTGAAACAGTTTCTCGTTAACACTTATTATTATAATACATTCTACAATATGCTAAAATATATAATATTAGGTACGCTTAAATTTTATGCTGTCGTTTTCTAGGGACACCGCAGTAGCCAGAATAATCTAAAAATCAAAATCAAAGTCATAATTATTATAATGTACCTATCTTCATCAATATCTCAGGTATTTAGAGTTATAAGAACAACACGTCTTCGAGACTTAAAAATTAAACTAGACGTATACAAAGTGTGGCGATCGTTATTGATACTCGACCTACGAGGTTAGGTTAAGTAAAGCCTCTTCTCCGGAACACGGGTTTTCGGTTTAACGAATCAAAGGGACAAAGGGTATAAAGACAATATATCATATACTGCGTGGATACTAATGAAATGTGCTTCCACATTGTGTGAAGCGTCTTTTACAGAAGTATTACAGTCGAAAAGGGACTTCTCTACCGCAGTTGATAGCAAAATGACAATAGCTTATTCTCAAAAGCTTCACGGCAGTCAACTATATAGTTTAATAATAATATGCCTGTACAGTCAACTACATATATACTCAGGGGCCAAATCTTATATGAACTTGTACATAGAAAACTTTACTTTATACACAAACTTAGTAGTATAGTACGAGTTCGCAGAGCTACAGCGGTCAGTGTAACCGAAACAAAAACAGGACCGGCTTTTAGTAGGTACGATATTATTATAATACTAAAATATATGGGTAACAGTAAAAGTAAAAATTAAAATAATAACTTTCAATGTTTGAACTGTTCATCAGTAAAATCTATAAAACACGACTGCAGCAGATGGTCTCGATTTAATATGGAATAATACCAACGACGAGGCACCGAGTTCGCATCAGCTGTGTTTCAACGAATTTTTTTCCTTTATCGTTATAATATTTTGATAAAATAACCAAAGAGTGTGCTTCAAATAAAGTATTATGACACAGATCCGTCCCACATAAAACTCGCACCAGACTAATAATTAATAAACATGTCCTACTTATATTAAACATCTTCGTATACAAAAAAATCAATGTAATTTTATATTTACTCTCTACACATTCGTTACAAAGCTTACAACTTTTAAATGACGCCACTCCATGACACGTGCAATACTTATATATTAAAAATTGAAGCTCAAAAATGCGTTTCAAGCCGTTTCAATTGGTTTTGTAAAATATAAAGTTAGTGCACGCGTATAGGTGTTACATTGGAACTTCGTGGAACCATAGCTATAAACAATAATAACTGTGTGTATATAATATTATTATATAATATATTATAATACACAGTCACGGTTATTAATAATAATTGAATAATTATGCGTTAGGTGCCTAAAAAAAAAATACAGATTATTAATCGATTTATCTATGAACCTTAATGATTGTAATTTTATGATAAGTCATAACACTCAAGTTGTAACGTACCTGTATGCGAGAAACTCTGTTTTTAAATTCCGTTTAGTCATTATTTTATTTTATTAAAATTATATTAACAATCTATACAAAAATAAGTAAATGTGATAAAAGTGTATTTTTTTATACTTGGCTTGATGGGCGTGAGTTAGGGTAACCGTTTATCAACAGCACCTCTTTATACGTAATACGTATGTTTGAAGTACCTATAAGTTCTTTTTTTTATGTATAGAGTTGCATTGTTGCGCATTAGAATTTGAGAGCGTCAGGTGGCAATTTCCGCTTGAGCCATCTTGGTAGATTGTAGGAGGGTGGGTGTAGTGATAGATGACATGCACGCGATTAGGGGATTTTGGTTGGAGTGGAGTTTGAAGTGGAATTTTTTGTTGTTTCTATGGTTGCTATAGTTCGTTGCCTTTAAAACATATAGAATGGAAATGGCTTGTATAGATCTATATATCTCATATATTAGAGGGATTGGCTTAACATAAAATTTGGATACCGTAAGACCAAAAGAGGTTATGATTGTTTTAGGTATATAATAACATTTTATTTTTTAAGTTGACTGCATAAAACAGTAGTGTGTAGAGAAAAAGTAAGGGTGCACTGCATAGGAATTGTTTCATTTTATTTTTATATGTAAAACTTTTGCCTAGGTAAATTCCTAAATATTTGGTTTTATTTATAATTTGTATAGATATATTGGTTATTGTTAAATGGGAGCATTCGCTTTTGCAAATGGTGACATTCATTTGAACCGATTTAGTTTCGTTTATCTTTATTTTTCATTTTTTGGACCAACTAAAAATTTGATTTGGGTAGGAAACAAAAAAAAACCATTATTTTTTAGCTTGCTTTTCCTTTAAAATAGAATTAGCATAATAATATACGTGGTTACTTTATGCCAGTATAAGGCTATACGTTTAGTTATTTAAAATTATTTCAGTTGGATTTTTGAAGTCGATTTGATGTATGATATTATTATTACAAAATACAGTGAATCATTTATTATAGACATTGTTTAGTACACCTGTATATAATATATAACTCCCATAATCAATCTTACGATAAAGTGACGAGCATTGTACAGAGTAAACCGATAGAAAAACACGGAGTCCCATTTATAATACCTATAGTCGGCTAGTCCAATGTCATAACTCATAAATAATGTAAAAGGTCTCATGTCGCATAGTCTTACCGCCGTCGATATGTATTATATATAGGAAGTCACGGTGGTCATGGGGCGTCAACTCTTTTAAATATTTCGACCACTTCTGCAACGGATTCATTTGTACTGTATCCTGCACATTATATTTGAATGAGTGGGTGCCAAGCATATTGTTCGAAATCTTATATACGCTCAATAATATTATATTATTGTCAACCCACCTTAATTCAAATAACAATATTAATTACAAAGTTCGGGTTTAGGAATCATGTCATAAAAAAAAAATTATAATACCTATAGAAAATGCAACATAGAATGCTCGGCATAAAGTTTGAATCATAAGTTAAATTAAGTTGGGAATATATTAATTCTCATAATCATCAATACAACTTATAGACGTTGTTTAAATATATTATATAGTATATAAATTTACCTAATATGTGGTTCTGTGTATAGAGTATAGTCGAGAACTATACCTAACTGAATAACTTTGTCAAACATAATATTCGATAACAACCGTTTGAAATTGTTGAGCTATACAGTATTAATAATTATTGCTCTATTATAATATTATTAACTTTTAAGGCGAACAAATAACAACTAAATCTAATAGGTTTATATTAAAATAATAAAAAAAAATTGGATCACATTGAGTGGGAGTACGAAGGAAGTAGGAAAGTGGCATGATTATATCAAAATCCTTTTGACATATTATATTATCATTAAATACATAATAGTACACATCGTTACCTTAGTAATAATACGTCCTCGGAACTACAAATTTTTCGAAAATTACTTTTAGTTGTCAACATTTATATTGTAATATAGCTGTCCTCCCCGGTTTTGGCCGTGCCAAAGATTTGTTTTTTATTTTTTATATTTGTAAAAAAACTTATATATAATATTATTTATTTTTTCGATGTCATAAGCTCGGCGATTACGTGCATGGTTTTACCTCGACTGTCTGAGTAACTAATGGCAACCAATGGGAACCATTTATAAAAAAAAAAATACCATGTGTGTTACCAGTACGCGCGCGGGAAGTTAAACTTCTTTTGAATGGTACACGTGAGTGAGTGAAAAAGAAAGAAAAAAATATTAATTAATTTAAAAAATGAGAAGAAGTATCCGGAATTATTTATTATTGATAGTTTTATTATTTTTTTAATATTTTTATTCGACAGATCGATGGATAATTGTTTGTAGTATTGTTTTTATCCAGACAATAGAAATTTGCGAGTGAATAATAATAATAATAATAAAAATAAATAATAATCGATCATTAATTATTCATATTAATTAGTATGGCCCGATTATAATATATAATATATATATATTATAATATATAATAAAACAACATTACCATGACAATATTTATTTATTTACGGACATGTACGCTTTCGCGTTCGTACGGCCGCCCGTTCGCTTTTTTTTTCTCACTACCCTGCGTAAAGAAGTATAACTTCAAAAAATAAATACTTATTTCTACTAATTATTTCTACTATTTACTATTACTATTATAATCTCTAAGATTTAACCATGCATTCATTTATAAACAAAAAAAAATGTTTGATTTCCAATATAAGTCTAAATATCTTTGTGTAAGCACCTCTTCCAGGCCACTTTTCCTTTACATTCAAACTATTACGAACATTTAAAAAAAAAGGCCAAAGCGGTCCAGCCGTTCTCAATTGAAGCGGTTAACAATGATCAGCTTTTCATTTTTATAATATTATATAGGTACTCTCCTTGTGCTTAATTTAGGTTATAAGTTAAACCACAGAATAGATGATTAATTTCATCGATTCTGTGTTATAATAATTATTGTGAAAATAATCGTTTTATTTTCACAAAAAAATGAATTATTATGTTACTGTGAATTGTGATATATCGTATTTGATTGATATATGGTATGTGGTAACTAAATTATTGTCTTTAATCGGTGTAATCTCTTGTTTCAGGTAAACTTCGGCGAGGTGTTCATACCAGCCACACTGGATCCACCCAAACCACGGATCTTACCAGAGTTCAAACGTTTAGCTCACAGCTTGCGGTCGGGCAATATCAGTATTCTGGACGCGAGGACATTTTACATACCAAATTTACACTACGACGGCTTGGGGCCAGACGCATATTTTTTCGTCGGAAACGGTTCGGAACCGTCTCCTTACGGCGTCAAAGTTCCGAACGAAGTCGGGAGGTAATTATTATATAACTCACGTCATTTCGACGACATTACACAACTGCACTGTAATGTGTATGATATTATTATAATTTAAATATCGATAAGTAAACAATCAACGTCTCGGCATCGACGGTCGATTATTATTATTTATATATAATGTTATTATTCCGCTGTATAGGCGTATCGTAGTGAAAATCGGGTGGCCGTGAAAAATCGCAGACGGTTTAAACAGCCTGATCAACTGCACCGTGATTGAGGTCTAGCCGTTTGGCACCCTTTTCGAGGGCGTTTAGTAGATCTCGAGCTTCCTCGGACAATCCGGGGTCGCGACAGATGTCTTCGTGTTTGGGGTTAAAAAGAATCCGTTCGGCAAGTGTTGTGGTCATCCGGCTTGGCATGCGATTTTGAGGTCTCGGGCCGGAGGCTGGACTCGCTGAAACGACACACGCCGACGCATTGTCACACACCGACTCTCCGAAAGTGATGATCGAACATCCGTCTCCGCAATAATAGAGCATCTCCTGCAGCAAAGTTTTTTTTACGTATTATCGACGGAGTTAACAAATATTATTGCGATCGTCATCGGGGGGCTGAACGGTTCCACGCTACGATTTTTTGGAGAAAAATATTAAGCATTCCGGTTATTTTTTTTGTTTACAAGAAATAATAATTGAGTTGGGCCAAAACGATCGTTTTACACGTAGTAAAGAGTAATAATATTAAGTCTACGTCCTATGACTTATACCCGTTATGGGCGTTATGACTTATGATGATATATTTTATATTGATTTTACCCACCTGCCTTAAATGCGATAGGTATTTTAAGTGTATTTTGCAAATGTTAAATGCATAATTTATTTAGAGTCCTGATGATTATATCATCATAATTATAAAATTATTCATTATTCATTATACATAATGTCGTATATTATGCATAAACATACTAAACATACTATGGTGAGACTGAGATACGATCACTATTCACCATAGGTTACATTAAAATATAGGGCTGAAGGTATTGAAAATAATTGTCGGTATGTGCGGTATACCGAAAATACCGTCAGCCCTAATACAATACAACTATAAGGCGTCATTATATTTGTATTAATATATTAATAAGGCTCACTTTTAAACGTTTGCAATAGGTTTTAAACTCGCATAGAAATGTTCCCGAATTCGATGGATAACGAAGTAGGTCTTCAAATTTCAACTTACCCGCTTTCATCTCGTTGAGCGCACGGTTCAGGCTCATAGTGGTTCCCGTGTTTTTGATCAAACACCTGTTCTTGAAACGACGGTATAATTCCGGAAAACTGATAGCCAAAAATGTAACCCTGCAGATTAAAGAAAACGTTTCAACAGACAACGAATAATTACATTAGATTTTGTTAATAAAATAATGATATCGTATGTAATTACTAATTAATAATAATATAATATCAGAGTTCGTTATTAAAACTATTCAATTTGGGTTTTTTCAACTATATTAATATACCCAAATACATTAGTCGTATTACGGTGATTGTGAAATAAATAGTACATTATTTTAGCCTCTTCTGCTACCTATAATATGGCTATATTTACTTTGGATAATTGTAGCCCCCCTCCAAAAAAAAGACCTATTATAGGTAGGTACCTATAATAAATTCCAAATTAATCATATCACAATATCCATTAGGTACTTATAACGCGTTAATACATTAACAACAAACCCTGATACTATCATAGATATATAATAGTGTACTTTAGAAATTTCAGGTACCCAAGAATAAAATTATACAATCACAACGAATAACTAAAATAGTTATTCTAGGTTTTTTTTTGTAATTTCATTCAAATTTGAACCTAAAATTACTATAAAAATAAACTATGAGTATGTATTTTTTAGATTTTTTGGTAACAGAATTAGCTAATTATGTGGAATCTTGTTTTAAATTTTCCATCCTTAAATATGAAAGTTGAACATTTTATACATTTTCAACTACAAAATAATTTTGTTAAAATTCGATCTTTAAATAATGCTTATAAAAAAAGCCTATGTATTTTTAATATTTTTCAACTGATATTGTAACAATATATCAGAAGCCTTGTATTCAATTTTTACACTTTTTGGCCGAACAAACAAAACTTTATTGATATTTATAGAAAAAAAAACTAAAAAAATTTAAAACTTAAAATATCCATAAACAGCTCAAAAAGAGTCAAAACATTTTCAAAATTGTATGGTGTGTAGGAAATGCTAATAAAAACATTCAGTGCAATTTTCATATATCTACAGTTATTCGTTTTTAAATTACAACAAAATAAGGAAATCGCTACATGAGAAATCGAGTGAATATCCAATGTTGTAAAAATTTGAATTTCAAACGCTCATAAAAATTTAATTTGACTTTCCGGTAGAGATTTTTTTATTGATAAAGATAGACAAACTTATGAGTAATCTTGTATTACATTTTAAAATCTTAGATTTAAAAAGAAAATTTTTACGAATTCTTAAAATAATTTGCAAATTTTCTTGATTTTTCCATATTTTGTCAATTTTTGAACTTTAAATGCTTATAAAAAAAAACTGTGACTAAGGATTTTTAATATTTTTCATCTCACTTTGAAACAATATACTAAGAGCCCTATATTAAATTTATAAGCTTTTTTAACCAACAAATAACATTTTATTGATATTTATAGACTAAAAAACTAAACAAATTGGAAACTGAAAATGTCCCTAAACAGCTCAAAATAAGTCAAAATATTTGGAAAATGTTATGGTGTATAGAAAATGCTAATATAACCATTCAGTCAAAATGTCATGAACCTACGGTCATTTTTTTAAGAGTTACACCAAAAACCAAATTCGATATTTTCGAAAACAGATTTTGCGTAAAAATTCCCGGTTTTCCTTAATTTTTCTTTTGTTTTTCAAGGCGCTTTTGAAAACTACTGTGAAACTTTTACTTTTGATCCCCCAAAGTACCAAATAGATTCACTCTCCTATCAGAAAAGATACTGTTGAAGAAAATCCAAGCACTTTTACTGTCCTAAAATGTGATGACAGACACAAAAAAATAAAAATTAAAAAAAACACACACACATCATTGTAAAATCAATACATTCATCGTTCTTCTCAGAGTCTAAAACAAATAAATTTCCACCTATGATACTTAAGTTTTTTTTTTAAACAAAAAGATTAACAAACAATCTATTTTGGTTTTTTGTTAAAATAATCACTCTGGATAATAATATAATATAATACCGATTGGGAGCCATTCCGGTAGAATCCAACCATTCAAAATCGGCTCTCGTACGAGGGAAACCCTTCAACACGTAACCATTTTCCACACAATCGTCTTGAGTTAGTTTTTCCTAAAACAAAATAAGCAACTTTATAAAATAGTGTAGCATTCATTTTTATCGTTTTTAAGTTTACGTATAGGTAACTATAGTATAGTGGAGAAAACACGTCACGCCTAACCGACGAAAATTGGTTCTTCCTACGTGTCATAGGAGAATCGCTGTTTCAATAACTGTATGAGGTGCGAAGAATTGGCGTATTCTCTCGAAGAAAAGGTTAGGTATGGTATATATTATACATACTTTTAACCACGTTAATGCCGTTTCTTCTGCGATTTTTTTGTCACTGATGGCAACTTGTTGATCCATCATTTGATCAAAATCCACTGCAACCGCACCCGATGTATGATAACGGTCGTATAAAAGTATTATTAAACATAATAATTATAATTATTATTATTAATTAATAATTATTTAATTCATAATGCGTGAGTCGGAAAAGTCACCTGCCCCATTTATTGTTTTTTTCCCCATCAAACACTTACCGTTGACTAAATTAAATCTTTTGGATAGGCCACTGACCACGATGAAACGTCCCGATCTTACAGGTCCGATAACCGTTACTCTGGGCACAAACGGAACGTCCGACGGTTTTTGACATACTATTTGATCCAGACATAATTCTGTGATCTCGTCAATCGAATTACCCTGCACATTGATTTCCTACCCAAATCGACAAAAAATATATAAGTATAATCTGATATAGATAGATGTTTAATGATCAATTAGTATGTGTAAGACGTACTACGCATTTGACGCGAAGATATAATAATATCAATAATACATTGTATCGACTTGATTTTTATATTTTCAATATAAGTACATTCCTTTCATTTTTTACACCGATTTATTAGATAAATAAGAAGAATATTTTCAAACTAAATACTAAATAGTAGGTACTGTGGAAATTAAAAAGTTCCACGATATTACGAGAAACTTATCGTGTAAGTAATACTGTTATTTTAGAAAAATTAAAGTAAACGTTTTCACACAAATTTCATCGGATTTTTGAACTAAATATCTATATTATATAAAACTGAAATCAAGCAAAAGAGGAAATCTTTGTTACGGTTTGGCTTCGAAACTTCTTATCCAATTGTCATGCAGTTTTTTTTAAATGAAAGAGGATATCACGGAGCAAATTTTAGGCATAAATAAAGTCCGATAATGTTAGTCAATAATTAGTTATCTATATATATATAAATATGGAGAGTTAAAAATGTCGTTACCTCATCAATCGAGAACGGCTGGTCCGATTTGGATCAATTTTTTTTTAAGATGTTCGTAATTGCCAGGAGAATGTTTTTACGAAAGAAAATTTTAAGAAAATCCACTGGAAAATTAGGAAATCTGGATGTAAAGAATACAACAGTAGAAGAAAACAGTGTATATATATATTGGTTGCTATTGGTTAATCGGGCATGTTTGTTGATTTGTATTATTTTTTATCAATATATAAATTATAAATGAATGGTTATGTGTAGAATAGACCTCTCGGAGGAAGACAGGCTAATTTAAATTTAGTTAAATTTAGTTTTTTTTATTCATTTGATATTAGTATGGTTATGTTAGGTTAGGATTTTGTATTAATAGATTATATTAAACCATTATAGGTGGAACACGACAAACTTGCTATAACTTTGATACATAAGAGTTAAATCATACAGTTACGTACAAACAGCAGTGGGTCCGCGATCTACCGCAAGTAGATGCCCTACCCGATAATATACTGCCGCAAATCAGAATTTTTATTCCGGGCAACGGAAAAGTTAAGATACATTTTGAACACCATACACCGAATATTATAAATAACGAATAGAACACAGTTTGAGGCATATAGAGTTGGAACATTGAACGGGCAACGAAGTGCACGGGATCAGCTAGTTATGTTTTATGCCTCGGTAAATGTAATAATACGATATACTAACTTTTAAGGTGAATCGAAATTTCATTTTGATTTCAAATTCAAATTTTTTATAATTCGTATTGAACCTGTCAATTTCTGTTTGACAATCGCATAAGTCTGAAAATTAAAATTTTACTTAAATTTTAATCCTCAAAATAATAATAACAATAATATAAAATCAAACAGGTTAGGTTAGGCTAGGTTGACTGTATACATATTTAATAACATTATATCATCTTAAAAGTTTCAACTGTGAAATTCACAACTTTTTTACCTGCAGGTTCGTACAGAACGATTGTATGTGTCGGGAGAATACCAAGACTTATCATCATTTCTGCTTCTTTGTTACTGTTTGGGATATCTTTAAACACAAAAAATATACGAAATCTCGAATATTATGTCGATATATTGAGATTTTAAGACTTGTGCGTATTATATTACCTAAAAGTATCCATCCTTTTACGTGGGCCCCTTTCGCTCTCATGTACTCATTCAACACGGTCGTAAAATCCGTTGAATCACATTCGTCATCATCGTCTCTCTAAAATCACGAGGACGATGCATATGGAATAATTGTATAATTTTAATAATAAATTAATAAGATGTTAAATGTGTGGATTTATAGCGAACACTCTTAACGAACATTATAATAATTAATATCGTACGTGCCAAAATATTAAATTTCAAACATTTTTCGACCACTAGTGTATTTCGAGTACAATAAGCTTTAAATAAGTTATAAATAAACTATTGTTAATTTTTAAACCCAATTATTATAATAACGACATTAAAATACCTTTTTTTATCTTATTTTTATGACATTTAAATCGAAAAGTTTTGGGTACCTTGAGATAAACTAGGTACTTTTAAAACTTCATATCCTATGTTCTAATATAAAATACATTTTTTTCATAGGTATCAAATTATAATATCATCATGACGTTCTGCCGATAATATAATAGTACGTCATTGATTGATATTGATAGTCATACATTTTTACTTTATTTTGATAGTGTTTTTCAAAATATTATGTAAAAGAAAAGAAAACATTTATTTTTCATTTCTTTAGGTCTTTTTCCAATGCATATGCAGAACTTTCGTACATATAACTACGCAATACGATATCCGTATTTTCTATAATTTTAATGAGTAGGTACTTTGCATAAAATATACCTACAAAGAGGAACACTGCAATATACTCGTGAATACAAAATACGTATAATAGGAATGCGTATGTTATAATGGCTATATCGTGGCGGGTAAATAATACATTATGCCGTATAATAATATGTTCGATATCTCGTGTGTGTGTATAAGAACTATAATATTATGTTCAATATCTCGTGGATGTGTGTGTGTGTGTGTATACGAACTCGTTTTTTCCGGTATCTGCGCAATACGTTCCGCCGATCGATGGTTACCACTCCGGTGCTTTTGGCTATGTTGAGTGCAACGTACACTTTGTCTAAACAAAACCGGCGAGTATGGTATAGTCAATGTTTGCACTGCAAGATTGAAGCTCACAATATATACCTACTGCATATAAGCTTTACCCAGACTCGCCCCCCCCCTCAGAGGGGAATGAACGAGCAGTGAGTGTAGGGGAAGATTTCACTCGGGGTGTATAATATACCTGTATCCAAACGGTGATCGGGAGGAGCGACCAACAGGACTTTCGGTACGTCCACGTGACGCCGGCATTTAAAATACCGCGAGATGAACCGCAAAGGGTCCTGTGGTTGGGACATGACGAGTGCCTTGACCAAGTTCTGGATGAGAAAAAAGAACGAGATCAACGTAAATATTATTAATCGTCTGACATTTTAATACGCTATTGTATGAATACATAGGTACCTACGTACATCAGTCTAGGACTAGCATAATGGGACTAAAGGACTATTTTAAACCTTTAAAAACGACGACTACGATTATTAAATATAAAAACGAGTAGGCGTATGATCCAAGAGTAACTATGAAATATCAACATTGATTTAAAAACGTAAATCAACGCTAAAATATATAAAGTATTTGCGAGATGTTACATAATATTAAGTAGATATTTTAGTACACGAGGTGTCCTAATTTGGTTATTTTAAATAAGCAATAGTAACTGCGTGCGTAAAAATGTTTAGAGAATGAAAAATCATAAAAAATGTTAGTATATGAGTTTTTGAATTTACAATGATCAGATTTTTCACGATTGTGTTATTATTGATTCGTCTACACGTCTACACGTCTACAATGAATAGTTTTAACTTTTAATGAATGGTTTTTTTTTAATTTATAGGGGGCATATATTTATAACTAGTATTAAACACGCACCTGATCCGTAAATGTGTACGTACCCTAAACATTTCGTATATCCTGTGCTTTTCCAAGTAACACGTCTGACTGGCTTTGATCATTTCCACGGCCACGAAAAATGAATAAGTCAATTGTTCTTTTTTTCTCCGACGAGTGAAGCTCACACCGCGAAATTTGTTAGTCGCACGTGGCAACGGTACTTCCGTGTTTAAAACGCATAATATAATATGTGGCTAAAAATACACAACAATTATAGTGAACAATATTTTTAAAAAAATACAATTTTTTTTTAACTATCTTAACTATTTTCATATCGGTTTAGAAAAATTGCATTTTTTTGTAATATGATGATTGTGAATACCTACCTACTTGTTCTAAAAATGTCATCTATTTTCTAAAACATATCGCCTTTTTTAAGATAAACGAATCTTCCTGTTCATATACCGTATGTATATTAAATACGTTTCATACAATATTATAGTAATACACCTCCTCTTGCGAATTTTACAAATTTACAATCTTTATTGTTTTTCGTAATTTTAAACTTTTTATCCAGTTATCATAATATGGCAAAAAATTAATAATATATTCGAACACTGCAGTCATAACAACTCATCACTGCAGCAGTGCAGCATAAATATATCCAAAAACATTATACTTTACTATTATATACATCGGTGGCATAATCACCGATCGCGTGCAGTGCCCGCTGTTGTAATATTACCAAAATTATTATTATTTATACCATCATCGTATTGACATCATTACTGCGCAACTTGTGAATACAACGACGTTTTTCGGTCCGCGCGCGTTTTTACGTAATGGGCATTATATCATTACAAGCGTATTTTTATTTTCAGCTTGGAACCGCTGAAGGGCTACCAGGGGGAAGACATAGAAATCCAATTACCCAGAAGCCTGACGATGCACTCGATCGATTGGCTGGCCGTCTGGTGCGTGCAGTACACGCACAATTTCGGCCACGTCAACGTCCCCGACGACTTGGACGTGCCGCCGGCGTTGGGGCAGACCAAGCTGACCGTGAGTAGTAGTAGGCACAGGGGCGGTGGCGGTGGCGGACAGGGTAGGCCGACGACTGTTGTAGTTGGGCAGACGAAAAAACCTCGGCGCCATCAGACGTGGTCGCCTTCGCAGCCGCCGCCGCCGCCGTGGGTTTTTGGTTCTTACCAGCATACCAGAAGTGAAGTCCTGGCCCCGGTACCGCGGTATCCCAACGACTATTATTATCATATTCTGTGACACATACCGTTTTAATACTATTGTACACCCCAATTATATTATTATAAGTACTAACTTATATTATTATATTATTATCCTTATGTATTATTATTATTATTATTTTTTTTTTTTATTCGGTTTAAGTACCTAGTATATTACCTTTTGTATTTTTTTTTATCTATTTTGTTATTAGTTTTTATTTTTGTTTTTTAATACAACGGCCTACCTACGATTTACAAAATATGATTTGTTTTTTTTTATTATTTATTTTTAAAGCAGTTTGATTTCTAGTTGAAGACAGTTCTTTTTCATATTATTATTTTTTACTTTTTTTGGAGGGGAGGGAATCCATTATCTTCGGTATACATCGGTATTATCCCTGTCTTCAAAAATACAAGTTTGTATGAGTTTTTACGGAAAATTCATTAGTTTAAAACTTTTTATTTATAGATAATATTATACTCGAACGTTTCCAGTAGGTAGATATTATTCTCTCGTTTTTATTTTTACTTTCAGTTTAACTTTAAAATGTTAAGTTTACCTTTGTACGAAAGTATAAACTTTAACATTCATTTGAATATAAAATATTATCATTGGTTTAAAAAAAAAAAATCGAAATCGTTTAATTTTTTTATCTACGATCAAGTTTAACTTCATTACAGTTAACCATTTAAGGTATACATAATATAAGTATATTTGAATGATCAAAGAAAATATTGTATGTTGTAAAATGATATAAAATTTTTTTTCTCAATTTTCTATTAACCGTGTTACTTGTATAAATGTATACAAATTCAAAACAAATTATGATTTTAAGTTGTTAGAAATATCCTAGGTATCAGTCAAATAAAAAAAGAAAAATCAACATACATTTGTGATATACTTCGTAATACATTTTTCAATTTATGTCATCAAATTATCTGGTTACAAAATGCTATGATATAATATACTAAAACGATATAATAGTAATAACAAACATTTATAATGTATTTAAGAAATATATTTTCTTTGAGTTCACAGAAGACTATGAACTTAATAGTTTTGTATACAATCACAAAATTCTTTATGAACGAAAAATCCACATTGATAAAATGAATTACTAATGATAAAACTTATTTATTAACTCATAGGTATACTATTATATGGTTTTTGACTTGTGTGTATTTATTTTGTGCTGCAATTCGGATTTAAAGCCAACATGGTGGTACAATCCGGTAAGTAAACATTTTAATGATATTTATAATTCTAATTTATTATACAACAAATATCTGTTTGGTTCAAATTCCAAGATTTATTAGTGTCGTTAAATAATCCTAATCAACCCAGACCAAATTTCACTTATTATAATATTATAGCCGTATTAGGATTCAATGAGTTGGCCCTAACTTGAATGCTATTTTTTTCTTTTATTCAATCGCAGTTAAAATGTTAACTTAGAATAAGTGGCTATAATTAATTTTGCACCATACATTGTGAGTTCAACTCGAAACAATAAAATATGTACTATAGAAATCAGAAAAAAAACGATCAAATTTTACTCTACTTTAGACGAGCAGCACTACTTCAGATCCCGAAGGGCGTTGGGAGATGAGTAACTGTCGAGAACTATTACCCGGTAA
Organism: Macrosiphum euphorbiae; assembly: GCA_949089665.1. NCBI lineage: Eukaryota > Metazoa > Arthropoda > Insecta > Hemiptera > Aphididae > Macrosiphum > Macrosiphum euphorbiae. Next base: position 829,788 of record CARXXK010000005.1, on the reverse strand, counting down.
ACTACAAGTGCACTGGGAAGTGCAAGGCGATTGGGTTCAAGTGCAGTTGACCGGGAAGATACGTGAAAACCAATATATGGCGTTTGGTCTCAGTGGCAACCAAAATAGGTTAGTATCTATCTACCTATATATATTATAAACACTTAGATGCTACGACGTATTCTTTATACAATTTCATACCAATGTTTAAATATGTATAAGGTGTATACATACCTAATTATATTATTATACTTTTTATACTCCAAAAAATGATATACAATTTTGTTTAAAAAAGAATAATCAGGGGCCCTGAAATATAATTTAAAAAAGGTACCTTGTGTATTTTTTCTGAAACATGATTATATACAAAGAGTTGAAATTATTTAAAAATTGTCCATATTATATTGAACTCCGGTAAAATGGTTAGTGAGAAGTCATAAAAAAAAAAAAATTATGAGTGTCCAGCATCCTTATGACTATCTATTATATCTACCTATAGCTATATCTATATTAAACGTAGCAAGCAACTTGATTTTTTTCCTCTAGGAAAATCTATCAATCATAAATATGTTTTCGGTGGTAGGAATACCTCCATGTTAACGATATTTTTTGAAAATCGGTCAGAAAATAAATTAAGTTTCCCAAAATCATAATTATGTCAAAATATAAACAAAATATTTAATATATGACCTCGACAGCGTGACGATGATCGGAGGTGACGTTGTGGTAGTGTTTTACAATCCGGCGAAAAACTCGTTCCATGCGGAGGACTATTACCTGTCTGCTACCACCGAGTGCGACGACAAGAACGGCGTGTGCCAGGACGAACGGCTTGGCGGCAGGAACGATGCGGTTCTGGTGACCGGCACTCGGCGTAATGGCGTGACATGCGTCGTATACCGGCGGCCGGTTCAGACCAACGAGGCCATCAATGACCAGCCAGTGCCCGTGGACGTGGCCGCACTGGTCATATCAGCCATCGGACCACTGGGAAGTTCAGACCAGCCCGGCGCGCATGCCATCCAGGACATGACCACAGGTCAGGTTCTAACATCGTATTATATACCGTGATAGCTAAGCTGTGTCTTTCTCCAAACTGTCTATGCAATGTCGTTTTCGTTTCACCCGATTATTTTTAAAAGTACTGGGGGAATCGTTTTACTTTTCAATGTATCAACTATAGATCCAAACATTGGTATCAAAAGTCTAATATTATAACATATTTTTTACTCGTCCAAAACTCAAAAGGTTGAGACAGGCACAAAAAAACCCTAATCATTGTAAAATAAATATAGGTACATTCGTCGCTTTTTTTCGAATCTAAAATTCAACGCCATAAACGTTGTCATGCCATGCCATGTCATGACATTGCTATTCAATTATATAAAACACCTGTGTAACAGGAGTGGTCAAGCCGCTGCTCGAGCCATAGACTCTATAACTAGCTCACGTCTTAAAATGTTTACTATTATCATAATAAGTATTATTCCTTTTCCTGCTCTTCATATTATATCAATTCTGAATTCATTATAATGTGCGGCGCTCGCGACTCTCTTTTCACTCTCCACCGCTACTATATGGTTTATCACTTCGTCAAATAAGTTGTTCGAGTGGGGTGATAGGACCTTGCAAAGGGCAGGGGCCAGTGTCATATTTTCAATTTTTTTCAAGGAAGTAAGACTGGTGAAAAAATAAAAATTCTTTGAATAAAGTATACAACACCGATTCAACATATCCGCGTTTACATTATCGGGTATTGCAAAATTTTGTGTTTGTCCTATATTATATACATTTATTGTTTGTACACAAATATAGTTTTAACAAAACTCCGCCAAAATCCTATTCGATTCGAAATGTTTGACAACGATTTCGAGAAAGGAAAACCAATCGGCAAAAATCACTCAATGCCAAAATGTTTTGGAAGAATTCTATCACAAACATACCCAAACACCTGTGTCACAATAATCGAGTTCGCGCGTGGTTTTTTATAACACGTTGTCAATTATTATTGTATTATTTGGCTTTGGTTTTACAAACAAGCATTATTATTATACACTTATTACTTATATAATATACGTTAAGAAATCCTAAGATACGTACTATGATACGTTATTATTAGTTATTACCTATATTTATATTATGTAGGTAAGTATAATATAATATAATTATAATAATTATCAAGTGCCGCTTAATAATAATAATAAGTTTATTTTGCCAATATAAATTTTCAGTCATACAAGATAGTAATAGTACAAAGTAAGAATAAATTATATTGACTCACTTCTAAAAAGCTAAAAGCTTGTGCTAAGAAGTGAGAGTTTCTGATAACATTATAATTTAGAAACGAAATTACTTAAAAATGTAATACAACATGAGAGAATAAAGTAAAAAAGAGAAAAAAAACTTATAAATCATAATTAAGTGTAACATAATCAAACTGGTTAAGCTTAAATGCTTAATATAAGATTTTAAAAATCTAATATCATTGAAGCTTAAAAGATTTAAGTTTAATTTCTGACACAACAATGTACATTTGTAAATAGGACTCTGCGAGAGGTTACTGTCTTATAGTATTTAATATAATTAAGATTAGAATTACATTTATTTCTAGTATTATAACTATATGTTCTATGGTATTCAAACAATGTCTATGGATATAAGTTGAACATTCAAGTCAATGTATAGCTGACTTGTTGGATACAGAAACGGCTTAGAGATAATAACTTTTATTAAACTGTAGTGTTTAATATCTAAAATATATTTTAAGCTTTTAAAGTTATAAAATAATTTCCTGACAGTATTAACCAATTTACCTATCTACATGATAATTCAAATTTAGTTTTTCATCAAATATTAACCCTAAATATTTAGTTTGATTTACTTGTTGAATATGTTGACAATAACAGGATACTGCAATTTTATTTTTACAATTTAAGGAATGTGGACAAATGAAAAAATGACGTAAGGTAGTTGAATTTGATCTAAGATTAAATAGTATATAATTAGACTTATTTAGGTTTAACTCTAAAAAGTTATTATCATACCAACTCTGAACAATGTCTAATGAAAAATTAACATCATCAAATAAAACATCAATACTTTTATTATTAAAGAGCATAACTGTATCATCAGCAAAACTATAAATATCACCTTTTATAGAAACATTAAGAAGGCAACTAACATAAATATTGAATAATAAAGGGCCTAATACAGAACCTTGTGGAACACCAATTGAAATATTATTTACATTACTATATTCACCATTAACCCTTACAATTTGAATTATATCACTTAGGTATGACTTAATTTATTTTTAAAATATTACCTCTTATCCCCAGCATAGTGTAGTTTTCTAATTAAAATATCTAGATTTACAGTATCAAATGCTTTTTTTATATCAAGAAAAACACCTATTACATAATTACTTTTATTAACATTATCATAAATGTAATGAGTAATATTAAATAAAGCGTCATTAGAAGACATTCCCTCCCTGAAACCAATTGTCTACAAGAAAAAAAATTTTGTTTATTTAAAAATTAATTAATCTGCATTAAATACACTTTTCTAGGATTTTTGAAATTGATAGGGTTAAAGATATTAGTCTATAATTCTCTGGTAAGCATTTATCACCAGATTTAAATAATCGTATAGCCACTGCTTTTTTGAAGGCATGAGGAAATATACCTAACTCAATCACTTTATTAAATATAATTTCCAAAGGTTTTGAAATAGATGTAGCAGTCATTTTTAATAAGATAAATTATCTTCATAAAAAGAACGATGATCCTTAATTTTAAGTATGAACTTTACAATTTCATCACAAGTAATAGGAGTAAAATATATACTATTATATACATAACACCCCTTATTTAAATCCTGAAAATTATCTTTAATATAATTTTTATTTAAAATATTATCATAGATAGATATTCTTCCCTACTATGGAAAAGAAATCATTAAAAATATTAGGAATAATTTTTTTATCAAATATCTTAGATCCCTCATTGTTTATTAAAGAATGTACTTACTGTATTTTTAGAATTATTTGATGTGTTATTAGTCACATATTTAATTGTTTCCCAAAATTGTTTAACATTGCATTTATTATGATAATAAATACTTTTGGCTTTCTTAATCAAAATGTTAAGTAAATTTCTAAATTTATTATTTGACTTTGTAAAAACAACTTTTATAATGTTTACTCATTAATTTACCTGAATAATTAAGTTTTAATTAGCTCAGTTAATTTAACCTCCATAACCACCACCACTTTGATCTTTCATCGCGGATCTATACAGTACACACACACACACACACACACACACACACACACCTACAATTAAAATACCTATATAATATTATATTTGTTTATATTATAAATTAAATATTTGGCCAAACGTGTTTGTGTTCTTAAAATATATTAAGTAAGTAGTAAGTACGTTATATTATTTCATAAATAGTGGTAAGTGGATTAAAACTCATAACTGAATTATTGACAAACAAAAAGTACGAGACGTCATATATACCTAATATATAGATTTCAATCGACGAGTATTTAGTATAATATATTGCGTTACAATAAAATTAGGCAAACACAATAATATTATCGAAAAGCTAGCCATGTAGAAAATATTATATATTGCATCAAACCTTTTCAAGCGTTATATCAATTTAATATTTGCAGCAAATTTGTCAATACAATAATATTAGATATCAAATACCTATTCACAGAAAAAGTAGTAGTAATTGCATAAAATATAGGACATAGGTATTTTAAGTTGTTAGTCCCTCCTAAAAGGACCCCCCCCTTCCCAAAAAATCTTTCTAACCTAACCCCTGCAATGACCAAACCTTGACGGTGTTCGCAGACGAAATACGAATAAATTTCAACTCCAGGGACGATCACTCGTGTACATTTTCCCTATACAATCTGGACGATGACTTGGAGCTGTCCGCGTGGCCGCCCAACATCATCATTGGCGAGAAAGAGTTTAGAGCCAAGCTCGGGCCATCAGGTGGAGCTCGGGGTTACACGGCTATTACTGGTAAGCATTTAACGTAGTAGATGCAATTAAAGAAATCGAAATAATTAATTACAATATTTATGAGTATGCAGTTATATGTTTGCCGCCGACGTATCTTATCTAAGGTGGACAAGCATTAAAAAAAACTATTCATATTATATATTATTTTATTTACAACATTTTCAGCAATTCAAAAAAATATATAAATTATAACTATATACAGCAGTGTGTACTCAATGTCGTTGAGTTCTATCATAATTTACTAAAGCTTAATTATTCATTTATTCTCATCAGTTCGCATCAGTATAACTGTATAAAATCAATAAATGTCTCATAGCTGGTAACGTGAAGAATGGTAATGTGAGGAAACAAAATTCAATATAGGGTCATGGAGATTGGTATTTAGTCATGAAACATGTGTAAAAAAATTATTCGTTTTTCAACAATTACAAATCCTTGAATATTTTAAATAAGAATTCACAATCATTTTATTTTTTAAAGATATATTTACTATTGGAAATCGTTGTCAGCGCATATCAAGCATAATATAAAACTAAATTAAAATCCAAATAAAAGTTATAATCAAAAATTAAAGAAATTCAGAATCATAATAAGAATAACCAAAATTACGTGTATATTGACTTAGATTAAAAATCAAATAAATTAATAATCTATAAAACCACATGGATAGTTAGTTGTAGGTATAGAAGTATTTTAGTACTCATAGTTCAGATAAGTGTACTTTATAAAAAATTAAAAACTGACGAAGAACATAATATAAGCAATTAGCTTGTTATTGTATTGTACTGGACAGTGTAGTGAAATTAAAATCATACCTAGACAATTTAATATTAACAGCCATGTAACAATTTACATAATTTTGAATATATTAGGACATTCTACCGGCGACGTCGTCTGGTACATAAACGACAAACTTATACCTGAAATCTACGTGGAGAGGAGACAGACGTACACGTTCATCGTCGAAGGAGGTAATTTAATATTACAATAATATTTTATTATTTATGTATACGCGCGTACAGTACACACTACGTAGGTATTGTTTGCATGAATTATTCAAATATTTACTATTGCGATTAACGAGATCGATTGAAACGCAAACAACTAATGGATGTAATTATTATTAACAACTCGCGAAGGGAATGACCCCAACAAAGGCGAACACTATCATCCGCTTTACATCACGGACAGCAGCGAAGGAGGATTCGGACAGAAAGACGACGCGGAACAGCGGAAACAGAGGGTTTTTGCCGGAATCGTCTACGACTCTGACGGCTTACCTTTCCCCACTACAGGTAAACTATACACCAAGACTAAACAAACAGGAATGTGAGCACGATTAAGGGTGGTATGGTTGCCAACGAATCTAGAAAAGTCTCTACCGAAATGAATATTATCCATTATCAGTGCTAAACAGCTAGAGATTTAGCACTAGCGCTTATTTGTTGTAGCGACTATAAATGCAATTACCTTTCAAATGCAAAATTGTAGTTGCGTGGTAGCCACTATGACATATAAGGGCTAGTGCTTAAATCTCCAGCTGTTTAATTTAACTTTAATAAGATTCATTTCGGTAGGCACTTTTCAAGTATAGGAATCATTGGTCGATGGGCAAAAATACTATCTATAGCCGTGAATTCAGCAAACTCGCGTATTTTTCCTATCACTGGGCATGTGTGCAGTATAGATAAAACTACAAGTCGTATAATATGTACATCTATATGTGTGCCCCAGACTTTGAATAAACGATAATGTACATCCCAAATATATTGGGATATTAATAACTCGTGTATTCCATGTCTGGGGCAGAACGGTTTTGCTGAAATTCCTGTTTATTTCCTGTTGCTATACACATTAATTTATTTTACCATAGTTTTGTAAACGTTTAAAGTGGAACCTTTTTAATATCAATATTAATGCTGTATAGACTGCACATACGCGAGTTTATTTGGTGTACTATTCGGATGCGGAATACCGCCCAATCTACTTAAAAGTACTTAAAATTGCTTTACGTCCCTAGAAAAAGGGGTTTTTTAAGTAACTTTTTTTTTATAGGTATCTCAATATTTTAATAATTACCTAATCTTAGAGAGCTTCAAATGTTATTGTTAGTTATTGTTTAAAAATATTAAGATTTTAAATTGGAGCAATTCACAAAAGCAAATGTATAAAAACCATGCATTATAATATTGTATAACTAATACATTCCACTCGGAATCTAAAATAAAATTCGAACATTGTGATTGTTTATTATATAACTAAAATAACCAGAAAAGTCGTTCTGCTGTAGAGTAGAATTCGATATCAGATCACTGTAATAGATATATTAAATGTGAATTAAATAGTTATAACTTATAATCATTGCATACGAAAAACGATTTTGAATCACATCTTTCAAAGATATTTTATTATATTAATTTATAATAAGTACTATTATTAATTTATTTATCTATTAGTGGATAGTTGGAATATAGGATATAGAATGAACTTATTTTTTCCAAAACATTACATATTATATTATACTTTATATAATGTGCCATTGTATAATCAATAATAATAATATTATTAATCACCCAACATCTAACCACTCACAAACCCAACAAATTTTTTATATGAAATAGATATAAGTAATGGAAAAAAAAGTTCTTATATATTTTTTGAATGACAATTACAACATAATAACTGAGATCGTTATAGGAAACATCATTCTTTAACGTTTAAGTATACAATTTTGTTAAAATCATGTCTGTAAAAAAAAAATTGTACCAATATATTTTTCATACTTCTATTCAATTTTCAAGCTCTAGATAATAAAATTGAAAATGTTATGAATTTCGAACTACAAAAAAATTTGAAAATGTGTATAAATAAATGTATAATATAATATATATATATATATTAATTATGTTGTGTGTTGTAACAATTTTAGCCGGTCGATATTGTGAATTTAAATTCAAGTCTTATGACCGTTCGTCAGAAATGGAAACCTTCAACGCTTTTCTTGACTCTTTAAAATTATCCTGCGAAAATGGCAATGTTGGCTTACTGAACTGGACGGTCGCTGAAGAAACACCGGATCTAGTCTACTATCAGGTGAAATTATTATTCATAATTTTTGGTTAGGGTAATGATATTTAGTTTCTATTTACATTAAAATATATTTGATGTGAATCTGGAAAAATGGCACAAACCGTTTGAAATTTTGAATAGATGAATAATAGTCTGTATAATACGATGTAGGTATAGATATAATATCTACGATAATTAATATTTTTCTTCAACCTAAAATATTAAACAAAGACTTGGCAGTTTTAAAATTCAATTTTTAAATTGTGGTTTTAACATATTATTATTATATTATTGCATTTAGCAGAATAATTACTAAGCCTATACTTAGTCACTCGTTGGCTACAATAACCACATAATAATATTATAGTTATTTAGTAGATTAAACATTTCAATAGGAAGAAATAATATCCAACAAATTATTAATAAATAACATTTGAAAATATTATACACATTTTATGTACCTAATATAATTATAATTATCAGTCAGATATAGGTACATGCATCTAAAAAATAATTCAACAAAAAACATTTTTAGAGTAAATTATTATAGAAGTAAAAAAATATTCTGAAAATGTCTATTAATCTAAAATGCAAATTATTACCTAAGTTATTAACCTAGTTTTATATTTTTATGGCGTAATGATTATACCTAATTAAATCGTAATGTGTTTTGAATCAACATATTGGATTGATTACCAGTAATCAATTATTAATAATATCATTCTTTTAACTCAATGTACATAATAATTTAATTATTTTCAATTTTGTATAATTTGGGGTTTCGCAGTATCTAGAACTATTTGAAAAACAATTACTTTTATTGAAAATCAAATTGAATATAAAGATTTAATTAGTTTATATTTTAAACCTGTATAGCAAAAACAATTATTGCATATTATTATTCCATAAAAATAATTATTATATTTACCATGTACCTATTATAATATATTATTTAGTATCACCAGTATAACAGAAAATGTAAAATAATTAAAATAATAAGAATATATTAAATAAACATTTGGTAATATAGTAAATATACATTTCATAATTATATTATAATATTTAAAACACGATATCAAAAAATCCAATCAATATAATAGGTATATACTATATAGTATATTATACCTAATAACTATATTCTATAATAAGTAATAAATTGACCTACGTCACAGGAATCCCTGCAACGTAGCAAATATAAAATTATAAAATTATTTATTCTTACACTTTAACATACAATATTGTGTACCTATTAACTATTAAATAAAACAATAACATTTTTTCTCATCAACGAAAGCTTTCGTTTATAATCTATTTGCTAAATTAAACCTAACCTAACCTAACCCATCTACCAAGAATATTGCTATAATGCTTGTTATATCATTACTGAGTTCTTTGCATAAAATAACAAAATAAAAGGTTTAAAACCATAACATTTATAGGTAACTCATTATATTATTATTTAAAGAGTGGGCAAACTGTAGAACAAGTAATAATTATAATAATAATCATAGTAATTGACACGCCAAAGAAATTAAACAAAATGAAGGAGATTTTAGAAAACATTTTAAATTTGAAACAATTTTAATATTTTCGTTATCACATTTCCTGTGCCAATTATACTATTATATTATTCATATAATCAATGATATTATCAATGTCTAACTAGATATCCCCAGAAAGTTGACTGCCGAAGTACTTTAATTTGAGCTGTGAACTGTCCCCAAACGCTCACGGCAGCAGAACAATAAAATTGGTACCTACTCACTGGTTTTGTCACGTACGCCATATTAATTTTGGACGAAGGCCTTTGGGTTTTTATTTTGTATTTCTTATAATTACATCTAATTTAATTTCATCGAGTCCTTACCAATAATGGTACTCAGTGGCGAGAATTTAAACATAATAATGAGTGACAAAATACAAAGGCCTGAAAGTACAAATATTGGTATAGGTATTCAAGAGTGTAAAATGAACGAGTTTAAAATATTTCAGCCTAGGGTACAAAATATCATCACGTGAGTACCAGACGTCATGGTACTCACTACTCATCGTAGTCAACTTGCTGGCTATATAATAATATTATTTTTAAATAAAATGTGTATAATATAAAAATGGCGAGTGACGTGTTAAATACTCGGTCACAAAAATACATGAGATCGACCCCGACGTGCTCCCGACCCAACCTAACCACACACCACTTAGGGCCAGTATTACAATCATTGATTACACTTCGATTACGCTTAACCAACTGATAACAGATTTTATTACCGGCCGAATTCCACTGGTTAGGAGTCCGTTAAATTTAACTGGAGATGGTAATACTGGCCCTTATACTTTAAAACAACCCCGTTTCACGTGCAGTGTTTTTGTTTTTGTCAATTTCGCAGAGCTATTCACAGACTTTCGTCGGATGGAAAATCCACGTGGTCGACCCCGGATACAAGTGGAACGACGACAAGAACGCCGCGGCCAGCAGACAGCACGGCGGTCTGCCGTTGACGTGCGCTATATTGACCACCGCCGTCGTAGCCGTCCAGCGGATTTTCACGATTAGTTTACTGTGATTCGAGTACGACGATCCGGTAAACAACGGACCGACGGCGGCGGCGTGATCACAACAATAATTATACCAACAACAATAATAATAATAAATAATAATACGACACTCGACGACCGCCGCCGCCGCCGCCGCCGCCGTCGTCGATCTCCGAACACCAGTGACGTGAACGTTTGTTCGTCGCGATAATAATAATATTATTACTTATCGACGGTATAAAAAAAATATAATTATCTTCAGACGACCTTTTCTCGCCCCGTCTGTGTCTGCCACTCAACGGTTTCACCACAGTTCAGTGGTATTCGGTCGAATCTCGGTAAGAGATATAACTCAGAGTATGAGGTCGATGGTTTCGTCCCATTTTAAACAGGACGATAAGATAATAATATTACTATTGTCGCGAGTGTAAATTTAGAAAAAAAATCAAATCCAAACGTTTTTGTCTCCGGCGTTCGCGAGCCCGTCGTTTCGACGACGGATGTTTTTAATTGATATTTCGATGCAACTATAATATAGGGCAACACCCGATGAGCGCGTTCTCTCGCGAGCGGATTTCAAACGATCTAAATCCAAAATACCTACCTATATTATGTGTTTTTCGTTTTTGCGTCTGTCACTTGTGAGTTGAAAGGCCGCCGTCCCTGAGTCTCCTGAGTCTAACTTTGAAACATTATTTGACTGATCACAGCTGCAGTCTTATTCAACAAGCTACCTACCGTAACAATAAAAACGTAACCAACTCACGCGGTAAACGTGTGGTGGGTTCGTTCGTTTCAATTTTCAAAAACTATTCAAAAAATCAAAAAAACGACTTCCGAAAAATGTAATACAGTCGATTCCGCTTTATTGGGACACATCGGTTGGGTGTTATTTTGTCCCAATAAAGCGGTTGTCCCAATAATCCGAAATACAAAAACCAACATATAAATTTGTTGAAAAACTGATTTGTTTTATATATTTTTATTATTACAAATTACAAACAATGTATTATAGAAATTATTTGATAGTACAAAAAGAAAAACATGATATAACCTAATTATTTATAAAAATACTTACATATAAAGTAGGTACATATTACATATTTTTTATTTTTTTATTATGTATTTTATCTTATTTAAAAAAACTGTTGATTTCGGTACTCCTAAAATTTCCGAAAGACGACGTGTATTACAGCCTGGTAGCTGTAATTTAATTTTGTCCAGAATTTCTAATTTTTGAGCAAACGATAAATCTTTACGTACACGAGCCATCGTTGCTACACGCGACAAACACGACTGATGCACCATTGCACCAAATAACATTTAACAACTATCACATTTGAACATACGATAAAAGATAAGATAAAATAAAGTTAAATAAGATAAAATGTAATGTAATGATCGATTACGAGAGTCCGTCACGATTGTTGAACTATTGAATTATTAATATACTCGATAAAAATGTCCCAATTATCCGGATTCGTGGCCCAAATAAGCGGCGAATGTTTACCCTACAAGTATACATTTGTTTTTGTAATTGAAGAATTGTCCCTATTAAGCGGTTGTCCTTATTAACCGGTGTCTCTATTAAGCGGAATCGACTGTATTATGATATACTTAATTATTATCAGTCGTTCACAATATTATACTACGATGGCGACGTCTGATATTGATATTTAGAATATTATAATTAACAATTAATTATACTACTTTGGTACATATTAATATAATATAAGAGTATAATATTATTATTATAATTATTTATAAGTTATAACCATAGTTTGGTCTGTTTTCGATCAAAAATTATTGATTTGCTTTTAGATTGGAGAGCTATAGCCTATAATGTGGCAAGAATATTAACTTAATTTATTAAATTAGCAGATACACACACACTAGTATAATATTCGAACGTTTCACACGTCATGGTCGTCTTATCGCATTTGACTTGCAGACGACGACGGTTTTTGTTGAACAAAATACGATGGCAACAATAAAACACGTTAATCCCGTAAAATTCTAATGGTGTTTATTATTCTTTGTCATCTACACGGCAAATAGCAATAATAATATTATTATTAAACGCTGTACCTGACTCTTTTACGAGCAACACTTACTTACTATAGTTACTATATCCAATATCCATTAGTTATTTAGTTAACTTTATAAAGTTATAAATAATTATAATAATATTATAATTTATAATATCGAGAACAGAGACGCGACATCGGTCGGTTCAACGCACAGACTAAACGTAAAACGAAAACGCAGTTTACCCAACATTAAGAATATCAAGCAAAACCAAACATATCATTTGTATAATATCATTTTTGCACATAGTAAACTAATAATTGAGTGGATTTTTGCTGTAGACGTTAAGGCATATAATTATAAATTATTGTATTATATTATAACAATATAATATTTTAATGTGTAATATAATATTATAACGCACGTTTAACGGTAGATCGTTGTAAGTAGAATATTATAATTTAGTATACTGTTTAGTCGGTACGGTTAAGTCATAAATTCAATGTTGTACATTATTATAAGCTTCTTCGCTGGCAATTATTTCTCCCAAAACCGATGGACCTAAAAAAGGGATCTCGTGGCCGCCACCGTAATAAAAAACAATATCATTATAATATAGGTAACAGTAGTGATATTTCCGAGATATCCCAACTAAATTCGCACAACAAATAAGGAGGGTGGCTGACTAGAAGAGCTTCGCGAGAACAATAATATTATTGTAGTTTGATATACACGATAACAAAACAAAAACAAATAGGTAGATAAACACAAATAAAATCATCATAACCGCGGCATGTCTGCATGTCGACATGTGCATGTCCGCTGCATCGTTATCATCGTGACAAAGACTATTATTAGACCGGTTGTCTTATTTGTACGATTGTACTAAATTGTGTAAGAATTTTTAACTCACGTTAAACTCGTAGTCAAACAGTTGAGCTTTCATAACTTTGATGAAAATAATTAGTAAAATTCAACCTCCACCGACTATAATATATTATTTTTCTGCAAATACGGTAGGTACGTGACGGGTGTTCCTACGATATAATATGTATATGTGTAACGTGACGGCCAACTCTTCAGCTCTATTTTCAGCATGAAAATCTAATACTAAGTAAGCTTTTTGGGCTTGTTATGAATACAATAATTAATAATTATAAACAAATCGGTTAAAGCGGAGGGATTTTGTATGAGAACCATCGTTTCGCGAACTCGGAAAGAAACTCGGGAATTCTTAAACGCCCACAAAAGCCAAGTCGTAAAACTCAAAGCACAAAATTGAAAACTGATTCGCACAATTTTAAAGTTGACCAAAAAAAATGAATACTTAATAACATTAACTTTAGTCTAATAAACGCCGTAACGTAAGACACACGTTGTGACAACTGATAACGATTCGTATACGAAAAATACGTCATAATACAATGAACAGTGCAGATCGCTTCCAAAGTTTAAAAATATCAAGATTATGTAAATCCGAAATCGACAATGATTCGATTACGAATTATAATAATATTATTTACGACACTATAATACGTCAAATAAATTCGAGTGTCGATGACGTTTGTCGATTTTTCGACTACGCATGCACGCACACTATTTATAATAAAATATATACAATAACTATGTAATCTACAATAATAATATTAAAAATTGTATTTTAATGGTTACGTCTTACGACTCACACGAGTTCTTCGATTAAATCTTTAAACAATATTGCTCAAAATATAATATTATTATGATCTCGAATAACATAATATTAATATCTACGAGAGGAACCGATTCTCGAGTGAAATCCGCGAATACACTCATACGCCCAAGCCGTCATCATTTATGATTATTATTTATTAGTCATAACTCATAATAATAATAATATCATAAATTCATAACCGATCATCCGATTTCTTCGAGCATCCCATACAAGTATACAATATAATACAATATTATATTAAAATGTAATCGAAACGTTTAAACTTTAAACCAATAAACCGAATGTTGATACAAAATGACAATAATATTTTCTAGGTCTTAGTCTTAGTCGATTAAATTTTAAGGAATCTCTAACTATAAAATATAATATAGGTAATTATTGACAATAAAATATGTTCTAAGTGGTTATTACGTTTAAAATATTATGTTAATCGTTTTTGTATAATTTTTTGTAACAGACTACGTAATTCATATACCTATAAATATGGCTATAATTGTACGAGTACCTATGTGCATACGATAATAAATTAATATAAAATATTTAATAATAATTTTATATTATACTGTACTACATTTCTCTCGTCAAGTTGTAAACGTTTAAGTAGTTTTTTTTTATTTTTATCTGATTTTGCTCTTGTCGAATATATAGACATACTATAGAGACGTACAGTACCTAATTATAGTAGCGAAGTTCGTCCCCCAATTTATTTATTTTTACTAGTTGCTAGTTTAATAATACAACACATAATAATATGAATTATGATATTATGTTACTGATGTCTTAAAGTGATTACATAATAGTTAATACAACAAAATATTACATAATAATATATTATATTTTACGTGTTTCACGAAACTATGAAATGGTTAACTTCTGATAAATTATATTTTTCTATGGAATGTTGTGTAAAAAAAAAAAATTTACTTCAATACAGTCATAATTAACAATAATTTGCATTTATCTAACGATAAATTATCAAGCACGTTGTACATGTTATATACCTATCTATTATACATTAATATCTATATGGCTAGTATATTATATACATCAGTAATTTTTCTTGCGTATTTAAAATTGCGGTATAAAAACTCATACTGTCCCGGGTAGTAGACATACATTTTGAACCTAACCAAAATAGTGAAAAATATTTATCTTATAGACCACCCCCGCGAATATAATTATCTAAACTACCGCCTTGGTGGTCCTGGACTATGATGTAATAAACAATAAAATTAAAAAGATAAATACACAATTTTATTTAATTTGGTGAAATTAGCAATATATAATCGTATTGTGTGATGTACTGATGCATATTATAGTAACGTAGTAAATATTATTATCTATCAATTTCAAGTTTCGTCCTAAATCCATTCCTCATCAATTCGTTTTATTGTTTTGTTTACACTCCATTATATATAGAACTATATTATTTTGTTACTGACGAGAGCGTGTTAAAAGTTTGATCGGTTAAGTTTTATATTATGTGTTTTAATTCTTAAGCATAATATTATTATATTGTATTTTAAGTATTACTAACTATACATATTATATTATTATTTATAAGGAAAGTTATATTTATAAGCAGTCAAGATTGTTTTAACGGTACCGGGAATAAAACGTATTCTGTACGTAAATGTGTGTACTGTGTAGGTACTTTTTATAGAATTTTCAGGTAGGTATTTATTTTTATAAAATACTCGAGTAGGTACTAGCAACTATAGCATTCAGCTACACGATATTATGTGGCGAAGAAAACAGTTTTAGTCAAAATATAATGAACAAAAAAAAGAGAACAAATAACATTAGGCATAATACGTTAGGAAAACAATATGTTAGTCTACATTAGCGGTATACAGAATAATTATTGTTCGTTAAGCCCACACGGCCACACATAAACCGTATAAAATAAAATAAATCGATTTCCCGTGTACCTGTTATTCATCGATGTATAATAATAATATATATATATATATTATACAATACTATAACCTATCTCTTGTAATATTTTATAAGAATATGAAACAAATCTGTGTTTTTGGTGACAATAATTATCACATTATTACTATAAACATTTTTTTTTTATTTATTATTATTACTATTATTATAATAAATGTTGTTCTTTATTATTAAGGACTACAAGTCAAATTTGAATTTTATGTAAACCTCGACAATAATTTTTCTTAGACGATTAATAAATTACATTATAATTTAGGTTAACTTTTAATATAAATTATATATGTGTATTTATCGCTTGAAAGATTTTTTTTACATAAAAAAATGTATCATTCATACGATTAATTACGTTAATTACATTTAGACATGTATAGGTATTTATAAGAAACGGGAGAGGGAGAGAGACATGGGGTGTTGTAAAAATATTGTTTTTTTTTTACATTTCAATGTACAATATGTAAAATAATTAATATGTTACAGACACGGTAAATGGAGTGAAGGAGATTTAATATATATATATATATTTATATATCATATAAAATTTAATAGATTTGTGTGTTTACACCTGCGTATGTCTCTCTCTCTAAAAAAAAAAAATAATTAAAATAATTTTTGCTGTGTAAACTAATTTAGATTTTATAAATGTGTTAATGTTACCTTTATATGAACACTTGACAATAATATTAGATTAATTTGTATATTTATTGATAGTATAGCTAATTTTGTTTTTTTTTTTTTTGACGAACTTTATCAAAATATAACGAACTTACATATTTTTATCAAGCTAGTATACCTACAGCTGTATTCCAAATAATATTAAATAATGTCAATAATTTGATATTATTAAGTAGAAGTAGAAGATGATGTGAATGTTTTCTTTATTATACCTACCACTTTATTATGTTTTTTTACGTTTTATTTTGTTCTTGAGCAGTTATTATTATTATATAATATTATGAACATGTACCTACTAAATAGCACAGTTTATAATTTATTAAAAAAAATAAAATTTGTTTAAAACTTTAAAATATATCTACAATGTAAATCGTATGACTGGATTTTCAAAATAATTAAAATACATACTTCTTCTATTTATTTAATAAAAAAAAATACTAACTATATTATGTGCTTTGCATATTCTTTGTTTATTATATTATATAATATATTGTATAATGTATATTATGTTATATATCTTTGTATAGGTGGGTACTATATGGCTCTTCTAAGATCCATGTGGTACTATGGCATTCAACTTTGGGGCTCAGCCAAACCTTCAAACTTCTGTCCAGAACAATACAGTTATTCCAGTCTATATGTCTACGATAAAATCAGGTGTTCCCTAGCTGGTACATCACCAGTGAAAGACATTTGAATTCCAACCTTAAATAATCTCACCTATAAAAAAGTACACAATACTTTCAGTTCTCACTCAAATCCTATTATCCCCCATCTCTCATCCAAGTAACCCACTCAGGCGTCTTAAAAGGAACTATTTTAGGGGGACCTACTCTTTCCCTAAAAGCTTTCACTCGGGGTGTCGTCAATGGTAAATACAGATTGAAAATAAAAAATAATATTTTGTTCGAACAAATTAATTATAATAATATATTATTGGTCGTTACACCATTTTCGCTTTAGTCGTCTCGTGAGATTGCCTGGAATGGATTTGCCTGGAATCTTAACTTGACTAATAAAGATGGAAAAAAGTTTAATCACAACTTTCATAAATAGTGGTTACCTACTTAGATTTATTAGGTAATTTGGAATTTAAATGTGATAAAATTTAATAATAACAATTATATTGCAGTTTCTACTCCCTCTATTTAAACCACAAGAATTTATATAAGGTTCTTACATAGTTACGTGAAATATTTTCTACATACAAAAATAGTTGATAAATCGTTGGAAACTTTGCTACCGCAGCTCAACCGCAACACAGTACCCATAAAATCATAAAGTGGGGTATACTGGCGTCGTAAAACAAAAATATAGGTACACCAGGTACTAATAATATAATAAGCCATAATATCGTAAAGCCATCAACCATAATTTATAAACCTAGCCACTCGAATAAATTGATTTTATAAAAAGCTCATGTATAAATTGTTTTGGTATACATCGTTTTTTAATCTTAAGAGTCACTTAAAGTGTTTAATCAAATTTTGTTATTAACATTTTCTCCACCCACTGATACAATGTATCGAGCAAACAGATTAGTAAATATAATTGTTTCCATTTTTATTATAATTATGATAAAATTGTACAAATAGTATATTAGTTACTAGTACCTAGTACAAAAGTTGATGACCAAATTGTATTAAAAAACCAATGCAAATAAGACCTAAAAATAATAAAAAATTACCATACAAGATTAGATATTAAAATGGGTTAAAATTAATAATATAATGAATACATGAAATATTTTTTTTAATTTATAATATACAAATTATTAAATCTTACAAATCACTCGAAGTTATTTGGTTGTAGTGGTAAAGAGTAAAGGCTAAAGGAATTTCCTTCAAATATTGAACATGTGATGGGTATTTTAATAAACATTTCTTGTCGTTATTGTTTAAATTAGGTAATTGATCTATTTTTGGGAAGTGTATTCGAATCACTCCCTCAACCTTATGTAATCCATGGATTACTGAACTTATGCTAGAGCAATAATAATAATTTACGTACGCGGATACCTTAAATGCTTAGCACACACCACATAATGTAATATACCAACATCGATCACAGTATGTATAATATAATTAATATATTTGTGGGTGTAACTCAGTTAGAGTGGTTCTGAAAGCCGCACAAGTCTGAAGGGCTAAGTAGGGATGGTGG
This sequence comes from Macrosiphum euphorbiae, assembly GCA_949089665.1. Lineage (NCBI taxonomy): Eukaryota > Metazoa > Arthropoda > Insecta > Hemiptera > Aphididae > Macrosiphum > Macrosiphum euphorbiae. Next base: position 810,627 of record CARXXK010000005.1, on the reverse strand, counting down.
TTGTGTATGTGTGTGTGTGTGTGTAAACTAAATGAGGAAGGTAAGATGACCTATAAATGGATAAAAACGAAAAATGTTAATTAAATATGTGTATTGCTGGTAACTAATTGATATAAAGAATGATAAAATATTAAATAATATAATTCGCAGCAACACAAATATATTATAAAAGATTAATTCACAATAGCTATTTAATATTATACAATATACATAACACGACTCAATGAGTCAAAATTATTATTATTAATTGAATTGCTAGGTTTATATTGTTAGGAAAAAAGGGCAATTTAATTTTATCATTGCATTTTTATTCTGTTGGGCCAACAGAGCTAGTTTAATTATTATATTGTCGTGTAGCTTAAATAAATACAAAATTAAAAAAATTAAAATTTGTCAGACCACAGACTGGCCAGTTGCTACCACATCTAAATAAATATTAAAAAAGGTGGGTAAGTGGATGTCTCTCTGCTGTACAGTAGGTTACAAGTGGGTCACTGTAATGGACGGTGTTAAATTTTAATTCAATGATATAATATCATATTGGATAAGAAAAACGATTCTGAGCGAAAACGGTCAGTCAGCCTATGATATTATGAAGTATATTTGATGATATTATTGTGAATAAAGTAATTTATATATCTACCCATCTACGTGGATTTCTAAGTTTTTTTTAAATTTTCAATCCTTAGCTATAAAAGCTGAACATTTTATACATTTTTAACTACAAAATAATTATTACATTTTAAATTTGATAAATTTTTTCAAAATTTGAACATTAAATAAGTTTAAAAGTTGTGCCTATGTATTTTCACGCTTTCTTACCCAACAATAAATTTATTGATATTTATAGAAAAAAAAAAAAAACTAAAAAAATTTAAAACTGACAACGTCCGTAAACAGCTCAAAAAGAGTCAAATTATTTTCAACATTTTATCGTGTATATAAAATGCTAATATAATCATTCAGTGAAAATATGTTCAAGTATCTACAGTTAATTACAACAAAATAAGAGTATCCGTTGGTTTTTATTCATCAAAACTTGTTGTTAAATTATGATTTAATTTTAACTATCTGCTACATCTTATTACTAGATGGCTAGGTACAAGCTAACCACTATATCTACTGGCCACAATAGGAACTAGAAAAATAAAGAAAAATAATTTTTTTGTCAGAGATCGTTATTGAAAGTTACCTACACGTAAGTACAATGTTTAATGAAATATTGTTTTCAATGTTTTAGCCTCTGGTACAGTGTGTTGAGTAAACAAATGAGTAGATTTTGTTTCCGTTTTATTTTTTATTATGATAAAATAATACAAAATATTAGTTATAACTGTATAAGCAGTGTTGTGCATTATCTAGACATGTTATCTACTAATTTTTTTAGATTTAATTATATGTATTAATTATTATGTTTTTTGCCATAAATCAATCTTTGTCAAAAAGAAGTCATTATTTCATTAAACAATAAAATCAAGTGTCCAGATAGTTCCTTGATAAATGTCCAATATATGGGTTTTAATGACCGTTATTATCCTACCTATGAAACACAAGTGTTTATACATATTAGTATCTTTAATGAATATTAAAATAATAAATACCACAAAAAATATTAAAATGTATGATGGAAATAATAGGTATTATTTCAAACAGCTAGACAGCTATATAGTTAGTAATGTTCCAATAAACTATTGAGAACAATAAGCTAGGTAGATATTCCAGTACGCCTGCACTATAGCTGGGACATATTGTTTTATTGTGTGTCTTATGTACCTAGTTATGCAATATACTTACGTTTGACAAATAGGCAGGAACGTAAATTACGTGTAATAAAATACGTTTCTTATATCAATTAAACGACTTGGCAGTCGGCAACAGTTATAATAAACTCGTATACCTATTTGTTTGCATAACCTATATAATATGGACTGTATATAATATAATGTTATGTACTTATAATATTTATTCCGTCAATTGTTATTACTCGTAATGAGTAATGACCATATTGAATTGCGTTCGAGGGTATAGAGGTGACCTGCAAACAGTCTGGTAGATATTTTATAATCTTTTAATATGCATATTACATATTATATTATATATTATACCTAATACCTATATTATACCATATAGGTAGTATAGGTACCCGTATCTTACTATATAAAAAAAGGTCGAAATTTAAAAAACGTTCTTGTAATAAACGGTTTATTCTAAGTCATTTTTTTTTTACGTATATTATAATTTATTATAATAACCCATTATATAAAATCTATTCTTTCTGTATTATAAATTTATAAAGATACACAAAAACAGTCTTTGTTATTGCTACGAATTCCTGGCGGTCCACGCGTCTATAGGTAGGAATAATGTGGCATTGATATTGCAGTGTGTATGTGGGTGTGTGTGCTATTGGGGGGGAGACTATATCGGAGTGCTGCGGTAATAACTACAGCTGTCTGCATAGACTTATTATAATGCTTATTGTATTACATGTCTACTATTGTCTGCATTAAATAACATAAAGGTACAAAATAAACGTTATTTTCATATTGTGTTTAAGGGCGTATGGTACAGTATGGCGGTGCTCTGTTTTCTGTTTCTAACATAAAGACATAACACCTATAGGCTATAATGAATAACGATTATTAAAAACCGTTTGATATAGATATTTTAAAACCGATATGATAGCTGTATATGAATAAAACGCCACTGCGAAAGCCAATGGCTGGCCATATATTGTTATACAACGCTGTGCAGGTATCGGTATTCAGATTTCAGTTAGGCTTTATACTATTACAATGTGTACCTATACATACTTTCGTCGTGTAAATAATATCATATCGGGTAGTGGGTACAGTAATCGGTATAGGACTATAGGCACAATAGTGGTTGACGTTTTAATGTAGAGCGTCCATCGACAAGCCTTGAACACACGCCGTCGTAATTAAATCAACTACGAGCGATATCGAATAAGGCGTTTTGAACGAAAGTGAACCAGAAAAAAAAAATTTAGATATACGATTTGAATATCGGGTGATGCGTAGGTACACAAGTATACGATTTAATGATATAATACACGACTGCACGAATGTGTACACATTTAAATTTTAATAATATTCGACTCCCGACACTTGTTGAGTAGGGCTTGGTAGTAGGTTGTAAAACCCAACGGACAGAAATGGGAAATATAAAACTTATGGACATAATATTCATACGTCATCGCAGCTAATATTCTGAAAACCGTTCGATTTAAACTCTTCAGTATTAACCATGGACTAAGATACTAGGATTGGATGTAAACTGGAAACGAGAGCAATTAGCCGCAGATAGTTTGTGAGAAACGTGTCCTACACTTCCACCTACCTACTACCTAGAGGCTAGAATCATCATATTGACTAGAATCTTGTTCGTAGCTTTTACTCCCCCTCCCCCCATGAACATCTATCACGAACCCTAAGGTTTCCGTATCCCCCTCACTCGCATGGCTTTTGTCGTTTCCGGTCCGTTCTCCCTAATCTCTAGTCCGCGGACGGTGGTATAAAGTATAAACTACATAACCTCTACGACAAGTAACCAAAACAGTTATAAAATCTCCCAAAAATGTAGCTTATTTTGTAATACACTTTTGTCAACCTAATGAAATAGTAATACTTTTTTATATTTTTATAACAACTTACAATAGTGACTAGTGAGATAACTCGAGTTGGTAGTATCTAAAACGGCCACTCAAGCACGGCATTGCATACGACGAATAATTCACAACTCGGAATACTACTAATTCCTAATAATTAGTAATAATAACTATAGGTGCATTCGTGCATTATACCTGCCTCACACAATATTATTATTATTGTTATTAGTATTATTTATCGGATTTTAGTGTGACCCTGTCGTGCTGCAGTATTAGCGCAGTATTATAGCGCACAATCATGGTACCGACGACGACTGTGGTGGTGGTCGCGCAGTGGCCTTCAGACTCGTTATCAGCGTGGTTGTGGTAGTGTGGTACTTGCGCGCACACGTTATCTCGGTAGTCGGTAGGTATGTGCCACATGCGGTTCTGAACGGTCGTGAACAGCGTCGTAGTACATCGCAGTCGTCCGGTGAATGCGGTTCGCGTCACTTATATTATTATCGTAATATTGTGTGTTCGTCCCATATTAATATAAGCGGTTTGGTGGGTTTTCGATTGTGGGTGTAAGAGTGATTCGACGTAGAGATTTTCACTAAAACATTAAAATAAAATACGGTCTCCGGGTGTGCGTATCGGACGACGTGTCTCCACCTGAGTTCGGACATGACTCGATGACATCGGATCTTCCGTTGGTTACCGCGGCCGCCGTGTGCAGTTCACTGGATTAATAATTACTCGAACGCCGCCACAAACAGGTAATTTGGGTTTTTACCGGAGTTGGAATTATAATATTTAGTCGTCGTCGAACAGACGTACCAATATTGCAATTTGTTGTACAAATCGTCTTGAACAATATGTTGCATATTATATATTTTACGACGTTGTTGTACCGACAACCACCCGTGTCTTGGGGTATAAATGTCCATCGTTGGAATTTCGGTGGTTTTTTATTATACACCCATAAAGCCGTTACAATATTGCAGGTACCTACCTGCGCTCGTTTCGCACCCTCGCCATGTCCGACGTGTTTTTCTTCGAGCCGAATTTCTACTTTTTAAATCGTCGAAATATTGGGAAAAATTCTGAAGGTACATTGTATAGTATATTTATTATTACACGATTACACATATACTCGCACTCGGAATACGTAGGGAAAAACGTCAGCAAAGGGCCACTTTGTTGACTGTTGTACAATATTATTGTAATAATTAACAGCGCGTCGGATTCGAGTTGAACTTTTGAACTAAACCATTACGACTGCCAGAGTGATCGTAAAATGTTAATAATGTTTATAATAGCTGGGTATATTTATAAGTTTTGACGATAAATTCAAAAATCAAGACGTGCCCGGCGCGGCGGTTCGAAATAATTGTGTCAAAAGTGTTAATAAACCATAACCATATTGTAATCGACTAGTTTTACAAACCATAGACGTATGGGCACGGGTCGATAAGACGATTTTCAAATTATCTTCCCACTTTGATAACTTATTATCCGTCTATCTACCGATTCTCACAATAACATTGTAAATATAATATTACACCACTCTATTCGTTATCGCAGGCAGACCATCATCGGCATAAATACCCTTTTTATATTATATCGAATAATATTAGTTACAGCCTGCTGTAGACGAGATGCCCGATTAAGATTAAAATATATTATCATTTCTCTACCCACTTTAGGTACATTTTTAAGCACCGACCCCCCACGAGTGTCACAGCCAGTCATTTAAGACCTAAATGTTTAAAAAACTAACATTTTATATTTTTTTTTATAATACTATAATAAGACACGCGTCGCGTAATATTATGTTCGAGTTTTTTCCTCAGTAATCTTGTATTTCATAGTTTCGGACGATTTTTAAAATTTTAGTAAATTAATTTAAAAATTACTTATGTACATGGTTGTACACAACAATTTTGTTATAGGACCGTTTATCACACAACTGTATCTGTGAACAAACCAAGTTGTAAAACTAGAAATTAATTTTAAAAACAAACCTTGAATTCAACATTTTGATATATTGTTCGTATACTTCCTACTTTGTAGTTTGGACGTTGGCTCTCGACAACGGTGTTCCCGAAAAACGGAAACCTACCCGACTACCCTATACTAACTAAATTATAATACTACCCCGGTACGGTTGTAACACTGCACCTCCGCCCACCGAGTGCAACGATATGAAAATAAATAATATTGTTATCACCTATCGCCAGTGTGTTATTCGTATAAGTTAGGTCTGATATTGTATATTGTTTACCTAATGTACCGGCTGCAGACTCGCACTTAAGTACCACAGGGTCGTGTGTTGTCACGATCGTATAATATATAACACTGCACTGACCGGAACGCGTTAAAAACTGCCGCTTTGAACTCTGTGATCACTTTAAACTTTATTAATCGAGATATCGTGTACGAGGTGAAGTACCTACGTGTACAGTTTGTGTGACCGTTTATAGGTGAGCTAAAAACGTTACCATACACTATAATATTATTATCACGGTAGTCTATGTCCACGAAGTAAAAACATAACAAAAGGATTTGTGCACGGACAAAGGAGCCGATAATCTGCGTTTGACAAGGCGGTAATACCTATAATATGTAGGTGCCTCCAATGTATTATGTAAATATAGTGGTGCGCACAAGCGACAATAGTATTTTTTTTTATGTGATATGCCTCGTTTCTCGCACAAAGGTTTTATTTTTATAAAAATGTATATGATTATGTGTTGAATGAATGCCGTAGTGCAGTAGGCAATATCTGAATATTGTGTATGAATTTAAAAACCTTATCGCGCAAAACAATAATAATTTTCTCCGCCACGACATAATAATATTAAGTAATATTATGACGTCGTCAGAAACGCGTCAATAATAGTATCCTGTGCTTATCGTCGCCGTATTTTTTTAATTCCGTTCTGGCGAATTTTTCTGCAAATATTTAAGTCAGCTATCAAACAGGCCGTCCGGTTAACGCGGCTATGATGTATTTTCTATTAACCTGCTATTTTTATTTACCTATATAATACATTATCAGACACATTGAAAAGTTTCTAACAGTATTGTATGCAATTAAAAACCATATTAAAAAAATTTCTTTTTTTCCTAATTTGAAATTAAAATGAATGGTAAAAAAAAGTAAAAATCCAAAATACGTTTAGATATCAGTATAGAATTAATACAATATTTTTACAAGAACTATTTAAGTTGTATAAAAAATATTTTAAACAACAACATTTAACGTCGTCTGAGTATGTTATGTGATTGCGCGTTACGTTAAACACATCATCCACTTCAGACATTTTATGTATTTTTTATTTACCTCGTCGTGGAAAGCGAACGTTAAGATTACTCATAGAGAGTAGAGAGGACGCATCTTTGTTTATAACTTACTACTACTGCTATATAGGAAATTTGATGTTATGCAAGATACTATTTTCCGTTCTGCAAATAATAATTATCTATAAATCATTAATTATTATAATAGACTGGATGAAATTTAATTTTACGATCGAGTCCTATGGTTTTGTTATAGTAATTTTTTTATTGGACGTGATGAAGTTTTACTGCCAACATTTACGATTGTGTTAATTATACGGTTACCAGTAGTGCTGTTCTCTCCCTCATGAACACTCATACGCGTTGTATCTGTCGCGGGCGCTGCTTTCTCTCATATAGGATATTATAATCGTTTATTCAATATTGCATTATATACCTAATTTTTTATTTTTTCCGACATGACGTATATGTTACATATATTTTACATGTCAATAATATCATACAATAATAATTTGATATCTAATAATTGGAATACTGTGAAATGTGTCAAAACCTGAAATGACTAAACGTCCGGAATTCCCTGCACTGTAGTTGACCTAATAATAAAGTGCCCATTGATTATACATTATAGTATATTATAGTTTTACCTATTATACCTATAATATACATAAGTAACAACTAAAAACATACGGTCACATTTCTTATTAGTGATTTCAGATTTCACCAAAATACCGGTTAAATAAAAAGGTAATGAAAATGTCTAATGTAAAGTTCACCAGTTTTATTTTCTTATCTGTAATCAGCATATATTATGTCGGTGTTAAGATTTATATTTTATATCCAAATTGTATTATTACTACTAGATTTTTAATTTTAATTTTTGGTATACCTACTATACATATTACGTGTATTTAATATTTTAATTTATAAATGATTCCTAAACCATCTATCCGATGAAATTTTTTACATCGATAGATTAGACCTTTGAGAAGAAGATAGGCTACTGAAATTAGAGGTCCAACCCCAGGATTAGAGGTCGAACCCTGCTCAAACAGGGATTTCGAGATTTACGATGGAAATAATTAAAAATTAATAATTATTGCGGTTTAACTTTTAATAAAAATTATTACCTATTATTAATGGGATAAGCCTGTTGGCGCAGTGGCACTTGCCACTTATGTACCTATATTTAATATAGAATGTTTCAAGTTCGTACCACGAGTTCGTGGTGCATTTTTGTTGCATTGTTTTTTTTCTTATTTTTCATCTTTGTCTAAACATAAGCCAATGTTTGGTTTTTTTTATTCATCGGGTTTTAGTACGGTTAGGTTAGGATTTTATACTCGATTTTATATTAATTGATTGTATTAATCCGCCGTAGGTTGAATTAAGTAAAAACGACAAACTTGGTATAACATTGATCTATCGATTGCTTACCTGATAATAATATAATATACTGCTCGCATAATCACAAGCAAATCTCACGGATAACACCGGTCGGGATGGCATATATACATTAAAATACATTAAGATACATTAAAATTTAATATAATCATTTACACTTCAAAAGTAATTGCTGCCACCGGGATTGGTAAATTGGGTCCCAAATGACCCTTACTCGGTAAATTGAGTCCCGGGGAAAAAAAAGGTAGTAGGTAAGTTGGGTCTCGTGAAAAAAATGTAAGTCCTGGCTACTAATTAAAAAAAATAAAAAATAATATTATTTATAAAATATTATTAACTATTTTTCCAACGATAAAATAACGATTTGAAATAACGATATTAATTTGCATTTGTAATATTTTTAATCAATATAAATTAAGTATACAAATGTACAATAGAGTTTATTAAATCAATATCAATGAAATTTTTACTTAGCATATATACCTATATATATAAAATACAAATGACATGTATTTAATTAGTAGCTTACTTTTTTTTCGCGGGACCCAACTTACCTACTTCTTGTTTTTTCCCGGGACTCAATTTACCGCTTTCAAAATGTACCAAACTTATTTCGGACCCAATTTACCTAGCTTTATAAAAATTATATTTATTTTTATATTTAATAATAAAATAATTGTAATAGGTAATGTTTTATTATTGACTTGTTTTAAATAGTTCTTGTAAAATGCTATATTTTTATACTCATACGTATTTTAGATTTTTTATTTTTCAACACTTAATTTTAATTTTTCATATTCGAAAAACTATTTTTTTTAAATAGGTAGGTACATATTGTCGTGAATTTTCCATGCATCCCTTTCCCTTTATTATTAAAAAAATAAAACAGCAAAATAAGAGGTATATAGGTTCCTGTAGACTTGGAAAAAAGTTATTATGAAAAAAATTAAATGAATGCTAATAATTACAACAATTTCATAAATTTGTATCGTGCGTGAATAATATTTTAATGTCTTTAAATTACGTACACGTGGTATGTGTAGTTAAAAAATTCAACGAGTTTATATATTTGTCGTTTATGGAAAAAGGCCTTGAGAATTAAAAAAAAATTTGCAAACTTTGAGTAAACATTTTATGTAAATATTACTGTTTGTCGTTAGTTGTTTGAGATTTGTTTTTGAAATAAAATTAATGTATCTATACATTTTACTATACATTTTACTGTACACAATATCTAGAAAAATTGCGCTTATCCTTCACAATAATTTATAAGCATTCCAAATTATTATAACTTTATAAGTCTGTGATCTTTGATTAGGTATACTTGTAAGTTAAAATTTATAATATAGGTATCTCAAAAATAAATCTATAATACCTAATAATAATGCAATATTTCTGACCCACGATTATCTTTGTATAACTCAGTACATGCTGAGGAATTAACACCTATATTTGTTTGTATAAATCGCGATATCAAGATTTACTATAAAAAAGTCAATCATCGTTATGTCACGACCGGTCACGACGTAGCTGGAGGTACCTACTACCTACTATTCAATGCGTGCTGATCGTATGCGTTAATGCGTTAACTTCAGTTAATTCGACAGATACCCAAGTGCATTAACGCATCGATTGCGATGTTCGGTGTCTGATATTCCAGTGAATTTCTAGTAGTTATCGTGTTTAATAATATATGCAATGTACATAATATTTAAATTATAACATATTATATTATAGGACCCGTCATCGCTTTACGCACGTCCACTGAATACGATAGTAGGTATCTACGTTAATAATATATCACTGCTGCAGCAGTCGTCAAACATGCCAATTTTCACGAACTAGATTCGTAAAAAAACCGACAAACCGCATTTTAGTGACTCACGCGTCTGAATGACTCATAATACGATCGGGGCAGTGTTTAGCATACCTAATGATGATCATAATAAATATATATAACAACAATAGTAAAGTATTAGGTACGTGTCTGGACCAAAACTGTCCGTGTCTGGTGATTATCATCATAGTCGGATTGTAGATATTCTCTTTTCTTATAGGTACCTCCGTATTATGCAGATGCGGCGGCGGCGGCGGAACTGGTTTCTTTTACCAGGTGTTCAGTCGTAAAAAACATTTATTTACATTTTTTTCAAAAAATAAAATTTCCCCGCGGCTATAGATCGCTAGTGCCGCCCGGGAGTGCGAATAGAAGAATCAATTATTTTATTCGATTTTCTGAAAAATAATACACGTTTTATTACATGTTTTCACCACCACGGCAGACGTGATTATCGGAAAAAATATGGTTTTTTCCCCTACAGATATAATATAACATGGATATGTATTATATGTAGATATGTAGGTAGTACATATGTAAAGACTAACGACTGCCGACGATTGTGCGAACCCCGAAGCGATGTACAAGGAAAACATTTAAATATCAGCATACTAAGGTCCGCATATAATATTGGTATATTATTAAAAATATATTTCGAGTTCGACACGGACGTACCGGTATTTTATTCTGTATAGGTGAAATATAACAGACTTTCTATGTCTACGTCTAGCTGAAGTTAATATTATTATTATGATGAATAGTGTGTTCAGAAATTTTGACCCCTGCGGCTTCTGCAGATCGGCTTTTCGCTATGAGCTATGGCTATACGATTTCGAATGATCTCAGCAAAAACAATGTGAAAATAGTAAATGTTAAATGGTGTTTAAATTTTAAGGTGCAAATAGTAATTTGTACTTATCATGATGTTTCTAGTTGTTTTGTTATAATTAATAGTTTTTTTTTTTATCAAGTACAGGTACCCAATTACAGTAATAAACATGCTTATAGATGAATCCCATATTTAACTCTGCGATGGTCTAACAATTTTCCATCGATGTTTATCTTTTATAATTTGTTAATATTGTGGCATTTTATTTAATTTTTAATGACGAGGTGAGTTGAGATTAACGTGGAATGCAATCTTGTTGTGAGCTATGTATGTACATTGTACAGGTAACAGGTGCAGGTGGTTTAAGATGAAAAATTAAATATTTTGGCTCTTCGCAAAAACCCATTTTTTATAACAGTTCTATACGGATTTATATGATTATGATATAGAACATAGAAGATTTATGGAAGCGATCGTAATGGTAATAAAATGGGTGAACGGTAAATATGGTTTGTATAGATTATCCAAATGTCATGGTCATTTGATTCAAAATTATAACCTTTTTTGTTTTCGTTCGGAATTTCAATTCAATATTGCATAAGATAATTTTCAATGTTTAAGTATGATTTCGCATCTCCGTGATTCGTGAATGATGTAATATGACGTACAAAACCAAATACAAAACGCTTAGATACGAAGAGTTTGTACGCTGTACATATTATATTTTACAGAGAATACAAAATAACTATTGGCACAATAACGATGATGACTATCGCATAAAAGTAATTACAACTGCTAGGAAATAGGAACGATTTTATTAAAAAATAATAAAATCAATATAATATTTCGTATATTATTTTGAATCAATTGAATAAGCACGATCGTAAAAATTAATAATGTATTTCGTTTACACGTTTGGTTCCAACGAAATAATAGGTTACTAATCGTTTGGTTTCAAATTAATTATGTGTTGTACGGGTTAGGTCCCACTTTGGTGTTTATGATTATAATATTGTAGCGTAGTTAGTAAATTCAGCTTTTGGGTGTATCTCGCACGCATTGTATCCACACACAACAGTACTTAATAATATATTATACTATATGCACCTTCAGTTTAAAAAAATAGTGCTCGCTAATAGAATTGCGTCACAAAAGTCTATTGTCCTATGGAATTCTCTGTCCTGTTAATCCTAAACGCACACAATGTACTTATAACGATGGAGTTTCTATAATATAATATTATGATGTGCGAAAATATCCTGATTTATGAGAAATAAATAAATAAATAATACTATGATACTAATGATTACCTACAACTCATAAGTGTAAAATATAGTATATCTAAATCTAAATACGCTCGGGATTAGGAAACATTATAAACTATAACACCTATTAAGATGGACAATATAAGTACATAATAGTATAATATGCAAAAAGTGCCAAGTTTGCATTCAGATTTCCATTATTGAGTTTAAGATTTTACAAGTTATAAGTGATTATTTCTAGCTTTATTCTACTATAGGTGTAATATGGTCTGTACCTATAAGTTATTTTTGGTTTTGAAGTTTGCTAATTAACTTAAATTATGAGTTATTTTTTAAGCTAAAATTTATTGTGAACTAAACGTGTTATTTTATAACATCATCCAGTAGGTTAGTGTAACCGCTAGTATTTATTATTAATTGAAATAATTGTACTTAGTACATAATATTATTATTATTATGGAAATAAATAATAATCCAGATAATAATTGAAGTAACAAAGTGACTTATGTCCGGGCTTGCTTTCTCAAACTCTCAACTGTTATAATAGGAATACGGCGAATACGTCTTGTACTTAGCATATTATACTGCAGATATTATAAAGTTGTAGTTAGTCGAAAATATTGATTTAGAGCATTGCAGTTATAGGGGGCTACAAAAATTGCTGTACCTGCAGAAAATGTACGATCGAAATATTATTACGCGTATGTGGTATGCAACTGATCACCGCGGATTTAAAATGTTTTTATGTACGCAATTGCGCTTTTAACAATATAATATATTAATATTATAATATTATGCAAATTTATGTAGGTAAACGATTTATAATCGTAATGTAAGTATAATTATATTCTAATGATCCTTCCAGTGTAATTAATGCTTAATAACTAGGTAAGTATATAACTTAACCGAATGATCGTATTTTCAAACGACGATTCGTTTGGTATATAGTTGGTTTTAATAATATTTGTACGTTTAAGATTTTATAAAACAGAGTAATGACTAATGAGCTTAACGTTTGTGAGTCACTTTAATGTATTACGACTATAATGGATACGGTTTCACAAGTGTTAAATAATACATTATCGGTATATTCGTAATATTATATATATTGCATTAGCTCTATACCTAGTGAATATAATATAACGGAAATATAAGATTTTTAACGTAATTTTTATCCACAATACCGTCGATACCAGTACTTACCTATAACTATATAATATCGCATTATGTTAAATAATTTTACATACAATTAGCTGGTATAATAATATAATATCAATATGTTAGATGTATCACTATAATATATGTATCGCTAATAGGAATAAATAAAAATCATTTTTTACGAGGTAATTTATAATACGTTTTTGTATGGAATCATTGTGTCTATTATAATAAATTAAATAAAATGAGCTTTTTTAAAAATAAACAATTCAATAGTATTAATAGCACTAACAGATAAAAATTATAAGTAGGTATTGAAAAACAACTGTTGGCAGAGAATATAATAGTTATAATCTGTTGACTCATAGTTGGATACGATTACTATTTCGTATATACCTAACTAACACTGTATATAGTATACTTAAGTCTGCATTTAGTATAATATAAATAAATAAATAAACGGATATTTTCAAAGTTCAAACACTCGAAAGACGTCATTTACTTAATATTTATTGTCTAAATAAAAACAAAACAATTATAGTAATATATTTTTTTACGTTATTTGCAGATCAGTAGAAATTATAAGTTATATATTTTTATTTATTCTCCAAGAAGATAATGGGCCCCACTGAACATGTTCGTGTGGGGGCCCATGAGTTCACAATTTGAAATATAAATACATTAATGCGATTAGAATGGTAATTACATATATATTTTATATATTATTGCAGATCTTTTTTTTGTTAATTATATATACCTATTATTAGGGCTTGAATTGGAAAAAAAGTAGAAGGGGGGTGCAAAAGTATAAAACATTTGTTCGTCCCCCCGAACATTTAAATGTCTTATTAATTCTTGAAATTAGAAGTGGTACGCTAAAATATTTTTAAAATAGAAGTGGGACTCCGTCCCCCCTCGTCCCCCCTATATTGCCTATTATATAGTTCAACTTATGCATTATCTAAGTAGATACATTTTCGATATTTTTTCATTTGAATTGGTAGACACTAGACATACATGTATAGTATGACATACGTAGTTTAATGAATACGATAAGAATATTTTTGTTGGCAGTCATAAATAAAGGATTTTTTTTTGATAATTATTGATTCTAATCTATACTCGACAGAATGCGTTATAGACTATAGTGGATTTTTAGGAGCACGTGCCTGTGAGACGAACACACTTGCGCAATAATCATACTAAAATTATCTACATTATTTAAGAGGATGTCAGCGCTCTGTACGTAGGTACACCTTGGATAGAAGCGTAAAAAGCTGTATATTTTACCTACATACTGTAACCTGCAAACAATGTATGGAACTATTTGTGCATATACTTTGATGAGCGGCGATTTGGTAATAACATACGGAAAACAGACGGTACGGGTCGACGGGCCGGATGATTGGGACCAATGATTATGTTGTGCAGGGACGAATGAAACGTGGTTTTTGAGAGCGGCCACTTCTCGATCATCTTTTTAAGATGGTGGGTTGGGTCACATATATAATAGACCCTTTTTTTCATCTATTCTTTGGTTAGGTGCTGAATATGAAAGCAAAAAATAATAACTAAATATGTCCTATAGTTTAGGTAGGCAAGTACCTATGTCCTATACCTACCTATACTTGTAAGAACTAAAAATGTTTATAAAAATGATTTTTTTAATGAATATTAGGTGGTGGTGAATAGATTCTATGTTGTTAATGGGTTATTTTAGGTTCGTTGTGCCACTGAATACGTCATTCAAGCACTCACGCGAACGACGACACTAGCTTGGTTGTAGAGATTCGCGTTCGGAATTTCGTCGTGCTGCACAACATGACTTGTTAATGGACTCGTAAAACTAAAACATAAAATTGACAAAAATGCAAAAACAGCGGATGGTAGACAAAGACTTGACAATATGGGAAAATATCTAGGTTACCAGCTCGGCATGAGTATCTTAAAAGATAAAAGTTGGGGGTCTCTAAGACTGCAGTGTTCACCGCTCTTGAACCACTTGGGCTTATAGAACCTCACTGGATTTCGCTGAAAAATGCGTTGGTGAATTCTATGGTTTTATGTTTCCGCACAGCTCCTTCGTACGTAGGTGACCACGTTCGCTCGGCCAAGGTGACCGCCATCCATATCATTGTGTGTGGCATACTCGTGGCGAGCGGTTAACCGCAATATATTCGGTTGTCGTCGCTGTCTGTTTTATCCGATTTCCAGTTCACTACGGTTTTCGATCGAATCACTTTTGCGTAACTATATCTGTAAGTGATAATAATATTATATAATTTATTTAGATGTGTGGTGTTACAAAATTTCGGTGAGACGAGTCTTCCGAAACGAACGTCATCCATATTATTACCCGACGAAACGCACTACCCTTTCCCCGAGGATTTCGTGCGAAGCGGCTAATAAAGGTAGCAGGGTGCACATTAGTGACCATTATTATTCACTAGCTCTTTTTCGAAAATAGAGAGGATTTCATACTTCCCTTCAACGCTTTTTTTAGAATTTGTTGTATTTACATACAATGTGTAATATTATTATACATACCTAGGTTTGGAATATATTAATAAAATCTTGGTATAATAGTCACGTGTCATATGAATAAAATTGTGATTTATCGTGGACTCGTTCTGCTTATATTCATATTATATGCATATAGATATGTATATCCTATAATAAGAACTATATAATAACTATATATTTTATTTTAATTAAGATCACTTCTAAAACGATAAATAACAACATATTAAATAAGTCCTATTTTTTTTATGAATACCTACCTGTAGAAATCCTTAAAATCAGCTTAAATTTTATCAAAATACTTAACCTTTTATTGTTTACAGAAGGCATCAGTATTATATTTCTTCACACTATTTCAACTACAGCTGCAGATAACACTCTACCCACGACCACACATGCTACATATTTTTATTTTAAGCTTTTGAATACAGTATTTAGATTATAAACATATTAAAGTATTTCATATTTTCATATCTTATCTCGTCGATGATTA
Organism: Macrosiphum euphorbiae; assembly: GCA_949089665.1. Classification (NCBI taxonomy): domain Eukaryota; kingdom Metazoa; phylum Arthropoda; class Insecta; order Hemiptera; family Aphididae; genus Macrosiphum; species Macrosiphum euphorbiae. The sequence continues at coordinate 794,208 of CARXXK010000005.1, read as the reverse complement.
TTAATGTAAGAATATGCTATATAGGCAGAGGTTTCATTTTATTTCCCCTCAATGAACGAATATTGATTATAGTATTACACCAATTAATATTACCTTGGAGTAGTGAAGTGTCATACGGCGCAATAGAATAGAATAAAATAAATTTACCAACGTCATGATGAATTTAATAGCGGGACATGTTAATATTATAAAATATATTCGATGATTTCTTGGAGGCATATAATTGATATAACCTATAGTGACAATTATTACGTTAAGTTAAAGAAAATTTCAGGTGTATTGGAAAAAATACCATATGTTTGTCAATAGCATGGTAACGGAGTTTAAACATTTTTATAAATTAAAACATAATATAAACTTACATTAAGTATTGTAACGAATATCCGGAGAGTTAGTTTAAATAAATAGTAGACACTTGTTTGCGCGCGCCATGCACGTCGTTCTAAGCAGGTTTCCCGGTTGTACGTTTCCCACCCCAATACTCGTTCGTTCGTTTGGCCGACTACTTTGTTCCCAACGTTGTGGTAATTTAAATTGTGGTTTTATATTGTGTCGTCGTTCGTTGGTTAATTTTTTGTTTGGTAGGTAGTGTTGCAAAAAATAAAAATGTTTTAGTTTAAAAAAAAAAAACAGATAATTTGTCGGTTATTAATAGTTACAATTTTTTTTTAAAAATATTTTCTCTCGGAAGATAAGTGTAAGGATGATAATATAACAATAAATAATAATTATATCTATTAGTAATATTATTTATAAGTGAAAACATCTTCATTGCGAGTACCACGCATACCATAGATTGGGCGATTGTAAACTCGGCCTCCAATTTTCTAAGCAGTTTAAATTTGCGAGCTGGGCCTTGATTTTTACCCAAGTAAATACCTACAGATTAGTATTTTTATTTTTGAGAAGTGTTGAGCGATACGTCCACAAAAATGCGATATATTATAATATTATATTCTAAATATTTCAAAAAAAAAATCGTAATATTACCTATCGTAATTGTAACATTATAAATCAGTACTCAAAATATTATGTTTATTGTTTATTTAATATTAAATGTATCCGTGAATATGTACTCCCGATCCTCGTCATCGGCTATTGATAGACTTGTTTTTTTTTTGAAAGTTCGAGGGTAAAAGAAACAAAATGGCCTTTTAATCATCATATAGTATAGCTTGCTTCTATAATATATAGTCAACTGCATTTGTTATAATGCTATATAGTATACAATACATACGTATATAATACGTCGTGTAAATATATATATATATAATAAACACTTTAACCTCTGCACGGAGCCTATATACGTATGTTGGTATATTATAATATACATAACTCATCGCGCTTGAATAATGCAAAAAAAGAGTCACTCGACCATTTTACTTTTTGTAAATACAATTTTATTTTATACATTTTAATATAATATGCAATACCCATTAGCCGCAAAGCAGTATATTATATGCATCGACAACGGCCAAGATACTCGATATCGCGTACATGTATATATATATATATATATATATATTATAAAGAACAATGCGTGCGTGATTTATGCTCGTCGATAACGATCAAACGTATACCTTACATGAAGTACCTAATACCTATGTAGGTATATATTATTATTATATCTGCTGCAGGATGGTACACTGCTCGCACGTGTCTTTGTCGCATCTGAATTCTAAAGCTTGACCATTGAGAGAGAGGGTGATTCAATTTTTTTAGTACAACTTATAATCCGGACGGTTTCTTCTCAATAGAACTCCCCACCCACATTGTTCAACATCTTGTTTTTTTTAAATAGTAATTTTCTTTTTTTTAATATTAATTCGACAATTTATAGTATTAGATACAATTATAAATAGGTACGTAAAAACTAAAACCTAACTCTGAAGAAAGAGGGGGTATAAAATAAGGAATAATGACGAATGTCTCCGAATAAATTAATTTATATCAATTTTGTGCGATAAACATTTTAATATTTTATGCAATAAAAATGCTTTATGTAAATAAAGTAAGAATACGATTTAATGTGATTCGGTACTAAACGTATAGTCAATTTCAAATTATTATGGTTGACATAACCGATAAGCCTGTAGGCACCACTTAATGCAGCATAATGTGTCAATATTATGTCTATGGTGATACTGATTATTTCCGGATTTCATTTCAAGCTTCTCGCCAGCACATGGTCTGAAATTGTGAAATATGATCTCGAAATTGAAAACAAGTGATACAAATGCATTGATAGACATAAATCCCCAACGGAAATAAATTAATAATATCATGATAGTGATAGTCGATAGATCATCCCAACCATAGGCCTAATCTGAGGTAAATTCTTGATGGGTGGGGAGGGGGGCAAACTGTGGTAAAACTAAAAATCGATAAGGTAAAATGACACGCTATTGCTCACTTAGTTAAATATCTGAGGGGACAGTTTACCCCCCCCCCAGATTACGCCTACGATCACAGCCATCACTAAATACTGTAATTTTCATTAGTGAATCCAGAAAATATTCAAATGGGTGTGGGTAATGAAAATGTATCAATACTAAATAGTAAATTATAGGTGCCTACTAATACCTTTTAATCAATTCTTATACTAACTGACATCAATACTTAATTATACAGTTACTGCAGTATAAGATCACTAGTTTCATAGATGTTTTATTTTATATGCACACTTAGAAGATTTAATTAAATAATGTTATCATATGTATCATAAGTACACTCAATTTAGAATTGAAAATCAACTGGCATTTACATTTTATACAATACCCGTTTGACAAAATATTAATAATAATAAAAGTAAAATGTACAGACTGATGTCTCTAATTTCCTGTTTTTATTATTGAAAAAGTCATCAATAACTTAGCTTAACTAAACCTTAGTACCTGACCTAGCCAACAACCATCTTTATTGTGTTGTATATACGTCGCGCGTGCGGCCGACATATGTACCTATATAATATAATAGTATTTTAACTGCTAATTATCGAGTGGAATTTTATAAACAAAGCGGACGGCATTATAATCATTAGTATAATAGGTATGCGCTTTTATACGGTTCAGATACCTATTATATATATCTATATAATCGGTGTGAGAAATCCGACGTTTTCTTCCGGTCGTGGGAGTTCGCTTCGACAGCGACGGCGACATACGTAATTCATTGTTGTGTACTCTGGCAAAAAGAACGTTTACTGCCAAAGCGGAAGTGTCGTGTGTCGGTACAGGGAGACAGGAAATGATGCGATCCGTGGTTCTCGAAATAGACGTCGAAAAATACCCTCCGACCGAGAACGGAGCTCCCGCGCGGGGGCCGCGGTCGAGTTATTGCCCGCCGTGTGCGCGCGCAGATTATTGTCATCGTAATAAACTGCAGTCGGCGCACTCAGAATTATAATACTGTACTAATATAGCCTTTCGTCCCCTATCCCCACACTCACGCTTTGAATTGATGGAGTGGCCAGAAAAAAGAAATGGATCGAGATGAAAATGTAATATTAACTATACCTATAGCTATTGTATAAGTATATAGTGTTGTTAAAATACGGTATTTTATTTTCTTTATTTTTATTTTGTTTTATACGTGTATCAAACTTTGTATGATATTATAATGTGTGCATCTATATGGCATAATACATTTTTGTACTACACCGTGCCGTGTTGTGTAAAACAATTTTCTCTGATATAATAAATTACGACAGTAAAAAAAATATTAAATTAAATTCCTAACTACACCAAAAACATTATATGTTTCATGATTCCTCAATTTTCCTTGCAGATGAAAAATATCTAGTAGCATGCTACCTTCTATTATAATGAAAAATACACATTTTACACTATTGTATAAAATAATTGTATACAACTTGGTGAATAATACCAACAAACGTGTATATTACGATATTATACAAACTCACATCACTAGGTTTATAACTTTATTTACTAGTAAAAGTTTTTGAGCACCTCCACGAGCAGTCGTTCTTGTTTTATTTTGTCTTCACCTTGTTGTTTCTAGCACATATTGTATGTTATAATGATATCTTATTATGTTTCTTATATGTCTCTCTTTCTCTTGTTTTTTCTTTAACCAGTCCGACTGCAAAAACAGTGGCCGTCACAGAAGAAAAAAATCGACCGTATAACCATGCCTTTTTTCTAATAGTACCATAGTCCATAGATTAAATATACTAAATTTATTTAAACCATTGTAGTACTCAGTACTTGGTCGTAGAAACCTGAAACATGGTTTTAATATCGAAATACAAACACGACAAGTTGTACTAAACATTTTCAGAACAGATTTTTAAAATATATTTTTTTAACCAATTGTACATGCATTTGAAGTTTAAATACACTTTTTCAATGATCTATGCGAAAATCCTATTTTTATAGTTATTATATTAAATGCGATCTTAAAGAACATTCGCTCCATTGTAACAAATAAAATATATAAATATTTACAATAGTTGGGACTTGGGAGGCCTCCAAATATTATTGGTGTAATCCGTGGCGTAACAAGACGTGTTTGTGTTTCATATTTCCTTATAGTTGGCCTCCGTTTTCAGTCCGAACTGCAGCAAGAAAGTCTTGAAATCATCGACATTTATTTGAATATGTAGTAGATTCAACTGCAGTGAGCACTATCATGTTCATATATTAAGAATAAATCCATTGTAATCAGCAAGTACCAAATGTATTATTTTTTAATCATACATTAAATCTGTGACAGCAAAAACAAATTAAGAGGACTCTATATCCGCACGTGTTGTCGCTGTCCTATAAATGTTAAACATAGCAAAAACTGTTTTGGCGCGGGAAAAAATCGAGAAGGCTACAGTAAATTTTTCATATAAGTGATATCAAAAAATAAAAACGATATTGCACTACCAAAGTTCTCCTTATTATGTGGTGAACATTTCGTTGCTTATTTTAGCTTTTCTAGGTTCTTTTCCGCGCAAAACCTTGTTACGTTGCAATATTTGCTACTTTGTACATTTGTAGGATGGAGACAACAAATGCGGGTGGCTGTAGCGTCCTCTAGAAGATCTAACTTTTATAAATAATTGTTTTCTCTTGCCTCTCCTCCTAACGTAATAGGTACTTATAATTTTATACGTAACTGAAAATAAGAAGACTTATTTGTTATACCTACGTAATTACTGAGATATAATATTTTTGATAACATTTTCTCACAACAAAAAATAAACCTTTTTAAAAAGTATTTTATATCTCTTGCAACACTAAATTCAAATGGTTACAATGCAGTATATAATATTATTACGTTGATGTAGGTATGTATAAATATATTTTTGTTAAAATTTCTCCATTGTTCGCTTTCAATGAAAAATTTTATAATTGTATTCTTTAATGGGTGCTTCACGATTTCTGGTTTGAATAATATATCTCGACATCATAAATAATGTAGGTAGATGGTATAGATATTATTATGTAGGTACACGCAATTAAGTGTTTAAGGAGAAAAAATAGGTTTACATAAAATAAGCATTTGAATTGAATTAAATCTCAGAGAAAAGCGTTTTATTCAAATTATAATAATAATATAATTTATGTGTCAAAATTGTATGCGGGGCTGTACTATGATAAAATTGTATATGGATAAAACAACATTTACGCGAAGTATTGAACTCATACAGCATTGTTATGTGGAAAATATCGCAAAAAAAAAAAAAAGAACGCAACCACGATTATGCTGTATAATATTGTTATAGTAGTGTATACATAACATTTATTACGTTTGTAAAATAATATTTTTTTTCTCGTCCGCCCAGAACTGCGAACACACGAGAATAACTTGCAATAAGCAGCACAAAGTCGATTTGAACGACTAGCTATATCGCCTCGTCGTATGTATATTATATTATTTGTTTTCTACTCATGCAATCCCGATCAGATATCAACAAAAAAAAATAAAAATAATTTCCACGGTCAAGTACAGCCCGGCTCCAAAACGGTCATGACCTAAATCGACCGTTTCTGGAAACGTTTTTCTTTTGTCCGAGCCCCGGTCTGCAGGCGATCGGCGGGGCGTCCTTCTCATGCCCTTAATTGGTATTCACGGGCTCATATTATATTAATATTATGTATATTTTGTATATTATTTTCAATCAGTTGTCCGTTCTTACGCACACGCACTGCTTGTAGACTTTCTTCGCCGTCGACGAAATAAGTGGTACCGAAAAATCGCCATAAAATAATAATAATAATAATTTATTATCGTTCGAACCGACGACGACGATAATGATACGACAACTGTCGACTCATCGTCGGCTGCGGAATACATGCGTAAATATTATATGGTTTTAGCGGGATAATGTTACATTATATATTATTCAAATACGTCGCAGTCGTCCTTATAGTAGTAATTACCTATATATTCCAACAATCACTTTTTTCCTAATAGAGTGCTACGCGGTGTATGAATATACGTCTTTTGTCGTTTTGTTACACGCGGCGGCAGCGGAGTGTATGATATTATATTAATTCGAACGAGCGAGAGTGTGCGCATTATTATTCACAAGGGTAAAGCGATTTGTTTTTTAACCATTTAGAGTGACAGAAGACATTAAAAAAATATCGTGTGTCTTGTGTGATGTTACTGCGCCAAGGCCGGTGGCGTGGCGGTACCGTCTATATACCTACTCTTATATGTGCGGGGGAAAAAATTAAACGTAATGGTTTTAAATTTGTGACAAAGACGGCGATGGACAAAAAACGCCGTTAAAATATTCGACTCTTGTTGCAGCCACTGCCGCAAGGGAATGACATTCCACTCGTTCGCGGTCAATATAACATTTGAACGATATTACAATACTGCTTTTGCGGTCCGTGAAATTCGCACCGCTCCGCCGTACATCGACCGGTTTTATAGGTAGTTATATATTAGATTTGACCGACGTTTGAAAATATCATTTAAAAAAACGTACTAAAAATAAGGGCTAAACTAGTTTGGGCGGATTTAAAGGAAAACAAACACTGCAATCTCTCCGAAATAAATATTCCAACTCGTTTTGAACGCGTATTTGAAATGTCTGTGCACCGAGTCACAATACATACTCGTGACGCTATTCATCTCCTTTAGAACAGCTGTTGTACATACGATTCGACATTTGACGTGCGAAAGAGTTAAAATTACAAACGCATATTATTAGAATTAGAAACCAAACCCATCCGAGAAACACCTTAAACAATCATCTCCCGTTCAAGCTGCAGTTTGCGCATTGTTTTAAATTCATGAATCACTCTCCGCAGTCAGTGGCAAAGATGAACTGTATAATAGTAATAAGTATAATTATAATTTAATTTAATAATATGCGAGTTGCGGGTATAAAATATAAGCTTGTACCGGGACGCTAAATTGACGTGTTTTTTTCTTGTGTTTCGTAATATTATGATGTTACGGTCTTTTTAGTACTTTTAACCATATTGAAAGAGAGTCTCGCTCGCCGGTGCTTAAGGTTTTAAAATAATAATAACAATAAATCATAATATATGACAACAAAAAACTGTCTGGAAAAATGTGACCGCCTCTCGAATGCCTGCACACTTCGTGCCTGCACACGCCACTCTTGAATTTAAAAAGCCCCCCCCCCAACATACGAGTATAATAGCTGGTGAATTACAACTATTGGGTTATTAAATTATACCACAATGATGGTGATACACACGCACACGATTTTCGTGTACATAATATACATAATCATAATATATTATTATGATGTGGTGTATATAATATGGTTATTAAAAAGCAATCATTTCACAATGTTTAAACTTTAAAGCCATTCTACGCTCTGATTTCATATTGACCGCAAACGAAACCGAAATTAAATTGTAGATACACATTAGGTATATAGTACAATGCTTTCTGCTGGTTTTTTTAAAAACAATTTTTAACTATGCATTTTCAATTTCTTTTTTTTTAGAAATTTAAACTCGCCAACAATCTCGAACGAGTATAGTTTTTAGTCGTTTAACTTTATTTGTAGGTATAATTTGTAAGTATTCGCTCCGAGAATAATAAATATTAGATCCTCCTATATAGATTATAGATACGCCACTGAGTGACTGCTCAGTGTCTGCAACAATACTCAACGTCAAAACAATATTAGCGGTTATCTAATTATTTACACCTCGTTGACATATTGAACATGTTTAAATGGCGTAAATACGTTTATTAGAGAAATGGACAACAGCATTATTATTATTATTATTAATATATTATATTATTTATAACGACACTCATTGAGTTTAAATCGATCGCGTGTGCGGTCTGCCATTAAAACGCAATTGATGGAAAGGAAATTCTCGGTCTATGTCAAGACCGATTTGTTTTCACACGGTTATAGTAGTACGCAGCTACCATTTAGTATGTATGACATAAAAATAAACACTAATGCACTGTTTATTGTATATTATATATACATATATATTTATACATTATACCTATATACGCAAGATATTAAATGTGTTATTATATGATCGTTTTCTCGGTGGAAACTCATTAATGTTAAATTACTATACCTATCGGAATTATTATAATATATAAAATACATTATTATATGAAATAGTTGTTACAAACATTATATTAAATAATTTATTATATTTTATTATAAGTGTATAATGTTTTGCATATTTTAGGCCATTCCATCTAAGTATTTTCCGTATATTGTATATACTATATTATGTAGGTATGTATATAATATCTACTGCGCACTAAATTGCATAAATAAACATTTTGGTTGTATATTAAATATACATTTTATAATATTTTTAACGCAATATCGAAGTATCCAATCATATAATATACATCTTACCTTTATATTATTATATATACAGGGTGGCCACTGTCGTGGTTTTTTAAATACATTTTTATCTTTTATCAAAACACTAAGTCAGTATTTGGATCTATTTATAGTTTATTCACAATATTGTAAATGGTAATAATATTATCTTTATATTATAATAATAGAGATTATTCATATTTTTTTTCGTCAGTCTCCTCTATTCCGGGCCCGCGTATTTATATGTATATACACAATATGTTGTTAAGGTTTATTTAAATTTCTACAGTTCCCGTTTTGACTTATCTCTGCCCAAGGTTACGTATACATGGGTACTATTGTAAAAACGCTTATACAGTCTTAAATTTTACATTTATATACTTTTCAAACATTATACCGCCCACGCCGGGATTTTGGTTTTTATACGAATATAATAATAATATTACTCAAATATAATATATATATATACGCCCGCGTAAAGAACATATGGCGATGTCCCGCGACGTCGGTGCACTGTACGCTCGACAGTTCACAAGACGTCGCTCGCGTCTTTCCGGCCAATTTGCATAATATATTACGTTTATTATTATTATTTTTTTTTACCTAAGTTCTGTGCCCCCATACGGTTATTTATTATACAGTACGATCACGACTGTGTCTGAACGAGTACATCAATTATTATAAAACGTGTGTGTGTGTTGTGTGGTTTTTTTATTGCATTTTAACGCAGACAGTCGATCCTGACACGATAAATATTCAATGGCAAAAGAAAAATAATTCACAGTTTCCCAACAAAAAAAGATTTTTTCCATAATTATACAATATACGTATAATATCGATAATCATATAACGTTACAATGTTTGAATCTTATGTATAATACCATCAGTTGCTATTTACGTATTTTATAATAATATATAGTTGTGCGTCTATATATTCATGGCTAAAAGCTCTGTAAAATTTCAAAAAAGTAGTAGGCACTATGTTAAATTACGGATTTTATTAATTTGTTTTAAACTTACTGATTATTGTTATTATTGTTATTAGTGTTAATAATATTGCGTTTCGCATATAGATTATCACCAAGATTGAAGGAAGTGTAATTACAAGTTTATTTTTCAGATACCTATTTAAGATAGACAACAAGCGTAGAACATCATGTTGAATAAATATACTAAAATTTAAAATGCTGAAAAATACCGAAGTACTAATTTGAAATAATTATTCCTACAAAATGGTCGAAATATGTTGTACCACAATTGAATAATATTTTAATTATTATTCAATTAAAAAAGTACCTACGCATAGGTATCTTAATATCATGTATATCACTATAAAATCTTGTGTGAAATGTGCGGTATAAAACAGCTGATTTCTGATCAGTGATCGCCCATCTATTATAGCTGAACTGCATATTAGGTAGCTAATAAAATATAATATCAAGGATTTGCCCTTCCATCATTTGTTCCATGCACTTTAATATCATCTATAGGTATCTAGTACCTACGTAATTAGTAATTACTATAAATATGTACACAATTTTCTGTGATCGACTGCGATACGTTATTGTGTGTATAACTACCTATATATAGCTGTTTATATAGAATGGCCGTTTTACGATATATAGGCATAAGCAGTATTCTAAAACTACACGTCTACACTTCATAATATACACCCCGCGATGTAAATGTTTTTTTAAACTATTTTCTCTTCCATATTATGACGTGCTCTTTTCGTCCCTGATACTAAACTCGAACTACAGAAAGCCCTAATAAAGTTCAAAGTCGACCGGTTACAAGGTAACTTTATATATCAGCTAAACCCGTCGGGTAACACTACTGAAGGGTGTGTTTGCCATCCTTTATTTTTGTACATGCCTTTATCTTAATTGATAAATGTTCACAAACTTTGAATGGATTTTAATTGTATTTTTATAGTAAAAAAAAAAACAAAAACTTTATTAATAAACTAGGCAAACTTTTTGTTAAATAATATATAAATGGCAGTAAACCGTTTAGTTATGACGTTTAAATTTGTATGATTATATTATTATGTCGTTTAAAATGTTAACAGAGCGTAAGTCGGTGAAAGGGTTCAAAAGTGACCCCACGTGGCCCCCGAGAACAAAGACAAAGCTATACGTTTTAGTTTATACCTACATAAATGAATACGTTTGCAACACCCATCATATGACATAAAAAATGAATAAATAGTTTTTCCACAACAGAAAATTATAATAATCATAACGCATATTATTATTATACGATACTATAGTTGGCGACGGCGGTGTTCGTCGGACCGGTCGGTAAATCATAATAATAATTTTTATGTTTCTGCATGATGTGTAATTCAATGTTAATATCGGAATATTCCTCGGTCGATGAAACTGCGGCATACAATTAAATTAGCAATACCTACGTTAGGTTTACCAGCAGTGGCACTGGCGACGGTTTCAAGGTAATTACACAAATGTACAATTACATATACATACTCGAAATACTTAATTAATACCATATACGTACTTATATATATATTACGCAGACAAACGTTCTTCCGGAGTTATATTCGGTCGCTGTAAAATATGATTTCGCAGTTCGAAAACGTTTTGAAAAATAAAAAAAAAAATAGAAAACAAAACATAAATATATAATTGGCATTCGGTCAGCAATTTTTTTCTTACAATAGCGGGGTACCGCATGCTGCAATAATACCTATATAGAGAACCACAGGTGTTTCAGTACTCGATGTCGACACGACTGTATTATATATGTATACAGTATACATAATAATTTTATAATTTATACGAACGTACATTTTGCCCTTACTGTTCCATCACCGTATCTAACAACAACAACAACTACTACGACGACGGCTTCCACAATGTATCGTGTATACATATTGTAATACTATAATATTTAACTTCTATAAAGAAGGATATAGCTAATTGTCTGGGTTCTCATTGTGGAAGACACGTGTAAACAAATCGACGTGACCTTTTTTAGTGTATAAAGTTTACAAAGTATTTTGATAAACTGTGACACTGATATAATATACTGCACCGAACTCTTTTTACCGAATGGAGTTTATAAAATTCCCACTTATTGTTCTAGAAACAATTTTTGATTTTTTTTTTAAATTTCTATTTCTAAGGCTTAAACAATGTAAATATAAACCGGTGATGACGAGCTCGACTGTTACTAAATCGTAAGTAATTATGCATTTATACAACGATAATGCGATGTAAACAACATCAATATAATATGTTTAATGTTATTCGTCGTATTTTTTAACCCAGACGTGTAATGGCTATATTGTAGGTAAGAACGTATAATCAATAGAACGCGAGTCCTACAAATCAAAATCCCGATATTTAGTAGCAGCGTAATATTATAGTCCATTAATATTTATGATATAAAATCGTTCCAATATATTATAATAGTATTATCGTACTCTTTATTTTTAATACACTTCGACTGTCGTAATTTTGTATACGTCTCGCATTGAGCCGAGAGCGTATACAATGTATCAATACTTATATTACTCTTAACGATGACCGAATATTATAATATTGTAATATTATTATATTTTTCAATTTCCTCTAACTCTTCACAGGTACAGAACTCGGAGAATATGCATCGTCCGGGTGGACAATATAGCTACAATTGGCGAGGTTAGAACGATATTTTTTAAAGTCTGCCGCGTTACCTATAATTTAGTAATGCGCACGTTATTCCCGGACATTCGAGTCTAGATGTACGTGCAGAATTCATAGCCGCGTATAACTTGATTTAAAAAAAAAGTCACAGACGTATTATGCCATATGGTTCTTAGGCGGCGGCGGGGTTCTTCGGATAGAAAAAAAAAATACAGGTACAAATAATTCGTATTGGTTTCCCATTACGACGGAAATAATAATATTATAAACGTACCTATACAATAAACACAACTACACTAACAGAAACGTCCGAAGCGACGATTATTGGCTTTCACGCGCCCGTCGCCGCCGCCGCGATAAACATCTACTGGAAACCTGTTGGTTCACCATCGCGTATGTCTCACCATCGGGGTAATCACGAAGGTTGTATTAATGTTATCGTTATAATGATATTATTATATTGTTGGGACGACGAGTGGGACGACACGACGACTCCGCGAAAGAGTACGTGAAAAAAAAAAGTAAATAAATGAATACGCTTCGTATATAGTTAAGTCCGCCCAGTTAGGTACGTGTATTATATTATATGCAGTACCTACAGCCGCCGCGGTCACCGTGTCACGTGCTTTTGTCGGACAACCGGAGAGATATATTATCGTGTAATATATTATAACGAAAAAAAAAAAGAATCACACACAATCCGTAGGTTAAATAATATAATAAATATAATAATACAATAATATAATCGGTTTTCGAAAAAAAAATAATATAACCACACAATGGCGAGCGCTCAATACCCCCCAATCTCTTCTTATAATATTATACCGCGAGATCTGCAACGGCAGCCCACTATAGTATAATATAAATTCGTCTTGATTTCTATTGTGTGTATACTTTTTTCGAAAAGCATCTTCAGCTGCTGCAGCAGCAGACTACTATTTTATTATTATTATCATTATAATGCGTATTATCTCCGGTGACGAAAAAGAATATGTATTAAATTTCGCCGTACAATAGACTTTTATGTTAATTCCAAACACCACTGCTAGATGTTTTGATGCGTACAACTCCCTAAAATATTAATCACAATTTTGATAACTTGCACACGTTGTCGAAAATATTAAAATATATTACACCCATAATGCCGTAATGGTGCCTACCTATATCCGCCCGTCTGGTACCTACGTCCGATTTCTGTATTCTATCAAAATAATATAATATCCGACACAAAACATAATAAATTGCCTGCGTAGGTAGCCAAACGGCGCGTTTTCGATATAATAGCTGATATATACATAATATTTTTAAAACAAAAGTAGAAATAATTTCGAAATTTATGTATGAAATGTACCTACCTATATAATTCATAATATGATAATAATTCTCTGCAGCAGATAGTTACGTAATGTATAGTTCTGTTACTATAATATAGCCGGTGAATTAATAGTTAGGTGTCATAAACAACCTACAGCAGTGATTCCTATATTATAATATTGTTTGCCGAATGGCCACTTTTGATGTTTATTAAACTATGTAGGTACTAATCAAAACGTTTTTCGTGTTCACAACTGAATATAGGTACTCAACATATTGCGCACCATGCACCATTATTTACTTATACAATTTTACGACCACGTACACATATAATAATATATTACATTATACAGTTGTATTGCACAGCAATGACAGTCGAGTGTTGACCATAAAACTACGAACCTTTGTCAAACGATCGCAATGTATTATGATAATTTAATATACTGCACTTGTACGCGTACGTAGGTACGTTTCAAGTTTGAACACAAATCGCAATACATAATATTATATATTATTATACAATTTGATGTTCACTCGGGTTAAAATTTTAATTTTTTTAAAATTACACGAGTTTGGCGTTTCGAGAGTTGTGAAGATATTATTATAACGAAACGACTTACAAATATTTGGCATCACCCATATAATTATATGCATGGGTATCTATAGGTACTCGTTTAAGCGCATAACAGTTGTAGCGTGCTCAGCTTTTTCGTTTGGGGGGAGATGAACTTAATTTTATTGATCGTTCCACAGATACAAATAGTATAATCATTGGTAGTCATATTTAATTGTTTAAAGAATACATAAGTCTCCTTGTATGGGTTCTATGTGGGGGGAGGGGAGATATGACACCCTCATACCCATCCGTGAGCTCCCCCCTGGTGCATAATGTTATATTATGTAGAGTAATATTGTCACAAATAACGAAATTACTAATATTAGCTGGTGTACAAATCAATGAACATATACCTACCGCAGAAAGACAAATTTATATCGTTGTCTGACCGCGACCATATAGTTGCGTTCTGTTTTTGATAGGATTATAAAAATCATATTATCTATATAAATCGGTTCTTCGATTAACCTGATTTAATTAATTGTAATGAATCAAAAATAAGCATGCGTGTCGCTATCGATGAAACTTTACCCCGCTTTACCCTATAATAATATATTAACTGAGCTGGTGTAGTTAGCTATTTTAATAATATTAAGGTACATAGGTACAGATATTTATTAGGTTTTAATAGTATTTATTAGATATTGTAATGTCATTTGATTTCATAGTGAGTATGAATGTTGCTGAGTATAATTTTGGGTATTATAATGGGTACATGGGTACAGATATTTGTCATGGTTTTTTGGTAATGACATATTTAATAGTATTACGATGATATTAAATCATCATCATATTAAATCATGAAGCTGTGCTGGCGTAATGATGTAGATATCATTACATAATGTCATCGTAAGTCAATTATCAACTCAAACTTGTAGATTTTTATTTTATCGATAATCACAGTACAATTTCCACACCGCGCTGTGGCGTTTCAACAATTTTATTGTCCTAATTTATACCTAATTAGGTACTTTAAGGTATTATAAAAATAATAATAGTTTAATAAGTATAATGTAATAATAGTAGGTATATTGCAAGCTCTTACATAAAAGATACAAAATTTAATTCGTATATGATATTTTAAAAAGGTAGGAATTATTCAACAGTTTTATTTGAAAATTTGTATATATCCTCTATAGGTATATTGTATATAATATGTAATAGTATTATATTATGCTAGCCAAATCGTTACATGTGATTTTTGATTATTGCTTTCGACAATATTGCATTCACCAAAACATTTTTTACTAATTTTAACAATGTATCGTTTCAAAATGCTGTCTTATCTTATAATAGTATAATTATTGTATTGCTTTTATTTTCAGGCGTTTCAAACGACAAGGGCACAATTTGACTACACATGATGAGCGTGCAAAACCTCCGGAACAAGTTCAGCCAGAACAACGGTTCGGTCCCGTACAACCCACCCGGGCTGAGTTACGGGAAATCCGATTCCACTGTACCGTCGAGTCTGAACAACCACAACAATAACAACCATCACCATCACCACCAGGTGTCGAACTATCAGATGCCAAACGGTGGAGGTGGACGGTTCAAGACGATTCGCGAGGAGCCGGATGCCCCGGAAGACTTCAGCAGCAGCAAACCTGTGGCGACCAAGAACAACAGTTTTCTGCAGAGTTATCTAGCAAACGAGATGAGGAACGTCGGTGGTTCTCCCGGCAACGGAATTAAGCAGACGGTCGCAGTGCAGGCGCCGGTTCACAACCGGTTCGTCGCCTCTAAGTCGTCGCCGCCGGTGGAAGTTGTGTCAAAATACGCTGTCAAGTCCCCTCAGGAAACGGCCACGTCGAAATTGACGTTCGGTGAAGTCAAATTGCCACACCAGTCGCCGGCAGTCCCCGTACATGCGCCTAAGCCAATCGGTGCCAAACCAATGCTTCCGCCGCCGATACCGGACAGCACTCCGCCCAGGTTTACGGTCAAATCTTCGACCGTCCTGAACAGTAGCAGCAAAAGCAGTCCTGTACTAACTACCGAGGATAGATGGAAGAACAAATATGACGAAACGGAGACGAAGCGAAAGAGCCTGTTGATTCAGTCTCAAAAACGTGAGTCCTTTATAGCCACCCACCTCCCTCCTCGGAAAAATCTGTTTTATTAGACGGCCCCATCGATTTTTGATACTTGAATAATCACGATGACTCAAGTAAAACGCATGATATGTAAATTAATGATAACATCATTTTAAAGGTCGTATGTTTAAAAAAAATATATAACATCATCTAGGAGCTTATAAAATTAAAATATATCACATCATATTAATATAATATATATTTAATATATCAACTATAAGAATATCGATATGAGATGCTTTCAAAAATGTCATATTTTAGTTGTATAATGCGTATTTCGTCTACATAAATTGCAATGGAAGTATATTATTGTATAATAGCTATCTGCGTGAACGCATGTTTTAGTTGATTTTCTATATAATTTCCTAATATTATTAACGACCAACAATTGTGATGATATGCAACCACCCATGATATGTTTAAAATTCGTAATGGGTACATATTTGAAAATGCTAAAATTGCCTATACTAAACTCCTTAATAAAAACGCCGGTTGCATACCATATAAAATCGTACGTAGGTTATTATTATTTTTTGTAATTACGCGTTCAGATCGTTCGAAACATAAACTTGGTAATTGAAATAAATCGATATCGGTTCGACATTGACGGTTGCTTATTGTTTAGTGTTGAGGGAAAAGTCGGACATGGAACGTCAAGTGGCGAAGCTGCGCACCAATCTCGAACTGTCCAATAAAGACTTATCGGAAAGGACCTTGCAACTCTCTCAGCTGAGGAGTCGTACGTATACAATATATTATAGTTTAATATCGAGTGTTCGTTTCTTGTCAGTAAAATATAATTCAATCATATTATTTTATGCGTGTGTATAATATATAGTTTCGGAAGCGATGTACAAGGAATATGATCAATTAAAACAACAATACGAACTCGAGACAACTACGTTGCAAAAGGCGATGGAACGAGCTTCGCAGGTAAATAATACAATTAAACGTTAATCAACCGCACCGCAACTGTTTCAATTAGATTTTAATTGATACACTCCTGTCTCGATATATTATAGTGGTACAAACAAAATCGTGAGCTGAAAAGAAGGAGCTCGGCTTTAATGCAAAAAGTAATGTCAGTGGCGCCGTCCACGTTGGAAGACTTGGCAGATGACACGGACGGTAATGACAACGATATGGACAACAACGACACCGAAATGGAAGAGCTGCGGAAAACTGTCAAAGGTAAAGGTTTATTAATTGTTCGGTATAACAACATAACATAATATTTAATGTGTGCGATTTGTGTGTGTAGAGCTCACTCAAGAAGTTTCGAGGCTACAAGCAGAATTAAATAAAATTAAACTACAAGAGTTTGAAGCCCAGGAGCAGACTGTAGACTTGACTTCTGAACTGGAGGAAGAGCGTAGGGGACGAAAACGGGCTGAACAAGAACTTAAAGTAACTATAATAATATTGCGTTAAACCGTAAAATATAATGTTCTGCTGCTTAAATTTATATTTCAGTTGCACACATAAAGTCGGCGTTTTACTTAAACTCTCTCTTTATATTTTAATTGCTGCAGTAGTTTTTCAAAAAATTATGATCACTTAACTATTTTTGTTGTCTACTCTTATAGGAATTAAAAATGAAACACGACAGTTTGGAAACAGTCAGTCGTAAAGTAGTCGAAGAGACAACCGTGTTACACCAACAATATAAAAGAGAAAAAGAAGAAGGCGTAAAGATACGAAGTGATGCTAACAAAGTCAGTCGGCTTAAAAATAATAAATCGTAGACGTCTTGTTTTAATCAATTGGTTTTCAGGTGAAATCCGAGAGGGACGTGCTAGCCAGACAAAGTCAACTGTTGATGATGGATGCTGCTTCGGACGAAAAAATTATGAAACTGTTGTTCGAGGTGGAACAATTGCAAAGAACATTAAGCCAAGAGAGGCAAGAGCATATGGAACAGCTAAAAGATTTACACGTGAGTATTATACAATTGTAATAAGATATTTCGTTTTATTACCTAATTATTGTATTTTCTATAAAATATTATGGTTTTTGTAGGAAAAATTGGAATCTCAAAGCGAATCCGAACAAATCGAACTGTACGAAGAGAAGTTAAAGTTAATCGAAGCGGAATTACTATGTTCTCAGCAAAGAGCTGACATTGCTGAATCTCAGGGTACATATTGTATATTTATTTATTTATTATTATTTATTACCCACTATTTATATAACAACTCTTCACAAGTAAAATTCTTAATCATAATACTATAATAATAAAAACAATCGTGGTATTAAAATTATTTCAATATAATAATTAGTAAAATAATATATATTCTATTCTACACAGTTTTGTGATTATCCTCGAATCTAGCTATTGTACTCATTTTATAGCTATGAGTCGATTTATAGGCTAATTTTCTTTTTAAAATTCATCACACCTAGATTGTTTGTATTATGTTTGTCTATCACACGTGTGGACAGTACATAAAAACAAATGTTTTTAGCAATAGCTAGGTGATTTCAAAGTTAATGATTACGACATTAATAAAAATTAATGTCAAAATTATTTTGGAGGCATATAATATTGAAGCTTTTTTTCCAAATAATATTATTTTCTATAGCTTAAACTTAAAGCAAAATAAATAATAAATAATATATCTTAAGACAACGAAGATGTGCTACGAATAAAATTGGAAAGAACAATTCTTTTTCTTCAATTTATATGATCGGTGATTCACTTAAATCACTTACCATTAAAATTTACGACAGACCTTTGTGGGAAATTGTTTTTGCCACGTCCCACGAGATAAAAATAATAAACCAAGATGATGTGATGTTCTCTCAGTGTTATAATCGAAAACCCAACTATTCTACACGAAACGGATAAATTACCATAAAGTAAAAAAAAAAATATACATTCTACCTACGTTTTCAGTTGAAGAACTCGGGAAACAACTTCGAGAAACCAAAACCGTAGTCGCGCCGCCCCAATGCGGACCTCCACCTCCACCACCTCCGCCAGCACCACCAGCACCACCACCACCCCCTCCACCGATGGCGTTGGCGGGGGCGAGCGGAGGCATCAAGCTGAAAACGGTTAGCTCGCTGAACCATAACTCCAACGCAATTGAAGATTTAGGGAATTACTTGGGACTGCCAATGGCTTCTCCCAAGGGCCCTCAAGTACAGAACGGTAAGTAACCTGTGAACACTTTTGCTATATATGCCTAACGCAGTCGTGCGGGGGTCGTAAACATCGGGAAACAAAATACAGTTATATTTATAGATATCGAAAAAAAAATAGTTAATACTAAAATATATTTTAACGATCGATCGTGATTATAACGCTGTTATTATAACCATTGCAGGTGCCATTGACGCGATAATCAACCAGATCAAAGGAGGTCGTTTCAGTCTGAAAGCCACGGACAAGGAGGTAAGATCTCGATCCGTTATAAAATCAATATATATCTAATGACGTATTCGTATTTCGGAATATTTTACATTGTTTGGTTTTGTCCGTTTCAGAAACAGACTCCGGTCAAAAAACAAGAACCGCAACCTGTTGTCAACGAGATGATGAACGTTCTGGGCACTTTGCGCCGGAATCCCAAACGGAGGGCCAGTTTCAAAACGGCGCCTGCCGACGTGGCGCTATAGTACCTTCCTAATAATAATGATAAAAATATATTTACAGTCCTTAATCACTGTCTGCGTGTCTCGCTCGAAAAAATTATTATTATTACTATAGTTAATATTATATATATATATTTTTATTTTTTGTTCCTCTGTTGTCGGTGTGTTTTGTGTGCGCGAGTGGTGTACTCGACGTAGACATTTCACTACTCATTAAAAGAAAACTTTTTCATTTCATTGTACATAAGAATATAGTATAATATAAAAAAAAAATTATTTGTAACGACTCTTTAGCGTAAATATAATATTATAATATAATTTAATGGTCGTGAACGACGGGACATCTGTGATTTTTACATTTCTATTGAATTTCTCAGTAAATATTTAATATTGTGCTTAGTCTAAGGAAATTCGTTTTTAAGAATTTAATATTATTACTATTTATTAAGAACCGTGATCGTTTCTGTCTAACTGTAAGTGTGAAAGTTAATGATATTATAGGTAAGAAGTTATTATTTTTAAATTTTTATTTTGTAATATTTTACCACCAAAACCATTTTTATTTATCATTTTTTTTTTTTATATATTACAAGTGGTTTTTTTCAATCATTTGAAGATTGCGTTTTATTTAAAAAATATTAGTTAAATTTTAAGTACTTGTACGTTACTGTTTTGTCGTAATAGTTTAATAGCCAATAACTTGTTACATGTTATAAGATTCTAATATAGGTAATTATTTTTGAGCAGAGTTATTTTTATTATTCAAATCATATAATATTTATGTATAGAAAAGTATATATTATAATAATAAAATATTGTATTAAATATTTTGATAGAACACTAACTTAAAAATGTAAACTATATAAATTAAAAGTCAGTTGTATTTTTTAAAAATTTTTTACATAGTTCATAATGTTAGTAAGATTATTACTTACTACTTATTAGTAATTAGTTTATATTCTAATAAACTGTGAAATTCACAATTTAATGTACGTAATATTAGACAAATTACTGTTATGTATTGCAATGGAAATTCTATGGTTAACATAATAGTATAATTGTAACTATATTGTACCTACTTGTGGAGATACGATGTCTGACATGGTCCATATCTTAATTTTTAAATGAAGCATTCACCACATCAATAACAAAGCTCAAAGCATTCTTAAAATCTTAATCTTAAGGGTATTGTGCAAATGGACGGTTTTTACTTTTTAAGCAGTTCAAAATGGACTTTTTTCAAATTGCATGCTTATGGGTCTTGTAAATGTGTGCCCAAATGTCAATCCTACTGACCGTACCTAATAAAGTGATAAGCAGGGCTCGTAAGTTCATGCATCTGCATGTTTTTTTTTTCCACACAGGAAAACATGCTAACTGAGATACAAATCCGTTTCATAACAATAGTAATAATAATATGAAGTTTGATAGTGCATGTTTTTGCATGTTTTGGGTGTAAAGTCATATTTGGCATATAGTTGATTTTTTACAGTCGTTAGTGCATATTATTTCATAAAAATATTTTTTAGACAAATATTTGAAAGGTTTCTTCCGATTTTTGATATCTTGTTCCAATCGTCCAATATCGCATGGTAAATTACAACGGTTTTTTAAATTTTTTATTGAGTAATTATTTATCTAATTAATAAAAATATCGAAAATCAGGCTTCTTACGATTGTAAAAAAAAGTTCTACTTTACAATTTTTATAATAGGTATTTTTTCTGTAAACCACTTCAATAAGCCGTATTACTTGAATTACGAAACCATGGTTTTATGCCATATTTTGTCTACTAATGCGCCCTCTTGTTGGAAAACATAAAAAAAACACTTATAAAATATATATTACTAAATTATCTCAAAATGAAAAACCTAATATTTCATTCCAAATGTTTTCATTGTTGGTGCTGAATAAGGGTATACACAAATTAGACAAAATTGACTACCTAATTAAAATTTATAAGGATGACAAAGCTATTTGAACTTCACAAGTATTAATTTAATTTTTAATTTTATTAATTTTCACTGTTAAATATATAAAAATTAAAAGGAATAAAATACTTTTAAAATGTATGGATTTATTCTTATTATTTTAAAATTTGGTCATGTTTTTTTTACATAATGCATATTTTGAGTGCATAATTTAAAAATGTTAATGCATATAAATGCATATTTTTGAACTTTTAAGGGCATATTTTAATGCATATTTTGACAATTTTTAGTGCATGAATGCATGCTTATTTATACATTTTTTAGTGCATGAAGTTACGAGCCCTGGTGATAAGACTTCTGAATATTTGAATTCGAAAATAATATCTCTACGAATTGCGATTGATCAGGCCACGTTATAAGATATTTAATGAAAGTTGCAAATAATCAAAATTTAAACAAAATGTCTACCTATGAGTTATGACTTATGAGTACCTGGAATTGAGAAACAAAATTTTTAAAAGCTGCCTTATCGATCCCAAGTATACATATTGTAAAAAAATTCAAATTAGGTTTCAAAAGTCGCGTTATCAGGTCCGTCGACAGTCGGTTTGATTGACAAAAGATTGGTACCTAAATTTTGGTATAAATTAGATAAAAAAAAAATTATTTATAATATTAAAGATAAATATATAAAAGATAACATATTAAATTAATTATACAATAAAGAGAAATAAAGATAAAATATAAAAGATTATAATAATAAGTAGGTATTAAGATATTAAGTGATGGAGAAAAAAAATCTAAATTATTTACTGAATTTCCACAAGACAATAAAATATTTATAGGTGTATAAGACATCTGTCGGGTGGTACTACTGAGTACCTTCCCTCTCTGTTATATCAACGCTTACGCTATTCTCCATCTAAAAAAAAACCTTTAGGTATAAAATGTTTGTATAGATTGTAATTATTCTTTTAATAAAAAAAAAAAAAAAAAAAAGGTGTATAAGACATATAATTTTGAGTGTAGGGTTTTATATAAAATAATTCTTTATTTCGAGTGTTAGGATTGTTTGTTTTTAAAAATGATGTTGCTTAGGAGGGAAGAATCATCTATTTTATTATTAAGGAGTTTGAATAAGAAGGTTATATAAAATTGTTTTTTTCCATCCTTTAGTGTTTTTAAATTTAAAAAGTTTAAAATATTTTCATATTCAGATTGTATTGTTATGCATGTTTTGTTCTTAATACAAATTCATATTTTAAATTATTAATTACCATGTGTTATGATATCTATTGGTAACAAACATAACTTAAATTGTTTTGTATTGTTTTACTTCAACATAATGTGTACATAAAATACTTATTAAAATGGTTATTTATAGGTCATTTTAAATTGAAAATTGAAAATCGACTTCCTAAGAAACCTAGATATTTTATCAATGAATTCAAGCATGTATGATAAATTTAAATCGGAAATTCCGAAGTGTGTGTAATTTACCACCGCTTATCGGTCTAAGACGTATGAAACATACGTGGGTTGCAGCCCCCTTAAGTAGTGTAAGTATTGCTGACTAGTTAGTAGTTCCAAGTTTGTGTATTTTTATATTTTGATATGGCCAATAATGAGGAGGAACTAAGCTAAGGCCTAAAGGTATTATAGCCTCTCATAGGCACGCAACTGCTGTTGTACAACAACAATAGAATAAAATATTATCGACCACCGAGGCTCTTAAGAATTGTTCATTTTGCCCAAAGTTGTATTACCTACGCTGATGTATTTATACAAATGTTTCAAAGAAAATATGTGTGGAACCTGATCATATATTATATATTATATTGTGTTATGACATAATGCCCATTGAACTGTGTACACAGAAAAATGCGTCTGTTGTGTACAGTTCTTTTGAATAAAATATTCATTATTCGGTTGGATCGCAACAGGTATCGACGGTCGTCAATTGCAATCTGCATTGTTTGAATCCTAAAAAATGATGTCCGGAATGAGTATACTATAGTCTTTGTCCTCACACTGATGACGTGTATCAACCATTCATACCTTATTGTCACAATTGGTTTGTATAATACTATTATAATATGATATCCTGATGATGACCGATTCTGGATTCAATACATTTTAAATTACATTTTCTTGCCGTCAAATCACACAAATTTATACATAATCTATGGATACCTATAAATAATATAGATACTTATTAATTGTTATACTTTAAACAGATTACATATTTATTATATTACACATTTACACACGTTGTAATTATACATCTAATCTACCTACTTATTATTCTATATAATTGTGTTAGGTTTTTTTTTAAAATATAAAATCGTATTTATTATTAGTTATTGGTTATATTACGTCTTATACAATATGATATACACTATGAAACATATAATAATTAATAACTTTTAATCATATCGTTATGCATATTATGATGGGGGATGAGGGATTACTGATAATTTATCATTACATATTTAACGGTTAAATAATATTTTATTCAATTGTTTCAAACGTAGGTATCTAATTTATAATATATTATGCTACCATATAATTTTACACATTGTTTTTTATACATTTATGAATTTTGAATCTCATACAGTTAAAATAAGATCCAAGAAATTTTTAGTTTTTAAATCAACTCTGCGATTTTCAAATATCTTCCACCATTGACTTGAAAAAAATTTAGCGGATATCACATAGTCGTGTAAAGCTCATATTTTTTGATTATTTTAATGAGGTCTCCTAAGTCGCTCCGTTCAGATTCTAAAATAATAGCCATCTATTGTTTGACTAATTCTTGAAGTTAAAGTATTATTTTCGCTTCTCATGAACAACACTGCGTGTAATATAATGTTTGGCTTGATTTCTTATTCGATTTAATAGCTTAATATTGATTATAATAAAATATACCTATCTAGCTAATTTTATATTTTATTATTATATATTTTTAGAATTAACAAATTTTACCGATGAAACCCGTATTTTAAAGAGACTTGGTTTACGTAATAATAACATACTTTTATTACAATATTATTATATAATAAATAACTCACATTAAACGACTTTTAAATAAAATCTAATACACAATGTTATAATCAATACACACTGAAATATAATAATTATAGTCACTTGGCATTTTCCCTAACTATAAGTACCCTATTTTCTCTCTGAGCTGAGCAATAGTTAAATGTTGATAACAATTTTGAGGTATTCATTTTGCAACCAGAATTTTATTTTTCGCGTTAGACTTATTATGGTTAAACTTTTAACGGACAAAGAATATTGTACCTAAATGACATTGGACTATAGTTGCACGTGCAGCAAAATAACATTTTCTTAATTTTTGAGACCAGATGTGGATTTAATTATTTCCTCCAAGCAACTTTTATGTCAACTTTGACTTGTAAGGTCACACATATATTGCTATGTCACCATATATGTATACCTACCTACAAACAAATACGTGAAATCATATGTAAATGAGCTAGCAAAATTATAGGTTGACTGTTAAATATTTGATAAAATGCATGAACTATATGTAACTAAAAAATACAATTTTGTAGGTACTTATAAAAAAACCTTATGTATGAAAGTTGCTTATAATTTATAATACTATTATAAGTAGGACAATCCTTATTTTTTCTCAAAAATTTAGGTTTCCAATTCGGACTTTTTGATTTTACATTGAATGCGCTGATAATGATTTGAATAAGGATTGAACTAAATTTTTTTTAAGTTAAATAAAAAAATCCAAATAATTTGCAAAAACCATTCAACCGAAATATTTCGTGTTAATGTTTAAATTCAACACATTATTGTATACAATTTAGACACTTTATTGCATTTTTGGCCATGTCAGTCTTTTTGTAATAAATATGACTAAATACTGATCCTAAATATATTATGGAATTTATAGTGATACTAATTTATCATCCAATAGGTAGTTATTTTATTGAAATAGTGTTAATAAAGACTGTACAAAAAAAAAATCGACAGAATACGAAAGTATAGATTTGATTTCGGGTAATGAATAGCTCAAGGAAACTAGAACTGTTTTATTTAGATTCAAACATTTATCTAGTTAAGTTGTTAAGTAATGATTTTCACCACGGGGAACTATATAGTACCTACTGAAAAAGTCGTGACTTGTTTTTTTAAGAACCAAATATTTCAAAAATAACATCTAAATAAAACATCCAATATACTATATAGACATTACATTTAACTTTTGGAGCTTAAGACTTACCACTAATTATTCAATATTATATACATACAATCGAAACACGAGTTAACTATATATTTATAAAAATAGACCTCTGAAGAATTAACTATTTGATATACTAAGGAATAGACAGTGATATAATATTTCAGTGTCTATATTGTAATATTAAACATTTCAATATGGATCAGTTTTTTATTGTTGTATTAATAAGTAATTATTATTACTATTTTAATGTTCGATTATATGTCAAGTTCCTGGATGTGGTACGTTTATTGAACATTATATGTTTTAAAATATTATTAATTACCTATATTATAATTTATTAATTAATCATAAACAATATTATTAATAATAATTTTCATAAATTGAATCATACATTTTTAAATAATTTGTTTCATAAATATTGAAATAATAATTGTATGTTATCTAAAACTCAAAAGTGTATGTAAAAACGTTTTGATATAGGTACCTACCGTATAAAAAAAAATCGCGTGTGTCTCAAGCGACCCTCATACGATGTGAAAACATATATTATATGAGCTTAGAATTTGAAGGAAAAATTTGGAAATAAATCACAAGTCTGAAAATATTACCTCCATAGAAAATTCGCTCGGCAGGAATTCCGATCTTGACCTACCCCCAAGGTTGACGCCCAGTCTGACGTCATAATTAGTCTGTTAGTGGCAAAAGAATTTTCGGTGTTTTTCGAAAAATTTTGAAAAAAAAAATTACAAGTCCGAAAATATTAACTCCATAGAAAATTTGCTTGGTCGTACCTACGAAAAAGGTAACGCTCGAAAATGTACACTGTCATGCAAAACGATTTTCACATCAATAAATATAGGTAGGTACTTTTGATTAAAAAAGCTTATGCAAATTCAACCACGGTAGGTATTGGTTGTTGGAACTGAACTACTGAACAGACAGAACGCTGGATCATGGCGTTTGAAATGTTTACTTTATTGTTTAGCAACAAACATTTCGAATTTCTCTGTTATCAAAGTTTCAACGTTTACCGACGTTATAGCTGAATTTCCTAGCGTTAACCGATAATTTTGATAACGGTTTCAAGCCCTGGACCATGTTTATTGTTTATAGTGTTTATCAACGAAAAACGCCCTCGAGAACTACCAACGCGCGACAACGGACGATGTACGAGTACGACGCGTTCGTAGTTGGGCGCCTGCGCATGTGATCAAATAGTAATATTGTATGTATACAATAGATTTTTAGTTAACTGTTCACGTTGGTTGTCAACGATGAACTAATTTGACGCTCTCGCCCGCACTATGTTCGATGTCCGTGATCGTAATGAAGCCACGCCCCCTGAGCACAGACGGCCTATCGTTGCGTCGCGTCGCGGTCGCACCGAGTCTCCGCCAATCAGCACGTCGGAAGCGCTAGCGTTACGCGAAAAGGGTAACGCTCGAATAACGCTCGAAAAAATTCACTGCCCAAACGGAAAAGTCTGAACGCCACATAAGATGTTTTCACATCAAAAAATAACACAGATGAATAAAAATAGTTTTGTTAAAAAAAAAAAAACTAATTTTAATTATTGTATTGTTCACTGATTTGAGTACATTCCAAATGGGTACACATAACGCTGTCGTCTCTGCATCCGACAGACATAATAGTTTTGTTTGTTACATTCGGAGTGAGCTCGGTTTTGTGTTCGTAATTCATAATATAATTCTTATACTCGTCAGAGATCATCATCAGCGAAGCTTGATAACATTATTAGTAAGCCTCGACTCTACCTTTTCATATAAGGTTTATAATTTGCATAAATAAAATAAGACTTGTGTTAAAAAATTTGAACTAACAGCTACTATACAGAATTGGTTCCCGAGTTCTTACTCCACTGATCGAGTTGGTTTCCATATCTCATCTCCATTAATCAACCCGTGAGCCAAATTAATTTCTGATATTCTTAAATTCTGCTTGAAATTCATGCCCCTCCTCAAATCGTCGCTCTGGGTTTTTCCTCTTTTAGCTCCATCAATACTCATCAGCGATATCACAGTGGTCAACCTACACGGACCCAGACATTTTCTTAGATTAATGAAATATGAAAATATACCTACTTTGCAAACTAATAGTTACACAAAATTGTATACAAATTAATTTGGATACGAGTTCAAATAATATATAAATATTATAAAACAATGTATAATTTTAATTTTAAATACGTGTATTTTACAGAGAAGTACATCCGTAAGTACCTACTTAGTACCTGCATGATTTTCAAATTAATGGTATCGCTAAATTTACATGGCACCGACAGTGTTAAAATTAGTGTATTTTATTAATATTATTTTGGTTAAAACTGACTTTCTCGACATAATTCATTTAAATTATATTTCAAATTATAAATTATCTTGGTTATTTTCATATCAAATTTCAATAATGAATAAACAATTTTTAAACACGTATACTCTTTGATATGAAAAGATGTATTACCTATAATATTATTATCTGTGTTAATATTTATTAATATCTGTGGATTCATCATATTATGCCTTCATCTATGTCAATTTCCAAAACCTTTGCAGAGGACGCAATCGATTAACAAATCTAAAATTTAAATAATGCAAGCCGATATGAGCAAAAAACATACGCGTTCTGTACGGTTTTATTAATTTTTTTTCCAAAATCCTGTAATTTTATACCTAATGGCTAATTTTTGATTGATTCAGTGTCTCATATTTACGTAAGTAACAAAATTCATAGGTGTAGTTATTTAACTTTTATGTTTTAAGGATAAAAGACCAATGGTATAATGGGTTCATAAGATATGGAGGCTATATGGTGATTTGAAAATTGTATACCTACATTAATATGAATATATCAATATTAATAATTTGTAAAAATGGACAAGTATAATAAATACTAGATTTATTAGAACGTATATTTTATATTTCTGCAAAACTATTTTTGAGGACTATTTAATCCATACTACAAACATTTTAATAACTAAAAACTACTCATTCGAACTTTGAATTTTCTAAAAATTATTCACTAAATAATTTACAGTTAAAATGGTGGGTTCTCATTTGAAATATAGAAGTTTGTAGTTTTGTACACAAGACATTACCTTAAATACCTATTCCAAAAATCAGAATTTGATAAAATAATTATTAAAGAAAAAATAGGGGTGAGCTGGTGAGCACGCTTGGTGGATCACCCTGTATAAACTAAAGATTAAACAATATGTTGTAATAAGATCAAACTATTATACCATTTTTATTCTTCAATTTAAACATTTATTTTAACTATAGCTATCCTGCAAGCGCTTCCCGTTCCAAACATTTAAACGGTAGTTGTAGTGATCGAAGTGGGGTGGGGGGGATACGGTTCGATGACATCCCTCCACTTTTTATAATTTACATTTTCCATCCCTCTAGTTTTTTTGTCAAAAATAATGTACCGGCATCGTCGGGGCCCCCTGACTGCAGTGCGGCAACAATCGCAGAGGCAGCCGGGGCAATGCCCCTGTAGAGGGCCGGTAATCGTTAGCTCAGGGGCCCCGACGGCGACTTGCATCTATTTTTAAATTTTTAGGTTCAACCCCCCTCCCTCCACCCATTAACACTTTACAAACATAATATTTGTACTTACAATATAACTATAAATTATAATAATTTATTGGGAACAAATCTAGTTTAGCACAAACACAAATTTTTCAATTTTTTTTTGTTGGTAGGTATCCTATGTATATTATAAGTTACAACAAATTAAGAACGATATTGCGGAAATCATTAGTTTTTATTTGAAAACGACGGGGAAATCTGAATTTGGCGGTCAGACTTATTTTAAAGATATATAGCTAATTGAAATTTTTGGTATTTTAATATATATACCCGACGTAGTCACTCGCACGGACAATTAAAAACAAAAATATCCCTCCACTTGTTATGTAAAACCACCATGGGGAGGTGTTAGAATTATTTAAAATTTTATTTTTAATTAAAAAAATATTTATGTATAGTTTATACCATTTATTATAAAAAGTATTTATAATCAATGTTTATACTTTATAGTTATTAATAATTTATTATTATTTATAGACTTATATTACGATTACGAAGACTATTTCCAATAACCATCGGGTATATAATATTTTTTTATGTTTATACTTAATCGCTAATTGATATTAGTTTGTAGTTCATTCATAAAATAATAGATTTAAAAATAATTTACAGAATACAGGCCCAACCCAGCCCGTACTCTGATATAAAATGCCCGGCCCATTAAAGCCCAACACTGTTCTAGTTTTCGAAACCCAAGTCCGTCTTAGATTAATTTAAAAAAAGCAAAGCCCACTCAGGCCCGTACACTTAAAATAAATATGCAGCCCGGCCCGGCCCAGTGTACCAATAGGCAGGGCTGGGTCAGCCCGGCCCATGCAGTGCTCTAGTACATACGATTTATCAATAGACTGTATAGATACTGAGTATAATATATAAGTTCTATGGATTTATCATAGTAAATAATATCTGTGGCAATCGTCAATTGTCGACATTCGTCGGCGACGGTTACCAATTCTAATAATTTCACTGAACAAAAAAATAATGAGCCATCAATATAGACGGACAGTTCGTTTAGCCATGTATATTATAATGTTAGTTTTAACACAAACTCGCACATTTCGTTATGATCAGGTTATTTTCATAAAATATTTCGATATTTTCAAGTTTCAGTTTGCAGCGAGATGATGATGGATAGCCTTCTTCGGCGACGGCGGCACTCTATAGCTAGGTTTCACCGGAAGAGTCGATGTTTCCGCGTAAGTTTGTTTTCATACTATTACTATTTTACATTTATTTATTTATTTATTTATTGGTTGATTTAACGGGCTTGAGCCCTTTGAACATATGATATAATAAGTTGACAAATACAAGAACGGAAACTTAAATACTATGATTACAAAAAACAAAAAACAAAGTACAAATAGAGAAATATAACTATTACTTACATGAAAAATAATATAAACTTTTAAACATCGTTAATGCATCTTAATATTAATAAAACATTTTACTTTAAGACTTAAATTAAATATTTATTGCCACCGACTATCTGTTAACTGGGTGAAGTAGAAGCATTTATAAGTTTAATCCAAAAAGCGCAGTGTGTAAAATACGCGAGACCGAACAGTCCAATGTCCAAAGGCCGTCTTCGTTTCACCGCTCCAAGTTTAATACGTATCTTTTTGCATATACTATACGCCGGGTATCACCTAAGGTTTGCGCGAAGTATTTGAAACAATATACTTAATGTTATCAATCTTAATATTGTATATTATACATAAATGCATTATAAACCTCATGTATTTTATAAGCATACTTACAAATTGTTTAGTGTAGTTTATACCCTAGATGGAGGTATTAAATGTTTTACAATTATATATTTTACTATAATTATTATTTTTCATTATAATATATTATATAATATAACAATACACTAAAATTAAATTAGTTGTTATCAAGGCAGACAGTCTTGAAACAAACTCTTTTCTGGACGTTTTCAAAACGGATCATGCTTAAAAAAGTTGCACAGTCGTCGTAGTAGTCAATTTCTAAATCAAACCGTGTGACATAAAATAGAAATTATTCTTGTTTTTTTAAATAATTTTTTCGAAAAATATATGCAATATACAAAAAAATTAAAACAATTTAATGCAAGGATTCTCATAAATTGATCTTACAGCAAAATTAAAACACCAACAATACAT
Organism: Macrosiphum euphorbiae; assembly: GCA_949089665.1. Lineage (NCBI taxonomy): Eukaryota > Metazoa > Arthropoda > Insecta > Hemiptera > Aphididae > Macrosiphum > Macrosiphum euphorbiae. The sequence continues at coordinate 762,224 of CARXXK010000005.1, read as the reverse complement.
TTGTACATCATTTATACACTACACCTACCAAATAAAAATTTTCCAACATTTTAGTTCCCTATTATGGTGTAGGTGTAGGTACTAATCCAAACAATAAATTATTATTCGAAAACACAATTTCGTATAGGTACCTATATTATTATTTACTAAATACCTACAACTAAACTAAAAATAAACATATGATTACATTCTAAGTGCTTATAATATAATATTATATATGAAAATTGAATCTTTATTACGAATAGGTACTTATCGTTTACACAATAAAAAATAATTAAAAAAATTAAAAAATTAATGAAAACATCATTGTAAAATTAATACAGTCATCGATCCGCTCAGAATCTAAAATCTAAAATTTAACCGATAAATTTAAAATTAACATATTTAATCATTAAAATTAATTTCGTACCTATTCAGCAGTATTCGTAGAAAATGATAGACTTGGAATTTTACCATCTAGTTGGTATTATAGTCGGTATAGGTACTGTAAATTTACTGAGTACCTTTATGTTAACTCTAAAATCCAGTAATCACATTTTTATTTAATGATTCATAAAATACAATATGCTTTTATGAAAATATGCTTGTACTTCTGCAGATATCTATTCACCATCTTAATCAATAATTAAAATAATAAACGAAAATAGTAATTTAAATAATACCTATATCATATTATTACAATTCAAATTCAAAAGTATAAACTATTTTGGTTTATTGTCATATCAAATTTCAATAAAAAAATTATTCCTTAACACGGAACTCTTCGATATAAAAAGTTGCATTATATTATATCCGTGGATTCATCATATTGACGTTGCCTACCTAGTATAATATAATATCCATCATTTATACTCTATGGCAAATCTCAGAGCTCGTTGCAGACGACACAGTCGATTAAAAATTCTAAAATTTCAATAAGCAAGCAGATATGAATAAAAAATTTACTGCGTTCCGTATAATTTTATTTTTCATAAATCACAATATTTAAAGTTTTATTATATTCTGGAGTGTTTTCTCATCGGCGTCATAGTTCACACACATCACGGATTCCGCCGAAAGAGTCGATAATTAAAGTAAGTTTGTTTTCATATTCTTTTGGGAATTAATTTTTTCTAAGATATATGTTAAAAAATAAATCATATTTCGCTATAAAAAAATAATAAAACGTAAAATATTTAAAATTTGCTTAGAATAATTTATTATCATTATAACCACATTGACTGCAGATTGTTAGGCATTAGTACACTGCAGTAGGTTAAAGTCATTTTTGCCCCAAAAAATTACATATTTTGAAAGTGTCATCGTGAATATAAATTATAATAATATACTCTAAAAGTTTTATGAATCAACGAATACCTACTATTTTTAAATTACAACAAAATAACTAAAATCGTTATTCTTTTTTTTAATAAGTAATTTTGTAAAAATTTGAACTTATAATGTGTGTAAAAATTAGCTGTGTTTTAATAGATTATTTATGAGAATTCTTGTTTTACATTTTCAATTCTTAGCAATAAAAGTTGAACATTTTATAAATGTTTAACTACTAAATAGTAATTTGTAAATTATCAATTTGATAAATTGGTATAAATCTAGTTTAGCGGCTTCTCGAAATTTTGATTTTTTTTTTTTTTTTGAAACCTATGTAATTCGACGAGTTTAGAACGATAGTGCAAAAATAAAATTACGGAAATGATTAGTTTTGAAGTTATAGACTTGCGAAGTTCGCGATTTTCGGTATTTTACTCATACGCGCAACGCTATATTTTAACGCTCTTTAACGAATTTTTAAATTATTTTTTTCGGAAACATAGTGCCGCTAACTGTGTAATCACTGCCCATATACTACGACTTAACTTACCTTGTAACCTACTTAAGGTGGTGATGCATAGCAAGTCGCGAGATATTTTCGAATTGCAGCGACGACTGCGGCTAGCTGTGTAATCACTGCCCACATTATAAGAGCGTTCAAATAGTGATTTAATAAAAATATATTCTTAATCTAACAATATTATAAAATAATTTGTAACCATAATATTTTTTTTATTTTTAGTGATTAATCATTTTATTCAATTTAATTCTAATTTTTATTTCTAGCATTAAAAAAAATTCGTTATAAGAGAGTTAAGATAGAGCGTTTCTAGCATGCCTAAAACACCGAAAATCGTGAACTTCGCCAGTCTATAACTTCAAAACTAATGATTTCCTAAAATTTATGGTGTAGGTGTAGGTACTAATACAAACAATAAATTATTATTCGAAAACACAATTTCGTATACCTATATTATTATTTACTAAATACCTACAACTAAACTAAAAATAAACATATGATTACATTCTAAGTGCTTATAATATAATATTATATATGAAAATTGAATCTTTATTACGAATAGGTACTTATCGTTTACACAATAAAAAATAATTAAAAAAATTAAAAAATTAATGAAAACATCATTGTAAAATTAATACAGTCATCGATCCGCTCAGAATCTAAAATCTAAAATTTAACCGATAAATTTAAAATTAACATATTTAATCATTAAAATTAATTTCGTACCTATTCAGCAGTATTCGTAGAAAATGATAGACTTGGAATTTTACCATCTAGTTGGTATTATAGTCGGTATAGGTACTGTAAATTTACTGAGTACCTTTATGTTAACTCTAAAATCCAGTAATCACATTTTTATTTAATGATTCATAAAATACAATATGCTTTTATGAAAATATGCTTGTACTTCTGCAGATATCTATTCACCATCTTAATCAATAATTAAAATAATAAACGAAAATAGTAATTTAAATAATACCTATATCATATTATTACAATTCAAATTCAAAAGTATAAACTATTTTGGTTTATTGTCATATCAAATTTCAATAAAAAAATTATTCCTTAACACGGAACTCTTCGATATAAAAAGTTGCATTATATTATATCCGTGGATTCATCATATTGACGTTGCCTACCTAGTATAATATAATATCCATCATTTATACTCTATGGCAAATCTCAATATCGTTGCAGACGACACAGTCGATTAAAAATTCTAAAATTTCAATAACAAGCAGATATGAGTAAAACATTTTCTGCGTTCCGTATAATTTTATTTTTCATAAATCACAATATTTTAAGTTCTATTATATTCTGGAGCGTTTCCTCATTCAATTGGCGTCACAGTTCACACACATCACGGATTCCGCCGAAAGAGTCGATAATTAATGTAAGTTTGTTTTCATATTCTTTTGGGCAGTGATGTATTGGTAATTTTTTTCTAGGGTATACGCTTAGCACATAAGCTCAAAAAAAAATTTTTCTAAACAAACAAAAAATTAACTTATGGTGGGTCGTGCGGTATACCACCGCGCCTTTATATGTCGATTTATTTACCTAGCCCCCCCCCCCAGAAAAAGGATTTTAGACATTTTGCATTAGCATGAGATGGAGTTACAGTGCTTAAAAAGTTCCTTTAAAAAAGGAACTAAATCCTTTACCATTCCTGCCTTGAAGATAGGAATTAGTTCCTTTCCTCGTCCCTTTTCAATGTGACTTAAAATAAAAAAACATAGGTACATCCCACATGTTTATACTATAATTGTTTTAATTTTAAAATTTTAAACATAACACATTGTTATTTAGACATTTAGTAATAGTTTTAACTTATATATTTAATAAGCTGTATAAATAAACCTCTGCTACAGAAATACAGAATTTATATTTTGTAAACATTATCAATAATATCGTATACATGTTTATTTTTATAGCTCTTCATATTAGTTACTAAATTTTAATAGAAGCTATACATTTATTTCCTTTTAGTTTTAAAAATGATTTAATTACTTTTATTTAAAAATAAATGAACGAAGAAAGGAACGAAAAAAATCGTTCATGTTCCTCTAAAAAGTGAACGAAATTTCAGTACGTTGCTAAACATGAAAAAGGAACTACGTTCCCGATAAGTTCCTAAAAAATGGAACGAAATCAAAGGAAGGGATTCCGTTGAACGAGTTTATTCCAAGCACTGAGTTAGAACTTACTTTTTGTTACATATTTTCGTTCTGTTTGCTATGTAAACAGTAAAAAAAAATTGATCTAATACATTTTTCTAACGATTATTATTATAAGACAATTGGTAATTAAATAAAATCTTTTTTACTAAGAATATATTCCGAATAGTAATATATTACATAATTTCATAAATATAAAATAATTGACTGACTATAGAATCTGAAAATCCTTATCAATGTCGCTGTTTTCTACCAAATCTAACTGATTGTGATAAGGCATCTGTGAATAACTGTTTTTTTTTTGAAGCCGCTGTCGATACAATAAATACTATAATACAATATCATTCTTATAATCAGCAGTCTCTCAATTCAAAAATTAACTATACAGATAATATTATAAAAATATCTGTGGACTGTGTCCATTACGTTGATAGTTTTAAATAATTGTATCCATAGCCGTGATTATAATTGTGAATATATGAATTTGATATTGATATGATGGTTATTAGTCGATTATCATTAAAAAAAATTTGATAATTTTCCATCGTTGAAAATAAAGATAAAAATATTTTTTTGGAAGCAATTACTATTTTATTTTACTTAAGTTTTTTGAAGGTATACGTGGGTATACGCACGTATACTTGCGTATCTCTAGTAATTTTACAGGGTATACGCTAAATCAGTAAACTGGTGATAGGGTATACGTCGTATACCCGCGTATACCCTCCAAAACACCACTGCTTTTGGGGCTTAATTTTTTCTAAAATATATGTTAAAAAATAAATCATATTTCGCTATAAAAAAATAATAAAACGTAAAATATTTAAAATTTGATTGGAATAATTTATTATCATTATAACCACATTGACTACAGATTATTAGGCATTAGTACACTGCAGTAGGTTAAAGTCATTTTTGCCCCAAAAAATTACATATTTTGAAAGTGTCATCGTGAATATAAATTATGATAATATACTCTAAAAGTTTTATGAATCAACGAATACCTACTATTTTTAAATTACAACAAAATAACTAAAATCGTTATTCTTTGTTTTAATAAGTAATTTTGTCCAAATTTGAACTTATAATGTCTGTAAAAATTAACTTAAATAAATTTTCGAAAATGATTAGTTTTGAAGTTATAGACTTGTGAAGTTCGCGATTTTCGTTATTTTACTCATGCGCGCAACGCTATATTTTAACGCTCTTTAATTTTTTTCGGAAACATAGTGCCGCTAACTGTGTAATCACTGCCCATATACTACGACTTAACTTACCTTGTAACCTACTTAAGGTGGTGTTGCATAGCAAGTCGCGGTATATTTTCGATTTGCGCCGAGGAGCGCAGCAACGACTGCCGCTAGCTGTGTAATCACTGCCCACATTATAAGAGCGTTTAAATAGTGATTTAATATAAATATATTCTTAATCTAACAATATTATAAAATAATTTGTAACCATAATATTTGTTTTATTTTTAGTGATTTATCATTTTATTCAATTTAATTCTAGTTTTTATTTCTAGCATAAAAAAAAAATTCGTTATAAGAGAGTTAAGATAGAGCGTTTCTAGCATGCCTAAAACACCGAAAATCGTGAACTTCGCCAGTCTATAACTTCAAAACTAATGATTTCATAAAATTTATTTTTGCACCTTCGTTCTAAACTCGTCAAATTAAATAGGTTTCAAAAAAAAAAATCTAAATTTCGAGGAGCCGCTAAACTAGATTTGTTCCCAAAAAACGTGCCTGTATATTTTTAATATTTTTTAACTGCTATTGTATCAACTTATGAGGAACTTTGTATTATTTTTAAGCTTTTTGACCCAACGAATAAAATTTTATTGACATTTATAGAATACAGAACTAAAAACATTTCATAATTCAAATGTCTATAAATCACTGTAAACGATTCAAAATATTTTGAAAATTTTATAATGTATAGAAAATGATAGTTTAAACATTCGATGGACATTTTAAATACCGGCGGTTTATAGTTGTTGAATAACAACAAAATACGAAAACCGTTATACGAGAATCATATACAAATCATTGTAAAATCAAAACATTTATTGCTCCCGAAGTCCGCTCTAAAATACAAACTAACACATAATAGTTAGGTAGGTATAATACAAATTAAAGATTATACATTTATACATATAAAATATAATATCTGTAACGCGTAGGTCATAACTCATAAGAATATCTGAATATTGTTGAACATTTTACTGCACGCTGCGTGTTATTTCAGAGATGGTATTATTCGTCAGTCAAAATTTGCCAACTGTGTATAAAATATCATAAGCAGAATGAAATGTGTGAACGTTGCAGTGTTTGGAGGACTAAGTTTGATAGCAGATTTCGATTCGGACACGGGGTATGTATTTTCTTATTTTTCAGTAGGTTTTTTTTTTATTATTGTTAATTGATCAGGAGATGTATTGCCCGCAACTTTTCAATTATTTTTGTATTGTAACTATACTGGTATAACACTATTCTGGCTATCAATAAAGTCGTGATAAAAATTAGGAAATTGTACGGATATGGTATTTTTTGGTATGTTATTCTTTTGAGTAGATAATTCGCTCAATGAAATTTAAATATTTTCACCGATAATCAAGTACGATGACTTGTAGGTAATCAACAACTACTGTTAAATTCAAATATTTTGCGCTACACCATATGATACATATTGCATTTTATTTTTCTACTCATTTTGTATTAATGAGCGTAATTATTTTCAAAATAATTGCATATTAAATGAACCATCATAATTGCTTGTCGAATATTGCCTTCAATTTAAGTTATATTAATTGTCATAAACTTTACAAAATAAGTTATATAAATACATCTCATTTCATATTGAAATTACAGTTTTATCAACACAAAATAATCACTGTTTTATGAACACGTCATTTGTACAACACACTTAACACTTATACATAAAATAAAATTGATCGAGATTTGACACATCAGTTGTCGAATTCAGTATAAGTAAATACATTTCAGCCAATTTCCCATTACAGAGTATAGTTCAGTAATAACGATATTATTATAATACTCAGAGGCGGAACTAAGAATTTTTACGCCCGGTGAAAATATTAAAATTAAGCCCAATCATGGACCAAGATTGAAAATACAATATCATTCCCTACAATTGTTTTATCATAACTGGAACTAAAATTATAAACATACTGATTAACTTTTAAACACATAATAATATATAATAATTAATATATTCTGTGGACTGTGGTGTAACCAAGTTTATACTAATAAACTATCACACCAAAAACACTTTAAATTTAAAAACTTAGTCAACATATTGTTGATACATTTTTAATTACTGGAAATACTGTATTTTTTACTTAATTGTATTTATTATTAGAAATAATAATAATATTAGTTATACATATATAAATGTTGAAAAATAATCAAAACTTTAATTACCTACCTATCCTGTATAAAAATTGTTAACACTTTTGCTGTTTTGGTTCTATGCGCCTCAGGCCTCAGCCTTCAATTATAATAGATTTTTATGGTAAAATATAAAATCTTTTATTCTGATTAGGGTACACAATTTAGGCCAGTAAAAAATTGTATTTAATTAAACAATTTATAATAGAAAAAATGAAAAAGTAAATATTTAAAATCAAATCTTTTTTTTAAACATAAACAAATGTATAACTATCTTGGTAAATATTATAATATATAATATTATAAACTATAATATATTAACATCATTTTTAATATACAGATATAATATGCCATATGCGTATCGTACGTTGATTGATAATCTCATAACAGTTATTTTACTCAGCCTAGGTATAGTTAATAGTTACATTTTCACTCTTAAATAATCGAATCTTAATAATAAATTATAGTATATTAGTTGTATATGCTTGCAGTAGGTATGCTAATGCCAGTATACTTAGTATACTAATACGAATCTATTCATAATCTTACTATTAACTTTATTTTTTTTTTTCATTAATTCCAACGTCACCACTACAACATGATAAACAAATAATGTGAAATAAAAATGTTTTCTTAACTTCTATCACCAAGCATTAAATAAAGAACTAAAGAAAAATTACGCCCACTAAAATTTTACGCCCGGGGATCAATCCCCGGCTTCACCCCCCTAGTTCCGCCCCTGATAATACATTTCTAGTAGGTAGGAACACCTTAACACGGAACTCTTTGTTATAAAAAGTTGCATTACATTATATCCGTGGATTCATCATATTGACGTTACCTAGTATAATATAATATCTATCATTTATATTCTATGGCAAATCTCAAACTCGTTGCAGACGACACAGTCGATTAAAAATTCTAAAATTTCAATGGGCAAAGCACACATTAGTAAAAAACTTACTGCGTTCCGTATAATTTTATTTTTTATAAATCAAAATATTTAAAGTTTTATTATATTCTGGAGTGTTTTCTCATCGGCGTCACAGTTCACACACGTCACGGATTCCTCCGAAAGAATCGATAATTAAAGTAAGTTTGTTTTCATATTCTTTTGGGGCTTAATTTCACTTTAATTTTTTCTAAAATGCATGGTAACAAATAAATCATATTTTACGATGAAAAAATAATAAAACGTAAAATATTTTAAATTTGCGTGAAATAATTTATCATGATTATAATTTATAACCACAATACCGGATACTATTTTTAAATTACAATAAAATAACTAAAATCGTTATTCTTTGTTTTAATAAGTAATTTCGTCCAAATTTGAACTTATAATGTCTATTTATATAACTTATTATATGATTATTTATAAGAATTCTTGTTTTACATTTTCAATCCTTAGCAATAAAAGTTGAACATTTTATATATTTTTAACTACTAAATAGAAATTTGTAAATTATCAATTTGATAAATTTTGTTAAAAATTGAACTTTAATTAGGTACTTATAAAAAAACCATGTCTATTGATTTTATTGTTTCTCAACTGCTATTATAATAACTACTTATGAGGAAACTTTTATTACATTTTATACTATAGGTAAACAAAGAAATTTTTCTATGAATATCAGACAACAAAATATTTTGAAAATTGTCAAGATTATGATACATTTTTTAGAAGTTTGAACTTTAAATGGCTATAAAAAAAAACGTGCCTATGTATTTCTAATATTTTTTAACTCCTATTATAACAACTTACGAGGAACTTTGTGTGGTTTTTAAGCTGTTTGACCCAACGAATAACATTTTATTGACATTTATAGAATACAGAACTAAAAACATTTCATAATTCAAATGTCTATAAACCACTGAAAAAGAGTCGAAATATTTTGAACATTTTATATTGTATAGAAAATTATAGTTTAAACATTTGATGGACATTTTAAATACCGACGGTTAATAGGAGTTGTTGAATAACGACAAAATAAGAAATTCGTTATACGAGAATCATTGTAAAATCAAAACATTCATTGCTCCCGTAGTCATCTCTTAAATACAAACTAACACATAATAGTTAGGTAGGTAGGTACAGAGCCGTGCCGTTACGATTTGGCGCCCGGGGCAAAATTAAAAATATTCGCCCCCTATTTTATTTATCATAATGCGTTTCATTCCTATTTAATTTAATTTAATTTTTTTTTTACAACGTATTTTGAACATTAATTTGACAAAAAACTAAAGTTAATTGTAATAGTAATTATTAAACAAAATAGTTAGGTATAATTTATTAATTTATACCGTATTAAATAATTAAAAATGATAAAAATCACAAATTATATAAAGTTAATTATTTCCTGGTCAATATCTTCGTTGTATTTGATAGCTAAATCAGCTGCATATTTTTTCAATTTTTCAACTGGTGTAACAGATAGTGAATGAGCAGAAAGGAATTGAAAATCATCAGCAATATTTGATAATTGTTCAAACCTCCATTTTATTTGAGCCATCATATTATCAAGAACTTTGTAGTATTCCAATGTTAAAAATTGATCTGCAGAAATATCTTCACCCGATGAATTTTCTCCACTCATAACTTTCCTTTTTATTGTCCTTTTGATTTTTAATTCAGATTTTATTCCAACTTTATCACAAATACTAATAGCTTCAGTTTTAATTTGTTCATTTCCACTATCACGCATTTCTTGGAGAGAAACATTTAAACAATTTATCATTTTTGAAGCCTGATCTATTGAAATATTTGAGCTTTGTAATAATTTATTTACACGATATATTTGATTCAATATTTTATCCCACATGACTAAAAAATAAACAAATTCCAAATCAAACTGTTTCAATATACTTTCTGCATTAGCAACCCCATCGCCAAAAATTGGATTGGTAGATATGTCACGTAAAGCTTTTATCACACCGCCAAATTGACAATACAACGAATGAACTGCATTATATTTAGATGCCCAGCGTGTGTCACTGTGCGTTTTTAATGTTATTATCAAACACCGCATTAGTACTTCCCAGCGACTTGTTGATCCAGAAAAATAGTTAAATATATTTTGTACAATACCGAAAAATGAAATCATTTTTACTGATACACTAGCAGCATGTACGCCGATTAAATTAAGGCTGTGTGCAGCACAAGGGACAAACTGAGCATGTTCATTAATCTCTTTTAATCGAGCTTGTACACCTTGATATTTTCCCGCCATGTTTGCGCCGTTATCATAGCCCTGTCCACGACAATTCTCGACATTCGCTTATCGCACTTCGCGTGCTCGACGTGCAGTCGATTTTGAGATAAAGAATACGATAATTTATTATAAAGCCAATAATATAACAAGAATTAAACGTTTGGTTGACTAATTAGTAATTGTTACTCCTCAAACATAGTCAGAAATTTGTTCAGAAAAAATTTGTAATGGTCCAAAATAATTGTAAAACAATAATCTTTCTCATATATTTTATTTATGTAAAGTTTAAAATATTATAAAAAAAAAATGTTTGGCGCCCCTTTAAACCATGCGCCCGGGGCATATGCCCCCTAGGCCCCCCCCCCACGGCACGGCTCTGGGTAGGTATAATACAAATTAAACATTATACATATAAAATATGATATCCGTAACGCTTAGGTCATAACTCATAAAAATATATGAATATTGTTGAACATTTTACTGCAGGCTGCGTGTTATTTCAGAGATGGTATTCGTCAGTCAAGATTTTCCAACTGTGTATAAAATATCATAAGCAGAATGAAATGTGTGAACGTTGCAGTGTTTGGAGGACTAAGTTTGATAGCAGATTTTGATTCGGACACGGGGTATGTATTTTCTTATTTTTCAATTATTTGTATCGTAACTATACTGGTATAACACTATTCTGGCTATCAATAAAGTCGTGATTAAAGATTAAAATTAGGAAATTGGTCGGATATGATATTTTTTGGAATGTAATTATTTTGAGTAGGTAATTTGTCCAATTAAATTTAAATATTTTCACCGATAATCAAGTACGATGATCAAGTACGACTTGTAGGTAACTAGAGATTGAGTGAATAGAAAGTGTGTGGTATGGCGAAAGATGAAAAATAAATGTAAGGTTAGGGTATGTAAGTGGAGTGAGAGTAGCAGATAAAAGAATGTTAAGTTTTTGGCCGAACTTGTATAATTGTGTACTTGTGTGAGAAGGGGTAAGAAGAAGTGTGAAGGTAGAATAGTTATTCTAACAATGTCAAATACGTAGGTAAGGAATTCAGTATACCTAAGTGAATACATTTCAGTCAATTTCATATTACAGAGTATAGTTCAGTAATAACGAAATTATTAAAATACATTTCTCGTAGGTAGGTACCTACCTACAAAATTTATTGCGACTTTCTTATAACGACATAATGTCCCATTGTCTCATACTTTATGTGACTATTTTTATATTCTGAGCGGAGTGATGAATGTATTATTTATTTTACAATGTTGTGTGTGTGTTTTTTGTTTTTTTTTAAAAATTTTTTTGTGTCTTATAGGACGGTAAAAGTGCTTAGATTTTGTTCAACGGTATCTTTTCTGGTAGAAAAGTGAATCTAGTTGGTATTTTGGGGGGGTCGAATTTCTCAGTAGTTTTCAAAAGCGCCCTGAAAAACAAAAGAAAATTTTCTTAATTTAATTAAAGGAAAAACGAGAATTTGTACGCAAAATCGGTTTTCGCTTAAGTCGATTTTGGTTTTTGGTGTACCTAACCCTAAAACAAATTACCGTAAATAGATGAAATTTTGACTGAATGTTCATATTAGTATTTCCTATACACCACAACATTTTCAAAATATTTTGAATTATTTTGAGCTGTTTAAGGAAATTTTCAGTTTCCAATTTTTTTAAATTTTTTATTCTATATATATCAATAAAATTTTATTTTTTGTTTAAAAAAGGTTGAACATTTAATAGAAGGCTCCTAATATATTTTTTTCAAAGACAAATGAAAAATATTAAAAATCGGTACTCGTCTAATATGCTACCTACCGCTACTTCGTTGGTGCTTAGTATGCTACCTATCGTATAACGATGCCTACCACAAAAAGTTTACGGATTATTGATCAATAACAAATTGACAATAATATTAATAACAGTTTATTACTAAATAATTTATTAATTTATTGTTGTCAAGTACTTTATAATATGTCATTATAATACATTATCATACATTGTATATTATTTTTACATCATCGGTCATCCCAGAAAACTTCTAATAAGTCGTGTTGCGTATTACCATTCTGCTTTTAACTGTCGGTCTAACAAATCTGTTGCTCCTCGGGTTTTAATTCTGGATTTAGTTTTGCATGTCTCCATATACACTCGATCGTTTGTGTTTGTGCGTCTGTTGTAGGATCAACAAAAAACTCGGAACGACGATTGACGGTTTCATGATGATAGTCTATATCTTTTAAAGTATAGGTATAACTGTATACTCGCCATTGATCTGAATAAATAATTGATCCTAGTTCTATTTCATTTAGTATTATTTGTAATAAAGTTGCCTTATCTCTTTTTTTCACTTTAAAAAATCTTCGTTCTAGAACCCCATCAACATTTTTATAACACATACCAAAAATCCATGGACCTTGAATGCGAGTACCGTAATTTTTTTGAGTTGAATAATCATCGTCAATATCGTCAGTATCACATAAAAATTTAAACTCGCAACGATTAGGACGCATACCCGAACACAACACAAACACAACATAGACTAAAATAATATATCTAAAAGTAAGTTATCATGGCCCATGGGACTTGGTGGATCAGTAAAGTTATCATAGTGGTTTATAATAAGCTATAATTTTGTACACCTGTTATAATATGTTACTTATCGTAATGACTCAAATGTACTTTCCCGCGATAAAATGAAACGAAATAAAAATAACTATGGTAGGTAGCATACTACACGCATACAGTATTTTGATAGATACCATTTTATGGTAGGTAGCATATTAGACGAGTTACTAAAAATAAATATTCACAGTTTTTTTTTATAAGCATTTTAAGTTCAAATATTGACAAAATACGTAAAATTCACGAAAATGTGCAATTTATTTTGAGTTAGAAATTCCTAAAATGTTTTCTTTTTAAATCTAAGGTCTGAAAAAGTAATTCAAGATTTCTCGTTAGTTTGTCTACCTTTATCAAAAAAAAAATTTCTACAAGAAACTCAAATTAAATTTTTATGAGCGTTTGAAACTCATATTTTTACAATATTTGATATTCACTCGATTTCTCATGAAACTATTTTCTTATTTTATTGTAATTATAAAACGAATGACTGTAGATACTTTAAAATTTCACTGAATGTTTATATTGGCATTTTCTATTCACCATACAATTTTGAAAATAATTTGACTCTTTTTGAGTTGTTTACGGACATTGTCAGTCTTCAATATATTTAGTTTTTTTTTCTAATAAATATCAATAACATTTTATTTATTGGGTAAAAAAGCGTGAAAATTTAATGCAAAGCTCCTAATATATTGTTACAAGAGCAGTTGAAAAATATTAAAAATCATAATCACAATTTTTTTTATAAGTATTTAAGATTCAAATTTTGACAAAATTTATCAAATTTAAAATTTAATATAAATTTTGTAGTTAAAAATGTATAAAACGTTCAACTTTTATAGCTAAGGATTGAAAATTTAAAACAAGATTCCACGTAAATAGATTATATATAAATTACTTTATTCACCTTAATATCATCAAATATATACCTACTTCGTAATATCATAGGTTGACTGACCGTTTTCGCTCAGAATCGTTTTTCTTATACAATGATATTATATCGTTGAATTCAAATTTAACACCATCCATTACAGTGACCCACTTGTAACCTACTGTACAGCAGAGCGACATCCACTTGCCCACCTTTTTATAATATTAATTCAACCGGCTACCGTATTAATTATAAGTAATAATATTTAACAATATAAATATAAGATATCCACACTGACAAACTGTCACCTCTCAGAATCGTATTTCGTATACAATGATATTATATCATTGAATTCAAATTAATACCATCCATTATACAGTGACCCACTTGTAAGATACTGAACAGCAGAGTGACATCCACTTACCCACCTTCTTCGTCATAAAGCTGTTTATAACTTCATAATTTGATTGTTAATGTACCTATGTGATTGTATATATTTGCTGCTAATAATGAATTGGCCATCAAACTAACCATTTTTATATTACCTATATGACCATACCAGACACTGATTAGTGATTACCAAGACCAAGTACCTACCTATTAAAATAACCCCCCCCCCCCCCCACCACCCATAATTTTTGGTGGTTCAGAGAACTACAAAATGCATGATCAAACGGCTCTGGCATTAGGTTAGGATAGGTCGGGAAATTAGACTTTAACTAATTATCATAGTTTTTAACACGGTCTTAAAGACTGCCAGCTAGAGTTGTATCAGTATAATTAAAAACTTAAGCTCGGCTAACCTTAATTAATGCATTTTTTACCACAAAAAATTATGAAATGTATTTTAAAATAAAATATAATATTATTTTATTAGGTTTTTTAGTTTTTATAAGGTTTTCAATACTTATAAGTTTTTTTAAATAGAAAATGTATAAAATCAATAGTTTTAATTTAAAATATGATTTTGTGTTTTAATATCTTAGTGTCAAAGAATTGTCAAGTCTTCCTTCCCACTTTTTTTACATTGTACTAAATCTAATTTTTTCCGCGCATATTTACAAAGACCAAAACAGATACCTATCTGACTATATTTTTATTTATATTAAGACTTTATAGTTTGTAATTTAAAATTGACTGTAGACCCAGCTTAAACACAATATTATTTTTAATTAAACATTATTTTATATTTTTATGTCCTTCATAAATTACAATCACATACAAGAGTCCGTGCGGGACCTCATCCCATTCAGTGGCGTATATAGGGGGTGGGCACAGTGGGCTGCAGCCCATCCATCCCCGAAATTACAGTCTTTTTAAATAGAACAACAATATATTTTCTTATGTACTATTATAACTTATAACTTATCAGTTATAATGTTTCGTAGCCTGTTGAAAAATAACAAAAAATTATTTCTATATACGCCACTGTTCCCATTTAATTGTTTTGCATCCTTAATAAATTGAATTCATTTTTATACATTTTCTAATATAATATTACCTTTGATCATAATAACTGTTCGTTTCTTTTAATGTAAACAATACTTAGTTTTTGGATTGTGGTTAAAATGTACTGCAGTATTTAGCTTCCAGCTTCCTCTTTTGTTTAGAATTATTATTTCACCCAGGTTCCTCATACAATTATTTTTTTGAGTCATTTAACTCTAGTAGATTGTTTTGTATAAATATTTTTAAACACTAACCGGCTATACCAGCGAGTAAACTGAGTAGCTGTGTACTTACTATATAATTTACAAACCTGCAGGTTATAGAATGCAGTTTCTAGTTCGTACCTATATATTTTTTAAGTTTTTTTTGTTTTGTAATATGCATTTGAATATCGGCGCCAACACAACCATTCGATTTTTTTGGGGGGAATTTCACTATATTTGAATTTTTCGTATAGACATGAACATTGATAACCTGTAGGTAACCTATGAATAATCTTTCATAAATGAACTAAATATTTTAAATAGTTTTTTTTTTATTAAGATTCTCGACATTTTAGTTTGAACTCCTTATTATGTGGTCCTATTGTATGATTTCTTCTAAATTTTGTTTTTTTGTTTTCTAATATGCATTTGCCTTCGGATGCCAACATTTCCCTTCAATTTTTTGGTAGGAATTTAACTCTACTTGAATTTTTTGTATAGACTTGAATATTGATAATCTGCAGGTGCCCTCTGTCTTATCATTTTTAATGAACTAATTATTTTGAATAGTATTTGAAACTCTTTAATGTGTGTTCCTAAATTTTTTTTGTTTTTTTATTTTCTCTTTAAAACTCGTTTTCCTGTGAGTGTCACTTTCCCTTTACAATTTTTTTTCTATAAAATTTTTCAATTTTGTCGAGTTTTTAGACAATATTTAATGTTGAATTTTATCTCATTTTTTTTGATTTATGATATTAATTTGCCTAAAGGCTTCCATGTTCCCCTCCACAATTTTTTTGTTACTTAACTACTGCCAGTCTTTCTATATTTATTTTTTAAACACCGACAACCAGGTGAATGAAGAATGAAAAATGAAAAATTTACACATGCAGCTCTCCGCCAACGCTCCTGACACGAACCAATCTACCGCACGACGACTTCCAGTCATCCAGCACAGCATAGACTTACGTAAGTAGAAAATTCCTTTATATTCCCCCCCTGCTCGACCACGAGGCAAGGTACCTGAGGGATTACCGAGGCCGGGTCACGCACCGGTTGCATAAGGTTACCAATCCGCGAGTATTTTCGCCGACCATGACTCATCGTGGTGGCGTCGGACGCAACAAACGAAAATCAACACCACCTTATCCCACCGATAAGAAGGGTCGTAATCGGGCCTTCTCACCACCATCATTTCCATTAAACTCATGCCTTAAAGACTTATCTACCACATCGAAAAAACGCAGAAACCTCCTGAAAATTCAATAACTCTGAAGAAGCTGGCCATGGCCACCAATTGTTCATCAATTCCGGACACGGATATTACCACTAACAGCAACAACCGTTCTCGTTCCGTTTCTGTGGATGGATCTGAGTATTCTGATTCTAATGATACCATGTCTACTCCCCCTTCGGACACTGACGAGACAAACAAAAAATCACTTAAAAATGACCCACAATCCGACAATAAACGCTCCATCCGCATGCTACCAATTCTGATCCAAACAACCACTGACCATCCATGGCGGAAAATAGCAAAAGCCATGTACGCAAAAACTCAAGGTCTCGACCAAGTGACCGCAAAAACTACATCGATTCCGTTACAAATCCAAATAAACTGCCCTGAAGAATCCTCATTCAGACTCGTCCAACAATTCATGACCATCAACAAAATCAGCTTCCACACTTTTGCATTACCCAAAGAACAATCTCTCAATATTGTAATTAAAGGTGTTCCACTTGACGTTACTGACGATGAACTCATGGAAGAACTTCTAGAGGAAGGTTTCAAACCAAATTTTGTCCGAGCTTTTGTAAAAAATGATAAAAGACTTCCAATCCATCCACATGGTCTCCCTAAAACGCACAGAAAATGTGAAAGAAATATTTGAAACCACCGAACTTTTCTACGTCCGAGTAAAAATAGAACCATATAAATCAACGGGTCTCGCCCAATGCTTTTCATGCCAGAGATTTGACCACTCATCACTTCAGTGGGGACACCCACCAAGATGCGTTAAGTGTGGAGCAAACCATTCAAACAAAGAATGCAAGAAACCGAAAGAAGATACCCCAACCTGCTGCAACTGTAATGGAAAACACACCGAAAACTATAGGGGCTGCCCATACTACACAGATATTTACAAAGGAAAAATAGACCACTCCAGAGAAGCAAGAAACAAATCCGTGCTGACAACGATGCCAACGCCTATACCACTACCCGCAACACACGAAACCACCATAGCATCAAAAATCAAATCTTACGCAAATGTAACAAAACACCAAACAGAAAAGCCCGAACCTACAATAAACGCATCCAAGCTCCTACAAATAATCAAAGACCTCCTTACAACAGCTCAAGAAAGTGAAGACGTCGCATCAAAAAATGCAGTCATCACAACAGTCCTGAGAATCATAAACGCCATTCCTACATCATATGATGAATGACCTAAAAATCTTATCATGGAACTGCAACGGTATCGGAAACCAAATATCAGAATTGACAGCATTTGTAAAAATTCACAACGTAAATATAATCCTGCTTGGAGAAACCCACCTCGACCCCAAAACTCAGCTCAAAATCCCAAATTTTCATACTTACCATACAGATCGCCAACCACGGCCAAGAACACCTCCAAACGGGGAACCGCAGTGCTTATCCGTCGTGGCATTGTACATCAACCCGTAAATATTCAAACCAAACTCGACTCGACCTCGGTTAATATAAAACTCGAAAACAACATCGCCCAGGTAACTGCAGTATACAAAAGCCCAGGCGTTACAGTCAAACCAACAGATTTCGACGCGCTGACCAACCACGATGGTCCTCTCATAATTGGCGGCGACCTAAATGCTAAGCACACAGACTGGCAATGCCCACAACGTAACAAATCAGGCAAGACCCTTGCACAACATGCCGAGCGGGTAAACCGATACTCGGTCGTTGCCCCTGACTCGCCAACTCACTATCCCTACATCGCAGCCCATCGACCAGACATCCTCGATATTTTCCTGCTAGACTTGCCAAACACGCACTACCTCCTAACCAATCACTGCGAATTATCGTCAGACCATAACCCTCAGATGCTAAACCTATCATCCCGACCTTCAATGTGCGGGCCACCATCAGCAAGGAAACGTATAAATTGGAGAAAGTTCCAAACCGAACTAACTCTCCAAATAAAAAACATTCGCATCACCACCATCGATGACATAAACAAAAACATCGACCAACTCACCAAAGTCATCCAATCAGAGATCAAAAACTGTTCCTACGAATCGCGAACACTAGACCAACCAAAATCAACACCTGATGACATACTGCTTGAGATTGATACCAAGCGGTTACTACGGAAACACTGGCAACGTACGCGCGACCCTCAGGTGAAAACGCTGTACAACGCACAGGTTTCCCATGTCAAAGATATCCTCACTCGCCACAGACAATCTGAATGGAATTCTTTTACTGCCACTCTCAATTTTAAAAACAAATCTATATACAAATTGAACCGACGACTCCTCCACAAACAACCAAAATGTCAACCTCTCAAAGCACCTGATGAGACAAAAATCTACGACACTAACTTAAAGGCAGAACTTTTCGCAGACACAATGTCAGCCCAGTTAAAAAACAATCCGGGCCCACCATGACCTGAAGTCACCAACTCAATCCAAACAATACGCGACCTTGTAAATCCTCCATCAGAAGACTATGTTACGCCGAACAAAGTATCTGACATAATAAAAGGACTCCCTTCAGCAAAAGCACCAGGTGAGGATGGCATTACCAACAAGGCATTGAAACACCTTCCAAAAATTGCAATTATCCTCCTACCTTCAATTTCTATTTAGGAATTTGACTCTAGTTGAATTTTTTGCACAGACTTGTTTATTGATTACCTGCAGGTGCCCTCTGTATTATCATTCTTTAATGAGGTAATCATCGTCAGTTGTTTATCTATTTAAGATTCTGGACATTAAGTGTACGAACCATTCAAATTGGCTTAATACCGTATAATTTTTTCTTAATATTTTTTAGTTTTCTAAAATTTAATTGCCTGCAGTCGCAAACACTCCCCTTCAATTTTTTTTTTGGAATTTAACTCTATTTGAATTTTTTGTATAGACTTGAATATTGTTAAGAAGCAGGTGCCCTCTGTATCATCATTCTTTAATGAGCTATTCATTGGCAGTATTGTTTTTTCTGTTTAAGATTCTGGACATTTTATTTTGAACTCTTTTATGTGTTTTCCTACTGTATAATTTTTTCTAATTTTTTTTTTTGGTTTTTTAAAATGCATTTGCCTGCGGGCGCCAACACTCCTCTTCAATTTTTTTTTTAGGAATTTGACTCTTGTTGAATTTTTTGTATAGACTTGAATATTGTTAACAAGCAGGTCCCTCTGTATCATCCTTCTTTAATGAGCTAATCATTGGCAGTATTGTTTTTTCTGTTTTGGATTCTGGACGTTTTAGTTTGAACACTTCAATATGCCTTATTATCGTATAATTTTTTCTAATTTTTTTTTTGTTTTCTAAAATGCATTTGCCTGCGGGCGCCAACACTCCCCTTCACATTTTTCTTTAGGAATTTGAGTCTTGTTGAATTTTTTGTATATACTTGAATATTGTTAACAAGCAGGTGCCCTCTGTATCATCCTTCTTTAATGAGCTAATCATTGGCAGTATTGTTTTTTTCTGTTTTGGATTCTGGACGTTTTAGTTTGAACTCTTCAATATGCCTTATTATCGTATAATTTTTTCTAATTTTTTTTTTGGTTTTCTAAAATGCATTTGCCTGCGGTCGCCAACACTCCCCTTCACATTTTTCTTTAGGAATTTGAGTCTAGTTGAATTTTTTGCACAGACTGAAATATTGATAACATCCATGTGCCTTTTGTATTATCATTCTTCAAATAGATAATCATTGTAAATTTATTTTCTGTTTAAGATTCTGGACATTTTATTTTGAACTCTTTTATGTGTTTTCCTAGTGTATAATTTTTTCTAATTTTTTTTTGGTTTTTTAAAATGCATTTGCCTGCGGGCGCCAACACTCTCCTTCAATTTTTTTTTTAGGAATTTGACTCTTGTTGTATTTTGATAACTTGTATTGAAATTCTTAAACGAGACCTAGGTAATCATTGTGGATTGGTTTTTTCTGTTTATGAATCTGAAGACTGTAGTTTGAACTCATTGATAAGTGTTCTGATTGTATAATTTTTTCTAAATTTGTTTTTGGTTTTCTAAAATGCAGTTGCCTGCGGGCGCCAACACTCCCCTTCAATTTTTTCTTTAGAAATTTGACTCTAGTTGAATTTTTTGTATAGACTTGAATGTTGTTAACATGCAGTTGCCCTCTGTATCATCATTGTTTAATGAGCTAATCATTGGCAATATTGTCTTTTCCGTATTGGATTCTGGACATTTTAGTTTGAACTCTTTAATGTGTTTTCGTAATGTATAATTTTTTCTACATTTTTTTTTTGGTTTTCTAAAATGCAATTGCCTGCGGGCGCCAACACTCCCCTTCAATTTTTTCTTTAGGAATTTGACTCTAGTTGAATTTTTTGTATAGACTTGAATATTGTTAACATGCAGTTGCCCTCTGTATCATCATTGTTTAATGAGCTAATCATTGGCAATATTGTCTTTTCCGTATTGGATTCTGGACATTTTAGTTTGAACTCTTTAATGTGTTTTCCTACTGTATAATTTTTTCTACATTTTTTTTTTGGTTTTCTAAAATGCAATTGCCTGCTGGCGCCAACACTCCCCTTCAATTTTTTTTTTAGGAATTTTACTCTAGTTGAATTTTTTGCACAGGCATGTTTATTGATAACCTTCAGGTGCCCTTTATATTATCATACTTAAATGAGCTTATCATCGTCAGATTTTTTCTGTTTAAGATTCTGGACATTTTAATTTGAGCTCTTCAATGTGTTTTCCTACTGTATAATTTTTTCTAAATTTTTTTTTGGTTTTCTAAAATGAAATTGCCTGCGGGCGCCAACACTCCATTTCAATTTTTTCTTTAGGAATTTGACTCTAGTTGAATTTTTTGTATAGACTTGAATATTGTTAACAAGCAGGTGCCTTCTGGATCATCATTCATTAATGAGCTAATCATTGGCAGTATTGTTTTTTCTGTTTTGGATTATGGAAGTTTTAGTTTGAACTCTTCAATATGCCTTATTATCGTATAATTTTTTCTAATTTTTTTTTGGTTTTCTAAAATATAATTGCCTGCGGTCGCCAACACTCCCCTTCAATTTTTTTTATTTCCTCCCGGAATATTCCTAGAAGATATTTCCTCCCGGAATATTCCTAGACAATTTTTCCTCCCGGAATATTATTAGAGGATTTTTCCTCCCTGAATATTTCTAGAGGATATTTCCTCCCGGAATATTCCTAGAGTATATTTCCTCCCGGAATATTCCTAGAGGATATTTCCTCCCTGAATATTCCTAGAGGATATTTCCTCCCGGAATATTCCTAGAATATATTTCCTCCCGGAATATTCCTAGAGGATTTTTCCTCCCGGAATATTCCTAGAGGATATTTCCTCCCTGAATATTCCTAGAGGATATTTCCTCCCTGAATATTCCTAGATTATATTTCCTCCCGGAATATTCCTAGAGATATCCTCCTGGAATATTCCTAGAGGATATTTCCTCCCGGAATATTCCTAGAGGATTTTTCCTCCCGGAATATTCCTAGAGGATATTTCCTCCCTGAATATTCCTAGAGGATATTTCCTTCCTGAATATTCCTAGAGGAAAAATAAAAAAAAAAAAATAAAAATATCCTCTAGGAATATTCCGGAAGGATATCTATAGGAATATTCCGGGAGGAAATCTCTAGGAATATTCCGGGAGGATATCTCTAGGAATATTCCGGGAGGAAATATCCTCTAGGAATATTCAGGGAGGAAATATCCTCTAGGAATATTCAGGGAGGAAATATCCTCTAGGAATATTCCGGGAGGAAATATCCTCTAGGAATATTCCGGGAGGAAATATCCTCTAGGAATATTCCGGGAGGAAATATATTCTAGGAATATTCCGGGAGGAAATATCCTCTAGGAATATTCAGGGAGGAAAAATCCTCTAGGAATATTCCGGGAGGAGATATCCTCTAGGAATATTCAGGGAGGAAATATCCTCTAGGAATATTCAGGGAGGAAATATCCTCTAGGAATATTCAGGGAGGAAATATCCTCTAGGAATATTCAGGGAGGAAATATCCTCTAGGAATATTCAGGGAGGAAAAATCCTCTAGGAATATTCCGGGAGGAAATATCCTCTAGGAATATTCCGGGAGGAAATATCCTCTAGGAATATTCCGGGAGGAAATATATTCTAGGAATATTCCGGGAGGAAATATCCTCTAGGAATATTCAGGGAGGAAAAATCCTCTAGGAATATTCCGGGAGGAGATATCCTCTAGGAATATTCAGGGAGGAAATATCCTCTAGGAATATTCAGGGAGGAAATATCCTCTAGGAATATTCAGGGAGGAAATATCCTCTAGGAATATTCCGGGAGGAAATATCCTCTAGGAATATTCCGGGAGGAAATATCCTCTAGGAATATTCAGGGAGGAAATATCCTCTAGGAATATTCAGGGAGGAAAAATCCCCTAGGAATATTCCGGGAGGAAAAAATCTCTAGGAATATTCCGGGAGGAAATATCCTCTAGGAATATTCCGGGAGGAAATATCCTCTAGGAATATTCAGGGAGGAAATATCCTCTAGGAATATTCAGGGAGGAAATATCCTCTAGGAATATTCCGGGAGGAAATATATTCTAGGAATATTCCGGGAGGAAATATCCTCTAGGAATATTCAGGGAGGAAATATCCTCTAGGAATATTCAGGGAGGAAAAATCCTCTAGGAATATTCCGGGAGGAAAAAATCTCTAGGAATATTCCGGGAGGAAATATCCTCTAGGAATATTCCGGGAGGAAATATCCTCTAGGAATATTCAGGGAGGAAATATCCTCTAGGAATATTCAGGGAGGAAATATCCTCTAGGAATATTCCGGGAGGAAATATATTCTAGGAATATTCCGGGAGGAAATATCCTCTAGGAATATTCAGGGAGGAAAAATCCTCTAGCAATATTCCGGGAGGAAAAATTCTCTAGGAATATTCCGGGAGGAAATATCCTCTAGGAATATTCCGGGAGGATATCTCTAGGAATATTCCGGGAGGAAATATCCTATAGGAATATTCCGGGAGGAAATAAAAAAAATTGAATTCCTAAAGAAAAAATTGAAGGGGAGTGTTGGCGACCGCAGGCAATTAAATTTTAGAAAACCAAAAAAAAATTTAGAAAAAATTATACAATCAGAACACTTATCAATGAGTTCAAACTACAATCTTCAGTTCCATAAACAGAAGAAACCAATCCACAATGATTACCTAGGTCTCGTTTAAGAATTTGAATACAGCAGGTGGCATGTTATCAAAATACAACATGAGTCAAATTCCTAAAAAAAAAATTGAAGGGGAGATTTGGCGCCCGCAGGCAAATGCATTTTAGAAAACCAAAAAAAAAATTAGAAAAAATTATACGATAATAAGGCATATTGAAGAGTTCAAACTAAAACGTCCAGAATCCAAAACAGAAAAAACAATACTGCCAATGATTAGCTCATTAATGAATGATGATCCAGAAGGCACCTGCTTGTTAACAATATTCAAGTCTATACAAAAAATTCAACTAGAGTCAAATTCCTAAAGAAAAAATTGAAGGGGAGTGTTGGCGCCCGCAAGCAATTGCATTTTAGAAAACAAATAAAAAATTTAGAAAAAATTATACAGTAGGCAAACACATAAAAGAGTTCAAAATAAAATGTCCAGAATCTTAAACAGAAAATAAATTTACAATGATTATCTATTTGAAGAATGATAATACAAAAGGCACCTGGATGTTATCAATATTCCAGTCTGTGCAAAAAATTCAACTAGACTCAAATTCCTAAAGAAAAATGTGAAGGGGAGTGTTGGCGCCCGCAGGCAATTGCATTTCAGAAAACCAAAAACTTATTTATAAATAATTATTCATTAGGAAAACACATTAAAGATTCAAATTAAAATGTCCAGAATCCAAAACAGAAAAAACAAAACTGCCAATGATTAGCTCATTAATGAATGATGATCCAGAAGGCACCTGCTTGTTAACAATATTCAAGTCTATACAAAAAATTCAACTATAGAGTCAATTTCCTAGAAAAAAAATTGAAATGGAGTGTTGGCGCCCGCAGGCAATTGCATTTTAGAAAACCAAAAACAAATTTAGAAAAAATTATACAATCAGAACACTTATCAATGAGTTCAAACTACAGTCTTCAGATTCATAAACAGAAAAAACCAATCCACAATGATTACCTAGGTCTCGTTTAAGAATTTCAATACAGAGAGCACCTGCAAGTTATCAAAATACAACAAGAGTCAAATTCCTAAAAAAAAAATTGAAGGAGAGTGTTGGCGCCCGCAGGCAAATGCATTTTAAAAAACCAAAAAAAAATTAGAAAAAATTATACACTAGGAAAACACATTAAAGAGTTCAAAATAAAATGTCCAGAATCCAAAACAGAAAAAACAATATTGCCAATAATTAGCTCATTAAAGAATGATGATACAGAGGGCACCTGCTTGTTAACAATATTCAAGTCTATACAAAAAATTCAACTAGAGTCAAATTCCTAAAGAAAAAATTGAAGGGGAGTGTTGGCGCCCGCAGGCAAATGCATTTTAGAAAACCAAAAAACAATTTAGAAAAAAAATTATACAGTAGGAAAACACATTAAAGAGTTCAAAACAAAATGTCCAGAATCCAAAACAGAAAAAACAATATTGCCAATAATTAGCTCATTAAAGAATGATGATACAGAGGGCACCTGCTTGTTAACAATATTCAAGTCTATACAAAAAATTCAACTAGAGTCAAATTCCTAAAGAAAAAATTGAAGGGGAGTGTTGGCGCCCGCAAGCAATTGCATTTTAGAAAACAAATAAAAAATTTAGAAAAAATTATACAGTAGGCAAACACATTGAAGAGTTCAAATTAAAATGTCCAGAATCTTAAACAGAAAAAAATCTGACGATGATAAGCTCATTAAAGTATGATAATACAAAGGGCACCTGAAGGTTATCAATAAACATGTCTGTGCAAAAAATTCAACTAGAGTAAAATTCCTAAAGAGAAAATTGAAGGGGAGTGTTGGCGCCCGCAGGCAACTGCATTTTAGAAAACCAAAAACAAATTTAGAAAAAATTATACAATCAGAACACTTATCAATGAGTTCAAACTACAGTCTTCAGATTCATAAACAGAAAAAACCAATCCACAATGATTACCTAGGTCTCGTTTAAGAATTTCAATACAAGTTATCAAAATACAACAAGTCAAATTCCTAAAAAAAAAATCGAAGTAGAGTGTTGGCGCCCGCAGGTAAATGCATTTTAAAAAACCAAAAAAAAATTAGAAAAAATTATACACTAGGAAAACACATAAAAGAGTTCAAAATAAAATGTCCAGAATCTTAAACAGAAAATAAATTTACAATGATTATCTATTTGAAGAATGATAATACAAAAGGCACCTGGATGTTATCAATATTCCAGTCTGTGCAAAAAATTCAACTAGACTCAAATTCCTAAAGAAAAATGTGAAGGGGAGTGTTGGCCTTCGCAGGCAAATGCATTTTAGAAAACAAAAAAAAAAATTAGAAAAAATTACACAGTAGGAAAACACATTAAAGAGTTCAAACTAAAACGTCCAGAATCCAAAACAGAAAAAACAATACTGCCAATGATTAGCTCATTAAAGAAGGATGATACAGAAGGCACCTGCTTGTTAACAATATTCAAGTCTATACAAAAAATTCAACTATAGTCAATTTCCTAGAAAAAAAATTGAAATGGAGTGTTGGCACCCGCAGGCAATTTCATTTTAGAAAACCAAAAAAAAATTTAGAAAAAATTATACAGTAGGCAAACACATTGAAGAGTTCAAATTAAAATGTCCAGAATCTTAAACAGAAAAAAATCTGACGATGATAAGCTCATTAAAGTATGATAATACAAAGGGCACCTGAAGGTTATCAATAAACATGTCTGTGCAAAAAATTCAACTAGAGTAAAATTCCTAAAAAAAAAATTGAAGGGGAGTGTTGGCGCCCGCAGGCAAATGCATTTTAGAAAACCAAAAAAAAATTTAAAAAAAATTATACAATCAGAACACTTATCAATGAGTTCAAACTACAGTCTTCAGATTCATAAACATAAAAAACCAATCCACAATGATAACCTAGGTCTCGTTTAAGAATTTCAATACAAGTTATCAAAATACAACAAGAGTCAAATTCCTAAAAAAAAAATTGAAGGAGAGTGTTGGCGCCCGCAGGCAAATGCATTTTAAAAAACCAAAAAAAAATTAGAAAAAATTATACACTAGGAAAACACATAAAAGAGTTCAAAATAAAATGTCCAGAATCTTAAACAGAAAATAAATTTACAATGATTATCTATTTGAAGAATGATAATACAAAAGGCACCTGGATGTTATCAATATTCCAGTCTGTGCAAAAAATTCAACTAGACTCAAATTCCTAAAGAAAAATGTGAAGGGGAGTGTTGGCGCCCGCAGGCAATTGCATTTCAGAAAACCAAAAACTTATTTATAAATAATTATTCATTAGGAAAACACATTAAAGATTCAAATTAAAATGTCCAGAATCCAAAACAGAAAAAACAAAACTGCCAATGATTAGCTCATTAATGAATGATGATCCAGAAGGCACCTGCTTGTTAACAATATTCAAGTCTATACAAAAAATTCAACTATAGGGTCAATTTCCTAGAAAAAAAATTGAAATGGAGTGTTGGCGCCCGCAGGCAATTGCATTTTAGAAAACCAAAAACAAATTTAGAAAAAATTATACAATCAGAACACTTATCAATGAGTTCAAACTACAGTCTTCAGATTCATAAACAGAAAAAACCAATCCACAATGATTACCTAGGTCTCGTTTAAGAATTTCAATACAGAGAGCACCTGCAAGTTATCAAAATACAACAAGAGTCAAATTCCTAAAAAAAAATTGAAGGAGAGTGTTGGCGCCCGCAGGCAAATGCATTTTAAAAAACCAAAAAAAAATTAGAAAAAATTATACACTAGGAAAACACATAAAAGAGTTCAAAATAAGATGTCCAGAATCTTAAACAGAAAATAAATTTACAATGATTATCTATTTGAAGAATGATAATACAAAAGGCACCTGGATGTTATCAATATTCCAGTCGGTGCAAAAAATTCAACTAGACTCAAATTCCTAAAGAAAAATGTGAAGGGGAGTGTTGGCGCCCGCAGGCAAATGCATTTTAGAAAACAAAAAAAAAATTAGAAAAAATTATACGATAATAAGGCATATTGAAGAGTTCAAACTAAAACGTCCAGAATCTTAAACAGAAAAAACAATTCTGCCAATGAATAGCTCATTAAAGAATGATGATACAGAGGGCACCTGCTTCTTAACAATATTCAAGTCTATACAAAAAATTCAACTAGAGTCAAATTCCTAAAGAAAAAATTGAAATGGAGTGTTGGCGCCTGCAGGCAACTGCATTTTAGAAAACCAAAAACAAATTTAGAAAAAATTATACAATCAGAACACTTATCAATGAGTTCAAACTACAGTCTTCAGATTCATAAACAGAAAAAAAAAATCCACAATGATTACCTAGGTCTCGTTTAAGAATTTCAATACAAGTTATCAAAATACAACAAGAGTCAAATTCCTAAAAAAAAAATTGAAGGAGAGTGTTGGCGCCCGCAGGCAAATGCATTTTAAAAAACCAAAAAAAAATTATAAAAAATTATACACTAGGAAAACACATAAAAGAGTTCAAAATAAGATGTCCAGAATCTTAAACAGAAAATAAATTTACAATGATTATCTATTTGAAGAATGATAATACAAAAGGCACCTGGATGTTATCAATATTCCAGTCTGTGCAAAAAATTCAACTAGACTCAAATTCTTAAAGAAAAATGTGTAGGGGAGTGTTTTCGCCCGCAGGCAAATGCATTTTAGAAAACAAAAAAAAAAATTAGAAAAAATTATACGATAATAAGGCATATTGAAGATTTCAAACTAAAACGTCCAGAATCCAAAACAGAAAAAACAATACTGCTAATGATTAGCTCATTAAAGAAGGATGATACAGAGGGCACCTGCTTGTTAACAATATTCAAGTCTATACAAAAAATTCAACAAGACTCAAATTCCTAAAGAAAAATGTGAATGGGAGTGTTGGCGCCCGCAGGCAAATGCATTTTAGAAAACCAAAAAAAAATTTAAAAAAAATTACACAGTAGGAAAACACATTAAAGAGTTCAAAATAAAATGTCCAGAATCAAAAACAGAAAAAACAATATTGCCAATAATTAGCTCATTAAAGATAGATGATACAGAGGGCACCTGCTTGTTAACAATATTCAAGTCTATACAAAAAATTCAACAAGACTCAAATTCCTAAAGAAAAATGTGAAGGGGAGTGTTGGCGACTGCAGGCAATTAAATTTTAGAAAACTAAAAAATATTAAGAAAAAATTATACGGTATTAAGCCAATTTGAATGGTTCGTACACTTAATGTCCAGAATCTTAAATAGATAAACAACTGACGATGATTACCTCATTAAAGAATGATAATACAGAGGGCACCTGCAGGTAATCAATAAACAAGTCTGTGCAAAAAATTCAACTAGAGTCAAATTCCTAAATAGAAATTGAAGGTAGGAGGATAATTGCAATTTTTGGAAGGTGTTTCAATGCCTTGTTGGTAATGCCATCCTCACCTGGTGCTTTTGCTGAAGGGAGTCCTTTTATTATGTCAGATACTTTGTTCGGCGTAACATAGTCTTCTGATGGAGGATTTACAAGGTCGCGTATTGTTTGGATTGAGTTGGTGACTTCAGGTCATGGTGGGCCCGGATTGTTTTTTAACTGGGCTGACATTGTGTCTGCGAAAAGTTCTGCCTTTAAGTTAGTGTCGTAGATTTTTGTCTCATCAGGTGCTTTGAGAGGTTGACATTTTGGTTGTTTGTGGAGGAGTCGTCGGTTCAATTTGTATATAGATTTGTTTTTAAAATTGAGAGTGGCAGTAAAAGAATTCCATTCAGATTGTCTGTGGCGAGTGAGGATATCTTTGACATGGGAAACCTGTGCGTTGTACAGCGTTTTCACCTGAGGGTCGCGCGTACGTTGCCAGTGTTTCCGTAGTAACCGCTTGGTATCAATCTCAAGCAGTATGTCATCAGGTGTTGATTTTGGTTGGTCTAGTGTTCGCGATTCGTAGGAACAGTTTTTGATCTCTGATTGGATGACTTTGGTGAGTTGGTCGATGTTTTTGTTTATGTCATCGATGGTGGTGATGCGAATGTTTTTTATTTGGAGAGTTAGTTCGGTTTGGAACTTTCTCCAATTTATACGTTTCCTTGCTGATGGTGGCCCGCACATTGAAGGTCGGGATGATAGGTTTAGCATCTGAGGGTTATGGTCTGACGATAATTCGCAGTGATTGGTTAGGAGGTAGTGCGTGTTTGGCAAGTCTAGCAGGAAAATATCGAGGATGTCTGGTCGATGGGCTGCGATGTAGGGATAGTGAGTTGGCGAGTCAGGGGCAACGACCGAGTATCGGTTTACCCGCTCGGCATGTTGTGCAAGGGTCTTGCCTGATTTGTTACGTTGTGGGCATTGCCAGTCTGTGTGCTTAGCATTTAGGTCGCCGCCAATTATGAGAGGACCATCGTGGTTGGTCAGCGCGTCGAAATCTGTTGGTTTGACTGTAACGCCTGGGCTTTTGTATACTGCAGTTACCTGGGCGATGTTGTTTTCGAGTTTTATATTAACCGAGGTCGAGTCGAGTTTGGTTTGAATATTTACGGGTTGATGTACAATGCCACGACGGATAAGCACTGCGGTTCCCCGTTTGGAGGTGTTCTTGGCCGTGGTTGGCGATCTGTATGGTAAGTATGAAAATTTGGGATTTTGAGCTGAGTTTTGGGGTCGAGGTGGGTTTCTCCAAGCAGGATTATATTTACGTTGTGAATTTTTACAAATGCTGTCAATTCTGATATTTGGTTTCC
Organism: Macrosiphum euphorbiae; assembly: GCA_949089665.1. NCBI lineage: Eukaryota > Metazoa > Arthropoda > Insecta > Hemiptera > Aphididae > Macrosiphum > Macrosiphum euphorbiae. The sequence goes on along the minus strand of CARXXK010000005.1, from coordinate 731,282 downwards.
GATACCGTTGCAGTTCCATGATAAGATTTTTAGGTCATTCATCATATGATGTAGGAATGGCGTTTATGATTCTCAGGACTGTTGTGATGACTGCATTTTTTGATGCGACGTCTTCACTTTCTTGAGCTGTTGTAAGGAGGTCTTTGATTATTTGTAGGAGCTTGGATGCGTTTATTGTAGGTTCGGGCTTTTCTGTTTGGTGTTTTGTTACATTTGCGTAAGATTTGATTTTTGATGCTATGGTGGTTTCGTGTGTTGCGGGTAGTGGTATAGGCGTTGGCATCGTTGTCAGCACGGATTTGTTTCTTGCTTCTCTGGAGTGGTCTATTTTTCCTTTGTAAATATCTGTGTAGTATGGGCAGCCCCTATAGTTTTCGGTGTGTTTTCCATTACAGTTGCAGCAGGTTGGGGTATCTTCTTTCGGTTTCTTGCATTCTTTGTTTGAATGGTTTGCTCCACACTTAACGCATCTTGGTGGGTGTCCCCACTGAAGTGATGAGTGGTCAAATCTCTGGCATGAAAAGCATTGGGCGAGACCCGTTGATTTATATGGTTCTATTTTTACTCGGACGTAGAAAAGTTCGGTGGTTTCAAATATTTCTTTCACATTTTCTGTGCGTTTTAGGGAGACCATGTGGATGGATTGGAAGTCTTTTATCATTTTTTACAAAAGCTCGGACAAAATTTGGTTTGAAACCTTCCTCTAGAAGTTCTTCCATGAGTTCATCGTCAGTAACGTCAAGTGGAACACCTTTAATTACAATATTGAGAGATTGTTCTTTGGGTAATGCAAAAGTGTGGAAGCTGATTTTGTTGATGGTCATGAATTGTTGGACGAGTCTGAATGAGGATTCTTCAGGGCAGTTTATTTGGATTTGTAACGGAATCGATGTAGTTTTTGCGGTCACTTGGTCGAGACCTTGAGTTTTTGCGTACATGGCTTTTGCTATTTTCCGCCATGGATGGTCAGTGGTTGTTTGGATCAGAATTGGTAGCATGCGGATGGAGCGTTTATTGTCGGATTGTGGGTCATTTTTAAGTGATTTTTTGTTTGTCTCGTCAGTGTCCGAAGGGGGAGTAGACATGGTATCATTAGAATCAGAATACTCAGATCCATCCACAGAAACGGAACGAGAACGGTTGTTGCTGTTAGTGGTAATATCCGTGTCCGGAATTGATGAACAATTGGTGGCCATGGCCAGCTTCTTCAGAGTTATTGAATTTTCAGGAGGTTTCTGCGTTTTTTCGATGTGGTAGATAAGTCTTTAAGGCATGAGTTTAATGGAAATGATGGTGGTGAGAAGGCCCGATTACGACCCTTCTTATCGGTGGGATAAGGTGGTGTTGATTTTCGTTTGTTGCGTCCGACGCCACCACGATGAGTCATGGTCGGCGAAAATACTCGCGGATTGGTAACCTTATGCAACCGGTGCGTGACCCGGCCTCGGTAATCCCTCAGGTACCTTGCCTCGTGGTCGAGCAGGGGGGGAATATAAAGGAATTTTCTACTTACGTAAGTCTATGCTGTGCTGGATGACTGGAAGTCGTCGTGCGGTAGATTGGTTCGTGTCAGGAGCGTTGGCGGAGAGCTGCATGTGTAAATTTTTCATTTTTCATTCTTCATTCACCTGGTTGTCGGTGTTTAAAAAATAAATATAGAAAGACTGGCAGTAGTTAAGTAACAAAAAAATTGTGGAGGGGAACATGGAAGCCTTTAGGCAAATTAATATCATAAATCAAAAAAAATGAGATAAAATTCAACATTAAATATTGTCTAAAAACTCGACAAAATTGAAAAATTTTATAGAAAAAAAATTGTAAAGGGAAAGTGACACTCACAGGAAAACGAGTTTTAAAGAGAAAATAAAAAAACAAAAAAAAATTTAGGAACACACATTAAAGAGTTTCAAATACTATTCAAAATAATTAGTTCATTAAAAATGATAAGACAGAGGGCACCTGCAGATTATCAATATTCAAGTCTATACAAAAAATTCAAGTAGAGTTAAATTCCTACCAAAAAATTGAAGGGAAATGTTGGCATCCGAAGGCAAATGCATATTAGAAAACAAAAAAACAAAATTTAGAAGAAATCATACAATAGGACCACATAATAAGGAGTTCAAACTAAAATGTCGAGAATCTTAATAAAAAAAAAAACTATTTAAAATATTTAGTTCATTTATGAAAGATTATTCATAGGTTACCTACAGGTTATCAATGTTCATGTCTATACGAAAAATTCAAATATAGTGAAATTCCCCCCAAAAAAATCGAATGGTTGTGTTGGCGCCGATATTCAAATGCATATTACAAAACAAAAAAAACTTAAAAAATATATAGGTACGAACTAGAAACTGCATTCTATAACCTGCAGGTTTGTAAATTATATAGTAAGTACACAGCTACTCAGTTTACTCGCTGGTATAGCCGGTTAGTGTTTAAAAATATTTATACAAAACAATCTACTAGAGTTAAATGACTCAAAAAAATAATTGTATGAGGAACCTGGGTGAAATAATAATTCTAAACAAAAGAGGAAGCTGGAAGCTAAATACTGCAGTACATTTTAACCACAATCCAAAAACTAAGTATTGTTTACATTAAAAGAAACGAACAGTTATTATGATCAAAGGTAATATTATATTAGAAAATGTATAAAAATGAATTCAATTTATTAAGGATGCAAAACAATTAAATGGGAACAGTGGCGTATATAGAAATAATTTTTTGTTATTTTTCAACAGGCTACGAAACATTATAACTGATAAGTTATAAGTTATAATAGTACATAAGAAAATATATTGTTGTTCTATTTAAAAAGACTGTAATTTCGGGGATGGATGGGCTGCAGCCCACTGTGCCCACCCCCTATATACGCCACTGAATGGGATGAGGTCCCGCACGGACTCTTGTATGTGATTGTAATTTATGAAGGACATAAAAATATAAAATAATGTTTAATTAAAAATAATATTGTGTTTAAGCTGGGTCTACAGTCAATTTTAAATTACAAACTATAAAGTCTTAATATAAATAAAAAATATAGTCAGATAGGTATCTGTTTTGGTCTTTGTAAATATGCGCGGAAAAAATTAGATTTAGTACAATGTAAAAAAAGTGGGAAGGAAGACTTGACAATTCTTTGACACTAAGATATTAAAACACAAAATCATATTTTAAATTAAAACTATTGATTTTATACATTTTCTATTTAAAAAAACTTATAAGTATTGAAAACCTTATAAAAACTAAAAAACCTAATAAAATAATATTATATTTTATTTTAAAATACATTTCATAATTTTTTGTGGTAAAAAATGCATTAATTAAGGTTAGCCGAGCTTAAGTTTTTAATTATACTGATACAACTCTAGCTGGCAGTCTTTAAGACCGTGTTAAAAACTATGATAATTAGTTAAAGTCTAATTTCCCGACCTATCCTAACCTAATGCCAGAGCCGTTTGATCATGCATTTTGTAGTTCTCTGAACCACCAAAAATTATGGGTGGTGGGGGGGGGGGGGTGTTATTTTAATAGGTAGGTACTTGGTCTTGGTAATCACTAATCAGTGTCTGGTATGGTCATATAGGTAATATAAAAATGGTTAGTTTGATGGCCAATTCATTATTAGCAGCAAATATATACAATCACATAGGTACATTAACAATCAAATTATGAAGTTATAAACAGCTTTATGACGAAGAAGGTGGGTAAGTGGATGTCACTCTGCTGTTCAGTATCTTACAAGTGGGTCACTGTATAATGGATGGTATTAATTTGAATTCAATGATATAATATCATTGTATACGAAATACGATTCTGAGAGGTGACAGTTTGTCAGTGTGGATATCTTATATTTATATTGTTAAATATTATTACTTATAATTAATACGGTAGCCGGTTGAATTAATATTATAAAAAGGTGGGCAAGTGGATGTCGCTCTGCTGTACAGTAGGTTACAAGTGGGTCACTGTAATGGATGGTGTTAAATTTGAATTCAACGATATAATATCATTGTATAAGAAAAACGATTCTGAGCGAAAACGGTCAGTCAACCTATGATATTACGAAGTAGGTATATATTTGATGATATTAAGGTGAATAAAGTAATTTATATATAATCTATTTACGTGGAATCTTGTTTTAAATTTTCAATCCTTAGCTATAAAAGTTGAACGTTTTATACATTTTTAACTACAAAATTTATATTAAATTTTAAATTTGATAAATTTTGTCAAAATTTGAATCTTAAATACTTATAAAAAAAATTGTGATTATGATTTTTAATATTTTTCAACTGCTCTTGTAACAATATATTAGGAGCTTTGCATTAAATTTTCACGCTTTTTTACCCAATAAATAAAATGTTATTGATATTTATTAGAAAAAAAAACTAAATATATTGAAGACTGACAATGTCCGTAAACAACTCAAAAAGAGTCAAATTATTTTCAAAATTGTATGGTGAATAGAAAATGCCAATATAAACATTCAGTGAAATTTTAAAGTATCTACAGTCATTCGTTTTATAATTACAATAAAATAAGAAAATAGTTTCATGAGAAATCGAGTGAATATCAAATATTGTAAAAATATGAGTTTCAAACGCTCATAAAAATTTAATTTGAGTTTCTTGTAGAAATTTTTTTTTTGATAAAGGTAGACAAACTAACGAGAAATCTTGAATTACTTTTTCAGACCTTAGATTTAAAAAGAAAACATTTTAGGAATTTCTAACTCAAAATAAATTGCACATTTTCGTGAATTTTACGTATTTTGTCAATATTTGAACTTAAAATGCTTATAAAAAAAAACTGTGAATATTTATTTTTAGTAACTCGTCTAATATGCTACCTACCATAAAATGGTATCTATCAAAATACTGTATGCGTGTAGTATGCTACCTACCATAGTTATTTTTATTTCGTTTCATTTTATCGCGGGAAAGTACATTTGAGTCATTACGATAAGTAACATATTATAACAGGTGTACAAAATTATAGCTTATTATAAACCACTATGATAACTTTACTGATCCACCAAGTCCCATGGGCCATGATAACTTACTTTTAGATATATTATTTTAGTCTATGTTGTGTTTGTGTTGTGTTCGGGTATGCGTCCTAATCGTTGCGAGTTTAAATTTTTATGTGATACTGACGATATTGACGATGATTATTCAACTCAAAAAAATTACGGTACTCGCATTCAAGGTCCATGGATTTTTGGTATGTGTTATAAAAATGTTGATGGGGTTCTAGAACGAAGATTTTTTAAAGTGAAAAAAAGAGATAAGGCAACTTTATTACAAATAATACTAAATGAAATAGAACTAGGATCAATTATTTATTCAGATCAATGGCGAGTATACAGTTATACCTATACTTTAAAAGATATAGACTATCATCATGAAACCGTCAATCGTCGTTCCGAGTTTTTTGTTGATCCTACAACAGACGCACAAACACAAACGATCGAGTGTATATGGAGACATGCAAAACTAAATCCAGAATTAAAACCCGAGGAGCAACAGATTTGTTAGACCGACAGTTAAAAGCAGAATGGTAATACGCAACACGACTTATTAGAAGTTTTCTGGGATGACCGATGATGTAAAAATAATATACAATGTATGATAATGTATTATAATGACATATTATAAAGTACTTGACAACAATAAATTAATAAATTATTTAGTAATAAACTGTTATTAATATTATTGTCAATTTGTTATTGATCAATAATCCGTAAACTTTTTGTGGTAGGCATCGTTATACGATAGGTAGCATACTAAGCACCAACGAAGTAGCGGTAGGTAGCATATTAGACGAGTACCGATTTTTAATATTTTTCATTTGTCTTTGAAAAAAATATATTAGGAGCCTTCTATTAAATGTTCAACCTTTTTTAAACAAAAAATAAAATTTTATTGATATATATAGAATAAAAAATTTAAAAAAATTGGAAACTGAAAATTTCCTTAAACAGCTCAAAATAATTCAAAATATTTTGAAAATGTTGTGGTGTATAGGAAATACTAATATGAACATTCAGTCAAAATTTCATCTATTTACGGTAATTTGTTTTAGGGTTAGGTACACCAAAAACCAAAATCGACTTAAGCGAAAACCGATTTTGCGTACAAATTCTCGTTTTTCCTTTAATTAAATTAAGAAAATTTTCTTTTGTTTTTCAGGGCGCTCCGTTCAGAATATAAAAATAGTCACATAAAGTATGAGACAATGGGACATTATGTCGTTATAAGAAAGTCTCAATAAATTTTGTAGGTAGGTACCTATGAGAAATGTATTTTAATAATTTCGTTATTACTGAACTATACTCTGTAATATGAAATTGACTGAAATGTATTCACTTAGGTATACTGAATTCCTTACCTACGTATTTGACATTGTTAGAATAACTATTCTACCTTCACACTTCTTCTTACCCCTTCTCACACAAGTACACAATTATACAAGTTCGGCCAAAAACTTAACATTCTCATATCTGCTACTCTCACTCCACTTACTTACCCTAACCTTACATTTATTTTTCATCTTTCGCCATACCACACACTTTCTATTCACTCAATCTCTAGTTACCTACAAGTCGTACTTGATTATCGGTGAAAATATTTAAATTTAATTGGACAAATTACCTACTCAAAATAATTACATTCCAAAAAATATCATATCCGACCAATTTCCTAATTTTAATCTTTAATCACGACTTTATTGATAGCCAGAATAGTGTTATACCAGTATAGTTACGATACAAATAATTGAAAAATAAGAAAATACATACCCCGTGTCCGAATCAAAATCTGCTATCAAACTTAGTCCTCCAAACACTGCAACGTTCACACATTTCATTCTGCTTATGATATTTTATACACAGTTGGAAAATCTTGACTGACGAATACCATCTCTGAAATAACACGCAGCCTGCAGTAAAATGTTCAACAATATTCATATATTTTTATGAGTTATGACCTAAGCGTTACGGATATCATATTTTATATGTATAATGTTTAATTTGTATTATACCTACCTACCTAACTATTATGTGTTAGTTTGTATTTAAGAGATGACTACGGGAGCAATGAATGTTTTGATTTTACAATGATTCTCGTATAACGAATTTCTTATTTTGTCGTTATTCAACAACTCCTATTAACCGTCGGTATTTAAAATGTCCATCAAATGTTTAAACTATAATTTTCTATACAATATAAAATGTTCAAAATATTTCGACTCTTTTTCAGTGGTTTATAGACATTTGAATTATGAAATGTTTTTAGTTCTGTATTCTATAAATGTCAATAAAATGTTATTCGTTGGGTCAAACAGCTTAAAAACCACACAAAGTTCCTCGTAAGTTGTTATAATAGGAGTTAAAAAATATTAGAAATACATAGGCACGTTTTTTTTTATAGCCATTTAAAGTTCAAACTTCTAAAAAATGTATCATAATCTTGACAATTTTCAAAATATTTTGTTGTCTGATATTCATAGAAAAATTTCTTTGTTTACCTATAGTATAAAATGTAATAAAAGTTTCCTCATAAGTAGTTATTATAATAGCAGTTGAGAAACAATAAAATCAATAGACATGGTTTTTTTATAAGTACCTAATTAAAGTTCAATTTTTAACAAAATTTATCAAATTGATAATTTACAAATTTCTATTTAGTAGTTAAAAATATATAAAATGTTCAACTTTTATTGCTAAGGATTGAAAATGTAAAACAAGAATTCTTATAAATAATCATATAATAAGTTATATAAATAGACATTATAAGTTCAAATTTGGACGAAATTACTTATTAAAACAAAGAATAACGATTTTAGTTATTTTATTGTAATTTAAAAATAGTATCCGGTATTGTGGTTATAAATTATAATCATGATAAATTATTTCACGCAAATTTAAAATATTTTACGTTTTATTATTTTTCCATAGTAAAATATGATTTATTTGTTACCATGCATTTTAGAAAAAATTAAAGTGAAATTAAGCCCCAAAAGAATATGAAAACAAACTTACTTTAATTATCGATTCTTTCGGAGGATTCCGTGACGTGTGTGAACTGTGACGCCGATGAGAAAACACTCCAGAATATAATAAAACTTTAAATATTTTGATTTATAAAAAATAAAATTATACGGAACGCAGTAAGTTTTTTACTAATGTGTGCTTTGCCCATTGAAATTTTAGAATTTTTAATCGACTGTGTCGTCTGCAACGATATTGAGATTTGCCATAGAGTATAAATGATAGATATTATATTATACTAGGTAACGTCAATATGATGAATCCACGGATATAATGTAATGCAACTTTTTATAACAAAGAGTTCCGTGTTAAGGTGTTCCTACCTACTAGAAATGTATTATAATAATATCGTTATTACTGAACTATACTCTGTAATGGGAAATTGGCTGAAATGTAATTACTTATACTGAATTCGACAACTGATGTGTCAAATCTCGATCAATTTTATTTTATGTATAAGTGTTAAGTGTGTTGTACAAATGACGTGTTCATAAAACAGTGATTATTTTGTGTTGATAAAACTGTAATTTCAATTTGAAATGAGATGTATTTATATAACTTATTTTGTAAAGTTTATGACAATTAATATAACTTAAATTGAAGGCAATATTCGACAAGCAATTATGATGGTTCATTTAATATGCAATTATTTTGAAAATAATTACGCTCATTAATACAAAATGAGTAGAAAAATAAAATGCAATATGTATCATATGGTGTAGCGCAAAATATTTGAATTTAACAGTAGTTGTTGATTACCTACAAGTCATCGTACTTGATTATCGGTGAAAATATTTAAATTTCATTGAGCGAATTATCTACTCGAAAGAATTACATACCAAAAAATATCATATCCGTACAATTTCCTAATTTTTATCACGACTTTATTGATAGAAAGAATAGTGTTATACCAGTATAGTTACAATACAAAAATAATTGAAAAGTTGCGGGCAATACATCTCCTGATCAATTAACAATAATAAAAAAAAACCTACTGAAAAATAAGAAAATACATACCCCGTGTCCGAATCGAAATCTGCTATCAAACTAAGTCCTCCAAACACTGCAACGTTCACACATTTCATTCTGCTTATGATATTTTATACACAGTTGGCAAATTTTGACTGACGAATAATACCATCTCTGAAATAACACGCAGCCTGCAGTAAAATGTTCAACAATATTCAGATATTCTTATGAGTTATGACCTACGCGTTACAGATATTATATTTTATATGTATAAATGTATAATCTTTAATTTGTATTATACCTACCTAACTATTATGTGTTAGTTTGTATTTTAGAGCGGACTTCGGGAGCAATAAATGTTTTGATTTTACAATGATTTGTATATGATTCTCGTATAACGGTTTTCGTATTTTGTTGTTATTCAACAACTATAAACCGCCGGTATTTAATATGTCCATCGAATGTTTAAACTATCATTTTCTATACATTATAAAATTTTCAAAATATTTTGAACCGTTTACAGTGATTTATAGACATTTGAATTATGAAATGTTTTTAGTTCTGTATTCTATAAATGTCAATAAAATTTTATTCGTTGGGTCAAAAAGCTTAAAAATAATACAAAGTTCCTCATAAGTTGATACAATAGCAGTTAAAAAATATTAAAAATATACAGGCACGTTTTTTGGGAACAAATCTAGTTTAGCGGCTCCTCGAAATTTAGATTTTTTTTTTTGAAACCTATTTAATTTGACGAGTTTAGAACGATGGTGCAAAAAGAAAATTTTAGGAAATCATTAGTTTTGAAGTTATAGACTGGCGAAGTTCACGATTTTCGGTGTTTTAGGCATGCTAGAAACGCTCTATCTTAACTCTCTTATAAAGAATTTTTTTTTATGCTAGAAATAAAAACTAGAATTAAATTGAATAAAATGATAAATCACTAAAAATAAAAAAAATATTATGGTTACAAATTATTTTATAATATTGTTAGATTAAGAATATATTTATATTAAATCACTATTTAAACGCTCTTATAATGTGGGCAGTGATTACACAGCTAGCGGCAGTCGTCGCTGCGCTCCTCGGCGCAAATCGAAAATATCCCGCGACTTGCTATGCAACACCACCTTATTCCTTAAGTAGGTTACAAGGTAAGTTAAGTCGTAGTATATGGGCAGTGATTACACAGTTAGCGGCACTATGTTTCCGAAAAAAATTAAAGAGCGTTAAAATATAGCGTTGCGCGCATGAGTAAAATAACGAAAATCGCGAACTTCACAAGTCTATAACTTCAAAACTAATCATTTTCGAAAATTTATTTAAGTTAATTTTTACAGACATTATAAGTTCAAATTTGGACAAAATTACTTATTAAAACAAAGAATAACGATTTTAGTTATTTTGTTGTAATTTAAAAATAGTAGGTATTCGTTGATTTATAAAACTTTTAGAGTATATTATTATAATTTATATTCACGATGACACTTTCAAAATATGTAATTTTTTGGGGCAAAAATGACTTTAACCTACTGCAGTGTACTAATGCCTAATAATCTGTAGTCAATGTGGTTATAATGATAATAAATTATTCCAAGCAAATTTTAAATATTTTACGTTTTATTATTTTTTTATAGCGAAATATGATTTATTTTTTAACATATATTTTAGAAAAAATCAAAGTAAAAATTAAGCCCCAAAAGAATATGAAAACAAACTTACTTTAATTATCGACTCTTTCGGCGGAGTCCGTGATGTGTGTGAACTGTGACGCCAATGAGAAAACGCTCCAGAATATAATAGAACTTAAAATATTGTGATTTATGAAAAATAAAATTATACGGAACGCAGAAAATGTTTTACTCATATCTGCTTGTTATTGAAATTTTAGAATTTTTAATCGACTGTGTCGTCTGCAACGATATTGAGATTTGCCATAGAGTATAAATGATAGATATTATATTATACTAGGTAGGCAACGTCAATATGATGAATCCACGGATATAATATAATGCAACTTTTTATATCGAAGAGTTCCGTGTTAAGGAATAATTTTTTTATTGAAATTTGATATGACAATAAACCAAAATAGTTTATAATAATTTTGAATTTGAATTGTAATAATAAGATATAGGTATTATTTAAATTACTATTTTCGTTTATTATTTTAATTATTGATTAAGATGGTGAATAGATATCTGCAGAAGTACAAGCATATTTTCATAAAAGCATATTGTATTTTATGAATCATTAAATAAAAATGTGATTATTGGATTTTAGAGTTAACATAAAGGTACTCAGTAAATTTACAGTACCTATACCGACTATAATACCAACTAGATGGTAAAATTCCAAGTCTATCATTTTCTACGAATACTGCTGAATAGGTACGAAATTAATTTTAATGATTAAATATGTTAATTTTAAATTTATCGGTTAAATTTTACATTTTAGATTCTGAGCGGATCGATGACTGTATTAATTTTACAATGATGTTTTCATTAATTTTTTAATTTTTTTAATTATTTTTTATTGTGTAAACGATAAGTACCTATTCGTAATAAAGATTCAATTTTCATATATAATATTATATTATAAGCACTTAGAATGTAATCATATGTTTATTTTTAGTTTAGTTGTAGGTATTTACTATTTAGTAAATAATAATATAGGTATACGAAATTGTGTTTTCGAATAATAATTTATTGTTTGTATTAGTACCTACACCTACACCATAAATTTTAGGAAATCATTAGTTTTGAAGTTATAGACTGGCGAAGTTCACGATTTTCGGTGTTTTAGGCATGCTAGAAACGCTCTATCTTAACTCTCTTATAACGAATTTTTTTTAATGCTAGAAATAAAAATTAGAATTAAATTGAATAAAATGATAAATCACTAAAAATAAAAAAAATATTATGGTTACAAATTATTTTATAATATTGTTAGATTAAGAATATATTTTTATTAAATCACTATTTGAACGCTCTTATAATGTGGGCAGTGATTACACAGCTAGCCGCAGTCGTCGCTGCAATTCGAAAATATCTCGCGACTTGCTATGCATCACCACCTTAAGTAGGTTACAAGGTAAGTTAAGTCGTAGTATATGGGCAGTGATTACACAGTTAGCGGCACTATGTTTCCGAAAAAAATAATTTAAAAATTCGTTAAAGAGCGTTAAAATATAGCGTTGTGCGCATGAGTAAAATACCGAAAATCGCGAACTTCGCAAGTCTATTGCCGGGTTGCATGAAACCGTTCCTTAAATTTATTTAATGAATAGTTTTATTGAATCATTAAATAATTTTATTAAGCGATTTGGGTTGCACAAACAGTTGAATAAAAATGTATTGGTTTCAAACATGATACCAAGGTTTATGTTGAAGTCTGAAGCTTATCACAGAAAATTGATAACAACTAATCAGCTGTTGTTTTAGTTTGAAAATTTAATCGGTAGTTCGGTGCATTTATATTGTATAATATTATACTACCTAGTACCTAACTATTTAAAGTGTTTTTATGTTTACCTACGTCCTACGTCCGTAATAAGTACAGTATAATAATGTCAGAAGTAAATGTAAGTGATTTTAAATTAAAACGGCAACGGGGAAAAAACTTTACAGAATGGGAGAAAGATATGCTAATTAAAGAACTTACATACATACAGTAAAAATTATACCAATTAATTTCACTATAAATAATACTATTTATAATTAATGGTAATAAGGTTGTTTTTAAGGTAACATTTTAAATTTATGAAGTAGGTAGGCACAAAAAGTTTCAGGGGATGTTTTTAAAAATCACTTTTATGCTCCACCAATAGGTTCATTTAAGTACGTATGTAAATTGTAATTATTAAAATGTATTTTTTAAATAGTTATGTTTACCGTGCAACAATATTCATGATTTTTAAGTTGCTATCACATATAGCCTGTACGTTGAAGGAGAAATACCCTTTCCGATTTCGAAATCTTTCTCCAATATTGCTGTTTGGTGACTGTATACGTATGTGGGTACAGTCTACTGCCCCAACCACTCTTGGAAATCCTTTCAATCTGAAAAAACCTGTTTGAACTTTCTGAATTTCTTCAGCATCCCTAGGCATGTTGATAAAATGCGGACGAAGACGACCAATCGCGAGTGACACACGTTTTATGGTTCGGCATATTGTTGACTTATGGACGTGTACGTGATCTCCAATAACGGCCTTTATTAAGGAATATAGGGAAAGAAAGGATTATAGTAGACAGTTACCTAGGTATGTGACTATGTACAATAGAAAAGTACTTGTTCAATTTTTAACAGTTAAAGAGGAACGGTTATAACAATCAAATCCTTTAAAGGATATTATTTTAGAAGTTAATTTTAAAAATAATAATTTTACACTCAGCAGATCACGTTCAGATCCGTTAGTTAAAAAATAAGAGTGAATTGACTTCTTATAAAATTAAAATGTAAGATTATTATCTAGGAAATCTCATAGGCTATTTATTATATTTTAATTTTAAAGCGAGTTATAAGTATTTTTAATTTTAAGATGTACCTACAAACAATTTACAATTTTAAAATACTTATAACTCGATTTAAAATTAAAATATAATAAAAAAGCCTACGTGATTATTCACTATAGATAATATCTAGATCTTACCTTTGAATTTTATAAGATTATTTTTATAATTTTATATTCACTTTTATTTTTAAAATAACGGAGCTAAACGTGATTTGCTGAGCGTAAAATGTGCAATGCGTACGTATGTAAGACCAGGGGGTGGCTAAGGGGCTATAAAAAGTGTAAATAAAAGACATATTGTATTTGTATACTTAGCCCCCTCCCCTATACAAAATTCCTGGCTACGCCACTGTGTAAGACGGAGACAACAAGACAACATAATTTGAGGGTGCGAGTGTGCGACGTCCCCCTAAGGGCTGCCCGTAACCGATTTTTTCGATCAAAAACTCGCCTAGCACGCCACTGCCACGTAGTTAACTGATTTCGGAAATTTTTTTTTAAATTGGTTTTAAAACCAGGCACAGACTTATATAATCATTTATGACTAATACATGCCTTGGATGGCAGCGAAAAATTTGCAAATTTCCACTATTATAGACCAGAGCGGAGGTCTTAAATCTTAATGCATCAACACATGTGTTCAGTTCAACAGTAACTTTACCATAATATATAACGTTACATTTAGAAAAACAAATAAAAATATAGGTAGGTACTATACATTTTGATGTAGGTTACACTATACATACTTGAAAGGTACCTGTAGCATAGTATCTTAAAGTCACCAAAATTTGTATTTCTGGAGAAATGGCGAAGCTTCTATTTGTAGAACGTCGCAAATCGTTTCCAATTAAATGTAATAAAAATACAAAAGTTTCCTTTGATAGTCTATTGTAAAAAAATGCATTTATTGTGTATCAAATTAGGTACGATTTACATTTTATTTAACTTATTGGTTATTATAGCTATTAGTTACTTACCTAAACCTACTTTTAAAATCAAAATCGTCGAAATCCTCCAATGGGTTTGACCTATCCCGAAAGAATCTTGGTCTGGGTAAATAAAATAATACATCCAACACCATTTCATCATCAGAATTAGATGAGTCGGAATCAGTCATTTTTCAAAGTGTATTTAATTACTTTGCGATGTATTAAATATTAATAATTAATTATATACGTGGTAAGCAAGAAAAATTCAAGAATGTAACATGTAAGAGTGTGTAAGTGGTGTAACGCATTGACAAGATGCATAGGTAGTAACGGACGTAGGTACTGTATACTACTATTTAATGAACGAATAAATTTTTATTCAACCGAAATCGGATCATTAGTTTAATTGACCGGTAACCAATAGTTTAATGACTCAATAACGTTATTGAACGTTTATTTAACATTTAGTGGATGAATAACTTTTTATTCATTCAATAGCGTACTATTGGTTCATTAAATATTTAATGAACGTTCATGCAACCCGGCATATAACTTCAAAACTAATCATTTCCGTAATTTTATTTTTGCACTATCGTTCTAAACTCGTCGAATTACATAGGTTTCAAAAAAAAAAAATCAAAATTTCGAGAAGCCGCTAAACTAGATTTATACCAATTTATCAAATTGATAATTTACAAATTACTATTTAGTAGTTAAACATTTATAAAATGTTCAACTTTTATTGCTAAGAATTGAAAATGTAAAACAAGAATTCTCATAAATAATCTATTAAAAACAAAGCTATTTTTACAGACATTATAAGTTCAAATTTGTACAAAATTACTTATTAAAACAAAGAATAACGATTTTAGTTATTTTGTTGTAATTTAAAAATAGTAGGTATTCGTTGATTCATAAAACTTTTAGAGTACATTATTATAATTTATATTCACGATGACACTTTCAAAATATGTAATTTTTTGGGGCAAAAATGACTTTAACCTACTGCAGTGTACTAATGCCTAATAATCTGTAGTCAATGTGGTTATAATGATAATAAATTATTCCAATCAAATTTTAAATATTTTACGTTTTATTATTTTTTTATAGCGAAATATGATTTATTTTTTAACATATATTTTAGAAAAAATTAATTCCCAAAAGAATATGAAAACAAACTTACATTAATTATCGACTCTCTCGGCAGAATCCGTGACGTGTGTGAACTGTGACGCCGGTGAGGAAAAGTCCAGAATATAATAGAACTTAAAATATTGTGATTTATGAAAAATAAAATTATTTGGAACGCAGTAAATTTTTTACTCATATCTGCTTTGCTTATTGAAATTTTAGAATTTTTAATCGACTGTGTCGTCTGCAACGAGTTTGAGATTTGCCATAGAGTATAAATGATGGATATTATATTATACTAGGTAGGCAACGTCAATATGATGAATCCACGGATATAATATAATGCAACTTTTTATATCGAAGAGTTCTGTGTTAAGGAATAATTTTTTTATTGAAATTTGATATGACAATTGTAATGAACGGAACACATATTCATTAAGGTTAATATCATTTATTGTATTGACATAAACAAATTTCATAAAACAAAATACAATATAGAACATAGAATATAATATACACGTAGTAATACGAATTTAATTATCCCGGATGTCCGATTACGGGTAAAATCAAAATAGGAATATAATTCAAATATAATAATTATAATAAGTAAAATTTTATACAAACAAAATATAACTTCGGTACGTTTTAGTATAATTGGAAATAACAATAAAATCCGACTTACAGTTTTTGCAGCAGTAGCCAATATATTCACCTTCAACGGCACCCTAACAATTTACTACTTGCTTCTTAGAGCGATAAGAGAGTGTAAATTACTAGACTCCTTTCACATCGACCAAATCGCGTATCGTAGTATAACGATCGACAGTACGGGGTATTAATGCCGTACCCGGACTGTTACACTACGCCGTTTGATATGGTTGGAAAGTAAGGAGTCTTATAGGCGTATACGGACGCAGAAAAAAGAGAGTTACGACTACTGGTGGGAATAGGCACGGTACCAGGCAGTCGGACAGTAAGGGGTTTTACAGCCTTACCCACGACTCTGGACGGTGGTGTCTATTCCTACCAGTATTTTGGTCGGAAAAAACGGAATCGGTGAGCCGGCCGTCGGGCCTTCCTATATGTGCTGTTGCGCTTATTCCCGATTGTCAGCCTAGCGAATGACAACATACCCGTTTCGATGCCGCTGAGGGTTTTCCGGGTCGATAAGGGTTTGGATGTACATAGGAATCTGTTCAGAATGTATGCCCTTACTAGTTTGCTATCATTAATCCCCCCTGGAGGGACCAATTGTATCCTTAATCAGCGATCCCCAGTCGGATCTATGATGAGTTGTCCTTGAGCGCGATCTACCGTTAGTCCGCGAGCGAAATGTCGTATCGGTACTCGGGCGCGCAGTATTGGTGGCGCGGACTAGCGGAGAAAGGAGTGGTACGTACATTCAGAATCGTTACATAGTCCCCTTTTTTATTTTGAGTAAATGGGACTTTAAAATTTTCGTAACCTTGAAAGTTTTACAATATACAATTTAGGAAAAATAAAAACAAGATGAAACTATTAAGGTTTAAACAATAAAATTGGTGCTTATGGCAAGATATATATATATTTTTTTTTAAATGTGTTACTGCGGTCGAGTGCGCAGGGATCCGAAACTCTTCTTCTTGATACTTCGTTGGCTTGTAGGATCAGCTAGTCTCCTTCCTTGTTTTGGTCCCTGGACTGGAAGTGTGGTGGCCTTGGTGCTGGGCGTGATGGTTATAGTAGTGGTGGATGGTTGGTTTCTTGTCTCTGGCGTTAATTCTGTATCTCCTTGCCGGGGTCAGGAGGTACATACAGCTTGATGTTTTTGAAATTATGAGTTGACTGTTGACCATTTTCCGAGATTACTACTACGGTGTTATTCTTTCGTACTTCAGTGATAAGATATGGTCCTCGATACAGCAAGAAGGACTTTTTAATGGTATTATCATCTAGCGACGATAATTTATGTTCTCGTAGGAGGACTTGTTGGCCTTGAACATAATTAGGGAATTTCTTTCCTTTGTTATGGTATTCGCATCGGTATTGCGCGGTCTTCTTCAGTCTTTTATATGCCAGTTGTATAATAGTATTCTTTTCTTCATTCAACAATGGATCGTCAGCCGGGATCAGTTTGTTCAGTCGAAAACTGTGTCGGCGTCCATCGACTAGTTCTTGTGGGGTATAGCCTGTGGATAAGTGAGTGACATTGTTGAGCCAATACTCGATCCTTGATAAATGTCCTACCCAGGCGGTATGTTTCTGGTAGCAAAAGGTTCGTAGTATACGACCTATTTCCCGGTTCGTCCTTTCAACCGGATTCCCTTCGGGGTGATAGGTAGTTGTGACGATGTGGCGTATCTTCCATAATTTCATCTGTTTCTCCCAGGCTTTGCTATGGAACTGCGTACCGTTGTCCATGAGAATGCTCTGTACGGGACCAAAGGCAGGTAAGTACTTATCTCGCAGTTTTCGTAATATATTCCCTGCCGTTGCTTTCCGCATAGCATAAATTTGTACATGTTTCGTAAATAGGTCCAATAATACTAAAATGTATTGGTTTTCAAACTGTCCTTTTGGTAACGGCCCCATCAAGTCCAGTGAAATCCTTTCTTTGGGTTTCTCGGGAATGTTTGCCATCAACGGTCCCCTGGTATTTTGGTTTGGGATCTTGCTTCTTTGACATATATCACATCGCTTGATTATTTGTTTGATGGTGTGGTACATCTTGTGTATCTGATATTCTCTTCGTAGCATGTCGTGTACTTTAGCTGCTCCAAAATGTCCGAATAATTCGTGAGTTTCTACTACTATGTCTCGTACCATAATTTTGGGGAGCATGAGTTTCTCTCTTCCGTCTTTATCAATGAAGAAGAGTAATCCCTGGTGTATTTTGTGCCTGTGGGTTTCATGCGTTTTGATGCGGTCTCGGATAATATTCAACTCTTCATCTTGGTCCTGGAGATCCTTCATCTGTTCGAATTGTCGTAATAGCTTCGTGCTATACTGGTTGTGTAGCACTTTATTGATGTAAATAGTTGTTTTTTGTATTTCATCCCTGTCCCCTGGACTTTGTGGGTAGCGGGTTAAAGTGTCTGCTCCAATGTTGTCCTTTCCGGGAACATGGGTTATTTGCAGGTCGAACTCTTGTAGTTTGATGGCCCATGTCATCAACCGCGCATTCAGTAGTTGGCATTGATTGAGAAACGTCAGTGCTTTGTGGTTTGTAATTTTGCCTGTATTCTCTGAGAATATGTGTTCATATTTCCATAATAGTTCGTTGAATATGACAATTTCTTCTGGGAGTAGTTTTCCCTCACTTATTCTTTCCTTGGCAATTTCAACTTGTTGGAGTGCAGTACTGTCCCCTGGTTCACTAGTTTCCTGTTCTCTGAATGGTGTTATATGTTCCTTTTCATTGATACGCCATCTGATCGTTTTATTTTGAAAATCGATCTGTGCGTCATACTTGTCTAATACGTCAGTACCGATGATTCCCCGTTCGTTGAGATTTTCCATCTGTACAAATGTTACCAATATATCTGCTTCATTGAGTTCGCATGAGCAGTATATTTGCTTCGAAACTTTACATAGCTTCTTACCGATTGCGTTGCTGATCTGGACTCCACTTACCGGTAGTGTGGGCACACTTGGGTTCTTTTTCAGTATGCGGTCGACGACTTCTTTAGCCAAGACGCTTACCGTGGCTCCGGTGTCAATTAGTAGGTTGACTCTTTCTCCCTCTATGTTGCATTGTAGGTATGGACTGATGGTCTTCTTGTTCGTGGGAATATTATTTATCGTATGTGTGATTTCTTCTGCTGGTTCTTCCCCCTCGTTCTCTTCAACTGTTATCTGTCGAACTTGTTGTTGGTCTCTCCATTGATTACTGTTTTGCCCTGGTTGGTTGAAGTTTCTATTATTTTCTGCATTTTGTGTATTACCATTTTGGTTTTCCCGCCATCTACCATATTGCTGATTGGTGTTGTTTGGTCGGTTATAACCATTGTTATGACGTGAGTTATTGTCATTAGTGTTCCGTGGATTGTTGCTATGGCGTTGATTATTGTCATTGCCGTTCCGTGGATTACTGTCTCTCGTTGGTACCCTCCTTCGATGTTCTTCGGCTCCGAGGACCTTCATCGCATTTAATATTGTTTTTTGTGGTAGAGAGGTCAGTATTGCCCTTAAGTACCCGGGGTAGTGTCCGGCAATGTTTTGTACAATTTCACCCTCGCTAAGGTATGGCATTTCCAAGTGTCGGAGGTTCGTGGCCCAGTACATGAAGTGTTCCCGATATTTTACGTCAGCCGCGATTTGTGTGACGTTTAGGCATTGGCTCCAGACCTGGATCTGAATCTCTTTGGACCAGTATTCATCGATAAATACTCTTTCGAATTCTTCGTAATTCCTGAGTTGGAATCTTATTGCCAAAAACCAACTGCCCGCGGTGCTTTTCAAACAGTCTTTTACCACAATCAGCTTTTCTTCATCGTAAATCTGTTTTATTGCAAAATATTCCCGTAATTCACTTATGAAATCTCTTGGGTGTTGGTCCCGACGATTTCCGTAAAACGTGGGTTTTGTGATGTCGGTGGCTTGTCTTTGAGGCCGACAGTTCTCTTCTCTGAGTTGCGTTTGTCTTGTTTCATCCAAGTTGCGAAACGTATTTAAATATCTTTCTTCCATCTCGTCCATGTACCTTTGATATCTGATTTCATTGTCTTCCGTCTTTTTCTTATAGATTTCTTCCCATCTCTGTTTAAGTTTTTCTATTTCTTCTTCCATATTTTCTTTAGCTTTTCTCGCTCTTTCTTCGTTCTTTTTTTCTGTTTCTTCCAGTTTGTTATCGTATTTTCTTTTTATTTCCTCGGTTTTTTCATTGTATTTTTCTTTCATTTCCTCGATTTTTTCATCGTATTTTCCTTTCATTTTATTCTCCAGATTTTTTATTCTGTTTTCAACAGATTTTTCTAATGCTTCAATTCTGTCCACAATATTTTCTTCGTTGTTATCAAGTCTCTTTTTCGGAGCCATGTTGATTTATAGATGTAGTTTTTTAGTAGGTAGAGCACGATATTCTTAGTGGTAGTCGTGAAAATTCGAGCTCCGCGTTGGGCGCCAAATGTAATGAACGGAACACATATTCATTAAGGTTAATATCATTTATTGTATTGACATAAACAAATTTCATAAAACAAAATACAATATAGAACATAGAATATAATATACACGTAGTAATACGAATTTAATTATCCCGGATGTCCGATTACGGGTAAAATCAAAATAGGAATATAATTCAAATATAATAATTATAATAAGTAAAATTTTATACAAACAAAATATAACTTCGGTACGTTTTAGTATAATTGGAAATAACAATAAAATCCGACTTACAGTTTTTGCAGCAGTAGCCAATATATTCACCTTCAACGGCACCCTAACAATTTACTACTTGCTTCTTAGAGCGATAAGAGAGTGTAAATTACTAGACTCCTTTCACATCGACCAAATCGCGTATCGTAGTATAACGATCGACAGTACGGGGTATTAATGCCGTACCCGGACTGTTACACTACGCCGTTTGATATGGTTGGAAAGTAAGGAGTCTTATAGGCGTATACGGACGCAGAAAAAAGAGAGTTACGACTACTGGTGGGAATAGGCACGGTACCAGGCAGTCGGACAGTAAGGGGTTTTACAGCCTTACCCACGACTCTGGACGGTGGTGTCTATTCCTACCAGTATTTTGGTCGGAAAAACGGAATCGGTGAGCCGGCCGTCGGGCCTTCCTATATGTGCTGTTGCGCTTATTCCCGATTGTCAGCCTAGCGAATGACAACATACCCGTTTCGATGCCGCTGAGGGTTTTCCGGGTCGATAAGGGTTTGGATGTACATAGGAATCTGTTCAGAATGTATGCCCTTACTAGTTTGCTATCATTAATCCCCCCTGGAGGGACCAATTGTATCCTTAATCAGCGATCCCCAGTCGGATCTATGATGAGTTGTCCTTGAGCGCGATCTACCGTTAGTCCGCGAGCGAAATGTCGTATCGGTACTCGGGCGCGCAGTATTGGTGGCGCGGACTAGCGGAGAAAGGAGTGGTACGTACATTCAGAATCGTTACACAATAAACCAAAATAGTTTATAATTTTGAATTTGAATTGTAATAATATGATATAGGTATTATTTATAACTTAATTTATTGTTTTTCAATATTTTTATGAAAATGTTCTATACAGAGTTACGTGTAGGTAAGTACAATACATTATGCATTTTATTAGTTATTATTTAATTAATATCTATTTTTAATTACATTTTATTATTAGCTACTTTTAATATTAAGAAACTCTAGTCTCTATAGGTATTGTCATAGCATAAACAGGAAAGAATCATAATATAGGTACCTACTCTTAAAGTCTAATAATGCAAGTTGAAGAACGTATAATCTTGCAAATAAAAATTTCTGCTGGTTTGAGGGAAATTATAATTTCTTTTTTGTTAATATTTCACTGTTAATTAGAATTTATACCTTAATTAAAAATACCATTGTATCCTGTTTTAGGATTCGATAGATGCTATTAAACTAATATGATATAGGTAGTTCAGCTATAAATTTAAAACTTGTATAAGAATTAAGAACTGTTTGCTGCGATTAAGGTTTAACATTAGATAACTTAATCCTCTTCATTCGATTACATGACAAAGTAGGTAATTGGTAATTACCATTATTATATTTATCGTAGTGGTACAAAGCTTCTATGCACACCATGCAAATTAGTTTTAATCGATAATACATTAATGCCTAAAGCTTAACTATAAACAGAGTTTATAAAATAACGTCATAATTAATTAAATTATTATTAATTTAAATCATTAAAATATCTGAACATAATTTTATTAGTATATTTTAACATAAAAGCAATTTACATAAACAAAATAATCTGTCCTATAAAAACTTAAATGTTTGTTTTAAATATTTTTAATATTAATGGATACATTAAATGAAGAAGACCACAAGAAAAAAGATCAAGAAAGTAAGCAATCGTTTTAAAAATAGACAAATATTTTGGGAGTATTTGTGGTTAACTTTTTCGTTTAACGAGAGAGGTACCTACTTAAATATATTTTGTATACAAATTTTGTTATTATGAAAAACAAAATAATATTACAGAAAGCAGTTCAACCACTCAACCTGGAGAGACCGGTAAAGGTGTGTTAATTTTTAATAAAATAAATAAATCTACTTTAATATACGGATATAGGTATATATTTGATACTTAAATGGGGTGAAGTGTACAATTTTTAGAACCTTAAGAACTTGTTTTTGTCAGTTATTATCACCAATCCTTCTCACTTACAAAATTAAATTGTGAATAATAAAATAACTAATATGATAACACAAATATTGATAGTAAAATCATAGAATTAAAAAAAAAATCCCTAAAATTCATAGTCAACATTATTTATTCAAAAAACAATATTACTTGGTGCTAATAACAGTATATTACCTTTTATTGTTTTTATAAATATTTTTTGCTATCATGAGAAACAAAATAATATTACAGAAAGCAGCCAGAGCACTGAACCTGAAAAGGCCGAAATTGGTAGGTTCATATGTAATAAAATAATGGTTTCAAATAAATTTGTAATTGCATCTTTTCACGACTGTCTATTAATCGTACTATATAATTCTAAATATCTAAAAAAATGTGTTTAACAATTATTATATTATTCTCAATAATTTGAATATGAAATTCTTACTAGACTAAAATAAAACCACGATGTTTACTATAATAAAATAGACAAATATCTATATTATATTATATATACTCAACTATAAGACAAATTTATAACTTATAAATTATAAGTATTACTCAATAGGTATACGTATATTATGTATATATATAAATAATAATTAAAAAGTAGTAACGATAAAAAAAAAAGGTAACTCTATTTTTTTTGAAAAATTTTATTTTTAACAACTTTAAATTTGCTATGTAATTTAATATTTTCAAAAATGTAAATCGTCTTAAAAACAATTAGTGTCTTGTGGTAAATGGAGATCACCCGTTATAGTATTCTATAATATTGGCACATTATTGCTATAATTTTATTTGTATAATTTATTTAATACCTTATTTTTTTCTTTTAGATGATGAAGAAATAATATATTGTAAGTTAACTTAAAATGTATCTATTTTATTTTATCGTTTTATAAATTCATAAAATCTGTATTTGTTCAATAAATGCATTTAATTAATCACATTTTAACTTTTACTCTGTTGAGTACAATTTTAAATCTGTTGTATATTTAAATCTATATATTAAATAAAAATGAATGTATGTGTGTCCGTCAGTTTGTGTGTCCATATTACCATGGCAACCATTTATATATTATTTTGAAATTTCAGCGAAATGTTTTGTATATAAATGGTTGCCATGGTGACTTGTAAAACATATTATTCATAAAGAGTTGGTAGCCATTATTATAATAATAATTATTGGCTGCCATTGGTTTAAAATGTTTGCTATTTATTATAATATCGCCTAGTGACATTTATTATATCTAAAATACCGACTCATTTGTTCCATAATATTGAATTAATTTTCAACAGATTAAAGTTAATTTAATATCTATATCTATATATATAAAAATGTATGTATGGGTGTCCACTGTCCATGGCAACCATTTATATATTATTTTGAGATTTCCATCTGTGTGCGTCTCCATATTACCATGTCAACCATTTATAAATTATTTTGAGATTTATGATGGAAATTTTTGTTTATAAATGGTTGCCATGAGTTTTGAAGCTATTATAATAATAATTATTGGTTGCCTGGCAACAAAGTGCATGGGATCATTTGGTACAGAGATAAAATTATAGTTCTGGGCTGAAGATAGGCTAATTTAAGAAGGGAGAGGACCAGCCCCGGGAAGTGGTCAAACAGGGATTTTGAGTCATACAAAGTTGGCATTTTTAACGGGCAACGAAGTGCACGGGATCAGCTAATAATAATAATAATAAAAAAAAAATAAATATTGTAATTATTGCAGTTCACGTTTAAACTTCATAGTATATATATATATATATTTTTTTTTCCCATTAATTAACCCCGGTCACGGGCGGCACCTCTCTTCGGGCAGTCACGGTGTCTGGAGAGAGAGGTTGCCATCCCCCCACCCGAGCATGGCAGATACCTACAGATGCCCACTTGAAAATTCTGCCAAACTAAAAACACATATTATATTATTTTAGTCGTATGATAATAATTACCTACTGACTTATAGTTTTAATTACGAATTTATTAGATGATAATAATTATTATACTGATGATTATTTACAGTGAAATCAATTGGTATGTATGAAATGTTATGAAAATTCTAGATTCATTGTTAATTTATAAAATGTGGAAAACACTTGGACACTTGGGACATTTTCTTATTGATATTCTTAATACATACTAGCATAATCTTATTTCCATTAGGCACACTAGTTATGACTTTAGGATATAAGTTCAATGACATGGCAAACTTGAAATTTGTTCTGAAGCTAGTCTGTTAATAATAATTATAATAATTAATATAATTAAATTATTATTATTTCACCCATCCTGCAGCTCCAATAACCTGATAAAATCATTCACTGTTATATTTGTAACTGCCCGTCGTAGTTATTGTTAAAATACTATTGTTAATACTAAATTATTACGTATTGGCCAATACCCAGCCACCACATCCTAAAGAAACTTAGATGCACCTCATGATTACCCCTTTCGCCACTCCACTTACCAATTATTATCTGCATATATCTACTTGTGAGTTACACCTTATAACTCATAAGTATTGAATGCTATAATGATGTGAACATAGATTTAAGTAACTGTGACCATTCACATAAGTAGTCATAACTCATAAGTATACCACTAATTTATCATAAATTATTCAAAGAGTCATTACAATTTAAGTATGACAAAATTAATTTAGTTAACAAGGTATGTATGTCGACAAAAGTGAAGCAGAGTGATAGGTAGCCAACCAATCAATTTTTTTTATATTTGTTATTTTTTTTTTTTTCATAAATTGATTAATATTTAGTGTTTTTTTTTGATCTGGCTCATTATACATTTACCTATACGTCCTATACGACCTATCTTCCCACCTCATTGACATTTTCTTAACATATTATAATACCTACCTAAATTATTATAGTATAAATAAAAATATTTATATTTTTTAAAGTTAATAAACTTGTTGAATTGCCGGTATATCCTATCATAGTAACTGTTTTGCTTTGTATAACCAATATGGCAACCACAAAAATATTTAAAAAAAAATTAAATTTCTAATTGCCAAAACCAAATATCAGTGGTAGCACATATTCAAAATGGTAATTTTTAAAAATATAATTTATTAGTGCACCCTTACATTGTAATTCGAAAATGGAAAGTCTCTAGCCATAATAATTTGACTGTATAATTTCAGTTAGGACATCTTATTTTTACTGTGTAAAATGTAAATAAGTAACTATAATCATAATTACGTCTTAGTAACAGCATCCAGGGCCGTATTTAGGGATTTTTCACCCCCGGGCACAATATTTATGGCGCCCCTTTCCAACACATTTTTTTTAATACCATAGAAGTGGTGGCTAAATTTTATTTTTTTTTGGGGGGGGGGCATAACATTAATTCATTTTTTATGTTTCCTTTCTCATTGAAATTTAATTTTCAGTTAATTTTTAGCAATTTTAACTAGGTACCTATGCATTCCAATATTAGATTTTTAATAGTAGGTAAACTATACAAAAAAAACATAAGTAACTAGTTTATAACTTAGGTCTTAGGTACTATCTACCTAGAATCTTCCATGATTCAAATAATAAAGAATGATATACAATTAATAATATGTACTATAATATAGTAATATAATAATATTTATTGTTTATTTTACAATTTTTTTCTTGATTGAATATCAGCAAAATGATCTATAATATCTTCATATTTAATTTGTTTTGTTATTTCTGATTCAATATTCAATATTGCATGTGAGTTTAATCTCTCTTTAGAAATTGTTGACCTTAGGTATGTTTTTATTCAGCGTAACGTTGAAAATGACCGTTCAGCGGTACAGTTTGAACAGGGAGTAGGTACATAAAAACATGTGTAAAGCAAAGCAATACTAACACACGGGTAAATGTCTTCTGATCCTTCTATTTTTAACATAGAACTCATATCAATTATAGTTGATGGAGAATTGTTCATACTTTGAAAATGAACACATTCGTTAATAAATGTTACATCCAAATCTTTTGTATACATTGAGTACAAATGTTCAGCTAAAACACGTACTTCTGATGGTTTTATCTTTGTGAGTCTTAAAAAAAAACTATACTTTGTTATGACATTATCGTAAGCTAACTTTCGACTTGTTAATTCTTCTATTATAGAATCACAAATCACTAAATATGTGTTTACTTTGAATTCCAAACTATGGTTTCTACTTTCTCACTATGCTCTTCTCTTTTAAGTTTAAACATGGTATTTATTTCGTTTGTTTTTCTTATAACTTCATTAAGTTTTTCCTTCTTTTTTTTTTCCTCCTTACCATTGCATACATCACTAGCTTTGACTCTTTTTAGCTCCATTAAAGTATAATTTCAACTAAAAAATTGTTATGACACTATTAAACTTATCTAGTCTTACTTATTAATTATTATTTACCTACTTGCCACTATGGCTAAATTACTGCATTCAATTCATATGTATAATGTATAAATATATAAACATATAAATATATCCAATAATTGTATGCAGATTTGCAATGTAATTTAAGTGAACCTAAACTGTGTAATTGTAGTGTACCTACCTTAACTGGCACAACCTTACAATATCAATTATAAAGTTGAAAGTTTTAATATTATTATAAATAATATAATAATAATAATAATATTTTATTTTATATAACAATTCAAAAAAAAGTAAACTCTTATTTCTATTATATTAGTTCACTTATTGAGATTTAAATTATGTAGGTACGGAGTACGTAGTCACTGACATAATAGAGTTTAGCAAGTTGTATAATATGAAATGACACAAATGTATTTTAGTAGCCAGTAAATAAGTACAATCGATAATCCTGATTTGCCAATACGGGCCAACGCAGTTATACTATACTTATAGTTTTACAGTTTACTAGTAAAAATAAACCCACTAATATTTAATAATGTTAGGTACCTACCTACTTAGTTAATAACGTTTATTTCTCTTTATTTAAAATGATAAAATATGGGTAAAAAAAAATGTATGTATAATTATGTGAATTTAAAAAATAAATAATAATAAAATATATCATTTTTTAGAAATCTTTCTCTTTACGAAAAAAATTAATTTTTTGTTTATTTTATCTCAGATAATTTTGCCACCCCCGGGCAATTGCCCACCGGTGCCCCCCCCCCCTTAAAACCGGCTCTGACAGCATCTATAATTAATGTCAAACGTTATCTATGCAATATCTTCAGATATTAATGAATAATATTGTATATTTCAAGCTTCGTGAATAAGGAGATAGCAATAATAAATGTGTTAAACTATGGAGTATACATAGAAGATAGAACTGCTAAGTTTCGCTCCACCCAATAATATCAACGACAGTATAATTATAAATGGTTTTTTAAATAAAAAATCTCCTAATTGTATAATTAAATTAAAATATATAAACCATATTCTGTTGTAACTTTTTTAAAAATCTACTTATTAATATTTTTAAATTATTAAATTTTAATATTATACAGTACCATTGACTAGTAAGTACAATACGTAATACAAAATATTAATTAATATGTAAGGTCATATACCTCATGTTTGAAAACCAAAGTGAATTTTTTAAACTTATACTTGTTACTAAATATATTGACAGTAAATAAATTACAGTAAAATTAATATCATTGAATGGTGGAGCAGATATGCCTAATATACATTTGCTAGTTAAAATACCTAAACATTTAATATAACAATCGTAAATTAGTTTACAAATGGCAATGCATAATAATACGTTTAATTAGACATACGTACATTAAACATAATACATACTCCTATTTTTAATACAGGCAGCGATGGACGTATAAGTATGCTAATTTTTGCAAAATAACTATTATTAATTAAACTATTTATATGATTATATATCATATACAATACCAAAATTATTCATATACGGTTGTTCTTTATTTTTAACACATACAGAAAGTTTATTGTGTAAGCATTAACAAATTATTTGTTTCAGACATATTTATGGGTATCTACAACAATAGTTACAACTATTTCTTAATTAGATTTTCAATAAGTAGTTAACCTATTAGATCATAATATCATATACATAGTATATAGTTTTCATGAGCAATAAATTCGTCGGGGCCGAACGAGCTGACCAAATCGGCTTCAAGCACAGACTACTCGTGATATACGCATAGCTTTATTCAATATGTAGTATCTAAGTTTTTATAAGTTGTTAACTTAGATAAAATATAATATAAGCAATAAAAATGAGGTCCATGGCTACACAGTCGTCGTCGGGGCTATACGAAGAAAATATGTGTTTTTAATTGATAGTTATGGTCGTAAACGCTTCGTCGAGCATAGGTATATATCAACACAATAATATTATCATGACCTAACCCGATTATAATATTGTGTTAAACTTTTTGTGCCGAGTCTGCGCGTTGACACATTCCTCCCCGAAGGAATAGGCGTAGTTCTGCGTACTGTGCATATTTTATTTAAGCCACCCGACGGCTTTCGTCTTCGGTTTTCGACGGAGTAATAATTTTATCATTAATATATTTATTTATGCGCATCGATAACATAACATTTCGTAGAACGTTACCGTTATTTCGCGGCTCCTCCTCCCGTACACATAGGTATGATGATTATTAATATTACTATTAATACAACTCCCACGAGTCTTCTTGTTCTTACGAATTTTCACCGAGAAAATTGACGTAGGTACTATACCTATACGTCATAATATCCATCTCGGTTCGCCTCTCCGTTCTTAGTGCGTTGTCGTTATTAATAATAACAATTATCTCGTCATCATGTCCTCCTGTCACCGCTACATAACTTGTACGTTGTTAATATTCGCCGCGTTTCCATCTTCTGTGGCATTAATAGAAATAATATAATGATAACAATAGCATAATATAATATTGTATAGTGTACATAAACCGATAAATCGTGTTTCTTACAATAATCAATATGTCGTGTGATTCTCAGAATTTTATATTCTCCGCAAATCGAAGAGCTTTACAGTAGCGGCGGCGCGGCAGTCGTTCTCCGTAAGTTGTGTTGTACTAAAAACATTTTAACATCGTTATGACCCAAATTTGATTTGTATCGAAATCCATAACTTCGTCGAATAAAAGGTGCACGAACCGGAAAATTTAGATTTGTATATTCTAATTTTCTTTGGTCATTATGTAGTATTATTTCCCAAATTTACAAATCATAAATTTTATTCAAACAATACAAGAACTTTTAGTTTTGTATTTTTGATCAGTATAACTAAAAAACAAAATTTTAATAAATAATTTTCGTACCCATATTATGTTAAAAAATCTAGATACTTTCAGATTTACACAAACAACAAAAATATCGTTTCCATGTACGTGAATGCTTCAAAAATCTACAATTCATATCTGTGTCACATAGTTACCACTTGTCAATATTCATTTCTTGTGTTCATTACGGATAAATTTCATTCTGTATAATCTTCTCCGTTAATTGTGCCTATATAATATTATCAAATAAATATGTCATATAGATGTGTATCTATGCCTAACATGGATGTGATGTGTGAAAATTCCTCAGCCAAATCGACAGATATTGGATGGCGCTCAACGCCAAATATGAAGTTTAACCGTACCAATGATATACGAAGACCGGAACCGTCGAAAAATTGTGATTCCAAGGGTTTTCTTAACGGCAGGTTCTGTGTATCTGAGCCGAACATCCCCATACATCCAAAATTAGCTGGCGAGACAGCTGCAGATATTGGGTGGCGATCAACGTCAAATCTAAAGTTTCAGCAGGTCACCATCGATGTACAAAGACCGGAACCGTCGAAAAATTGTGATTCCAAGGGTTTTCTGGACGGCAGGCTCTGTGTATCTGAGCCGAACATCCCCATACATCCAAAATTAGCTGGCGATACAACTGCAGATATTGGGTGGCGATCAACGCCAAATCTTAAGTTTCAGCAGGTCACCAGCGATGTACGGAAACCGGAATCGTCGAAAAATTTTGATTTCAAAGGTTTTCTGGACGGCAGGCTCTGTGTATCTGAGCCGAACATCCCCATACATCCAAAATTAGCTGGCGAGACAGCTGCAGATATTGGGTGGCGATCAACGCCAAATCTTAAGTTTCAGCAGGTCACCAGCGATGTACGGAACCCGGAAAGTCCGAGACACACACGTCCTCGTCGTTCATTTTGGCGCCAGACGAAGAAATTTGTCAGGCGGTTCCTTTGTTGTTGTGGTTCTATTGACATGATAGACCAGTAATATGTATATTAAAGAGTTTAAAAGGTTTTTAAACATCCCCTCCTCTCCCACCGTTATCTCACTCCTGGTTCGCTGGTACTATTCTGAAACCGTTTATCGTGTCCTCCATTCTCGTTTGTACCAAGTTAAAGATCTAAGTGTAAGTTTGCCTCACTTATTTCATGCAATGTACCATCGTCGGCTCTTCGCCACCTGTTTTGTTCTGTATTAATTAAATTAATATTATTAATATAATTATGTTACTCATGTTATACTTGTTATTATAAAGTTTGTACTATGTATTAATACCTATCTATTATATCTACCTCATTCACTTTGCATAAATATATGTAATAATCCTATATGGTCACACAGGTGGATATTGTATTGTCATGGATGTCATCGATTTTCATGATAGTAAAAAAATTAAAAATTATCTATACTAGAGTGGTTGACAAATGATTTACTTCACCTTCCGTTTAACCACTCCAAAATTGAGCCATGTACGGGTGCGCATAATATAATATGAGCGATATATTATAAGTCCAAGTCTCTCCGTTTCGACTAGTTACGAATTATATTATAGTATTTACCTATTCGCGAACAGCTCGGTGTTATATGCCTGTTGATAATGTTATTTGTTCTGCATCGTGATATGGAAATAGCCGAATACACACTGAAATAAACGTGCAACCATGTAGACGTCTCTACGGCAAACCCCGAGCCGTAAGTTTGAGCTTCAGCGGTAGATAAACATTAATAGGTACTGTTAAAAATCGTGAGTGGTACTTAGAAGACGCGCCAGGTGTTATTAGCACACTCCACACATAGAGTCGGTATATTATACTGTAATACTATATAGGTGATCCGAGTTCTAATGTTGGACTCGATGGCGTATACTTGTACACCCCAATGTTTTGTATACAATAATATTTATTAGAATTAATATACATATCATCAGCCTAATTCGCAATATTGTCCTAACTCGGGGTGCGGGTGTCGGGGTGCTGTGTTTGAACCGCCAAAATCATACTACTTTAAACCTTCAAAAATATCACCTAACGTAAATTCAATATTATTAAGATTAACAGTATTAAAATTAGAAAAGTTTTTGTTGTAAGTGGGCTATTATTAGGGCTAAAAACAGATCTAAAATAGTTACCAAAAAGCTTAGCAATATATCTTAGCTTGAATTGGCAGATACTTCGTTGAGAGACATGGATTGAGGGATAGAGTTATCTACGGTCATTTGTTTTAAAGTTACACCAAAAACCAAATTCAATTTTCTGAAAAATCGATTTTGTGTAAAAATTCCCGTTTTTCCTTAATTTTTCTTTTGTTTTTCTTGGCGCTTTTGAAAAGTACTGGGAATTTTAAATTTTGACCTCCCCAATGCACCAACGATATTCACTTTCCAATCGAACAAAATACTGAAGTCGAAAATCAAAGCATTATTTCGACTACTTATCGTGTACACAGACACAAAAAAAATTAAAAATTAAAAAATTAAAAAACACACATCATTATAAAATCAATACATTTATCGTTCCACTCAGAATCTAAAATAAATGAAATGTTCTAAAAATATAATATATTTTTAGAACATTTCATTCAGACCTGTATTTATTTTTAAGGTTTACTGTAATCAGCAGTTTATATAATTTATATCAATGTAATCATTCCCTTTATACATTTTAAACGCATACATTATATTGTCTAAGAAAATGTGTGACTATAATTATATTTATATTATTAGAGTTCGATATTTGGCCTGAGTTGAATGCAGTATTCGTTATGTACTTCCTGTTTAATTGTAATTTGTAAGTATAATTTTTCTAAAAAACCTGAAAATAAACAAGATAAATAATCCAAAGTACACTATATTATGTTGACCATACATTAATTATTATAACAATCAGTACCTACTTGATATATAATATAGCAATATAGTTTAATAAACTATATTATTAGTGCCTACGTAATTTTAATTTGTTTTAGGTCCCTTTCAACCGCCAAAACCATCCCCTAGTCAGGATAATCCTATTGAAGGAACGGAACTAATAATCAAACATTCAGATGAGTCCACCAAGTGAATCATAAACCTAACCAAAGTTTTTTGTATTTGATGTATAAGCATCATAATAAGTACATTTTATTTTATTAAAAAATGCGTAACGCCGTTCTGCGTGAAATAAATCTTATGTTTTATTGATCGTTAATGTAGTTGTTTTGCCTATTCAAGACGCCGTGAATATATAATATTATGTTGGGTGTTAAACCTTAATCAATGTACGGACTACGGGGTCCACTTTGTTTCAAATAAACTATATATTTCTTTTTTGAGTTCAATGATTTCATATTTCGAAAGTCGTCGATTGTATTCAAATATGCAGTCGTCACCTCAGTTGAAAATTCGATAAGTCTACAATTTACATAATACGTATTATAGGCAAATGTATCATAATATGTACGCTCCCGTGTTATTCTCACAATTTATAGCAGCGATAGTATTAAAAACATGATATTATCTCTGTAGCTTTTTGTTAAATTTATGAGTTAGAATTTTTTTGATTGATGTATTTTTGAGAAAAAAACTTATACAATTAATATTCTGATGGAAAATTAAAAAAAAAAATAACTATATTTTATTGTACTTGATAATTTTTAATACATTTACTAAACGGCAACTGTTAGCTTAGTTAATATCTGGTCAGTATATACTGTAATAAATAGTTAAAATATTATTTATTTTTGTATTTATTTAATAAATTTTGAACATATGCCCGTCGTTCTATGATGGAATAAAAAGTTATTATTTTACTATAGAAAAACATAATATTGATATCATACATTAACCATAATACATATTACGGTACAGTGGTAAACTTTATTAGGTATACACTATACACCGGTATCATATAATCATATATAATCATATATCATTATAATCTAGGGACAGGTCGGTAATGATGCAGCACAGCCGGGAATGTCACGTCTCGATAACCGACTGCCCCCAGGATCGCACACAAGATACTCGTTGTTTGTAAGGGGGGGGGGGGGTTAATATTATTATTATTAGAAAATAATAATAGTATTTATTTTTAAATGTATATGTACAGAAATCCGAAAGCACGGTAGTGCAAGATTGGGGGCAAACTAATTTTTTTTTGCGACCACATGGAGTCAGATTTGATATTATTGATTATCGACTAGATTAAGACGATAACCTTGGCCGTCGATCTTCGGATCTGCCAAAACAATAATATTATATTATAGTCACTGTGTATTGAAAATAAGAAAAATCGTCTTAATCGTGACACTGCAGTTTAGTATACTAATAATAATATCGTTGTCGTATATTATTTCGTTTCTTGTGAACATTCTGAGGTCTGATTATGACATTTTGCGCCGGTCGCGTTCATAAGGCCCGTCGCCCATTAGCGCATTCCCATATTGAATACGTAATTGCAACTCAGACAATAATTATTATTGACACGCGATCACGGCTATTTGGCACTAAGCGTTTGTTTAATTTGTATAACATAATTGTACCTATAGAGGTATACGAATAATAATATAATATCGGCACATATTATTGTCATCACGTGAAAACAAGAACAGCCAAAACGCTTAAACGCACGCGCTGCCGAAGTTCTTTGTTGGGAATCATAACTAATTATTACGAAGTTATTATTATTTTTTTTTTAACTTTTTAATTATTTGAAGAATTCGTTGGTTTTCAGTTTACTCAATTACTTAACTAGCTTAAGTATCCATTGTAACGACGGGGTACCTATACTATAACATATTCCAATTAATTTTAACAAATATAACGTCAAGTTAAAATCATATAGTATAACATATCAATTATCCATACAGGTACATTGTAAGCTTACATAATATTATCCACAACTATACGTCTAGACTATATGGTTAAAACTTCTAATTGATTCATTATTTTTTTCGTTCAACCACAGTCCACACTGTATAATAGGTATATCTACAACGATTTGAAATAAAAATAAACACAATGTGTGTTTTTATGTCATACAAGTATTTCTTGATATATTATGTCATGCGGAACAAGAAACAATGGAATTTTTGACAAAACTGTTGGTTACTATTTAAAATATTTGAAATCTATACATTATCTATGTGAGACTCGGGTGATTATTTGAAAAAATAACTTAAAGTAAAGTATACATAGTATAATACCTATATATATTTTATCCATGTATTTTTCTCCTGCATATTCATCTGACACTTTTAGAGTTAAATAATGTATTATTGTTTGTTAACTATTAACTATTAAAATTAGATAAAGCTATTTAAATCAATTGTCTTAATTAACTTGTGCATATTTGTCATTTGGTACAATATCATATAATATTAATTATTAAACCGTAGCTAGTGACAAATATTTAAAAATTTATAATATATGAACGAGGCAATATTAATATGCTATCGTGTACATCTACACTGAGATGCGAACAGTCATCACCTCACATGTCACCCGTATTCTCAGGAGAATAAGCATTAAAAACCATCACTGAATTTAAATATGAATAATATTGTCAACTATTATACAGAGAACACGTCGTATGAATTTATTTATGAAATTTTATTCAAATATTTAATGTAAATTTTTTTTTCTCGAGCAAATAATTTTAAAGAATTCGTATTTCTGCAATAGTCTGCTGTATTGTAATTTTTTTTTTTCGGTTTCTCGAGTATAATTTTCGATAACCGAACTGAGCGTAAAATGTGTTACCATTTATGAACAGTGTACAAGATTCGTCACGTCGAAATTTGGTACAGATGCAGACAGAACTCTGTATAAATTAGAATATTGGTGTAACATGCGAATTTTTTTGTAAGACGAATTTTTGTTTTAATTTTTTTCTTTTTCTGAACGTGATAATGAATAATTCGCGACAGCAATTATTATACTAACAAATTTACATGTCAAACTGGTAAACAAAATATATAAACCTAAAAATGACGGTAGGTACGTCCAACTTGTGAGGTGAAAGACTCTGCGCGATTTTATATTGATATTTATTTTTGTAAAAAGATTCAATATTATCGCTATATTTAATATCAATATAAGGTAAGGGTTAGTCAGCTTGGTCAGAACATTTTTTTAACATGTTTAAATTGTATAACCATATACTAGGTACAATAATTTGACTGATTTTTACAATTATAACCAAAATAAAATATACTTAATAGTTTATTGCAAGATAATATCTTATAATAACATATTAATATATGTTAAACATTATAGGATTTTTCGAATGAAAATACTTTATGGCTGAAAATATACCTATACTTTAATATTTGTATGGATATTTCATTCTTGTTTATTCCTTATTACACGTTAACTAGCTAATTAAATCTTGAATTTTACCAACTGAATATCGTATTATATTAGTATATTATACTTGATTATTAATTTCACAATAGTTTCAAAATCTGCACAATATGCTTAGGTAGAGTATATAGTTTTAGTGATGTGAGGGTATGGCGTGTGCCTTTACTTTTAATTAGTTCCGGTCCCAACGCGATGAAAACATTATAAAACTATTATAGACACGAGAAACTTGTTT
The DNA here is from genome assembly GCA_949089665.1 of Macrosiphum euphorbiae. Lineage (NCBI taxonomy): Eukaryota > Metazoa > Arthropoda > Insecta > Hemiptera > Aphididae > Macrosiphum > Macrosiphum euphorbiae. The sequence goes on along the minus strand of CARXXK010000005.1, from coordinate 694,549 downwards.
AATAGGAAAATGTATGCGGTTTGTATAGAAAAGATTACAATACGAAAAGTAGTAGGACATTAAACACGCTGCTATACATATACGTTATAGCATAAAATACTCAGACGATGATCGGCAAATTTTGTAAATAATTATTTTGTTCGACCAGACGAACAACTAGATGAAAAATAAACTAAAACGTTTAGATAATCCTAAAACCAACACATTGGTAAAAGATTATCCCAGGATTATAATATTATATTATTAACTGTTGATTAGGCATGTTTAATCCATATTATTACATAAGGAATACTAATTGTATGGATGGTAAAAGGTTGTAAACTGTAACATTTGTACCAAATTGAAAAAACTAAAAAGTAATATGGATGTAGAATACTTATGGATATTGTAATTGTAAACATATGAGAAATTAATAATTAACCTAAACGCTTACCACAATACAGAAGACAGTTGTTAATACTCATATAATAATAATAATACATGGTAGACAATTTTATCGTAACATTTTTTTTAACTAACATTAAATAATATTATATTGTCATATGTTCTGCTTTCATCAGACGAATACTAGTATATTACATTAAATTATATATAATATAATATACATTAAGTACATTAAAGAAATAAGTATTAATAATAAATAAATACATTATACATAATATTATATGATTATTACATAATAATATCATATATTCATATTTATAATATTTTATTTAAAATAATATTAAAATATTAAAATTGTTATTAATATTTTTCGAGTGAATGTTATGAATATCTGTCACAGATACTACACCATAATAATATTATAGTTTTCCCTGTACAGTAAATGTATTTACAACGACGCAGTAGAACAAAGTCACAGCTGTGTTTTACATACCCGGAATAGAATCCATATTCCATAGGTATATAATAATATAATATGTGATGTAAAACAACACACCGCAGCGTGTTTCTTAACCATGAGTTGGGTATTTAGTCGAAAACAAAAAAAAAAAGAAATTAAATGTATAATCTACCGTTTTCTTTACTCAGAATCGGTTTGATAAATTTCCGATGGCTCATGACCTTTTTTTAAATTTTTTTAAAGAGATATATTTGTTTTAAATAAATAATTATTTAGTATCAAAATATTATTATTTTACAGTTGTTTTCAGGAATTCGATTTGACATAATATCAAATAATATTAAAATAAAAGACACAGACCTAACTATAATACAATTGTGTGGCTGACGGCTGTAGCAACTACGAAGATAACGGGTTTAAAGCTGGTGTGTAGTGCGATTAGTGCTAAAACTATATACATTCAACCGGTGGTTTTCAATCGGGCAAGATAAAATATATTATAATAAGTGCTGTACCGTAGAAACATTAGAGTGCAGGTTGAATCACACTCTATATATGGAAATATAATATTATATAAGACATATTTAAGTCTGTAACTCTTACACTATATGCATATAAAATATTTAATTAATTAATATTATTATTATATTATGCTATTCCGCATGATTATTATAAACTTAATCATATTTTAAGCTAAAATTAAAAGCGTAAATAAAATGCATGTAATAGCTGTACCTATGAATAATATAAAATCTTTACAAATATGTTGATAATTTTAAAGCACGACGAATTTTTAAAATAAAATGGTATTGTTTTTACCTCTACGACAATTAGTATTATTTACCGAAAAAGTGGCAATCGGCAGAGTATAGTGAAATACACTTATCATTATAATAACAACAGAAAGAAAAAATTTCACGAGCCAAATCAGTCACATTGCATATTCATAGAACAACTTACTGTCTTACTGTATACGTATACAGTCTGAAATAATAAAGTTAATTTTCGTGCTAGGCAAGTGCTAAATTTCGTTATTTTTTTTTATTTTACATCGGTACGAAAGCCTTATAATAGGTAGTCATATGATATTTAGGTCGCATAAATATAAAGTTCAAGATCGATGCAGTAATTAAGAAGAAAAAAAAATGTAATCTATATTATATTATTATGATGTTATGCATTCGTACTCGAGTGTACGGACTCAGTCCCGAGGACATGGTTTGAACATTTCCTTGATCCCGACCGAATCAAAATTATTTGCATAAACGAAAAAATACATTTATTAAAAGAATACGATTTTGCGCTTATCATTCAAATTTATTCCTCGTTTGACGTACCTAGTATAGGTATAGGTTATTATAATATGGACATAAATTAATAACCTGCGAAACCATATAGGTACGAATCTTAAATTAGGATGAAAAAGAATATTATAATAAATTGTATGAAAAGAAAGAAACACGAGAATATAATACAAGAGAAAACAATTGAATACCATTTGATCTTGACAATGGAACACAAATAATCGATTATGTCCGGTCAAAATAGAGTGACGCGCAATCGTATGCGTCATCAACATAGACGAGCTATAATACTACGATACTATACAATATAATGGTCTTCAAAAAGTGTTGCAGGTCGGTTTAAATTAATCGCAATTTGGTTTCGAGCCAACAGATAGGTTTAGTATAATGTACTAAACGTTCCCCTTTAGTACAATATTAATAATATGTAATTATCACACGAGATAATATTTATAATTTCGGCATAAAATTGCACAAAAATCGATACTCACAATAATTGAGTGGCGAATTCAATAATCGTAAGCGACGTTGGCGGCAGTAACGAACAATTTGTTCGGCAATGTCTGCAGTAACAGGTGTCACGAAATCGAAACGTTGAATACAATTTGTTTGGTAATAATATTACTATCATAAAATTATTGTCGGTAAAATAATATTTTATTGATATCACCGGAGGGAGGGGTGGAATGGGAATAAAAATTGGCCCAATTTTGGGCTAATAAAAAAATATTTATAATTTAGAGGCCAAAATGTATTCAATCACATTTTCACCAGGCCCAGGAGGGGATAGCCCACCTCAGCCACCCTAGCCAGTTCGCCCCTGCGCCGGAGTCTCGAAAGGAAGTTCATAGCGTGAAGTTTATGAAAATAAATACACACTTTGGGCAAACACTCGCTCATGCGCGGGCCAGGTACCTATAGGTATATGTCCGGAATGGATTTTAGAATGCGCTGTGGATTGGAATTCTTGGACGTGGTCTTACAATTTCATAATAATATGACAGATGAGTATTTATAGGTAGGTACAGGAGTAACACGTTGTTATGTTATTATTTACATATTATTATGATGTTCTTCAGTACTATTATATCAAAATGCACTTATTTCACGTTTTGGACACTACACAAATATTTATATTAAATTATGTCTCTTATACTCAATTATCAAATACAAAGTTTTAAATTTTAAGTGCAGTTTATCAACAAGTATTTGAGTCCATAATTTTAAAAACGCTATTTTACAGTACAATCGACTACACTTCTTGGCTCTTACCTATAATATCAGTATACTTTTTCCCATTTTAAATTAAAAATATTTGGTATTGTATAGTAAAAATGATAGATCGCTGCCAAAATCTTATCTTTTTACATAACATGCAGCTTCTAATTTAATTAACCCTATAGTTCTGAACAAACAATATGTTTTAGGTATTCAACAAAAATGAACATTATGTTATAAATATTATATATTTGGTACATTTTACACGTAATAATTTAAATGTAGGTATATACCTATCTTAAATAGTAAAACTTTTATCAGTATAATGTGTTCATATTTATAGTTATTAAAAATGTTTATGTGATAATAGTTAGTTAATACATAATAATGTAAAACAACAAACAAGTTTATTTATAGTCAAGCCACAGTTTAAAGAAAGGCCAGAGGCTAGGGCGGCGCTATCCCGGGTTCCATATACTTAAGTTGCCCATTATTCCTTTCCACGACAATGTTTTCCAAAACTTATTTTGATAGTCTATTAATTATTTTATTTTTATATAGTATAAAATAAATTATTATAACCTTAAAATTGTAGTGATGAGACATTTTTTTAGAAGAGAGGAGAAAGGTACCTTTTGTGGAATTTAAATGAGACTTATTATATTTTGAGTCTTATATTTTGGGGCTCAATGAATCTTAAATTCAGGATTGCATATATTCCTGGGATTAATTAATGTATTTAGCTACTATTTTCATATAATTTAATTTATTTTAGTGGTTAAATTTCTCTATTATTCATATTCAAAATTATGAAAAACATGATAAAAAAAACCATACCTGAGTTGATATAATTTACTGATTAATACAAAAAAAAAGTAGTATTACATATATTAAAAAAAGTATTTTATTGAACATTACTTACCTACTTATATGATATTCTTTACACGTGAAACCTCCATAACTAGTCCAACTTAGAACTTAAAAAATACCTCTATTGCGTGACCTTCAACTATTCATTTATCAATACTTATTTGCGGAGTATGCTATAAAATATCAATAAACAACTAACTGTTAGTGTGCAAATGTTGCTGTAATAATAGTTCAATTATAGGCTCAAATAAGAGATGAGTAACACGTTGGTATTTGGACGATATTCACCTACATTATTGCACTTCTACAACAGCTATAAGCCTATACCTACCTATCTTTTGACATCAGTAGATTAATACAATTATAATTATTATCATCAGTTAGCACTTAGCAATGATATAATATATTATAGAGTGTATAGTATATGGTGTAATTATAATAAAAAATATGTAATGAAAATGATAATTGTTATTACTGTTATAATAAAGGAACTCGGCGGAAGATTGCTGATTTTGATAAACAATTATTTATATTTGATCATATATTTGTTTTAGGCATATTTAGTAGTATTAATTAAATTATTAATCAATATCGAACACCTTGTAGTTTGATATAATATTATACTAAAAGATCTCAAACAAACGGTAAGTATAATTATTAATTGGACACAATGATCGTATTTCGTCTCGATAAGGCTTTATCTACAGCAGAACATCAGACTCATTTCTGTTTATATAGGTAGTCGTAATATTAAAGTTGACTTATCTGAACCATAGATATATTTGATTTTAATGACCTTCATTCACAACATGTATATTTTTATATTGATCAATTTAAATGATTCTATATCTAATTAAAATGCATAATAATTTTTATATTTAGATAGGTAACTGTAAGTATTATACCTCCCAATTATTGAATAAAAATCATATAAGAATTGAAACAGTTTTTAATAAAAAAAAAAAAAAAATGTGGAAAAATTGTAAATACTCAATTCATCTTACCTACTAAAGTTAATGTGTTCAAATCTAAGTGATGAATAAATAGTTAAAATGCCTACCTACAAAAGAACACCTAGCTACCTATATTTATTATCAATTTTGTTTTGGACAATCTTGGCACTTTCGGTAGATCGCCGTTTTAAATATTAAATTTAAATATGATAAATATATAGCATACATCAAGTTTAAAAGAACAAGAAAATTATTCAATGCACAACTAAATATATTTCAAAGGTGAGAAATACATTATAAATCTGCACTTGACTCGAGAGTCGAGAATCACACTTGTTAGTCATATATATTACAATACTATATATATGTACTTATCTATGTACGTTAAGAGTTCTCGATAAGTAAAACAAACATAGTTATAATTTGTATAGGTAGTGATAATATCGTAGGTATAAAAACATCCACTTGGAGATATTATATTAACCTCTATTGTTTCAAACGTTATTTATTTGTTTAATATTAAAAACAATTTTATTTGAAATTCAATATAATATATTGCATCATTATATTTTAATATTATATTAATAAGAATCAATTGGATAAATCTCTTCTTGTAAAAAAAAAACGATTTATTACCTATGAACATGATTTTAAAATTGCTGATAAGTCTTCTAGCAATGGCAGTTATTTTACTAATTATAATTACAACATTGACCCGAATGTGATTGTTTTCTACGGAAGATACAATATCTACGAGTGAAAGAGCTGAGTTTGCTTTTAATAATTCACATATATTTAAATTTGTAGACATGGCTCCTTTTTTTAGTTCCTTGGAAAATTACATCATATTTCTCGTCAACAAACTATTATTTACTTTTCCTTTGCCTATAGAATTTTGTACACAATCATTTTTTGTCGTTATAGTGATTTAAATTAGCTGAGCGTTGGTAAAGCTTAGAAAGTGATTTCAATACCTTATAATTATTTATCTTAGTTAATAGTTATAACATATGTATTGCATTTAGAGTTATCGATCTAATGATTTAAAGCTTAGCCTAATCATATTTTAATTGATGGACTAATTTTAAATTGACTTTAAATGATTTGTTGTTTGATGCGACGATTGTACTACAGATAATTGATTTTTTTACATAATATGGGTACAATGAGTACATATTTGCTATTATTAGGTTTTATAACCCTGCAGACATAATAATTTACGTGTACAGTGGTTCAATAATGGTATTGTTAATGCATAATGACCTTTCTTTTTAAGTTGTTACACTCTTCAAAATAAAATTGGTTTTCGTTTCCTTTTCAATCAAAAATTAAAAAATTACATTTTAAATCAATTTCTACGTCTCTCATCTTAAATTAATATTCTATTTTGAATAACTTATGGTATAATCTTAAAGTATTATTATTTTTGAGATTTTATTGGTTTGAATATTATGTTCCTCTTAATTAACACATGTCGTTCTTTATACGACAATAGATTTAAGTACTTACCCATGTGAATAAGTATAAACTATGGAAAATGCAGAAATACAATTACTGGTATCTTCTTACATTTATGATTATATTGTATGCACGTGCAAACATTTAAAATTAAATACAAGAGTTAATATTTTAATATAAAGCAGTGACTTAAGTATAATTACCTACATATCACAATATTATAGAAATTGCATTATGCCACTTAAAGATTGTGTTTAAGATTTATATTTTTTATTTTTCTAATCTCTATATATTCAAGTTTTAATTATTTTAATTTTAATCTGCGCCTGAATGCTTGGCCAGTGTTATTATGATAAACGAAATTTATTCAAAGGCATAACAGAATCTATTTACCTGAAAACTGGCAACTCTCTGGCGTAGGTACAACGAAAAAACGTGAAAAACAGCTAATATCGTAATGTATACCTGCAAACCTACCACTCGTTTGCGTACAACGTGTTCTTGGAGATGGGACTTTTACCTTAGAGGCTTCTAAATATTTCATTACAACATGAGTGTCACCCTTTTGCGTATAATATAGGTACATATTATGTATACCTTTTGAGCGACTAGTTGCTCACAAAAGCATAACGTAAATAGATTAAAAATGACTGCGCTAAAATGACGCCCAAACGTAGAAATCATATACTTATATAAATTATAAGCCTGCAAATTTCTACCAAAACTATCAAATTCAAAATCAGCATAGAAAATTTTCATACGAAGTGGTTCCAGTCAGTTAATAATTGACTGGAACCACTTCGTATGAATATTTTTTATGCTGATTTTGAATCATACATCTTCTAACATATTCCGTAATATTTCAAATAACTTTAAATTTAAAAAAAAAACCATAATTACCTCAAATTCAATCAATAATCAACGTTGTATGTTATTGTATGGTATTCGCGATTATTAATAAATTTAAAAAATCACTATTACACGTAGTACCTGTAAATAACAGGTATTACAGGTATTTCCAAGTAGGCAATAATTGACTCAAAATACATTGACTAAAAATTTAAATTATTGGTTTTCAAACTTCTTTTGGTGGAAACAGGTATCCTATGGTCTATATGAGTAGGTATAATATATTATTTTATATTTAGGTACCTACCCAAAGTATTATATTTTTTTTGTTTTTTTAAAAAAATGCGTTAAATAGTATACATACTACATTGGTATACCATTGGGTATAAATGAAATATGCATATTTATACATTACCTACGTTAAGGTATTATAAAAAAATTTAGATTCTGTGACTAATGTGTTAACCATGGCTAATGTTAAAACGTATTGACAGCTAAATTGTAATGATATTAAAATATATTATTATCTACCCATACTACTATAATATAATTTATTAGTCATCAAACTATAATAAAAGCGAATGATTCAGTTGAACGGGAAATTATAAAGGAAGCCAATCGCATAAGTAAATGGAAATCCAAACAATTCAAACAATTGTTGGCTCAAAAACAATATTATCTTCCTATTGAATGACGAAATACGAATTATTGGTTTTTGAAAATATCGTCTTAAATCATTTATTTTAACTTATAGACTGAAATATTTATACAAAAAAAAAAAAAAAATTCAAATCCAGACATTATACTATTGTAAGTTAAGTTGTAACTATAGTTACTTATTTAAATCAAATTTAATTAAATCATTTAGATAACGTTTTAGGCAGTTTCTGTATATTATAATATATTGTCATCACGAACTGTACTTTGAACTTTGTTTGTAATCTATGATATATTATAATATGTATACAGGGCAGCTTCACTGTGCTTTATCGTTTTTCCTAAAAGAGAACACTTTCAAACGATAACCTAACACGATAACCTACCTGTGTACACATAATATACGTAAATATTTAATCAGTACTTAGTTTTAACAAGTAGTATTTAGATATCTTAATTCAAATTATGTAATACCTATACAGGCAGACCCAAATAAATATTATTAGGAAGCCTGTTGTAGCTCAGTGATTGCCAGTTGGCTCAGTCACTAACTTGTTCTGAGGTAAAGCATAGGCCGGCGTCTCTAGTCCCTGATAGCGTTATAGTGCAATAGATGTGTTATAGATCCAAATACACGTATTCCTCAACCAACTGTAACCCCCCTACAAAATGCTAATGGTCATGGAAGCCAATGCTTATAAGATCTATAAAAAAAAAAAGGAAAAAAATATTATTAACATTAATATCATACAATATTATAATATAGTTGATAAAAGCTACGAGTTTTTCCTGTAAATTCTATCACCAAATTTATAATATTTTCTTAATTTATACGTCCATATATATATATCCAGACATTTAAGAAATAATTATTTTATCTGTTCATTGATATCATATAGGTACATAATATCAAATCAACTTTAAAATGTGTAAGGCGGACATTTAATGTGTCAACAAGTAGGTAGCTAAGTACGTACAATTAAAAATAATATATCTTTTTATTATTGTTAATGCCTATTACTATATTAATTTTTTTTTTATTAACTGTAGTCGAATACGAAGGTCTCTAGTGCGTATAGAGCCGTATTCGAGACAATATAGAGTGGTTCTGCAGATGATAATACACAAGATGTAGTAGTATTTGATTCAAACTGAATTATCTGACATAGTTTGTTTCTTTATGTCATACACAAGTTGTAATTAATTTCTGCTTTTAAATCGATTCGTTATTTTATATATTTTTTATTTAATTAGTTGATTTATTACCTAGTAATTCTGACAGTGTTGAACGTTATTATAGGTGCGGGGGTACTTAATAAATATTGCCAAAAGCTCATAGAACATCGAGACTGCACTGTCTATAATAGGCGTGCCTAGACTATTTCGCTTGTTGTCACGTATTATCAAACACAAACAATAGTTTAAAAACCCATAGAGCAATATGCGTCTACGCCATATCGTTCACGTATACACATTTTCAACATCTTCGAAATAATCTAGATGTCAATATGGCTTATCATTGGTCTTAAAAAAAATCTAATTATAATGTTTAATTATATGTATCTATATTAATTTAATATGTACTATTTATGATATATCTTAAGAAAAAACAATTGTAAAATTATACATTATAAATGTTCATGGAGACATTATACAAGTAATATATCCCTAGGTTCTATTCATTTTTTCAGATACCTAGTAATACAATTATTTGAACAATCTGCCTATATTATCCAGTGATGGAAAATAAAATTGACCATTGTGTTAAGTTATGTAAATAGTATTTTAAATAAAAATATTTATTATTTATACGGCCATAGAACATTTAAAAAAAACCTTGATTTAAAATATAATGTATATAGGTACTCACTACTTGTGTTAATGATTTTTTAATTCCGTCCAAAATTATACAAAATAATGACATTTAATTGCTAGTTTTTATTTTAAATGTTATAAAAAAATGGTAAATAATTGTATCGTGAGACTTTCATTTTCTATTATAAATCAAGTACCTACAACTCAATTTTTGTGAGTGTCATAATCGTCTATAAATTCATAAAAGTTATTATGAATAATATGACGAGCTTAACTCAGAAAATCATGTAAAACCATTCTAGGTATACCGTATAGTACCATTTAGGTTGAGATTGATCATTCAATTTTAAGAATGATTTGTATAAGGAATTACACACAGCCAAAATGGTAAATAGGTACCTAATTGTTATTCATAAATAAAAAAAAATAACCACGAAGTCGTCCGAGTTCCAAGAGGTTTAATTCTTGTTGATTGAGTATTGAAAACAATCTTATGTCATAAAAAAGGCCTCCCTAATGGTTTTATTTGCTGAATATCATAACTATTCAGGAAAATATTAGTATGTATTATACATACAGTACTTATATATTCAGTAAAATTATGATTTATAGCTTACGAAAAACATAACGTGAATCATTTATATACCTACGTCATTTTCTTAACCTATTGATTTGTATATAGGTATTAAATTCATGTTATCATTGAATATGATATAGTTAATTATCTGCTCTTATAATAATATGTAGTTATATATTTGACGTCAAATACCTATGTTTAAGTTATTCTTTGTATATAATAATACATAAATATAAACATAATATTAAAAAGGTATATTTTGCGGGTACACATACTAATGAATAACGATATGTACATATAGTAATATAATGGATGCAATTATTATATAATTATTATACCTATTGTGAATTAAAATATTATTAATTTTAAAATTGTATAATAATCAGAATATTGTAAAATTATAAAATTATTTGTTATTGACATATTGTTGAATAGTTTGGTATTGCTTATAATCTATATTTATTATGGGAATATACTCTAAATTAACAATTATTTTATGCTAACCTACATCTACATAATATACCTTAGAATTTTGGACGTAATTTTCATTTTGAAGAATGTTTAAAAATAATATGTCATTGACATTATTTCTTTATAACTCTAAATATAAATTTAAAAATTGAGAAAAATCTTAAGGTCGTACAATTATTAATCCAATGCACTTGAATTTCAGAAAATAAATAAACGCATAGAGGTAGTTCTATGACGGCGGTGGCGGCGGCGTGGCGCGGCTCTGTGAGACGTCCCACTTCCTCTTGATGTACTAAAAATATATTTTATCCTCACACAACCCTTTTTTTTTTATCTTACTTTTTGGATAATCGCCAATAGGCAATAACAACAACGAAATGCGTGTACAGTAGATCGGTGTGGCACAATACTGCGTTTTAGAAAAAATACTTATAATGTCGCCATGTATATATATATTGAATATATATATATATAACCATATGTACATACAGGATGATTCTTTTACGGCTGAACACACATAGCCGCAGTCAATATTATTGTGTTATGAAAAAAAATCAAATTCATGATAAGTACCTACACGCACTCTAACACTTAACGTTTTTTGAAAAAAGAATCTTTTGTTTTTTTTTTACAAACCTATTGATTATTTTGGTTATTCACAATCCTCGAGTTCCTTACGTTTGTGATTTCATATTATAAATAAGCAGAGAATTTTTCATAAGAACGCGTACGTCGATAAATAAATATATGTATAATTATAAAATGTGTTGTAAAAAATATAGATGTTAATTTATGTACAAATCTTTTGAATTAAGTCGGACGTGTACTCAAAAGTCGAAGTGTATAATAATATTAAAATATACTAGCTGTGCGTATATGCGTATATACATGATACCTACATAAACTTTAGTGAAAAAATACAAATCCTGTGTGACAGTCATCGTTATCATTGACATCGTTGGTCGTGACGTACGTAGAACTAAGAAGTGGAGCATATAATATAATTTATTATGACTACCATCGTTGCTTCTTGTCCACAGACATATCTGCAATAGTAAAAAGACTGAGTAAGCATGAATCGATTGTGACCCTAGGTATGTGGGTTGAGTCTTGAGTATAATATCCATGCCCCGTGAAAGGCTTTTGAGTGAAGAGTGAATCACATTGCTGTTGGAGCAAAAAAAAAAAATTGGTCTAAGGAAGCCACCGATTAGAAAAAATACGGCCCTTGTCAACAGTTGTGTGTGTGAAATGTCTATCGTGGAGTAAAAAAAAACCAATTTTTTTAAAAAACTGTCTAGACTTTAAGTGTAGGTATCTACACCAATGTTGCCATGTACGTAAATATATTTAATATACATATTTATATATTATACCTACCTATACTATTATTTACCAGTCCCATATCTCGGCAATCTATTTAGGTAAGCTTGATGTCACCATCTGATAACACCTATATTTATATTATTTAATATTACATAAGAATATTATCGTTCTACATTTATAATAGTGTTATGACAATATGATAATATTATCCTCATTGCTTATCGTAATTCGTAGTATTATATGTTAACGTTTATGTGCATCGTCTGTAATCGGTGTTTTTTTTGGGGGGCAGAAGATACGAAAATCCTAACACGCGATTATAACGACGAATACGCGTAGGACAGACGATGATGTACTATGTTATACAAAATATAATATAAAATATATTATATTAATAAAATACCAAACACGTTACCGCGATGATGGTATTATACCACGGTGTATACCGCACACGTGTACTACCGCGGTATAAGTATAAACATATTTTTGTAAATACATATATATATATCGTATTTTAATCGGCGGCGACGTCATGTGTGTTGGCGCGCTCGTCCGTCCGTCTGTCGGCCGACCGTTCAGTTCACATGCGGTTCGACTCGCGCGTTGTGCTGTCTGACGTCGACATTTCGTTGCGTACTCGCGCCACTCATTGTTACGACAAATAAATAATATTATATCGTCCACGATAATATTATACTAAACGTATATATAACAATACGTTATCGTGTATTTCTCTTCAGTACCCATTTCATATCGTAAAATATTAAATCGTTCACAGTCGCTCGTTCGACTCGACTTGTACCCCGCGGCGTTTCCGATTAGTTAAGTTTCGTTTTACCAGTTTTTTTTTTTTAAACCAAAACTATCAGATGTTTTTATTGTAATTATTAATTTTTGACCCAAACGCGGTACTCATAATACACATTTCATTTATAATAAAAAAAAAAATGGCAAAATCTTTCATCCGAACAATCGTCACCATTGTCTTCGATCGAACGACGGAAGCGGCGTAGATCGGCCGGTGTCGTTCGTTGTGAGCGGTTTTCGTTATTTGTTCGTCAACGTTGAAAGGTACCGTATATCATATACCTAAGTAAATTATAACAATATAGGTACTCAATGCGTGCTCTGAAAGTACGTCTTTCGATAGAAATATTGTTAATAATAATTTATTATAATAGTTAGTTTAATCGGTCGAGGGTTATTGTGTTTTTATTTTGTAAATCGATTCGCCATTGCTGAAGTAAGCAGTTATAGTTATAGTCGTCCTTACATTGACAGATTGACACACATACATAATATAATATATATAGGTATATGTTCTCGACTCTGTCCAGACGATAGGACTTGCGTGTTTAGGTAACCGTGCAGGTTATACTTTGGTTCTATAAAAAAACTAAATTGCTGACAAAAATAAAATAATGTTTATTTTTCGACCGAAATTATATAGAGATTCTAGACGTGCCACAGAGCATATTTTTCTTTTTCCCGTAGGCAAAATTATACAACGTATCTTTGGAGTATGTTATTATACGCAATTATTCAATGTAGATATACAAATGTTACAGTTTTAAACATTCAAATTATCTGTAAAATAATAAATTCCTGTTTAGAATGATATTTTAAATAGAAATTCGGTTAGTTTCGAATACCTACTACGTACAACACGCATATGTGATTTTATATAATTACACAATTATTATTTATTTTACTCGCATACACGTAGTATGCGTATAATAGAGCAGATCCATTACCTACTAATTAAAGAAAAAAAAATGTTTTGCTAGTGGTTTGCTATTTATTATTTTTAATTAAACCATTGCCACTAACAGCGTATGACAAAGATTCCAAATAAGAACTCTGCAAGCGACTTATACTCAAATATATTATTATCAAACGATCGCACAAATTATGTATTGTTACTATACTACGTTTCATGACAAGGTTTTTCAGACTGAAAGTTCTTGTACAACTTATAATTATTATCTGCTTAATACTTAGTTCAAAAACAAAACATAGATGGTGCTTTTACAGTTTAACTGCAAAGTACATTTTTAATTATCACAACGAACATGCATTTATAGCTTAGGATAAAAGAACGTAGACATAGTACTCAGCCCTTGAGCATAGACTTGATTTTATAAAACATACAATCCGTCATTTTTCGAATAAGTTGTTATTAATGCCTAAACATAAATTGAATCTAGGGAAATTCATTCTGATGTCCTGTTAAAGTAGATTCAGAATATACTACTTTTATGCTGTTCCTTTTTTATATTATACTTATACTATTATACTAAATTATAATATGGTAGTGTGCACCTATTAAAACTTAATTTATACATAATTTAACATTTTAACACTTCCCTACGTGATAAATAATAATTTAAATAAAGTGTTTATGAATTAATAAGCAATTTTTAACGAATTGCACATATACTTATATCATTTTCATGAAATATAAGTTTATATACACTAATATTTTACAATTTCCTCGTATTTTATTGATTTATTAAATATATTTTAATAATTAATTGTATACAAATATATTTAATGATTCTCAACATTTACAAGTGGTAAAATAGAAAGACACACAGTTTGAACAAATATAACAAATCGGAATATTGAGTTGAAAAAATTAGAAAACTATACACTCATATAAGATAATATTTGAGTAGGTATTTGAGTGTTTCTAAACTGTTCTAGAATCTATGTTATAATTTTATTATTTTTTATTCGAAGTATGTTAATTGCTGACATTAAATATCTAAATACATTTTTTTACAAAAATGTTTTAAGTAATAAATTGCTGCTCAATCCGATGACTGTATTCCATCAACTCTGCATTTTTCACTTAGTCTTTATTTCTTTCAACTTTTTTTTTGTTAGACATTGTGTCATAAAAAAGCTTATTGACTGTTGCGATTATTCATAGACCTTTATAGAACATTCTAAAAATACAAATCAAGGACTAAAAATGTGTTAAACATTCTAACAATCATAATATATTCATGTCATTTTCTTTTGTGTAATGATTTTATTTAACTATTAATTCTTTATGTGTACTAAGAACACGTAAACACGGTTCTATGAATTTGGTACATTTATTAATTTTCACGGTGTTTCAAAATTTGCAATAATTAATAACTTTTTAGATAGAGAATGCATCTTGTACACATTTTAAAATAGTTAAGTAATAATTTCAAAAATATTATTCCAAAACTAGGTAGTCATAGTAAAGAAATACAGATAAATTTATAAAAATGTATGTAGTATCCCGTCCACAATTTCCAATAAAATCAATTTTGTTCCAATTTAACTATTATAATTTTCAAAAACTGTTGATTTTTTGTTTAATAAAATTATTAATTTGTATTTTCATGACTTAAATTTGTATATATAATCACATTATTATGTCTTAATATATGTAAAAATACCAATTATAATAAACTTTCTTATAATATTGTTTAATGTTTATGTACCAGTAAAATGTATTATTTACCAGATAATGACAACTAAGTATCTATTTTTATAAGTTAATTCAAATGTAACTTTATTTTATTCTATCGTGATGACAATATGTAACCTCAAATACTCAGTAAGTCATAAGTTGTTGATTATTGATTTCAATTAATGTAATATAATATATAAATTACTATTCTAGAGGATTCAAAGTTACCGAAATCGAATAGAAAATAGTGCCCGAAACCAAGTTATTGTTTCCTACTCTATATTTTTTTTACTTGTGTATTTCATAAATTGTTTATATTCTTGGATGACCAATCTTAAAACAATTAATTTAGCTTTTTTCGTAACTGTGTTTTAATGACATCTCTTTAAAATGATAATTTTTATGATTGGAATCAAAATATTTAAGATTGTATCATCAATTTCAATAACTTGACTAGTTAACTACATTGTACTACGTTAAATTAAGCAAACATTTTATTGGAATATAATATTGTATTTTAAATTTAAATTTCTTAATATTTTTCAACCTATAAGTTTTTTTTCAAATAAAGGATGAAATATATTTTAAATTTATACTGTTAAATAGATGTATCTATAGTTTATGTAATTAATCATTTGTTTGGTTTTATAATTAGGTAGGTATTCAGTTTATACATAATCTCAAATTAATTCATTTTTGTATAGTATATTTTATGGTAACTATACTTGTTATCGTATCCTATAAATATATTATATTATGTAAAAAAAATCGACTTTACAAAATATCCCTTTTAAATAAATTATATATATATTTTGAAATTACTGTATGTTAATAACCCGTAATAATAATAATATGATCAAAGCAACTAAAATTGAATCGTATTATCAATATATATAAAACAGATGTTGGATATCATCCAGTTGATTTCTTCATTATTTATTATGTTTATATAGTCACTAGGTATATAATATGCGTGTATCCATTGCGCAAGTTCTATACCACTGGTCACTGGCGTTACACATACTTAAATAGTTAGTAACTTAGTACCTATAGGTACTATACAGTTACTATACACAGTACACACAATTAAATTGATTATAATTTTGAATAATTTCTTTATTTTTTTTAATACACACATTATTTTATTTTACACGTATGTATTGTCTGGGATCTGTCATAATAATCGGCGTTAGTTTATTGATTAATATGCATTTTTAAATAATGATAATAATATGGTCTTGCACTATTTTAATCCTCCAAACATTATTTTTTTTTTTATTAAATTTGTGTTAAAAAACTTATCAGTTTGATTATATTTTCAATAGATTTGACTTGTACAATCTATAAACTCATTAGCTATGTATAAAAAACACACAACTAGAGTACCTAAACCTATATTCATTGAAACATACTAACAACTGATTATAATGTTAGTTTCGTTCAAAAAAATAATGGTCGTAGTTTGTACTTTTGTAGTATGTCTTACAAATATTAAAACAATGATATAAACATAAAATTAACACTACACTTCATTACCATTGAAAATAACGAATAAGATAGGTGTCTCGAAAGTTGAGGATAAAATTAATAATATTACTGTCGTTATAGCTCCAGATATTTTTAACTAATGATTATTTTGTATAATAATATGACTTTATGCTCACTACATTTTTAAATAAGTGTATTAGCTGTATTGTCTTTTTATCGTCCAAGGTCATATATTGTTTCACACAGCTTAAAAATTAGCATCAATATTTTTATCATACAGAAATATAGAGATATTCCATTTTTCTGTGAACAGTTAACACGTATTTATGTATATTTAAATTATAATTAATCAGTTTACTTAAGAAACGTTTTTAACAATATAATAAATCGTTCTGTTTATTAATTATTATGAAGATTGTTTCCACACAGCAATAACAAGTCCATTTTAAAATAAACAAATACTTAAAAATATAAAACAATTTTAACTACCTACTGAATGTATAATAAGTAATAACTAATAACCACACTACCTTCTTATTATAACATATAATTTTTATACTACACAGGTATATCCATATATGTGATATATTTAAGTATAATAAATTTTGTTAACGTCATAATATGATTGTTCTTAATGTTTGGTTGTTAAAATTATGAAATTGTAATCAGCTATTATGTAAATTAGAATAACCAAATTCTTATGGTTGAAATTTGTTTAAAACTGTAATCGAGGGCACACATTATAAAAAGGTTTTAAAAAATAAAAACAACGAGGAATTATTAAAAATATATATTCTTTATTATGTAGTAGTAATTAATTACATAATAATATAATTTTTTACAGAATAGACATACTATCACATAATATTATTATTAAGAAATTTACTTAAAATGATCCATCAATCTATTTTATTTTCTCATCATTTATAAAGTTTAAATTAAACAATATTTGAGTAATACTGTTTTTTTCTTCTTAAAGCTATGAGCCTATGGTACTATATCAGCGATATAAACGTGTTTTGAACTATGAAGTACCCACATAGTTACTACACAATAAAGAAATCAATTGATTAAATATCGTAATAATATTATTTTTAAAAATCACAAAAATAGTTAATTTGATAAAAAAATAAGAAGTAGCCATTTA
This sequence comes from Macrosiphum euphorbiae, assembly GCA_949089665.1. Lineage (NCBI taxonomy): Eukaryota > Metazoa > Arthropoda > Insecta > Hemiptera > Aphididae > Macrosiphum > Macrosiphum euphorbiae. Next base: position 676,121 of record CARXXK010000005.1, on the reverse strand, counting down.
ACCTAACCTAGCCTTACCTATGTTTATTATTCTTCATAATTTTTGATAGGTATTGGGTTTTTTTTTATGATATTTACCTGTAAATTTATGTTATGTAACAATAAGTAAATTATTCAGTTCAAAATAAGTATTCAATATTCATTACTGTTCTATTGTCATTGTTATCGTTAAAATATGGTACTTACTTTAGTTTTAATACCCGTGACCGTTAGTTTACTTATTTATTTCAATATATGTATACACCAAACGGTTATTACATAGAGGTAAAAATACAATTTAAATCTAACAGTAGAGTTAAGAACATCATATACATTAAAAAAAAATAAATAATAACAGGAATCGGGAGTATATATACGTTCTGAGCATGTGTAGAAGGGAGTGGTTATGGCAGTACCTACGAGGTGGCGTGAGTGTGGATAGAGAAAGTAATCTGGTTACTGATACAATAAGAGGGAAGGTTAATCTAACTTTTTGAAGGAAGAAAGAGGCTCTTTCAAGAAGATCTGGATCTAGATACCTACACAAATTTAAAAGGGAATTAATGAACCGTTGGTCAGCTTCGAAGTGACGTGACCAAGTAGTCGTGAGGGAAGAAAAGAGTATTGAGAATAAAAGACGAATAAGCTGAGCATTTTTTTTAACACTGCGTATTTCGAAATGAAGGTATGCCAAACAACCACACCATATTCGAGAAGAGGTTTGACGAGTGGAAAGTACAAAGTACCTACAGACAGTGTTGTAAAGTATTTGAGTAAAAGTATTTGAGTAAAAGTATTCAATTACTTTTTTCCGTATTGAATACTTTTTCAAATACTTTTATTTTTGAAGTATTTGAACGGTATTTTAAATACATTTTTTTACTATTGAATACTATTTTATTGAATACTTTTTTTATTCCTTCAACTTTTTATTCATTGTCAAATAATAATAATGTCTTAATAATATTATAATATATATTTATCATTTATGAACAATTCTATATTGGTTTTAGTTTTCGTCTATTAATAGCTAATTAATATTAGTTACTCTGAGAAACCGTCTGTTTATCGTCGACACTCGACGACGATCGGAACGGTACGTTTCGGTACCTACTACCTACCAATATAGTATATTATCATAGCGAAATATAATACGAACATTAGGTAGGTATGTCGTATACATACGGTGTGTACTGAGACAACATAATATTATATTATGCGGGTACGACATACTTTTAATTATAAGAAACAAAAAAAAGAACAAATATGACAGATAAGCATTTTGAACAAATAATGTTCTTAAAATGCAACACTCAAATATTTGATTAATATAATACATTATTGAATGATATATGAATGATTCAGAAATAAATTGATTTTTTTGTTTTGTATTTGAAAATTATTTCAAATACTTCTAAAAAGTATTTGAGTAATACTCAAATACTTTACAATAGATAGTATTTGAGTGGTATTTTAAATACTTTATTTTATAAGTATTTGAGTAATTACTCAAATACTTTTTAAAAGTATTTTTTACAACACTGCCTACAGAGACAATGGCTGATTTGAAACTTTTGGTGTTATATTTAATAAATCCTAAGACTTCCAACTCTCTATTTATGGTTAAAGTTGATGAGATGTTCAAAGGAAGAACGGAAGAATAGTATTGTAAGTGTATAACTCAAGTAGTATGTATATCTTCCAAAGGAAACACATTGGGATCCAAAATTATTTAGAAAATAGGAGTGAACTATTGGTGAATAAGATCTGAAGAAAGAAATTATTTAACACGTATTCTTCAAGTTGAGTGTTAACCTAATGTTAGTAATTCGACGGCATAAAATATTTAGTTCATCTTGTAGATTTTGAGAATCAACAAGTAAGTCAATCTTATGAAAAATGTTTATATCATTATTCATCAGCATACGATAATATTATTACCTGTCTTAAATGAACAGAAATATAATTGATAATAAATAGGAATGATACCATAAATATTTTATAAAAATTACATATTCTGAAAACCAATAGGTAAAACAACTAATTAAGGAAATTTAAGATATTTTTTTTATTTATAAATAGAAAAATATATTTATGTATTAATATTTTTTACTAGATTATTGTAAAATCTCTTAATTAATAGTTTATACGTTCATAAATATCTCTAATAAGATCTTGAACACAAGCCCGCTCAATTATTAATTTATATAATTTTAAATATTACTGATAGTTATAGGTACCTTGTACCTACACGTTTTAACACAGCAGCTCTATTGTTTAACTTCGTTGTTATACGATATCAACATTTATGACCATCGATGCAAAATAATTTTGTTTTTACGGTCTAATCCACTTTATGTAGCTATAAAATAAAATGGCATAAACACAATTATATATGATCACACATCATGAATTCATGACACATAATATAAAAAAAGGATAAGCATACCAAACTATAACTGAGATGTAACCAGTGAGATATTAAAAATATCGTACTACAGTTGTAGATGAACTTAATGAAGGAAGGTAAACTGCAATGGAAAATCGTGGGAAACAATTTTCGTATACTACTTAGTTTTTTTTAATAAATAATGCACTTAAAATATCGTGTTACGTGGTTTTAAACAGAATTTGTTTCCTTTGTTTTATTTAGTTTACAACAATGATTTCCTACATGAAAAATTTTAATTTTGAGGTGTGTAAGTAAGAGTGGGGAGGCTCTAAGGGATGTGATTATTCTGTAATTTATATTTTTATAGTTTATTACTTATATATTCCAACAATAAGTGTATAGTTGCAAACAATTCAAAAACAAATTTAATTTAATTTTTAAATACCAAATGTAGTATATTTAAAATGTAATTAACAAATGTAATTATGTTTGTATAATTTATGTTTTTAGTATGTTTTTGACTGTATCTAGGTAATAAAAAATTTTAAAAGTATAAAAATATCTAGTTCTTAGACAGTAGGCTGATTTTAGTATGTATAACAATAAAACTATTTACACTTGACATTATATTTGGTTTCTATTCTGGATACCCGTAAGTACTTATATATAAAAAAAAAAAACTGTTACCTATCTTTTGTATTTTTAATTGATGGTCCGGCGAGGGGGGTCGAGATTTTTGAATATATAAAAAGGCGTTGAATATAAAAAGGTTGGGAAACACTGGTTTACAATGAGAGTGAGTAACTAAGTAACCTATTCACTACTAGTAAGTAAATGTGATGCAAAAAGGCCTGTAGATTTTAAATTGTTTAACCACTATTGGTATGAAACTTATGTAGACATTTCTTTCAATAATTTTTGATTTTTCTAGTGTTTTTCTCATATGGATAGATATGACACAATTAGTTATACACTATAGTATTATGTTTAAAAAAATTCTATAAGTATAATACTTTAATTTAATAATAATGACCTACTCTAGACGTTTATTTTATATACCTACCTACATATTATATATATAGAGTTTAAACACGACCTATACTTTTATTCCTAGACTGGCCTAATTAATTTATAATAGTGTTCGGTAATTAGTAAATGAGTTATGCACTTATACCTGCTATATTGATAATAATAATGGTTCTTCAAAATCATCATGAAACATGATAATGAACAAAATCGCTGTATTTATGACCTATACTCAAAATAACTTACATTGACAAAAAAAATAATAGTTGAACTCGGTTTAGACACACAATGAACGTTTATTATATTGAAAATTCTATAAAACTAAGAAGCTATTTTGTTTTAAATTGAATTCATTTTTAAATATAAGTGAATTCTTCCGGGATAGAATGTAGGTATAATGTTACAAATAATGTACATAGATTCATAGTCAGAAGAACTTAATACAGGAAACCAGTTTTATTTTTCGAAAAATCGTTTTATTTTTAATTATGGATTTATTTGTTTTTCAATAATTTAATTATATTTTTGTACATTCTATAATGGTTTAGGCAGAGAATATAATGTCTAAGTACAAGGTAAACGACAAACAGTATTATTCATTTTTTTCGGATAATCGTGGTAATATACAAATTTAGTAATATACGATTATAACACCTAGGTATAATAAATTATATTCGTATTTTCATACTACGAATTTTAGAAAAATCTCAAATAGTTTATTGATTTATAAGGTATATTAACTGATTTAAACGTGTATACAATATGTATTCGAAATGTCATAAAAAACCTGCTCTGGGAAATGGAATTAGTCAGTAGATTACTTAAAAATGTGGGCCCATTCGCAAAATTGTACAAACGTATTTCTTTCGTATATATTATTAATATTATGTAAGTATGATATATCGAAAAATACTGATGGCATAAATTTGGAATTTTATCGAATATTTCAAATTAATTATATCAATATAAAATTTGATTTCATATTAAATAAACATGAAATATTCTGGCAAAGTTATTCTATCTTTTGTTGAATTGCATTTGCTTATTTTTAGATTTAGGGGTTATAAGTACATATAAGTACGGTATTCATGAGCTCATTGTTAATGATTTAAATTTTATATTGTTTTATAATTCTCTTTATTTTAAATTTATTCAAAGAATTAATCCTTCTTTTTTCAATTTAACTTTTCTAACTAAAGCCAGTTTTACAGTCAGTTTACTTTTTAAATCTAAAACATTTTATTTGTTGACAAATTTATAATTTATTATCTTATCTAGCTATAATATCATGGACCATGGTCAAAAAGTTTTTGTGTAACAAATATATAGGTGTATATATATATATATATATATATATTATTATTATTATTACTATATAATATATAAGTTAAATTTAAAATTAAGTTTCATTAGAATTTGAGTAAAAGAAGTGTTTGTTTAATTGAAATAATAAACGTTCTAACTTTATAAAAATAACTTTATATTATACATATGTCAATATTTATAAAATATAATATATGTTTAAATAAATAAACACGTATATAATAATTTAATAAGTATATAATTCACATAAAGAAACCTTTGATCACATTCCAGTGTCTAATAATTAAAGAAGTAAAATTAAGTAATGTATATACAGGGTGAAACAGAAATACCTAACAAATAAAAAACGAAAATTGATACATACTAGTTAAACATAAAAGAAAATTTAAGAAAATGATATGGATAATAAATAATTTAAGATTTACTTATATCTGCCAATTCTCTAAAATAATATTTTGTAAAACATTATTAGTTTTAAAATTAATTTACTTCGAAAAAATATTAATATTTAAAAATATGCTACTATAAAACCTAAATATTTACCTAAATAAATGTTTTATCATCAACATTTTTGTAAAAAGTAAATATACGAATTGGCTATTTCGAATTTTTTAAAATCAAATTAAATTAAATTATTTTTTTTAATTTTCAGCATTAAAAAATAAAAATAAAAAATGTTATACTGTACATGTGGTGCACGCGTCTATAAATTATATATAAAAATATTACCTATTTTAAAGTTTTAATTATAACAAAAGTTATTTTATTATTCAGGTAATTTTGTAACACCTTGTATATACTATAGGTACTAATGGTACTACCTATAGATGTATACACTATACAGTAAGCATTCACTTACCTAGACTAGGTGTATAATAATATAATATTATCTATGTAATGGAATATTTTTATCATTAATTTTATTATTTATTATTTATACAGTGTATTACAAAACAGGTGGGAAAGTGGGTGTTGCTCTGCTGTACAGTAGGTTACAAGTGGGTCACTGTAATAGATGGTGTGAAATTTGAATTCAATGATATAATATCATTGTGTACGAAAAACTATTTTGTGTGGAGACGATCAGTCAGCCAATGATACTATAATATTAAGGGGGGCTGCAACTCACGTATTTTTCATACGTTTTAGACCAATAAACATAGTCTAGAAGTTTATAAGTTCAACCATTTTTTCGAAATTACAATCGAACTTCGGGAAGTATGATTAATTTACTACCCGCTTTTAGTAGTTTTATAGTCGTGCAAACAAGAATATACAGTATGTCCCAAAAGTCCCGTATCACCCTTAATATCTCCATGTAAAATCACTATATTTAAACGCGGTTTTTTTTACAGTACTAAGTATGAAAATTCTGATTGAATGGCATAAAATTCATTTATTTTTTTCTTTAAATTCAAAAATTTTCAAAAAAATTTTTTACGCATTTAAGAATTTAAAATTTTTTAGATAGCCATTTTGTTGAGCATATTTTTTAAAACAGTTCAAAAAAAAAAAATACTAAAATTAAATAAAAATTGACCAAGTTAGAGCAAGTTATGTTTTTGAATAATTGTAGTAAAAAAATAAATTAGGAACGCAAAAGTATTGTCGTGTGCTGAAATTAGATATTTCATTATTGAAATGTGAAACAATAATTTATTTTTTACTACAATTATTCAAAAACATAACTTGCTCTAACTTGGTCAATTTTTATTTAGTTTTAGTATTTTTTTTTTTTTTGAACTGTTTTAAAAAATATGCTCAACAAAATGGCTATCTTAAAAATTCAAAATTATTAAATAAGTAAAAAAATTTTTTGAAAATTTTTGAATTTAAAGAAAAAAAATAAATGAATTTTATGCCATTCAATCAGAATTTTCATACTTAGTACTGTAAAAAAAACCGCGTTTAAATATAGTGATTTTACATGGAGATATTAAGGGTGATACGGGACTTTTGGGACATACTGTATTTCATTTTTCACGGTGTATTGACATGTGCTTGCGCGTGTGTAAGTTGCTTCCGGCGCGGTTGCCCGACTCGACGTGCAGCGATTCTCGGAAACCATAACGGAGTACGCACACTAATGTTCATTTACTACTTACACACAGACACAGTATTAATTTATATGTCACATTAATTGCCTAAATAGTATTCCTTAAAATATGCTACGGTGCAGCCCCCTTAAGTATAATATTTGATGATATTATTGTTAATAAAGTAATTTATTTACCTATTTTGTGGAAATTAGTTTTATGTATTAGCTATAAAAGTTGAAAATTGTATACATTTTTAACTGAAAAATCGTTTTTAAATTTTAAATTTGATAAAGTTTGTCGAAATTGTGCCAATGTATTTTAAATACTTTTCAACTGGTATTATAAAAATATATCCAGGGGCCTTGTATTACATTTTCACGCTTTTTGATACAAAAAATAAAATTATATTGTTATTTATAAAAAAAAAAACTAAAAAAATCGAAAATTGAAAAGGTCCGTTAACAGCTCAAAACAAGTCAAAATATTCTGAAAACTCTATTGTATATAGATTTTTCCGTCGCTTTTAAAAACTATTGGGAATTTTACTTCCTCAATGCACTAACTAGATTTACTTTTCAATATTTTTAAAATGTTATCAAGTATATAGGAATTGATAAAATAAACATATAGTATAAATTTCAAGTACCTATCTTTATTCGTTTTTTAATTACAACAAAATAAAAAAATCGCTAGATGAGAAATCCAATATTGTACAAATTTGGACATAATAATTTTATTTGACTTTCCTGTTGACAATTTTTTTTGAGTTCCTAAACCTTAATGTAGACATACTTATGAGGTATTTTGTAATTTTAAATTTGGATCTCTTCAATGCACCAACTAGATTCCCTTTCCCATCTAACAATATAGGTACTGTATTTCGACTACTTATCGTGTACACAGACACAAATAATAAAGATAATAATAAAAAAAACACACCATTATAATATTATAATCAATGCATTCATCTCTCTGTTTAAAATCTAAAATATATATATAGGTATTAACTGAATACATGTATTACTTAATTTTGTTTCACTCAAAAAGTTAGATATGTGACTAATTTGTAGTACCTCTTGAAAAATAATGCTTACATAATAATATGTTTACAAACAGGTGAACAATAGTTCAACCTTAGTTATAATAATAATTGCAGGCTTTATAATATTATACATACATTTGTATACCTATATATAATATATACATTTGTAGGTAAATATACTATTCAATTTGTACTAAATATGCATAAAAACGTAATAAATTGCACATATTTTATTAGAATATTTTAATTTTATTTAATCACATCTAATACCGTTATTATAACACTTATATAACTATAAATAATTTATATGTATATATTTTTTTTCCAGAGAAATTGTGATAAACTATGCAAAGTATTATATTCGATTATGCAGTATTTCTACTGCTGATTGGGTTGTCATTCGCAGTATTAATTTATAGTAAAATATCCGGCCCCAAAGAACAGACGAAAGCGGACTATGTGTTCGCGTCGAAAGGGTCGGTTTCGATGGGAGCGATGCTCCTATCCATTGCACGTGGATTTCTGGGTGTCAAAGTCTTCCTCGGTAAATATGTTTTACTTTCATAAGTACCACCTTTACTCTTAAGTTTTTTTTTGTTACTACCTATAATTTAAAGGCATCATCTGCATGGTTATTAGCCTTTTACTCTAGGGGGGTAAGGTTGGTTCAAAATTCGTGTTTATGTGATTTGTTATTAAAACCCGGGTGGTCACCCATCCGGGGACTAGTGACATTGGCTGATGCTTGGTCTTAGAACACGTTTATGACTGATGCCAACCACTGCGCCACACCAGGTCACAGTCTTTGGTTGTATCTGATATTAAAGTTCATTATATATTATAATACTAATGAAGGTATAAACTTTCAAATTTCAAGTCAAAATAAACCTGTTTGTTTAATATGTAAATAATATTTATTCAAACAAACATACATTTAGCCATATAAAAAAATATTGAAAAATCTTGGTTGAAATTTTTTCATACTAATATTACTAAAAAAAAGTCAATTTTGAATTATTTGTATAGCATATTATACATTATATTATTTAACTAACACGAAAAAATTGTTCTTAATATTTATTACAATTTAAGTCATAATTCATACCTATTATAAATGTCATTCATTACATAATACTTTATGAGATACCTAAGGATTATTATGCTATGATAATAATTTATTAAAAGTATTAAGTAGGTAACTACTATACAACTACCTACTTCAATTTTTTTTAAAAAATAAGTTATGTAATAATATGTTATTCCACTCATTTCCTAGTTATCCACGAAATACTATCACAATATAATATTAAAATAAATAGTTGATCTTAAAAATATATTTTTCTTTTATAAGACTGATTATTTTATGTTATTTAAAAATATTAATTAAAACATTTTGTTTTTTACAGGGTATCCGTCCGAATTTTACTATAGAGGAAGCGGAATGTGGGAAACCCTGTACGGAATGTCTCTAGCATTCCCTTTGGTTTTATATTTTTTCCTACCGGTATATTTCAATCTCGGAATTACTTCAGTTTATCAGGTGAGTTTTAGATATTTTTAAGCCGTATAAAGCTTAAAATATTATAAGACTTAATATTCAGACGATTGTTTGGAGACACCAGCGAATACAACTTTTTTAAATAATTATATAATATATTTTAGTCTGTTACACTAAATAATTATTTACTGTTATCATAAAATGCAAATTATATTATTCTTGAAGTGCCTGTCTATCAAACTATAAGCATCATAATTATTATTATACCCTTCGTGTACCTATGTTTATTTACAAATTTTAATTTTTGTCTATTTATAGTACTTAGATATGCGATTCAAATCAAGACTTGTGAGGAGGCTTGCGTCTGGTACATATTTTATTAGAAGTATACTTAACCTTGGTGTAACAGTTTTCACACCGTGCGTTGCCTTAAAAACTGTGATGGGATTGCCTTATTGGTTTTCAATCATCTTAATTACATCCATTGCCATTGTTTTCACACTACTGGTGAGACAAATTTTATTTATTACTAAATAACTCATTTTTAATCTAACGTACACTATACCAAACAAATTACAAAATATATGATGTTGTAGATTTATTATTCATCATAGGGACCGTAAATCGTTTGCATATCACTGTTGTTCATTTTGACCTTTTTTGTATGACATTTGCACATCGTTCAATTTTTCAGTTATTTATCGTTTGTGCGTCATCCAAGTTAACCCACTTACGTCAAATATGATAGTACATAATTTGCGTATCAGCGTATTTAACAATATAACTAGAAAACTTTAGGAGTATTCAAAAGTGCAAGTTACTTACTAACTTTCAGAAAATTTGACACTTTTTGTATTCAGTTTTTAAATATTGAGTTTGTATTACTATTTAAAAATATAAATAGGATTAAACGACTGAAGTTTACGGGTGACCCATAACCATGACTAACCATAGATTTTTACCACAATATGTATATTATGTATTATGATTGTGAGTTACGACTATTATTTACAATTTAATTTTGAATAAGCCAATATATTTTTAATTTTATATACCTACACTTGTTATAGTATGTGTGAATTATAACAATTGTCAAATGCTCAAGTTCATCCAGAATATATTGGTATTAAACGTTTTTGTAATATTTAATGTGCAACTTGTGTAGGTACTTTTCAATAGGTATATTTTTTTATACTGTTCTATTGTTTGATAAGTTGATAATCGGCCACTGATGTACAAATGAAGTACAATATTTTGGCACAGCTAAACAGACGATATGCAAACTATGACCGGCGATTATAATTACACCCGAGTAATTCAAATGAGTTTAGCACATCATAAGGCCATAAATGTAAGCTACCGCTATAGTTAATTATGAATAGGTAATATAAATTATCTATAATTATTTTATAGCTTATTAATATAAACTCCTATGTGATAATATAACTTATAAAATGCATAATCTGAATTTTAAAAATATAGTAGTTTATCACAGTGGCGCCGAAACCAAAAAAATGAGGTAGGGCTAACTTTCAAAATTATGAGACACCACCACCCCCAGACCAATAATATTTGACGTTTACAAAAAATATTTGATTCACCAGTATAGTTTCAATCTATAACACATTTTTAGATTCTGAGTGAAACGATGAATGTATTGATTTTACAATGATGTGTGTTTTTCTATTTTTTTATTTTTTTATTTTTTTATTTTTGTGTCTGTGTACACGATAAGTAGTCGAAATAATGCTTCGATTTTCGACTTCAGTATCTTGTTCGATTGGAAAGTGAATATCGTTGGTGTATTGAGAAGGTTAATTTAGGAGGTTTAAAATTCACAGTACTTTTCAAAAGCGCCAAGAAAAACAAAAGAAAAATTAAGGAAAAATGGGAATTTTTACCCAAAATCGATTTTTCAGAAAATTGAATTTGGTTTTTGGTGTAACTTTAAAACAAATGACCTTAGATACATGAAATTTTCACTGGTTGTTTATATTTGCATTTTCTATACACGATAACATTTTCAAAATATTTTGATTTATTTTGAACTGTTTAGGGACATTTTCATTTTTCATTTTTTTTTTAGTTTTTTTTTCTAGAAATATCAATAAAATTTTATTTGTCGGTTAAAAAAACTTGAAAATTTAATAGAAGGCCCTAGTATATTGTTTCAAAGGCAGATGAAAAATATTAAAAATCGTTAGTCACAGTTTTTTTTTTATAAGCATTTATGGTTCAAAAATTGACAAAATATGGAAAATTAGCAAATTATTTTGAGTTAAGAATTCGTAAAAATTTTTCTTTTTAAATCTAAGATTTGAAAATGTAATACAAGATTACTCATAAGTTTGTCTACCTTTATCAATAAAAAAATCTCTACCGGACAGTCAAATTAAATTTTTATGAGCGTTTGAAATTGAATGTTCACTCGATATCTCATGTAGCGATTTCCTTATTTTGTTGTTATTCATAAACGAATAACTATAGATACATGAAAATTTCACTGAATGTTTATATTAGTATTTTCTATACACCATACAATTTTGAAAATATTTTGATTCTTTTTGAGCTGTTTACGGATATTTTCATTTTTCAATTTTTTTAGTTTTTTTTTCTATGAATATCAATAAAGTTTTATCTGTTGGGCCAAAAAGTGTAAAAATTTAATACAAGGCTCCTGGTATATTGTTACAATATCAGTTGAAAAATATTAAAAATACATAGGCACAATTTTTTTTTATAAGCATTTAAACATCGAATTTTGACAGAATTTTTCAAAATCTCGAAAATTGTTAATCATCGTAATTAATAAATTATAAAATGTTCAGTTTTTATAGCTAAGGATTGGAAATTTAAAACAAGATTTCACGTAAGTAGTTAATTCTCTTACCGAAAAATCTAAAAAATATACAATCACAGTTTATTTTTATAGTCATTTTATGTTCAAATTTGGACGAAATTACATATTAAAAAACCTAGTTATTTTATTGTGATTATATAATATTATTCGTGGGTACCTACTTGAAACTTCTAAAGTGTACTATTATATATCTATGATAGTATCAGGGTTTGTTATTGATGTTGATGTATAACGTGTTATAAGTACCTAATGGATATTGTGATAAATTAATATGATTAATTTGGAATTTATTATAGGTCAATTTTTTTTTAATACCATAGATATGTATATAATTTGTCTTAAACCTAGACTGACATACCGTCATCGCTCAGAATCGTTTTTCTTATACAATGATATTGTATCATTGAATTCAAATTTAATAGCATCCATTATACAGTGACCCACTTGTAACCTACTGTACAGCAGAGCGACATCCACTTACCCACCTTTATATTAGGTAAACCTTATCAGTAATCGTTATACATACTTTTATTTTGGATTGAAATTATACCAACATATTATACATAATTCCAAATTGACTTACTAGACACTAGTTATGTTTTAAAATATAACTTATAAATATTTTATGCTTACTATGGTTTTCAGGTTAACAAGATAATTATTAGCACTACCACAAATTAAGTTCTAACTATTAGGTAGTAGGTATTATACGTATGCTATGCTATTATGTGTATATGCAATGCTTCCACTGATATGCTTTTTTTTATTTGATCATTGAATAGACAACGACCGTGTTACCTAGCATACTATATTTACTAACTAATTATCATGGTTTTAATTATTCTGTATTTAGGCTGTAGATTGCCTGTAAGGCTGTAAAGGCGTAGGCTACAAAAATAAGTCCAGGTATAAGTAACTCGTTGACACAATCACTGAACCACCAAACCACCCACCCACCACCTAAATATTATGAGGTAGGGCATCCGCCCTACCTGAATATAGGGTTCGGCGCCACTGGTTTATCAATTATTCACAATGCTCTTTATTATTAAGACAATGAATAATGATAAACATTAATACAATAATATTATAATTCAATAAACCTAACTAAATCTAACATAAACTTACCTTTTTTATCAACTCCTAATATTGGATTTTTTTTTCATTCCAACTATTTTTTTTATAAAATTATTTTGTAGGTACCTACCCCATTTTTGTATGTGACGTTTAAGAAAATAAAAGTTTAAAATAAGAATGTCACTATAAAAAGTTAATACGTCCTTCAATTTTCTGATATAAATTAACATTTTAATGAACTATAAAAGAATAATGAAATACAATTTACGTAGTTTCACTTGAATAAATACAGGATTATTAAAATGATTTCGAAATTCCATATTTTGCAAAAAGTAAATCCGTTAAATGGTTTTTCTTTTTTAAATAAACATTAAGATAAAATAAAATAAAAACAATAATAATACTAATAATTCCTATAAAAGAATAGGTAACAGCTATTTTAATAACTTCATAACTAAACTATGTTCATATTTCGTTTAAAATAAAACATTATGTGATCCAACGGCCAACATAATAGTATTATAATCTTTTTAAAAATAATTATGACATTCACTTTTAAAGGATTTATGATAAATTAATGAAATTCAATGAAAAATAAAATATATTATACTTTATTGTTGAAGATATTTGTATGCACTTCATAATTCCTCTGCAATATAGATACAATCATCCATATGGTTATAAATCGATATTTAGTAGGTATATAGTAATTAAATTAATTTTTTTTGAAAAATGTAATATTACATTTAACATTAGGTTTGCAGTAATTTTTATCAATTTGATATTTTGATTATGTCATTGACTTTGGGCAGTCATGCACTAAATTATTAATAACTATATTGTTATATTGTTTATCAATTATTATATTAGCCACCTAATCAATAACTATTTCATTATTACTATTAAGCACTAATATGTTATACGAATCAATGTTACAATCTATGTTGGTGTTACATCATATTGTTATTCTTGAACTTTGGATTACGGTAACATTTAGAAAGCAAATAAATTGCACTAATTGTTAATTTTACTCTACACGTTTATGTGTGGGATATATTTTATTTTGTTTGCAGAAAATAACAGTTGAAACTTTTAAAGTTTTCATAGACAAAATGGAATGTACGTGTAGTGTAATTGAAATTGTATTAACCTCTAATAGCAGTTTTCCTTTGATAACTAAACAAGTTTGCGTTAATAAAATAAACATAATACCGTTATGTACCACAAAATGTGGTGTTAAATTGTAATACCTTTAGTATACCTTGATACTTGAGTAACTTGCATACCATGACAATTATGGATTCAAAATAGTGATAAAGTTTTATCATTAGTTTTAGGAAAACTTTTAGTTTACAATTTTTATAACATTAACATTTTGTATAATGACAAAAATTTTCGATTTTAATAAATATGAATAAATATGAACTATTTGTTCATAGTTCGTTCAAGTTCATTATACTAAATTTATTCAGTTTATTATAATAAATATAATAATATTTGTGAATTCATTGATGAGACAATTTAATGAATGAGTATATAGTATTTGAAAGTTATCAAAATATCAAATGATATATTATTATAATGCTACAAGTTAGTAAGATACTAAGATCTACTGTTAACACCCAAAAATATATTATGAACTAATAATCTAGTAGGTATACCTACATATTATTATTATATTTTCAAACAGTCAAAACTAGTTAAAATGAAGATCTATATATATATATATTTAAGTAAGATTTAAAGTATATCACTATATTACACATAATATGTTAAGTAGGTACTGTACTTTTTAATTACTATATAGTAATTTAGAGGGTATTGGTATGCGAATAATAATTCGTATCTATTTTATCAATTAACTAATAGACTATAATATAGTGCCTACCTACCTATAAACTATATTATGGCCTTCACGAAACACGTAGGTTTAATGTACTTAATATAAAACCAATGAAATAATAAAAATTATAGTTAAATACAAATACCGTTCTGTTAGTTATATTTTTACTCGTTAAATTTATAAACGAATATTTTAGGTAATTCCATAATTATTGATATAAAGTTATTATTTTATTCTCCCCGTTTCATGGTCGACCACCGGGGGGGGGGGGGGGGTATTAATATTACTATAACTAATATTAGATTATCTTGCCCTGGATGAGTTTGTATACTGCGGGAATGCTTGTCCAATTTAATTTATTTTTAAAAACGCCAAATTTGTACTCTATTATTATAACATTATCTTTACGTACGCAGGCAACCATTCAAATTAAAAAATAATATCTGACAATATATTTTGAACTAAGTCAATATTTTGAACTCTGTGATCGTTATTTTAGGGAGGTCTGAGATCAGCTATCCTTGCAGACGCCGTACAGAGTTTAGTGATGATCGGTTGCAGCATAGTGATCATTATTCACGGATTCTTTATAGCTAAAGGTCCACTGAATGTATTCGAAGTGACCAAGGAACGGGACAGGCTGGACTTTTTCAAGTATGTGTAGATAATCAATCACCTGGATCCATAAGACCAGTGTTTAACGATCAGCATTTTGTGTTATTTCAGTTTCAACATGGACCCCACTCTTCGTGTGTCGACGGTGTCCGCCACTCTTGGCCAGCTGTTCATGTCGCTTTCGATGTTCGGATGCCAACAAAATTTCGTTCAACGCTACTTTAGTATGGACTCTCAGAAACAAGTTGAAAAGTAATTAAATGCGAACCGTTTTTATATTCAAAATGGCAGCCATATGTTTATGTTTGGTTAGGGCATTTCTCCAAATTCGTAACGTTTGCCTAGGGCTTTGTGGCTGACCATACCGTTGATGATATTCCTCTTCAGTCTATCGTGGATTGTCGGTATGGTGATATTCACGGTGTACGCTGATTGCGATCCTCGAGCACTTGGATACATATCGGAGATCGACGAGATCATACCTTTTTATATTGAAGACAGATTTTACTTTTTGCCGGGTTTCATGGGACTCGTATTGGCCAGCTTATTCAACAGTGGACTCAGGTAAATCAATTTAATTTGTCATAATATTAGTTATTACTAAATATCATATTTCTCCCTACGTGTCCAATAACGGAACTTTGATTTACAGTATATTAGTGTCCAACTTAAATTCAATCTCGACTGTTGCTTGGGAAGATTTTGTATCTCAAATACCAATATTCAAAGGTGCCACTGAAAAGAACCAATTGTGGTGCATTAAAAGCATAAGTAAGTCGTAAATCTGATGTATTAATCTAACCTTAAAATTGTTTTATAAGAAACTACTATTAGGTAGCTAACCAAAAATACATTTTACAATAATTTAAAATAAAGCAATAATTATATATAATATATCGGCATATCGCTAATAATATTTATTTGTTTTTAGGTGTAATTACTGGTTTTATAGTTATGGGTGTTGCGTTTATTGTCGCACAATCTTCAGGTGTTATTGATGCTTCTCAGCTAATGACATCAGCAACTAGTGGACCTCTTTTAGGAGTTTTTGTTTTAGCTATGTTTTTCCCATCGACGAATTGGAAAGTGAGTACCTACATGAGAAATTTTATTGACTAATTTTGAATTCAATCAAAATAAAAATGTATTTTCTTATTAATTATGAACTATTTCTTTGTTATATCAATATAATTCATAATATTTGCTTAGATTATAAATACAATTTTATGGTCATAAGTTTATGACTCATAACATGTATAAGCATTTCAATCAATTGTTTAGTACGTAGATAATACGTAGGTAGGGAAATTTAAAATAAAGATACGCAATTCTTAAAATCGATCAACAGTTTTAAAATATTAAATTATTCCATAAAACAAATACAATGATCATCAATCTTAACCCTGTTGTACCTTAGTCATCATCACAATATTGCATTTAAAAAAAATATGTAGGTATGAACAGTTCATAGTTACTATGCACCATTGCAATAGGTAATTATTCAGTTGAAATTGTGCCTTGACAATGATCGGGACATTTAAGCAACATTTTCCTACGTATTAAAACTACTTTTGCACCTACAGTTTAATTCACACTTATATAGGTTATAATAGATTACTTTCATTTTTGGTTAAGCATAATTATTATATATATTATTTAATGAACTCAACAATAATTTAGGTATACCTACATTCACGGTGTTTAGACTTTAGAGATGGTATGATAGTTTATAATATAAGTAAATAATTGTTTCTGCACTTAGCAAGTAATACTCTAATAAAATTTTATTTGTCAATCAAATTTTAAAAAGATACATTATTGCGTTGTATAATTTAGAACCATATCCAAAACTATTTTAATTCTACACATTAGGTGTACAATGGACATCATAGATGCAGTTTATATATTTTATTTTTAATATTTCTGAATTAATATATTTTTTTTTTTATTTAAACAGGGTGCTGCAGCTGGTATGATATCTAGTCACTTGATGACCCTGTTTATTGTACTTGGATCGTTATCTATCGCCAAAGAACCTAATTATCTTCCAGTGTCCACTGAAGGATGTACGAATACGACGTTTTCGCCACACATTGAGCCGATTTTTGATATCCAGTATAATCAATACAAAATGAGCTTTTTGAATAAAACCCACGACGACATTTCCAGTGTCCTGTCGACGCCTGAAGTTGAATCGTCCTCCACAGAGTAAGCATACCTGCAATATTATACAAACTACCTATTTTATACTATAAGTTAATTTTACTTTATAAATCTCCATGAGTCATTTAAGTGAAGAATAAGCATGGATGAACAGTCGATAAACACTGTTATCATAAGTTGTTTGATCCGAGACTTGGACGTTGATATATTATAATATAAATATATTAATAATATAAATCATATAAAAGCACCGATAGTTTAAATTTTTAAATTTTTATTTTCAGCGATATACTGACAATGTTGTACTCGATAACGTATATGTACTACTCATTATTGGGCACATTTGTAACAGTCTTCGTCGGTGTCATAGTCAGCTACATGACAGGTAAAAACAAAACAGATACCAATAATTACATTCAGATCAATTGAAATGTACGATTTATTGGCGATTGCACATTTCGTACATCATACCGTTGGTGATTGTGTTTACTTTATATTTATACTTATAACTCATTTTATTGAATGAAAAACATATATTATCTAAGTTATTTTATAATATTATTATCAAATATGTTTGCTTGATTGTTGTCTATGTTATTTTTATGTTTCTAGAACCATTAAATTAGATCTGAAACAAACAAAGTTTTATATTAAAAAAACTAAAACTGATAATTATTTTAACTTGTGGCATTATAGTAATATAGTAATTTGTTTAACCTGATACAAAATATCTAGACCATTACAATGTAATGAGTAAAACGAATAATCATCTAACCCAGCAGTTTTTAACCTTTTGTAGATCGCGGGTCCCTGATGAAAGATTTTTAGAAATCGCGGACCCCCTTACCAATTTTTTTATAAAACATCTCATGTTATCATAACCAAAATTTTAATAATTATTTTATATTACATTAGTAGACAACAAAACATACACATTTCCAATTATTTTTATTACAATTAATTTTTTATAAAAATTTAATATAAAACTATAATTGAGTACGATACTACGATCGATCAACTGCAATTATAGTGGTAGTAAATATAAGACTGCCGAGACTACAGTGCTGTACGCATGTACATTTCGTATGAACAAGAAAAACTGATTATCTACTTAATAAATACTAATAATACAATTATTTGGTGTAGAATCTACATATTATATATGCAAAAAATAATAATAATCCAATAATATTGTAATAATGTACTCTGTCACTTATTGATGTACCTATGCTATGTGTTGAATCTGCCGCGGACCCCCGACATGAGTATCGCGGACCCCCAAGGGGCCCCAGGCCACAGGTTAAGAACCGCTGATCTAACCTATTGAATTTATGGTAATATTATAATATTACAAGAATTACAAACCATGACGAAATACAGCTTCATATTAAAATGATAGATCGGTCTTAAATCGTACTTAGGGTTATATCTACATTTGAATTAAATATCTAAAAGATATAATATTATAATATATTTGACACTTCTGAAATTTAAATTTGTGACAATATTTAATCCTGTAATGTAACTGTATATAGTTAAAATATAAACATAACTAATTAATAGTTAATCTTCATTAATTATGAATTATGGTACCTAGGTATTTGAATTGGTATTTTTATTTTGTGCCTTTAAGGTATTGATATTGGTATTTAGATATTGGTTTATTTTCTACTTACTACCTCCTAGTTACTTATAAAGTGAAATATTGAACTTACATGTCATAATATTTTTTATTATTACTCTGGTACTTTTATTAAACGAATACCAATATGTAATCTTAAAAATGTTTTGATTTTAATAATCTGTCAAATTTGGATGTTATTGAGTATTGTAAATTATAATAATGTATGTGTTTACAAAGAAAAACAATTTTTTGAGGGGAAGCAGGAATGAAGAATCATTCAAAAGTATTAGGTATGCAGTGACATTTATTGATAATCCGTATATCAAATGTCCTATGTTTAGCTCAATAGGTATTATGCAGTACATTACTGTGATTCTTAGATTTTTTAAATTTGATGATAATTAATTTGTATGAAAGTGTTAAGGTTTACCTAAAAGGTCTTTAAAGATTTTTTCATATAAATTAATATTATAATTCTACAAGTCGAGGTACCGAAGTCAAGTTAATTAAATAGCGCCTAATCACCGTAGAATTTGAACTATTTATATTGGAAATAATAATTATTATTATTACGAATCATGAATAATAAGGTGAAAAAAAACGATTAGACTCTATATCTTGTCTATACATATATTTAATAACCTATACATATTCGCCTATGAGTGATGATAAACCAATTTTGGTTTTAATTTTAAATTTTAATCCTATATTTCGTAAATATAATATGATATATAATCATTATTTTATGCTTTTGTCAGACGTCAGCATGTATTGTCAATATTAACCGTACCTTATAATGTTTAAATGAACTGTTTCACAATTTCAGCCATACGGACTGGTGATGACATACAATATCATCCACTTGGTTATGAACCTATACTATAGATTTTAAGACTAACCTTGTAAAAACATGGCTACATGTCAATGCTTTTATTTAGTTGTATTTTTTTCATATAGGTACTGATAAATATTTTTTTTATTTATTTCGTTTTTATTTGACGAGAAGGTGCATTATTGTAGACCCAGCATCGTTTTCGTTCATTTTTTTTTTTTTTACTTAAGAATATGTTTGTTTTTGTACATAAGAATAATTAAAATTGAAATATTTTTGACTATTTATTGTATACTTGTCTCTCTATTCTAATCGATAATAGAATCAGTTAATGTCTGCACTGTCCTTAAATTATTTTTTCACATTTATATAATATATAAAATTGATACATATTATGTATCAATATACACATTTTTACTACGTTCCACACTTACACATTTAACGCTAATTTTACTAATTCATTTTCCAATTTTTTTTTCTGATGGTAAAATTTATTTTGAAAGTCATACATTTAAGTAAAATATCTTTCTGAACAATTAATATGAATTATCTGATTTTAAGTATCAAATATATAATCAATAGATCGTTTATGACATTTAACGTTTGGTTAAGTATTACAGTGAAACTTACTTGAATTTCTCGATAAGTCGAACCGTCTACGTCATTTTTTAGTTATGGTTTATAACTCAAATTATTCGTTAAAAAACGTAGATGAAGTGAATACTGTATACACGATTAACAATCTAATCCTAATTTAATGCTAATTGACACAGCTTAAGAATTCATAGATGAATGGCCGATATTTAATTAACGTTAATATATTCTAAATTATTAGTACATTTGTATTCATTAATGATACATTAAAATATGTCAATATATAACAAAACTATCTAAGTATATTTTTCTAAAACAGACTTATATCACGATAAATTCAATAAATATTTCTAAATCAATATAAAAGTGTTATGGATTTTTTTTAATTACAACTAGGTAGTGAATATACTTTTCTTATTTTAATAAATATATATATAGATTTAGGGTAATTTAAGTAAATAAGTAATAAACAAAAATCTTTGTGTTGTCTAATCAAATAATAAATTTTCTAAAACTAGATTTTTTTCCACGATCGATTCGAGTTATTAAGGTTTCACTGTAATTACCTACTTAAGTAGGTCCCTATTCCAGACAAGTGAGGTAAGGTCCAACCTAGGAATGTATGTATTAGTTTTATAATTAAAAATACTAGATACTTACTGAGTAACAACTCTATACTTGCATTAGGAAAACGGTACCTACCGTTGTCATTTTGTCAACATTAATTTT
The DNA here is from genome assembly GCA_949089665.1 of Macrosiphum euphorbiae. NCBI lineage: Eukaryota > Metazoa > Arthropoda > Insecta > Hemiptera > Aphididae > Macrosiphum > Macrosiphum euphorbiae. The sequence goes on along the minus strand of CARXXK010000005.1, from coordinate 654,486 downwards.
CATTTGCCTGTATGATTAGATGGAATTGATGTTGTAAAATAGCAACCGTTGTAAGATTGAACATTTTCGACGAGTTATCGTTTTTAAGTAACCGATAACGTGGTTAAAATATTGTCGGACATGCTTCGTAAAGGTTAAAGCCGGGTTCACACTACACCGTGTCGTGTAAAATAATCATGGTTACCACAGTTACCAAGCAATGTTTACCAAACAATTGTTACGGTTCGGTACGGTTAATACTACGAATACCAAGATAGTACCTAGTACCGTTCCGAACCATAAAAATTGTTTGGTAAACATCGCTTGGTAATTGTGGTAACCATGTTTATTTTACACGACACGGTGTAGTGTGAACTCAGCTTAAGTCATACTGAACGAACTGAAGAGATTAGGAATAATGTCGTTCTGTTCTTGAAAAAATCCCTACCGTTGTACAGAAATATCGTAAGAGAATCTTCGTAGAGGACTACAGAAGAGCAGTTTTCTCAAGTAATAATGAGGCACGATACGTTATCTTAAAATAAGGTTTTATTGTGGTTTAATCTATTTTAAATTATATTAATTTCTTTAAATCTAAAATATAATATGTGTCGTTTTCTGAAGAAAGATGTCCTTTGTGTGTAGAAATTGATGTTGGAATACCTAATCGGTAGGTATTAATACTTTTTTTTGGGTTACACAGTTCTTTCACATCGTTGGATGAATCCGCAATTAAAAGTGTACTTTACTGAGAATAATAAAAGTGAATTCTTAATTTGTAATAATGAATTATTTTTTTACGAACAGTTTGAATGTTATTAGGCTATTAGCATTGTTTTTTTTACTTTTTTTTATTGTTGCCCTTGGGTCCTTGACATTTATTTACCAAATACGGATTGAAAATTAAAACAACGTTAATACATACACATATGTCATGATTCAAAAGACTTACTACTATCAGTAATGAGTTAATACAATTTGTTGTGTAAGTTGGCAAGAAAACCAATTTGATGGAGGTCGGGAGATAGTTTCGGGGTCCTGTTTGAGTGATTCCGTAGCCAACGATTTCGGAAGCTTATTGAATTTTCTCTGTCCATAATTAGCATAATAGTATTATTTGATCTATTAAGTTCACCAAGTTTCCCGTTGTTTTCAAAAATAATATATTATGATGATTAGTAGTATTTATAGTTTTTATTTTTGATTGTGATAATATTTTACATTTTATATAATATTGTCTATATGCTGGAAAATAAGTTTAGGTCTAGCTTATGTAACACCTATAAAAGACCCCTGTAAGAATGAGAGTTATTGAGGATCGTATTTGTTTTATGAAATTAATTACAATTCGAACTTACATCCGGAACATCCAATATCTGATTTCTGGTTGATCCCTTTAATCGCTATGTATACTTACGTCTGGGATGCTTGTTGTTTGAGTTCAATTTAGTAAGGTTTTGTTACATCCGTTTGAATGATAATTGTTTTGATAGTGGTATTGACTTATTATCAAATAACAGGAAATTGAAAAGAAAGGTGATGGCTGATAGCCGAGAGTCCAGCGAGATAAGTTCATAAACATATGAGGTATATGTAATGCAATACATATCGATTAGATTACTCCGTTTTTTCAATTATTGCAAGGTTAGAGGTTTGTTGAATCTCCAGTGTGTTGAACGTAGTTGAAAATAAATACGGTCACGTGGGTTCCACTCAGCTCTTCCAAAAATACTTGATACATTTTTTTTTTTATTTTAAATAAAATTGTTGACGTATTAAAATATATACTACCGTATTCAACTACTGTTGAGATATTTATATTAAAGTACGTGTGTTACGAAAAGCATTCATAATTTCAAGGAATATAATATTATACTTGTACCTATACTTGGATAGGTATTATAAAGCAAAGATTTGAATTTTAAACTAAGGTTACTAAAAAAATATATAAGTAAACAAACCATAGAATATATAATACATTTTTCAAATCTCTATTCTTAATAATTCCTACGAACACTTAAACATTACAAAAAATATATATTAATATTAAGAAATACTTTAGAAAAGCTATAATTTCTTATTAATGCTTACAATAACATACAATACTTAATCATTATTATTGTAACAATTTAAAACCCTCAGTCTTACAAAACGAATGATTAGAGAATAACTATTGACTAATATCCACAGCTACTGCATCCAGTTTATACTTACTTTATAACGGATTATTTGTTTGTTTCGAAATAATTCAAAAATTTACGTTGAACACTATCTTACTAGGTACCTGCATAAAAGTAAAAACTATTTCATTATTATTATTTCTTTAATACTTATAAATTATTAAAGGTTTCATGCACTTTAATGTTTTTGAGTCTAACCCGACAATGATAATAAATTACTCAATATATTATCTTTATCTTTAATTTCATATAAATTATATTATTTATTTAAACACGGACATCATCATAATATATAATAATATGTTGGAATTATATTATTATATGTGTATTCAACTCAAGTGTATTATTGTTATCTTATTTTAATTTTGAGTGCGTGATAAAATTTGATTTAAAAACGACTCTACACTTTAAACGTTAGGTAGTTATTTATTTCTGTTGATCTAACTTACTGTGTAGATAATAATTGTACCTACAGTTTGAATAGATACGCTTCAATACGTAATTAACAAAACTCAGTTCATTAAACATTTTTAAATTGTAGAACAATGAATAGTAGATACTGTGTTATTAATATACCTCATGTATAGACATCGAATGTTGGTCCATTGTTAAGTTGGTGACTGGTGTAGGTATTAAGTATAATGATTAATAATGCAAATTAGGTGTAACCATTGATTATTTTAAAACCGGAATTATTTTAAATCATTGCATTCGATAAACGACTCTTAAGAAAAGCTTGGATTACGATAACACGTGTTTATAAGAAGTAAATAAAATATAACCCAACCTTGTAATAGAGTATTTTAAATAGTGAAAACTATAAAAGTTCTATATTAAAACGGTTTTAGTAAACACCGAACATTAAGAAACATTTGTATTAAACGTTCGTAAAAAAGTCATTTTTCAGAATTTTCCGTTTTTAAAATTTGGTCATAATTTATAGATTTATAAAAATTCAACTGAAAAAAATATCAAATTTACAAAATTATATAATCAATGTAAAAATTGTAAAATTTCGAAAACGAATGCACCATTAATATTTTTCCATTTTTTCTCTAATAATGAATTTTCCTCAGGCATAGAACTACTGCAAAAATCAAAATAACACCTTTTTTATACCATATAGATGACATGTCTGAAAAAAAAAACATATAACATATAAAATATTAAAATCAATTTAATTATTATTCATTCCAAATTCAAAAAAACTTAAATACTTTCACTAAATAATATACTTTAAATCTATTTTATTTTTAATGGTGTTTATAACTTATATTATATCGGTTTAACTCCAAAAACTAAAATAATAATAATAATAATAATAATAATAATAATAATATTATTACTTATTAGGTACTTGTACAATAAATGTATTTAAAAATGTCCACATGATTGTTTAACGAAAGTCTAAAAGTCAAGATTGTGTTTTTGTCGAATTTTTATTAGTTATTCAATCGTTATTAATTGATATTTTAAATACATAGTACAAGTCTTAAAAGTTGTTTCAGCTTTAAGGTATCCATAAAAAAAAGGAAATACAAAGGAAATTCAATTTTAATAAATAAATTATTTTACAAACGCAAAAACTTAAGGTAAAATTTTTAATAATTAATTGTATGACACTGGAAAATTAATTTTATTGTAAAATAGAATATAAGTGTAACAATATTTTAGGAAATTAGACCACTCAATCACACACATATTATACTATTTTAATTTTATGAATTTTTGATTCTGACAGATTTTTCTTATATTGGAAAAATATCTAGAGGCATCCTATGGATTTTTTCTATACATAGGTATTTATTTATATAGTTCTGTAATTTTGGATATTTTTCCAATTTTTTTAAATTATTTAAAGAATTTTTATTTTAAAATGTAGTAGTTCCGTTTTTATTTTTTTTTATTATTACCTACTAAACATATCGTATTTTAAATTTTTCTATTAATTTAGGTATTGATATTGAGTACCAAATATATAAAATATAAATACGAACTGTTAAATAAAGTTATTTTTTTATTGAACAAAAATGTATATATTTACAAGATGTATTTACATGTTATACAATAAGTAAATTTGATAAGATTTGATAGATGGGAGGGGGAAGTAATCCAGTGGTTGCACTCCGTAATTAAAATAATGCTATATTTAGAAAAATTTGTGCAGTGAAATATATAGGTAATATCAAACGTATGAATATTTAGATAAAAATAAGTACGTGATTTATTTTAAATAGTTAAAAACGTGTAACACATCAAATCATCTACTTACGAAATAATAGATAGTATTTGTACAAAAACTTTAAAGAACAATAGATATTTACTATAGTTATTACAAAATATAAAAACAAAAGGTTGTGATCTTTTCAGAGATAGATAGTCGTGTTTGTAATGACGCTACACCTTTTATTATTATTGACTTGTACCTATACTTGTATCAAGTTTGAATTGCTCTCATGTCAGCCAAATTTAAAAATGCATCGTAATTAATAAAATACCTAAGTAGTAATTTTAATACTTCGTATATTGTAAATTATGATAAAGCGCGTTTTGCAGCAGCTGAGTGTAAGGTGACGCATCTGCACTTTTTGCCTTTGCCCTTTTATTTTTACATTCCTTTGTTTCAAATAAAATTATCAAGTAATTGTGATCGATAAAATAATAGCTATTAAGTAAAAACATAAAAGTTATATACTTACGTATTTTTTTGATTTTGAAATACAAAAATAAAATTTTCCATCAACTAAATTATTTAATATTGGATATTGGCAGGTGAGCAATCACTTTTTCCCGTTGTCCATAGCTGTTAACTATTTTTTGCGTTTCTTCATAAATTAATTTTATGGTTTTTTTAATGGCCTATTAATTATAATTAGAAAACGAGTGTACGTTAAATGCTAATAGTGATTTTTGTACATTGAAAAAATAGTTTAAACAAACATATTTCTTAGTTCTTACCATGCTCAAATAGACGTTTAAAATGTATGTACCTATACCATAAACTATTTTTTTATTTTAACAACATTTGAAATTTAAAATTAAATTTTTATTGACCAACTATTATGCAGCTTGAAGTAATATTACACGTCAATACAAAATACAATTCCATATTTGAAATTATTTGTTCTATAATATGGACCGTATATTTTATACCTATATTATTTTACACGACACCATAAAGCCTTTTTTTTACTTACTCCTTAATATGATCTTTGTTTCCAAAATGTACAAACTATACAAATTGTCTAAAATACTTATAATATATATATATATATATATAGGTATATATCTACATACACGAATACAGTTTATTAATAGGTAGCTATAACCCAATTATAAATCTGTAGGTAGCAAATTAGGCATCACTTAAATTTTACGTGTTTAGGCTTTACTGTATATACCATATAAGTTACTAATAGTAAATAGTTACTAATGGTAATACACTGTATATTACCATTTAATAATATGAGCATAATATAATGCTAAATCTAAGATTAATAACAGTAAATTTCTACTTTATGGTTTATTTTATTGTTGTGCTGACGTGTTGTTTTAATAATTAGTATATAATTACAGAAGTTTTCACATTTTTTTTTGTAAATAATTAACTTAAAAAAATAATCTTAAGTTGGTGTTAAACGATTATTTTAATAAATATAAAACCAATTTCGTTTAGATATAATTGATAAGCTTTATACATCTCACACCCAAAATTTTACATTGTCTAGCTAATTTTATCGTTCCCTTAATATTGAAGTAAACCCGTAATACTCTAATTGCACTCTTTAAATCAATTATACCGTACATTTAGGTAGTAATTAAAATTATTTATTACGTTTTAAAACAGTAAATTATCTTATATTTTATACCTCCAGCTATGTGTGGGTTCTAATACATTTGTTGATATTGGTACGTCATATCCTGCAAATTGTATTAAACTATTTATGATAATATGGTCTATAAGTTATTATTATATAATATAATAATATACATATTAGTGATTACAGAGGGATTACTTTAATAATAAATACTCATTGTCTCAATCCAATTATAGGTTTTTTTTTTAATAAATAAAGTATTTACATAATCTTCACTGTTAATAAAAGTGGTAGGTAGGTGTTTAATTTTATTTAATATTTTACAGCAGACCTACCTATTATTCTTTAGGTAAAATTTGTTGGTATTTAAAAATAAAATTAAAATTAAAATGTTTAGTTAAAATGTTAGCCTTTAATGTTAAATTGACTGCAATAGTATGCCCCACACATTTCGGTGGATATTCTTCAACATATCGAAATTTTAATAATAATATCCTGCTTCAGAATATAAGACAAAAGAAATTTAAAAAAAGTCGTAAAAAAAATTGATTATTTGTTTTAAAAAGAAAGAGTAATTCCAACAACACAAGTAACAAATGTTTATTCAAAAACATAAATATAAAATAAAACAATGAGCAGTTCTCTCATAAAAAAATCTCTCTATAGGTACATAATATATTTTATAATTTAAAAAAAAAAGAAATTAAATTACATGTTAAAATATTTAATGAACACATGTAAAATAAATATTTATTAAATTAAACAATTTGAAATTATATTTAATTACGGTAAACTATTGTTTTTAAATGAAACGTAATAAAAAATGTCAACATTTGAAGTTATTAAATACTAACATTTTTATTAATATTCTTTCTTTTTTTTAATATTTAGAAAGGAATTTACTTTTTAAAACTATTTAGACATAAAATTTAATATTATATTTATTTTATTTAATATTATATTTTATAAAATAAAATGTACAATTGACTAATTATAACCATATTTTTTTTTATCAAATAATATTATAAATTAAAGAAAAATAAATAATTTTGATTTTTGTAGAATATGTATTTCAAACATTATAATTTACTATTCTACAAAATTAATTTTAATTACGATGTCCAATAAAACAAATATTTATTGTAATTAATATCTTTAATCAATAATCAATATGTTATTATTAAATTATTAAGACGTTTGAACTATAAATTAATTTAGATTCATCGAAAATTCAAATTGTCCCGATATTTTAAATAATACCAACTAATAATTATTACTATAAAAATGAATACATTGGTGAAATAAATATTTAAATAGTTTGAAGTCCTACTTAGAACATTAATTATTTATCAATAAAACCTAAAAAAATTGTTTTATCATAGTTATACTCTAATTAACTAAATATTACCTAAATAAATCTCGTATAGATAATGTTTTTCAATCAGTATGAAAATTTGGTAAAATATATTCGAGAAAATTGTATAAATATGAACGCTCGATATAATTTAAATATCAATCATAGTTTTTCTGGTAAAATAAACGTTTAACTTACCTCTTTCGTCCGAACATTGTGCGATGTCGTTGGAGACAGTTACTCCTTGACCCTTGTACTCTATTGTGTAATCCAAATACACAGACGGTATCGCCTCGTGTGTGTTGAGCTCTTATCATGTGTATTTCCGAATCAAGTGTTTCCCAAAGTATATTCTTAGCCACTTTTGAAACTTCGACCTCAAATTCACTATAAACGTAGAGGTACCTTTATGTTTATAATAAATAAGATAAAATTATAAACCAATTGTAAATAAAATTATAACAATCATTCATTGGACATAATTTAATTATTTCAGTAAATAACTACACCACACTACGTAATAATAGTGTGGTCATATATTATTATTGTACAGAGTGCATACAAAAATTGAAATTATGATTAAAACGTATTCGACGTAACTGTAAGTACCTACGACATAACTTTTTCACGCTCTCGTGTTGAATGAGAATTTTTGTTTTTTAAGCGGTTGCGTCGCTTCACAAATAATTATAATATTATAGCTCGTTATTATAGCAATCGCAAACCCGGAAAAATATTTTAATCCCACGCTGTCATAATATACTCATGTAGTCATATTATACTCATCAAGTCATATTATACTCATCTAGATAATAATATAGTTGTACATTATGGGTGCTGGGTAGGTAGGTAGGTATAATTAATAATACTATTAAGATTTACGAGTAATAAACGAGTCACTGTTGGTGCCTATCTGGTTTTCGTTCGGTAACGAACATTTAATTTCATAGAACTCGGTAAAAACGTAGGTATTACATATTATTATTGGAATGTATCAAAAATAAACTCCGGGACCGCCAGACTTACTATCTCTCGAACGAAGGCGTAAGCTCAACATACGTGTCCGATAGTGTGCTTAGTGAGAAATACAAATACTGATAGGAAGAATAAAATGTTGTTTCCAAGCGGGTTTAACACAATTTCGCGATTAAATTTTTTTTCACCTAAACACTGTAGGGGAGTATCCAATAATTATACAGATTATTTTTTTGGCTTCGAATTGAACAATATATTATAATATTGTCTCTACTATTTGATAAATTGGAACGACCAATATAACTATTATATGATTGTGTACTTGGTTCGACAAAAAATTTAAACGGTAAAAGTATATGAATATTAAATACCAGAGTCACAACTTGAAAAATATTACTTGTTTTTTGATAAGTTGGCATTTTTAATCACTCTGTATCTGGGTATGTTCAACTAAATAGGTAATAATGCACTATCATCAGTGGTCGCACGTATATGCAGCCATAAAATATTTAAATGTTTATTCATTCTGTTTTTCTTATTTCTTTATCATTCAACATGTCATAGATATATGTACATATTAGTAAGCACACATTTTTATAGTTCGTTTGTATTCTTAGGAGTAGGTAGAACTAATGAAGTGTTTTATATTTTTCGGAAAATACATTTTATGGCAGTAAAAAACATCGAACAAATACAAGAGAAACGTTTCTAGATTAGGAAGATTTTTTAAATTTTTTATAGGTACCTATTCGAAATTTTCAAACATTTCTTGAAAACCACACCACACAAAACACTAATAGGTATCTATACTTTATTTAAAAAACCTTGACCATATTTAGCAGAGTTAGATTCAGAATCATTTTTCAACTTCAATGATGTACTTTTATATTATTTCTTTTAAATTTAAAGACACTCACCTCGAGGTAAACCAGACTTCAAATGAATAGTCGATGATATAGTACCTTTTGTACTTTGGTCTATTTAATAGTTTTAATATAAATATCGGAAACACATCATCACATCGGTGTAATCACTAGTACCTACTTATTTTCGATTGCGTTATTTTTAATTTTTAATAATATTTTATAATGCACTACATCCAATTATAGTCATACATTTGATAAATAATTGTAAATGAAAATTTGAGATTTAAATTATCCGACTATGCTCTCTTTATCACTCTGAAATAAAATATTTTTTTGCGTTGATTAGGTACTTATATAATATTCGTATGCCTATGATAATGCTTCGTTAAAAAAATGTACTCTATCTTATTTGACCGAATTATTACGATTAAATTAAATAGTGCAATGGTGCATATTATATTATGTAAACGTAACCTAGTGACATAATATATTAGAATATGATAGAGAGTCTGGATAAGCTAGTCGATTTATCTGAGTAATGATGCTATATTATGTCTGCGCTTCAGAGCCTGAATTCTATCGAATGTGTTTTATTCTATTTATCTCAAAAACTTTTTAAAATTTAAAAATACCATGTTCATCTCTGATCTATGTATATTCAATAATATACGTATGTACTATGTAGGCATAGGTATAATATTTTATTAAACTGTTATAGTGTTATAAGGTAAAGTATTTAGAATCTTAGATTTCATTCACACCAACCTCGCTAAGTTAAACCCCGAGGGTTAAACGTAGGATTTAGAATCTGAACATAATCGAACAAATTATAATATAGGTTTATTATTTGATTAAAAGGTGTATAATTTCCAATTTTGTTCGTAATATGATTATAATATGGCGTAGAAGTTGTATACTATATTAACCTAACCATCTGCTATACTTGTCCGATTTTGATTCCATAACGGAACGAGTTATGCATTTATTTGAATTCGTACAGTATTTGAGAATACAAACATTTTTTTTACGATATTATTAAATGTCAATTACATAATATCTCTAACAAAAAAAAAATGAAAAAAAAAATGCCAACAACAACATAAATCCACAATTTGTCTAGAATTATTATATGTCTATAGAATCATAATATCGAACAGAGCAATCGAGACATACCTGACGTTTAATTCCAGATGAGAGCCCAGAGTCTAAATTTCGTCAATTTCGATGTAAGTAGTGTGTGTAGCCGGGATTTGAGGATGGAAAAAACTTTGAATTCTGCTGCTTCAAAAAAACATGCCTTATTAGCGATAGAGTTGGACTAGCTATAAAGAAACGTTCGTAACTAGGTACTAAAAAATTCGAACTCCCTGTACGTGGTATATCCAGATAACAATTTTATTAGTTTACGATTTTAAAGTGGAAAGTGGGGGGACAATAGTGCAATTGTAATACTGTATGCTAACCAGGGCTTCAAAACGTTTTCATAACGTTACGAGTATAACGTTAAACGATTCAAAAAACGATTGAAATCGATAACGGATAACATATCGGTAAACGACAAACGATTGAAACGAATAACGGATAACATATCGGTAAACGATAAACGATTGAAATGGATAACGGATAACGGAACAGTAACGATAAACGATTGAAATGGATAACGGATAACGGAACAATAACGATAAACGATTAAAATTAATATCAAATAACGCAACAAAAAACGATTAACGATTAAAAGTTGAATCTTAACAAACATGTCAGACAACAAAGGAAATTACGAAAATATTAAAAACTATCTATAGAATATAATTAGAATTTAGTTAGTTTTGTAGAAGGGCAAATGTAAACTGGGCCCGGAGTTACCTTTTTTGTTGTAAGCTCGGCCCGAAAATTATAGGTAATATAAATAGGTAGATTGTAATCTCGGCCTGGAAATTTCAGGTGGTAAAATAAATCGATTGTAAACTCGGCCCAAAAATGTCAGGTGTCAGATTCTATGTTTCCACCTGAAATGTGGGCCAGTGCATCAGTTGGAACGTATTTAATAACAAATGCATGTGATCATTTCATGCGCATTTTAATTCAAGTTTTAATTCCACTCACCCCAATATATATTCCGTCATTTCAAAATTAAAAGAAGTACAAACAGAAACGTACATTAAAATCAACAACCTAGATGGACCATTTAAATTCCAAAATATAAAAACTAAAAAAAAAAAAAGAACTCTTAGAAAGAACACTTACAAAATATTAAAATAAAGAAATATCAGTGAGTGAATATGTAAAATACATGGCTTTTTACTTAAAAAACTAGATTTATATATTATTATTATACTAACATTTTTCACTCATTATTTACACTACAATTTTACTTATATATTTTTTATTGTATTTAATCACATTTTTACACTTATAAATTTATATAATTACATTTATTATAATTTTATTATCAATATTAAAACATTTTTCATTTAAATAACGAATTTCATACTATATGAATAATAATATGAAAATGAAAATAATTTTTGAAGGATAATGAGAACCGCCTCCTCGTGGTGTCCTCCGGGTAATGCTAAATGTTTCTCAAAAATATTATAAGAAAAATGATGGTTTTTACACCTAAATCATTTTTACCTGAAAAAAAATCGGGGCCGAGTTTACATCTAAATAATTTTGACCCAAAAAAAACCCGGGCCGACTTTACCATCGACCTTTTGGAAATGTTTTTTCCTCGGGCCGAGTTTACAATCTCCCTTGTAGAACTGTTGCTTGATAGGACCATAATAATAAAGTGACTTTAATATTAGGTACTAATCAAAATTAATTAAATGTACAATATGGAACTATGAAAGTTTAAAATAGCCATAAATATTTCAAAGAAATAATACGCATTATCAATATTATATTTAGTCTTTCTTACAAAAGTGGAAAATATTTATAAATAATGTCTGGGTAAATAGTATTAAACCCGTTCAACGGGTTCTACATTTCTTAGTAATGTATTTATAAATAATTAATATTTAAAACGTTTAAACGTTAAACGGAACATTTTATAAACGTTTAAATTCTTTATAACGTTAAACGATAAATCGATCATAACGTTTGATATCATATAACGTTAAACGCTAAATCGATCATAACGTTTAATATCATATAACGTTAAACGCTAAATTGATCATAACGTTTAATATCATATAACGTTAAACAGTAATTTGGTCATAACGTTTGATATTCATATAACGGTAAACGGTATTATTTTTTTGGATTTAAGCCCTGATGCTAACAGAATGTTTTTTTATGTCTTCTGACAACGCCGTTAAAACCGAATAGGTACAGATTTTTGTCTTAATCTTGTATTAAGACTTGATATTAGGTTAGAATATAACGTAATCTGTAGTATTTTTTTTTCAAAATATACATTTTTCTTTCGTCCATATTCGCTGTTCATATTAATTTACCAATATACGTACTTATTTTGAATAAAAAAAAAAACCAAAAATCGACCGAGATGACGTATAATGACAATTGTATATTGGTTGTTGAAACATTCACTCTTTAAGTTTTTGAATTTTTTACAACACGTTGTATGACGACGACAACTTGAATTATATTGTTTTATAATATTATCATACATATTAGTGATATTTGTGACTATAATAATATTATTATTAATCGTCAACTACCTCCTACTACATTATATTTATATTATTGTGATATCGTATATACAATATAATATAATGTCATGTGATTTTTGCACACAGACCTGTGGAGCCAAGAAGAGACGACCAACGAGGACCTGTTGCACCCGATGAGCCTGAAAGTCAAGTCCATGTGCACCGGCGAGAAACAGCGGTACGTCACCGACGGAAAGCACAACAACGGTCCCAGCACGCTGCCGATGACCAACGAGGCGCAGCCCTCGCCGCTTTCGAGCGTTTTCACGGTCAAGTCGAACTCGTCCTCGTAACCGTTTGCCCGATTTTACGACTTAGGTGCCTATGTGTAACAATGATAATATTCTGTAAAATAATAATATACCCATACAATGGCCGTGCGCGTACGTCAACCACATAATATTATTATATCATGCACATAGAACGATTGCAGTCTTCTTTGTATTATTCCTGTCCCTAAAATAATAATATATAATGTTATAACTTATAATAACGAAATTTTATATTGATAAAATAATAATTATGCGATACAATAATTAGGTTTAGGTATAGAGTAGGATGTATTATATTATTATGATAAGTGTTAATGTTATAGTTTAGACGCGACATAACCCCGAATTTCCCCGACCCATTCCCACACCTCAACCACCACCACAAACCAGTGATAATATTATTATTAAATAGGCAGTATTATAATATTATTTAATATTCAGGCACGCGTGCGTTCATGCTCCAAGACGTATCGTAGCTACAAGTTATGGGTTATCCCAAATATCCCATATTATGGTTATAGGTAGTGTATATTGTATAGTATTATAGCGTGTCAAGTGATTTAATTATGTAGGTAAATCATTTTTTTTTTTTTTATAACATTTAATAAACATAATTAAATTTAATGTAAAAAAAACGAAACAACTCTATCCTGCAAACACGATAAATCGAATAGGTAAAGGTATTATCTTTTAATATATACCTTCGTTTGCGAGCCAGGTGTATAATTTATGGCGATTCGCTACCGTTATCAATCGAACTCCGTCAAAAAAATTGGAGATCAAACGATTTCGTTCTCTTCAAATCCACCTCGCGTGATGTTTAACTATGCCAATAACCTTCGTTGGTCGTATTTTTCTTTTTATACAATTTAATATTTAAGTATACGAAAAAATATATTGTTTTATAAATAGACGTGGAGATGAATTCGGATATTATTTTGTGGTTCTGTTATTAAGTTATAATTCAATTTAAATGTTAATTTTGAGCTGACTACGGCCCAGTCCTCGACACTCCACTCCTCTCCTGATTTATAATACGAGGAAACTATACAAAACGGTCGTGTATATTGAATAATTATTGTAATTGTTATTATTATTATGATTATATGACTGCAATTATCATTGGTACGCGAGTATAATATTTTATGTAGGTACTATAATATTATACCATAAGGTTTAATATTTTTTTTTTATTTTGGTTCGTTTTTGTTTAATTTGTTTTAATTTTTAAATACAACAAAATGTTTGTAATATTATTTTTAATAATATTACCGTAATAATTCAGTAGTATTAAGGATATTTATTATTTATATTTATTATAGGTATAATAATAGTATATTACCTATATTTATATTTTATAGGTATAGTTTATGATGTTACATATTTTTCAGTATTTTATAATATTTGTTCATGAAAAAAAAAATATAACTTTATACTTGTATACATAAATTACTGTGTAATGTGTATATAGAGTAGAACTACCACAGTGGCGTCATTTAAGGGGTCGTAGCATTTGCCACCTTCCTTTTTTTAAAGGCCTATACTATGTCGATAGAAATGACCAGGCCGAAAAATGCTTCCAGTAAAAATATTTTACGTACGATTTAATATTTTTTCTAATCGTGTCAAAAACGTTGTTCTGTACATTTTAGTACCAATAACACCATAACATAAATATTATATATAAAAAAAATCTAAAAACACTGTTGTTGTAGGTATAATATTTTTAAATTATGGTTTGTAATCAGGTTTTGAATTTTATAAATATTAAAATGAAAATAACTCAAATTCGCTGGCCAACTGGCTTGATGAAATTATTACTTATATTATATAAAGCAAAACCCGCGGAAGTAAAAACAATTACTATTTACGGCGGGTAAAAGTGTAATACCTACCAATGTTGCTGCCAAAATGACGCCACTGTAATGAATTACTATTTTTAAATAAATTATTATATTTTGCATACAATTTATGTACAATTTTTTTTTATTTATTCCAAATCCACATACATTCGGGGCGCAATTAATTCGAACGAATGACCCAAAATTAACTCATGTTACATATTATTAAGTAATAGTTGTCATAAAATTCGTATTGTGAATTTTTATTTTTATCTTGTTTTTGCCATGTGCATGAGTGTACGTGGGTGATATACTCGCATTGAATTTCACTCTCTCTAATAATCGCTTACAACTAACACATAGATCCCGGGCGGCTAAGACGAGATTGGAAATTGCCTAAATGTTTCCCATTAAATACGAGTCGTAGCAAGGCACTATAATAGATACCTGTTGAGCATTATTATCGGTTATTATTAAAATATGATATATTTTATTTAAGGCCCCTGCAAACCTTATTAATTTTCATCAAAACGTCGTTGGTGACTGACAAAAATTAAATTACTTCTAGTGATTCGATTTAAAAAATGTAAATATGTTTTAATTGGTCAACAAGTCTACTTTGCATCGGTCGGAGCATATTTTTTATATTTTTGAATATATTCGATACTAAAAATGTATTAAGTTATAAAATGTAAAATATTTATTCTCATCAAGAATTTGCTAAAATTGAAAAAGTGATCCGACCGATACAAGGTAAACTTGTTTACCAACACAAACATCTTTACATTTTTTAAATCGGACCACTAGAAGTACCTGAATATTTGTCAGTGCGACGGCTATTTCACGTCCATAAATTGGTTTTGAATATTTTGATCTTGACATTAAATTACTTGTGCATGTGCGTGTGTGCGACCATAAACCAGATGATAAATAATAATGTATTGCAAATTGATGCTGGTCGCGGGTGGTGGTAGGGGAGTATACACACACTAATGATCATTTACTATACACGCAAAGACGATCAGTAATAGCAGGAACGAAATAATTGCCTAAACACAACTCCTTAAAAATGACACATTTGCAGGGGCCTTAATATAGACGATTATAATATATATAATAATAATACTGAGGATCTTTGGTTGGACTTGGTTTACTTGTCTTGTTATATTATCAAATATGTAAGCTAATTAGTTTTATTGATTTGATTCATAATTTTTAACACAGAATAGTATTTTTAAATTTGCTGTGCATACTGTTGCATACTGTATAAATATTTTTTTTTCAACTACAAAGCTATTGGCTATATTTTATCACCCACTTCACTGTGTCTGCAATCTTATGCAGGTACATTGCTTACCTGATAATATACTGTTCACATGACCATATTAGCGAGACCACGGGGCTAAAAATGAAAATATAATATGATTTTGCGTCCATATGCACAGCGGCCACAGCGAATTACACCTAAAAGGAGTTAATTAATTACAATTGTTTTCCCAGGCAACGCCGGGTTATTCAGATAGTTACTAGATTACTAGATACTAAGATTTGAATTCCTGGTGGTGGATGGGGGGGGTTAGCGCTCCCGTTCGCAAACGTTCAAGTCACCACGTGAGTAAACGGTTAACGACTTATGATCGTTTCTATGTACTTTTTGTACCGATCCTTGTCCTACCGACCTGATAAAGTGGGAAACCTTCTGAAAGCAATTTTTTTAAATTTTAAATAATAAAACAACATAAATAGGAACAACATTTTAAAAAAGTGGCCTGACTTACTTATATAGTAGACCTATTAGCGAATTTAAATCAGTTTTCGGTTTTCGGTCCTCTCAAAATGAATCAAATTTATGATTCCATATTATGATACATTTTTTACAGTTTGTAGATTTTATAAACCAATAATAAAACAAATCAATATCATAGCACTATCAGTGCTAACAGTATTCATGCTGTAATTTATTTATTCAAGCTAAATGTGACCTAAGAACAATAATAAAGTAATAAACTGTATAAAAACTAAAAATTCCTCATAAATTCCTCTTTCTCTATCGACAGTTTCCAGCTTAGAGAGAGAAGCCGCCGGTGGTCGAGATTCGAACCGACGCAGTAATCCACTCGGCCACTTCGTCCCCCATTGATCTTAATGAACATTAGGTGTTTAAAAATTTATTTTAGGTTTATTTTTGAAGATTTATTATTTAATTCATTATAGTTTATTAACCCCTACAAAAATACTGTTGAAACAATGCGAAAGCCATATGATTAACTTATACGTCAGTATTATAATGTATACGAATTGAGTAAATATATACCTACCGATTTATCGATATTTATTCTATTCCCTAAGTATAAATCCTTAAAAAGTAATCATAATTATATAATATCTTTATACAATAATATCATAGGCTAAATATAATATACATTCTGTATCTTCATATCAAACTTGGAAAAACGTTGACATTAGATGTATAAAAATTCATTTTAAATTCAAGTCCAATAATTAAGGGGCCTCGCTATGGCATTGATTTATGGAGAATCATTTTGGCAATTTCTAAATATCTTGTCGTCGCCACCTGAGATCTATGTATTAGTCGTAAATGATTATTAGCATGTGTATCGTCCATGCGGGTCAATTGTAGCATGCAAATGTTAGTATGTAATATTATGAACTTGAAAAAATGTTTATTTTTCACTCCAACATACGATTCTAATTCCAATAAAACGTCACAACGATAAGCTCGATTTACATTCTGACAAAATATTCTTTTTTTCCACAACATGTAAGAGGGATCGATCGAAACAAATTTTTAAAATTGTATTTAGTTAATCAAATATTTAAGTTGGACATCCAAATTTTTTTTAATTTCTTACAATATTTCTTCCAATTCAAATTACAAAAAAGAAACTTAAATTTGTGTTGTACAGTAGGTTACAAGTGGGTCACTGTATGATAGATAATATTAAATTTGAATTCAATGATATAATATCATTGTATAAGAAAAACGATTCTGAGCGGAGACGGTATGTCAGTTTAGGTATTATATACTTATCTATCGTATTAAAAAAAATTTAAATAAAATAGGTAAATATATTAAATTCCAAATTAATCATATCACAATATACATTAGGAACTTATAATGCGTTATACGTCAACAACAAACCGTGATACTACCATAGTCCATACTCTATAGATATATAATAGTGTACTTTAGAAGTTTCAAGTACCCACGAATAATATTACACAATCAATAAAAAATAACTAAAATAGTTATTCTAGGTTTTTTTTATGTAATTTTGTCCAAAGTTGAACTTAAAATTACTATAAAAATAAATTGTGCTTATGTATTTTTTAGATTTTTTGGTAACAAAATTAACTACTTACGTGGAATCTTGTTTTACATTTTCAATCCTTAGATATAGAATTTGAACATTGTATACATTTTTAACTACAAAATAATTATTCAATTTTAAATTTGATAAATTTTGTCAAAATTTGATCTTTATTTGCTTATAAAAAAAAATTGTGCCTATGTATTTTTAATATTTTTCAACTGATATTGTAACAATATATCAGGAGCCTTGTATTACATTTTTACACTTTTTGGCCCAACAGATAAAACTTTATTGATATTTATGGAATAACAAACTAAAAAAATTGGAAACTGAGAATGTCCGTAAACCGCTCAAAAAGAGTCAAAATATTTTCAAAATTGTATAGTGTATAGGAAATGCTAATATAAATATTCAGTGAAATTTTCATGTATCTACAGTTATTCGTTTTTGAATTACAACAAAATAAGGAAATCGCTACATGAGAAATCGAGTGAATATCCAATGTTGTAAAAATTTGAATTTCAAACGCTCATAAAAATTTAATTTGACTTTCCGGTAGAGATTCTTTTATTGATAAAGGTAAGACAAACTTATGAGTAATCTTTTATTACATTTTAAAATCTAGCCATTTTTTTACAATAATATTTTTTTTATTATATTAAGTAACGATATTAGAAAAAAGTAGTGATACAAAAAACATAATATTTTAACAATAAGTAGGTAATAATTATTTACAAGTGCAGATGAGTGATAAGTGACGATGAAGATAAGTGCTTACAATTTGGTTGACAACGATTATTATACATGTCAAATGTAGGCGTGTGTACCCGCTATCCCGTCGTACGATATTTGGTAGATCCTCCACCCGTGGATATCCAAAAATCACAATGTATTCCAGAATTCGACCGGCAGTGGTGGTTATTTTTTTACAAAATTATTTTCACTTGCTGGCCACGGCTTCCGAGATAGGAGCCACCAGGCTGTAGTGGACACAAGCAATATATCTACAACGTAGGTAGGTATCGTGTATCTCCTCCAAGAGTCAATGCGTCTTTATCGTCATTATCATAAAATCGTGTGCAAACGAGATAACGCACGGTATCCATGGTATCGTAATTGCACACACTACATCACTTTTAAACATTCATTCCAACGGTGTGTCCGTTGCTAGACGCCATACACGTCGACCGCCGCCGCAACAAAACCACTTTCTGCCTGCACTTATAATACGCCTCCCGAGTGCCGACAGGAACGATCTACGCTTTTTCGGCGTCGGCTCAGTGCAAATCACTTCCTCCATATCGCTACCTGCAGCCTCGTCGGTACCAGCCAAGACGACCATCGTCTCCTCCTTGTCTGCAGATGGATCATTTGGCTGCGATTCCGAAGGGCTGCAAGTCTGCGTCCGGTCGGATACCCAAATTTCCTCAACGTTGTCCGCGGACGAAGTCGCGGACTCTTCGAGTCCCTGGAATCCGATCCGGAGCGATGATGTCATCGGCGTCGGTTCCATTGGGTCAGGACGCTCCTCGACGCCTGTCTCGTTGACCTGTTTTCTGCGCCGGAGATACCCACCACTCCCGTGTCCTGCTTCAGGGACGCCCGATCTCCAAAAAAACGTCTAGTGCTCACTGCAACTAGTTCTCTAGAGGAATCGAATTGGTGCAGCAGGATTCCTTCTGGATCGCCGCCGTGGATGTCGTCTGAAACGTCAGACTCGGACGAATTCATCCGTTCCACAGCCGAGTATACTGCGATCTCGTCAAACAGCTGGTCGAGAAATCCTCTCGGCGAGATTTCTAATGATTCGTCGACGATTGACGATCTATCTCTTTCGACCAAGCTATTGTCGTTCACAGTGATCGAGTGATCTCCCGTCTCCAACATCATACGAACCTGATCTAAAACGTCGTCGACCAACTCCGTGGCCGCGGCTATGATCAGGTTCATTCTCGCACCATCTCCCCCGCCAAATCCATTTTGCATCGTCTGTCGATTAAGCAAATGTCAAAATATGGTAGGTACAAATTACACACGTTAATGAAACGAAAACAAGTGTTATTGTTTTAATATGTTATACTTACAGTTAATGTCTCTTAGACAACAAAGAAAATGCATTTGTATTGTAACCGGCCTGTTATTAATTTTTTTTCTAAATAATATAATATATTCTATCTATTTATAGATATTATAAATTATAGAATATTCAATATAGGTATAATGTTATATTATAAGGAATATGAATAGTTTGGACAGTCAAACATTTGTCTTAAATTATCTTACTTTTTATTATATGATAATGAGGCAGCGTTTGTTTGTTTGTCCTTAAAAATCTCAAAAACTACTCGACTGATTTTGAAAATTCTTTCACCAGTAGAAAGCTGCATTATTCCCGAGTGAAATAGGCTACTTTTTGTCGCGAAAATAAAACTTGAAAGGGTTAAGACATGAATAAACTGGTTTTACCACCTGCAGTTGGATTAAGTAAAAACGATAAGTTTGGAATAACTTTGATGACTTAGAGTTAAATTATATATTTAAGTACGCACCCCATGGGGTCCGCAATCACCGGTAGATTGCCTACCTGATAATATACTACCCTCGCATAATCACAAGCGAGTCTCAGCGGCGGGATGTCTATAATATAATAATATAGTCAAACGTGTCGTGATTGACTCACTGGCCCATCAACGTAGAGTCTTAAACAATAATGTTAGCTAGAGGCTTTTATTTATCAAAGTCATAGAGTTTGCATTTTTAACGGGCAACGAAGTGAACGGGGTCAGCTAGTAATAATATAATTGTATACGAAAAACGATTCTGAGCGTAGACGGTTTGTCAGTCTGGATATTTTTTATTGGTAAAAAAAAATTATTCTGCACAATTTTGTATTCGTTTCTATGATGATACACAAAGCGTTGGAAATTAAAAATATCCCGTTTTTAGGTGGTAATTTGTAGATGGTTTTTCAGGTAGCATTAACTATACTAACTATCGTTAAAATAGAAAAATGACCTCTCTAAAGTGCCAATTTGCTAAAATTTTCTAAACAAGAGTAAGATACTATATATAGAAATCGAAGCACTCCCGGTCCCCAGAATTGTCTCATTTGTACACCGTTAACCATAGTGTAAATGATCACGCGATAAATCGACGCAAAGTCCACATCCGAAAATTACTTTTGAGAATTAAAAGTTCAGTAGGACACAAATAAAATATAAAAATTAAAAAAAAGAAAAGCACGCTCGATAACGAACAAAACCTAAGGGAGCAAATGACCAAATACACCAGTAATGTTACAACCCGATTTGAGTTTATTAAATCAATATCAATGAAGTTTTTACCAAGTACATAATATATATATATAATAATGATGATAATTTTTAACGACAATAATTTTTTTAAATTAATTTACATAAATCTAAATATTATATATCCTTATATAAATAATATTTACTTACTACCTTTTTTTTCGCGGGACTCAACTTACCTCCTACCTGTTTTTTCCCGGGACTCAATTTACCGCTTTCAAAATGTACCAAACTTATCTCGAACTCAATTTACCTAGCCCCCAGACGACGAGACAAACAGATATTTGAATAATAATGAAGGATAATAATATAATATGATCCCAATAGCTCATCTGGACTGTTTCCGGTCAATATCAAGAATAATGTACCTACATAGTAATATAATAAATCAAGGTAAACGCACCTATGTTTTACCATACACATAAACAGTATAATAATAATAATTCACTCACGTACATATAATTATACCAAAAAGCAAGTTAATGATAATTTTTAATTAAGGGTGTCGGAGCCGGTGTGTTTTTTGGTACAAAAACATGTCTTACAGGAAAAATGCCCGTAGAATTGTCGGATTTCGTTATTTTTTTTTAATCTAAAAGTAGAGAACATTTTGTAGGTCGGATCAAAGCCCGATTTTGAAAATTATAATTATAGAAGGTGCAATATGCATTTGAAAAATGTACAATATTTGTCCTTTTTCAAACGTATTTTTATACTATTGTTTAAAGTCAAATAAAAATTCGAGCTTTGATCCGACCTGCAAAAACTTCTCATCTTTCAGATAAAAAAAATTGACCAAAATCCAACATATCTACGAGACATAAGAGTTTTTCCTGTGAAACCATTTTTGTTCATCAAAATAGTGCTTCGATAATAATTATAGTCATCGCAGTATAGTATTGACTTGTGCATGCGCGTGCGTAAATATCTTTATCAGCTCATGTAATTATAGCTCACTCACACTAATATCGATTTACATTCTCACACACATGCACGTTCCGCGCAAGGGCGATACAACATGGGAATTAATTGCCTAAATTGTACTCCTTAATAAATGACCGGCACCGATACCCTTAAATTAAGTAAAGTTGATAGAAAATATTTTTAAAAAATTATAGTTAATAGTTATACTAATTTTTTAACTGAGTTAAGTTATATGGAAAATTACAATTAACTTATGAACTTAATTAAGTCAAGTTATTTTTTTTGAAGTGAAACTTCTATACGCGCGATGGGAGTAAATTTTCAAGGTCAAGACACACGAGCCATAGGACGAAAATCCTTCACGGTTTATAACGGTTACCATAACGACAATTTTCAAGCAATAGCAACCAATAAGTATTATTATAATATCTTTGTAACCCACGGAAACTATTTATAAACAAAAATTTAAATCGGAAATCTCAAAGTCCCTGTTTGAGCACCTCCCTAGGTTCTCTCTCTTTTTTAAATTAGCCTATCTTCTGCCCAGAGATCTAACCTATCTCTGTACCAAATGATCCCGTGTACTTCGTTGACCAGCAACCAATAAATATAATAGTTATAATATTATTTATTTGAATGAAAATTTAAAAATATTGTTTATTTATAGTTTTGTATTATAATTTTTATTTAATCAAAAATCTAAACTTGACTTGATGTTACTAATGTAAATATTTGTAAATATAATTTTATAATACTTATATTATTGTATTGAATAACAAAGCGGAAGATTCAATTCTATGACCTGCGCCTGCACAGAATTGCTTTTTTTATAATATATTTTGAGTAAACATTTACATTTTATTATTTTAAAATAATACAATGTAAATGTTTACACAACATAATATATCATAAATAATAAGACGTGTATTATAATATTTATTATTGAATTATTTATAAATTGTCGTAACTTGGATTTAATTACAATTAACTTGTTATTATATAAGTTTACATCAATAAAAATCAGTTAAGTAAAAGATTAAGTTAATTACAATTGAATTTTAAAAAGTTAAGTAGAAAAGTTCAAATTAACTTTACTTTTAATTTTTAACTCGTTTATGCCCAGGCTTAGCAAAAGGGATCAGAGTACCTACATCCATCGATGTCTGATCGTTCTTTCCGGGAACATCGCCGGGGAAGACTTAAACGGCCGTTACTTCATATTATTCTGATGGAAAAACACACCATGAAATATCATAATAATAGTCTGGACGCCTTGTCTCCACCATTGAACTATATAACAACATATTATTATATAGGTAGTTCAATATGGTCTCCGTAGGCTGCAGGAATGAAAGAGAACGAGTACGTTAACCGAAGGGCCGGCGTTAGCAAAAAATCATGCATTTTATTTTTAGTAACTCATTAAGTTAGAAGTTACTTCTAAAAAAAAGTAACTTGTCAATTAACTTAGTTAAAAGTAACTTAACTTTAACTTATTAACTCGTTAATGCCCTTTCTTCATATAATCTACCTAGCTAATGTACCTAAATACATAATATAAAAAAATTTTAGGTATATAACATATTGTTACGTCTATATTATATTATACAATACAATTATGATTAGTATTTGATACTTTTAACTGTAAAATACCTAGAGTTATGATGTTGATACCAACAAAAATGCCCTAAAAACTTAAAAAAATTATCAATAAAATCTAATAAAATAAGTGAAATAATTAATTAATATTAGAGTTATGGGTATGATAATGGATTTTGGAATTATTTAAAATATGAATTGTTCAATTAATAGACAATAGTTAACATTAAAATTGGTAGCTTAATTTACAGTAAAAAAAAAATATGAAATTATTAAAAATAAATTAAAAAGTAAAATAGAAATAAAAAAATCCAACAAATCTAAGAATATACCAAGCATTGTACAAACACTACAAAAAATGATGTGCCTAAAAATATTAAACTATTGACGTTGAAAAAACAAAAAAATGCATTTATAAAATTTAGGTAATAAGTAATAGGTATACTCAATCTTAGAAAATAAGGAATCAGTAGTACAAATCTACAAGAAAAAAATTTTCTAGAATATTCTATTTTACATCATAAACTTGATATAACAAAATAATGCCACTTTCCTATAGGTTAGGTTCGGTTAACCAACACAACAATACAACTGAGACTTGGCCAATATGATCTCCGACTAATATCTGTCTACAAGAGTCCTAACTCTGCTCTCCAAATTAAAGATATCGTCATATCGAAAATCTTCTCGACTCACATCAAAATGTTATAATAGCAGGTGATCTAAATGCAAAACATGGAGCATGGAACAGTCGAAAAAATAATCAGGCAGGTAAAACACTTAACGAATACCTCAACACAAGAATCGACACAACAGTTGCTGCTTCATCTACACCAACAAGATACCCCACAGCCATCAATCAGTCTCCTGATATTCTAGATATAGCTATTATGAAAACAGGAAATATATGATACATCATTGGAAAACCTCGCTGATGAATTGTCTTCTGACCATACCCCAATACTGCTAGACATATCTTTAAACTCAGCTCACACCTATCCTCCCAAACCACAGTACGTGACAAACTGGGAACTATTTGAACAAGAAATGGAAAATTTATCCTTTCCATTACCAAAAATGTCTTCAGAAATTCAGATCGATAGCGCAATCAACCAACTATCATCCATCATCACAGAGAAACTGGAAAAAAGCTCATTCATCTTCTCAACACAAGATAGGAAAAACCATTTACCAAACTTCATTCAAAACCACATCAAGAAAAAACGGAAACTGAGAGCTGCCTGGCAAAGGAGCAGAGACCCAGATATAAAAAAGTCCCTCAACAAACAAATAGCACTAGAAAGAGAGTTACTTCACTCACACACGGAAAATGAATGGACATCGTTTCTAGGCTCAATAGACAACAACGCCCAAGGCTGGGTTTGAAATCATATTCAACCATTTTTAAATTAGCCTGTCTTCCTCCCAGAGCCTCTGGGCCAGAGGTCTACACAAAAATTCATTTTAAATTCTGAGCGAAAATTGATTGTACAATGATGTTTTTTTTTATTTTTTTGTCTGTCATCAACTTTTAGGACAGTAAAAGTGCTTGGATTTTCTTCAACAGTATCTTCTCTGATAGGAAAGTGAATCTAGTTGGTACTTGGGGGGGGGGGGTTAAAAGTAAAAATTTCCTAGTAGTTGGCAAAGCGCCGTGAAAAACAAAAGAAAAATTAAGGAAAAACGGGAATTTTTACGCAATACCTATCTGTTTTCGAGAAAATCGATTTTGATTTTTGGTGTAACTCTAAAACAAATATGAAAAAATAAATATTTTTTGTGCTTTTTTTCTGCCTACCATTTTAACATCAAACTTTAACCAATACTTATATTTTTCCTAGACTATGTACTTGTCATGATAATTATCTATATAGTTAAAGTTTTATGGTGAACATTTAGTATACCTACACTAAATATTGTTATTGATTTGTGATTATCAATAGGTACAACACGTCAACACAAAATCAGTAGCTTAAAAAATGTAATTTCATACAATGTTATATGGTTTAGTACTATACTATATTCTAATTTACAACCATAATAATACAAAAAATTAGATGCATAAACAATTTTAAGTATAAATTTAAACAGTTTTGAAAAAATGTATTGGACCTTAATTCACGAATAAGGCCCGCAGTGTCGCCGAATACTTACCTTTGAAGGTGCACCATCCTTATGCCAGTATTTTATGTTGAAGGTAGGTCGTATGTAGGTTAATTGCGAATTATTATTAAGAATATAGTTTGCAATAATTAAAGAGATATTAGCAGTGTAAATGTGTAATCCATAAACAATAGTACCCATTATTAGAATAGTATAATAAACTATAAGTAGGTACATTGTAGTTTAAACTATGAAATTATCTTCGTATTCACGTGCATGGACGCATGCACCATTTCTCACCTTTTATCCAGTACATACAACAATGTTAAGTAAAACGCATGCTGTATGGCTGTCAACTGACAATCAAATCATAAAAATTGATAAAAATAAATATAATTATTAAAAAGTGAGGTAACAGTTTTTTTGTGTGTGAAAATCACTGAACCCTATTAATTTTATTAAATATAATAAAAAAATATATACATTATACAAAATAATATATTGAGTGCTCACTTATATCGGATCATAACTTACAAAATAAGAATTGAGTAACTCCCTTTTTTTTACATTAACAAAATATTCTTTTTTTAACATACATACAATACATTAGTGTTATTTACAATAAAAAAATACATTATTTTTAACATGGGCTTAATGAGTGATATCATATATATATATATATATATATATATATATATATATATATAAATATCTATATTTGATACATCGCAAAAGTTTTTTTTCACTGCATTCAATTAATAACTAACATGAACATGGTCTATAACTTCTTTTCTTGTTTTATGTTGCGATAAACAAAGAAAGAGAAAAATTAACAGTGATTGAAAAAAAAAACAATATAACAAAAATTAACAATTTTGTAGATAAAATTAATCTAGAATACGCATGAAATGGGTTTTAACAATTTGAATAAGTTCGACAGTGCGGCAGAAAACATAGTCAACACGACCAGCCAGCAGCCGCAATAAGGAACGGCTACAATGACAATCTGATGGTAAATATCACTTCAAGAATGGTTTGAACATGAAATTTGCCTTCCTACGAATATCTTTTTCTTGTTCAAGTACGAATAGTGTATCTCGCATGGTAACACGTTTTATCCTTTGTCTAGGTATCTGTCAATATAAATACATAATTATTTTTTGTTTCATTAAACTATTTCACCACCATTTTTTTACTTACTGTTTGTCTATTTGTTAAGCTGGTACTAATACTAGAATTTTGGTTCTGAAAAAAAAATAATATATTAAACATCATGAAACATGAGTTCTTAAACAATTGTTAAGAGGTTGTCGTTGCACCTGCATGTGTTGTTTCCTTCTTACACACAAATTTTTGTTTGCCATTTTCAATAGTGTGCTATTAGTAATATGAATGAATTGATCCCTATTATCAAACTTTTAGGTAACAACATTATCTGGGAACTATATTGTATCCCTATTATCAATCTTTTAGGTCACAACATTATCTGAGGAGTGGGGACTATGTTCTCTCGTGAATTATGAGCATTTTAAAATACTAAGAGGACGTTACACCTGCATTTGTTGTCTAGGTTGTCATGTGAGAAAGCTTCACTCTTAACTAAGAAACAATATTTTCATCATATATAAAGGAGAACTTTGAATATGCAATACCACTTTTTTTTTATTTTATATCACTTACATGTAAAAAGTTCTTATTGTTTCAAAATCCATTAGTGTTGGTCTTTTTTAAACTTTAAATAACTTTTTTTGGAGTTCAGATATCTAAAAAATAAAAACGATATTGCATACCAAAAGTTCTCCTTTTTATGTGGTGAAAATTGTATTTCTTAGTTATGACTGTAGCCTTCATGGTTCTTTCCCACGCCAAAACAGTTTTTTCTATGTTTTACATTTCTAAGACTGAGACAACACAAGAGGGTGTAGCGTCTTCCTCTTAATGCTCTACATACTCATAACTAGAGACCGGATTTATATGCACTTAAAACCTTAGAAATAAGATGTTTCTATGCTCTATAATTTCATCAAAATATTCTTTAATATGCAAAAATATTCTTTATGGAAAATATTCTTTTTCGTAAAAATGTATCAAATACTGAAAAAATAAATAAAAGTAATAGTTTATAAAATGTATAAGATAGTTAAATTTATCCTAATCGTTAAAAAAATATTCAAACATTCATATTTAACCTATAGGCTACAGGTAATATGATTGATGATATACTAGTGTACCTATATTGTTTAATTGTATTTTAGATGTATGAGTGTAACACATAGTTACATACCTAAACTTCAGATTTATGAACTCAAAAACCAATAATAATAACATGTTTTAAATAATAAAAACAAAAACGTATTGTATATTGTTGAATAACATAATAATATTATGTATTAAAACAATGTAAACTTAAATAATTCAGCCTTATGAATTCAAAAAATAAAATAATATTGCATAGAATAGTCAAATAAAAGAATAATATTATGTAGGTATTAAAACAATGTAAACTTAAATAATTCAGCCTTATGAATTCCATAAATAAAATAATATTGCATAAAATAGTTAAATAAAAGAATAATATTATGTATTAAAACAACTTAAACTTAATTCAGCCTTATGAATTCAAAAAATAAAATAATTTTGCATAAAATAGTTAAATAAAAGAATAATATTATGTATTAAAACAACTTAAACTTAACATAGAATACTAGCCTATTGTATATTCTATACAATTCTATGCTACTACCATGGTTCGTCTATAAAAATAAGATAAGAGAATATATACCTAGAAAAAAATTTAGAATTGATTTTCTTATCAATTTTATGTTCTTTTCAATATTCCTTTCGTCAAGATAAATAATATGATAGGTACTATAAAAAAAAAAATTTTTATAAACTTTGATTTTTTATAAAATATTCAAATTAGACCCCAATATACCAATATATTCCTAAAACATGTTTTTTGCACAAAATATTCTTTAACCCTGAAATATTCTTTTTTATGCTCTAAAAACTTTTGTACATCAGTTTATAGGTAAATGAATCGTCCAGAAAGCTTATCAAATTGAAGCTGCATACTCTCAGTAAAAAGATGTAAAAACATAAAAATCCGGTCTCTACTCATAACATACTTCAAAATTAAAATATTGTAAAAAAACTAACGATATAATACAGATAATGTCGTTACTTGGAAGTTTGATAATAGATCAATTCACTCTAATATCAAAATTGACAGCACCCTATTGAAACTAGCAAACAACAATTTTCTATGTCATGCATGTATAAGACGGAGACAACGCATGCGGGTACGACGTCTTCTTAAAGTTTATACTTCATAATAATAATAATGTAAATTTTCTATTGTAATGTATGACCATAAATACAGGTATCGCATTCACTAAACCTAGCAGTAGAATATATTTTTATAGCTATTTACTTTGCAGTTATTCAAAATAATAACTTAAATAGTTTAATCAAATTCTAAAGATAAAATACATAATATCAATAATGAAATAATAAAAATTGTATAGAATATATTAAATTAAATGAATATAAAATATATATAACTCAATAGATACATTTTAATAAAAAATTAACTTTACCTGTAAACTAGGACTTAATCCTGGTTCTAATTTCGGTTTTTTCCTAGGTCCAATTGCATTTAAGGCAGTTAAATTAGCTTCTCGCTGTCGTAGTTCTTCCATCTCCACCCTTTGCATCTTCAAATTAAAAAAAAAAAAAGGAACTGTGATTAAAACTAATTTTTATACCAACAAAATGATGAATATTACCTCTTTGGCTTTAGCTTTTAATTTTGCTTGTTCTGGATCTTCGTTTTTAGATCTGCTTTTAGCTGCTCGTAACAAGAGCTCTCGCTCCATTTCATCTTGCTTCTTACGTTCAACCTTGTCAATTTCTTCAAGACATTTGATTTGACCTCGAATATTTCTAGTAACTTCATAGCGTTTATCCGCCTATATATTAAAATATATTATGTTTAAAAATCTTATAACCTGATTAATATTTGAAACTTACTTTATTAAAATCTAAACGATGCTCCGCTACAACGGCAAATTTTTCTAAAAGATCTTTTAAACGTTCAGCGACTGCATGCGACACTAATGCTGGTACATCAGCGGCAGCATCTTCTAAACCTTCTCTATTTACTGAGAACAAAATAATAAAATAGATTTACATAAAAATAAAATATTGATCATAATAGATTGAAACTAAAAATACATAAATATAAAAAAATGATAAAGCTAACTTTAAATTTCATAAAACCATATAAAGCATATTGAAAAAATAGAAATAAATAGATATCGTAGTGACAAATAATTTTAAATTGTAAATTGTAATGAACAAAATTCAAATACAAATTATAAAAAAGAATAATTTGAAAGTGTTTTAAAACATAGTTACATTTTATTAATAGTTGTAATGTATCTAGACACGCGGTAGCGTGTCAAGCCAAGTTCTAGCTTATTTTTAACAGTTAAATAATAAAAAAAAAAATTTTTTTAAATGTTTAGGAAAAAAAATAATTTAAATGTAAAATGTTCAACTGTTATATTATAAATAGTTCATCAAATTTAATATAAAATATTATTAATTATTAATTCAATATTACATTTTTCTTACACTAAATATTAGTGATAATTACATTTGTTGTTATAACACATAAAATTATTTTTTCCACAAAATTGATATTCAAAATTTTCTATTTCAAATATTATATGTTCCTTATGTATTTCTGTTACATTAATTGAAATCTTATCAGAATCATCCTAGTTGTTCAGAAGAATATTTAAAGAATTAGAAAATTGCATATCTTAACTTGAACAAAATGTTTTAATTTTACAAAAAAATTCTTTTAAATAAAAAAATAGTTTTGATAAGATTTCAATTAATAGTATATTTTTACTTTAATAAAAAACCATTAGGTATTCAAGTATACAATTAAATCAATCTAAATAAAACATGTATATGACTTTTATAATTACCAATTTGTTTAATTTTTGCTACTAATGGATTTTGCGGTAAAAGTATTTCATCTTTACATGATCTAATTTGTGTTCCAACAAATTCAGTGGAACCTAAAATTCTTTGGGTTTCTTCTGCTAAGTTGACACCACCCATAGCAGCGACATCATTAATATCATCATCACCACTAATTAAAAAATGAATGTATGATTTTTAAATTCTGCTGAGATAATTTATATTTTATGTCAACTCAAAATAAAATAAATTTTATTTACACATATGCTGCTGATGACGAAAAAGATTTCTTTTCTTTTTCCTTGGATGGAGGTTTAGACAACGCAACTATTGGCGGAGCAACGGTAATTGGTGTTGGAACTTTGTTGATCATTGTTGGTTGTGCTATTATATTTGGTGATGGTGGTATCCGAGGTTGAGGCATTGTTATACTATTAGTTGGTAGTGGTGTTGATGCTAAAGGAGTACTAATCTTAATATGCGATCCAACTGGTGTCTTAAGAGGTACTGCTTTAACAAGCATTTGCCGACCACCACCAACTGGTGGTCTTGGGGATGATGTCGATGTAAGTGGTGGAGGAAGTGTAGTAGTTTGAGAAGATGCTACTGGAGGTTGAATACGAATTGAACCCATTTTATTAACAGCTGTGAGACCTTGTGGGGTTTGTACCCTGACTTGTTGCTGTAATTTAAAATTACAACAAATTAAGAAATTAATGGTAATTTGGTCAGTTGAAAATTCAATTCTGTAGGGATAGTTAACTACTTTTTCCCTATTTAATATTTCTAAATATTTTTTTTCAAAAGATGAAAAATTAAAAATTTATACTGCCATATATAATAATATAAGCATTTACATAACATAAAATATTTATTTTAGAGTAAAAGCAATTGTAATGTTGCCTTGTACACTTTAGGTTTTTTGGCCTATGAAATTTGGAAGGTAATAAAAAAAATACATTAACTTACAGAAACAATTCTATGTTGTTGTTGAGAATTAATTGTCCTTGCTGGTGTTAAGGCTGGTTGGGAAGTCATTATTCTAACCGTTTGTTGGTTAGATGCTGCATTACTTAAGATATTTCCCATTACTTGTGTATTCTATTAAAAGTATAATAATATTGTATTAAATAAATAATTTGACCAAAAACATTTAAGTGGGTTATAAACACTAATACATAATAATTACTTTGATTTCAACTATACATCTTGTTAAGTAAAATCAAAATATAACATCAAAACAGTTTAAAGAAAGTATAGTTAACTTCTTAATTATCCCTAGCCTGCGATCTGTTGTAAACATTAACGAGATCCCATAATGGACACAGATTTACTTATTATCAGGGCTCGGGACTTAAAGCATTTGCTTATTTTTTTAGATTGACATAAAATGTAGCAGAGTACTATAGAAGTGTATATCATGTTACAACACATTCAATTATGAAATTTGAGTGCTTTTTTTTTGCTTTTTTCAGTGATTTTTCAAAAAAATGCTTATTTCAAGTTTTTATGATATTTATTGCTTTTTTGACCAGTTTTCATACTTTTTTATGGTTTTCTACTGCAAAGTTGTTTTTGATAGAATTAAAATTAAAAATAATTTAAATAAAAAAATTTATTAAAATTTATTAAAAAATTATTTTTTTTCAACTATTTGTAAATATTGTTAACATTTTATTTTTCAAAAAATCCCTTGGAAAATCCATAAAATCCTCAGTCCTGAAAATGAAGTTTAATTTTTTTTATAATATAAAGATAAATTTTTTTTTTATTTTATTTTATTGTTTTTTTTTTTTAATAAATATTTTTGCTTAAATTTAAGTTTTTTAAATGCTTATTTGAGTGCTTATAATGATGTTTTTAAGTGCTTATTTTAATGATTTTAAGTGCTTTAAGTCCCGAGCCCTGCTTATTATGTATAAATTGAATACGACTCAGATGCAATCTTTGCCAGAGTTATAACTTAGCATTTACAACATTGGGTAGATCTAAAATAGATCATTATCTATTAAATGTGCCATGCTTAATTTCTCAGTTAACTTATTTTTTTTTATGTTTCAAGATTTTTTAAAAAACTGACCAAATTTTACATTTTAAAATCAACCATTTTTCATAAAATTAAATTGTTTTTAACAAAATATATTTATATATTGAACAAATAGTTTCAAATATTTACATACCCAGGGTTTCGGTAAAAATATAAAGATACAAATGAAAATTAAAATCTGAGTGGTTTTTAAGGTATAGACTTCATTTAAAATAAATAAATATAATTATAAAAATAATAATAATTGTTCCGAAAAAATTAGAACACAATCATATCTAATATGACAATATGTTGACCCTCAAAACAAATTTTGAATTTCAAAATTTTATAAGCACAATATTTTCAAACAACACCTTGATAAACCCTAATTGCATCCATAAAAAACTATATATATATAATATGAAGAAAAATAGATATTTTTCAATACAGTTTCGAAATATTTAATAGAATTGTTTGAGGTACAATTCTAAGAACCTATTGAAATTGTTCAACAAAACAATGTTATGAATTGAAAAAAAAAAAAGTTTTTTTTGATATTATTTGAATACATTTTTTCCCAGACTGTGTAACTACAAAGTACCTTGTGAAAAATGCCAGATTCAAATATTAGGCCATTTCACAAAAATATATAGTGTATCTTATATGACACACTGAAAAATAAATATAATTTAATGTTTGTTTAAATGCTGCCAAAATGTTGTGAAAAGTAATGGGATAAAGGATATATTGCATGGAAATTATTACTATTTATAATTATCTCTCTAAATGAATTTTATTTTATATGCATTTTCAAACATCAAATAAATAAAATAAAGAACATGAAATTAATTTTGTCATAACAAATGTGTAGATAAAAAGAGCATTGACTTATACATCTCACGTAATGAATATACGAGTATAATACATTTAAATAAATAAGAATTTTAAGTATTTATTTTCAATGATTATAATTTAAAAATGTAAACTATTTAATCAATTTTTAATATAATGCTATACTAAATGTTATCAATATAAAATAGTTTTGACTAAAACATTAATTTTTTCATACCAAAATGGTTTGTAACAATTAACAAAAACCAAATTTTTAAATTTTGACGTAAAAAGAAATAAAATAATTGTTACCGTTGCTTGCTGCTGATTAGCTAAAACAACAGTAGGTTGAGCACTAAGTTGTGGTGGTCGAATTCCATCAATCACCATTTCTTTTAACATAAGTGATTGCCTCAAGAGTGGTAGGCTTTTCTATAAACAAACATTAAAAACATTTTAATTATTAATGTAAAATATACAAAGGTAAGATAAATAAAGGATCAGAAGACACAAAAAAAAGTTTTCTTCAAATTATTATTAAATATTAAACTATGGTTATTAGATTATTAGAACCATTAAAGGTTAGGTACATATATACCAAACACTCACACACATATATATATATATATAAAAGCTATGTTTAAATTTTATGAAATATTAAAAAGATAATAGCCAGTTGCGCCATGTTGTGTTGCGATAAGTAAACTGCGGATATATAACAAAAATTACTGTTAAAAGATTTTAAATATTTGAAAAAACTAAACATTTAGGACAAATTCTGAAACCATGTACATATTAGATCCATAAAAACAAATCACATACCTAGGTATTAGTGGAGCTATTTTTCGAATTTATCTATTTTATCTACTTATGTCATAGTAAATTTTTTAGATGGGGGGTCTAACATAAGGTACTGCAGGGGATACCGCTGTGGCTCCAGAATTTGCGTTAAAACATAAATATAAATGATTAAATATTGCATTATAAAGGTGTTTGGACCGCATCTGATTGTTAAATTTAAAAAAGAGGAGATAATGGGGCCCCTTGATGTACAATGGCAGTGAATTTTTTAAACACTTCGGGTTCACCACTGTTAGGTACAATAAAAGTTCAAAAATATACTTTAAAGGTAAATAAATTATAGTGTGTTTTACATGTAGAGATAGGCAATTATGGCAAGCCCGACCCAATGGCATAACGAGTCTTGATTCAACCACTCATAACTCATTGAATAATATAAGAAGTCTAATAATCGAATAGCATAAGTTAAACCTATGGCAATACCAATTTTCCTATACTCTGTTCAAAATGAGATCGTATCCCGGGACGCTGTCCCCAATACAACGACGCATCGGGTGCTGCCACGCACATGCGCACAACTTGGCCGCTTGGGGTACGATCTTATTTATAACAGAGTATAGAATTGAACATTCATACAAATTAAAAAAGAATTATTATTGTGCTCTTTTAAAGTTAATTATGTATAATAATAAATGATACCTTGAGGAAACCAATAAGGCACGGTTGTGGTGAAGCATTTAGAAGTTTCTCTAGTCGATCACAAAACTGTTCTGGTTCCACCTTGGCATCAACCAGTTCTTGTATAAGGGTTCGCACACTTCTTTCTACAGGTTTAGGTTCTTTACTTGACAATTCAAGTAAATTGGCTAAAAATTTGCGGCATTTTTCTTTAGTATTGTCTTGTTGAATTTTTTGATGCGCCTGAAAAATAAATAAACTATAAATATCTCTAGTAACTTAAATTAGATAAATTGTTTAACAATACCTGTTGAGGTTGAGCTATCGTTTGGGTTGGTGTTGTAGTTGGTGTACCAGCAATGGAAACATTGTTCTGAAATAGTAATTCTTCAATCAATTTAAACATACACATAGATCAGTGGCGGCGCGAACTTTTTCGATAGTGAGGCAAGAAAATGTTAGTTGCAGCACACACGACCCACCTATTTAATTTGCACAGAGCCGTGGGGGTTTTTTTTTCTTTATTATTATATACACAATCTATACCTCATGGGTACAATAAGAGCAATAAGAGTATTAGCTGAGATAAAAATAATACATGAAAAGGCTTGATAAAAGCAGCCACCCAGAGATGACACTTACAAATTGAGGTTATACATTATTTATATTATATATATGAATTTATTTATTTATTTGTTTTTAAACCGAACAACTGCAAATTTCTTAGTAGCAAAAGACTAGAATGGGCTGAACATGTGTGGCGTGCAGAAGGATGTCTTATAAGAAAAGTGCTCGATGGAAAGATGAATGGAAAAAGACCCATAGGGAGGCCACGGCAAAGATGGTTCGATACAGTCAAGAAAGATTTGACAAGAGTGGACCCTACTTATAACATCAATTTGGCAGTGGATAGAATGCATTGGAGAGGTATTGTAGAAGCGGCATTAGACCTAAATGGTCTATTTTAAGCCTAAGAAGATTTGTTTTTAATATTATAATATTAAGTTAGCATATCTCTACACCAGTTGCGTTTTAAACGCCTTGGAGGAAGTATTACATATGGATGTCAATTTTATTACTTCAACACAAGTCAACACATTTTTTTATTTATAAAATATTTTTATATAATAATTTTATTGTTTTATTAAAATTATTTTTTTTTAGGCTTTTAGGTCATACATTTTACATTTTTAGAGCATTAAAGACAGAGATAATTACAATATTAGATAATTCACAACCTGCACCAAAGCTTAAAAATGTACGGGTAACAAATAATTGAGGTCAATGACCTATATTCAATAATAAACGTTATAACAATTTGTTGGAATGTGACAATTTTTAACTTATTTGCCTCTCAATTAAACCTAATATTACCCATTTAATAATTTTAAATCATTTTATAGTATATTTTAGCTTATTAGATTACGGAATTTCCAATCATAATAGAAAAAATGCATTACAAAATATTTATTTTTTAAATTATTAACATTCCTATATTTTTCTACTATATCCTAATATATTGTTATAGATATATACATATTATATTGACAACAATTAATGTTACCTTAAATTCTTAGCCACCTTTTCAAAAATTACATAAAAACAAATTACAATATCGATTCAAATATAACTTACAGTTGCAACCGAAGGAACAGATTGTACTCTAAAATTTGCATTATTTTGAGTAATAGCATTCCCTTGACTAGGTGCTGGGCCAACTCGTAATAACTGATACTGGCCATTTTCAGTCTTTAACAATATGTGTCCACCTTGTGCTTGTTGGAGTGTTTGTAGAGTAAGCTGTATAAAACAAAATTTAAAAATATCAATAATATTTTAAACCGTGAATAATAATAATATATATAATTATTGAAGTATTTCAATTATATATCCAGTAGAACATCAATATACTCCATTTCAATAGAGAATATACCGGCCAGCGACCAATTTATGTCCAGTGGTGCGCAGCCCCCCACCAATTTTCCATTGTTAGCGTGATCACATGGTTCTCAACGCATCAATTGAATCATTTGACATGCGCAAAAGCTGTATATTCTCTTTTGAAAAGGAGAATAGATTAGTTGTTTAGCTACAGTCCGATAGACACGTTTTTTTTCTTTTAATATTTTTATCAGAACAGATAAATTAAGTGTGTGAAACAAAATGTTTTTGAGTACTCTTGATTCTTGAACAACCTCTAGTTACCTAGAAAACACTTATCTGAATTTATCCAGACAACTGAGGTTTCTACTATTTTAACATAGTGTTTTAAATAATATTTGAGCAAGATGTTATTTGTTATTGCTTACCTACTAGTTATTATACAGAAGTTATATTTAATACAAGCAAAAATTAGTGTACAATGGTTCAAATTGTTTAACTAACCCCGGGTGCACCAGGACGGGATCCAACTACTTGAGGTATCATTACTCTTGACATATTTTTATTAACTCCGCCTTGAGAATTTTGCGGCCGCAGTGCATTGACATTTAGTATTTGTACATTTGCTGGCAAAATTGTTTGAGGAGAGTTACCAGTAACTACACCTTGTGTCATTTGTTTGGAAACAGTAATAACATTTGATGATACAGAGGATTGATTGGACGATACTTGT
This sequence comes from Macrosiphum euphorbiae, assembly GCA_949089665.1. Lineage (NCBI taxonomy): Eukaryota > Metazoa > Arthropoda > Insecta > Hemiptera > Aphididae > Macrosiphum > Macrosiphum euphorbiae. The sequence continues at coordinate 616,310 of CARXXK010000005.1, read as the reverse complement.
CCAGGTAAAGTCATTGTGGAAACGGGAGGTGAATTATGATGATGCTGTTGAGATGTTGACTTAATTACAACAGCGGTTCCAGTACCTGTAAAAAAATCATGTTAATAACATAAACTATTAATAACTTATTGGAGTGGTGAGAGATATAGTAATTTTCTCGGTATTTCTATGTTAATCATAAGTGGTAGCCTACATAGCAAAAAATTAAAAATATTGTTTTAGGTTACAAAAGACAAGTTGGCATTAAAAACTAACTTGAAGCTTTAAACATATCACCAGACTTAATAGAAAGCACAATGAGAGACGGGGGAAATACCTAATTAGAAACGCCAACTTATTTAAATCCAATTCAGTTAATGAATCATCAGCATTTGAATCAGAATTCTCATATACATGACTGAGATTTTATAAAAAAAAACATTTTAAAGCGTAAAAATAATTAAGAAATAATGGATTACCACCTACCTATGTAATGATGATTATTTGTTTTCATGAAATTTGAACATTTCATGTTTGGGCCTATCGTAAATAGGTCTTAATAAGCTACCACCGCTAACAGACAGCGTACAGGCAATACGAAATAACACGACATTGACAATGCAAGTGACCGGCGAGTTACGGATCATGTTATTTAACACAGTTCCATAGTGCGACGAGTGTGGAAATAACGGAGTCAAGTCGGCAAACAAGCCGGAAACTGTATGCGGCGGTGCGCTACACAGTAGAGCGATTGTAGTCTACTCGTATGAAACATTGGCGGTCCTGTCATGTAGGACATGCAGTAAGTAGTATTTTCCCTATAATATTATGTGATATAGTGTCGGTGTAACGTGAACGGCGTCCGGTGGTTTAGGAAGGAGTTTTCGGTAACGACGTCTAGCAGGTGCGTAGGGCAACTACGCGCAACTGGACAAACTCTAACCTGTACTGGTAGAATTAATCGTGCCGTTTGGCAGCGAGTTGACCGGCACGTAATTTCGGCTGTTGGCCGAGTTCGAGTAGACAACTTTGACCTGGTCCAGCGATTTCATGGGTTGGGGTGCCGCGTAATTGTGCGCCAGCGTTGGATTGACGACATGGTGATGGTGTTGTTGTTGTTGTTGTTGTTGTTGTTGCTGCTGCTGTTGCTGTTGCTGTTGCTGCTGTTGGCCAACAAAATCCACCTGACTGATGCCCGGCATTAAACTATCGCAGTGGCTGCATACACGTCGAGAGCAAAAACAAAAATAAAACAAATCGATCAGCACAGGTTTGTCGCTGGAGCGCGTTCACCACGGACTGAGATAAACACTAACAAGACGTATCCAAGTCCGTGGCGTACGCCAAATTATTATTATTATCCACAATCATTTCGTAACGACGTGCCCACTCGGCGGAGCACCGCGGTAGTGGTCTAACCTCAAAACGTCATATCGCGGGAGACAGGGTTACGAAACGCTATCATTTTTTCAGTGGGCACTACAGTGTAGTGTAGTACGAACGCGGAACGATCAAACTTGTAAGTACGCCAATAATGTCCATTTATAGTGCGCGGAACCGCGACCGTTTTATTCGTACGCGAACGAGTGAAAGGTAAATATTATTGTTTCGTTATCAGACGGAAAAAAACTCGGACGCGGCCGCTGAAAGCTGTTTACGGGTTATCTCGATTTTTGAATACCCACGTCGCGTCAAGTGACCACCCACAATTGCCGTTAGCCGGCAGGGTCGTAGACGACGACTTACGACGGAGAGACGTCCTCAGTCGTCAGTCGTCACGGTGGTGTACGTCCCCGCGGCGGCCACCTACCGTTTTGCATTCAATGTATTATTAATAATACACAATATTGGTAATATTATCGGAATTAATATTTTCGTCGTCCGTAATCCGTGCCGACGCCGTAGTTGTGATCTCGACGGCCAGAGTGCGTGTCGTCGATCCGTATCGGTCAAATAGCTCGCGCTCTCTCGCTGTTGGCCGCACACGGCATGCCGAGCTGAAGTTATGTCGCGAAACCTTGCACCATACCACTCTCGCTCACTAAGGTCCCCCCCGGCCCGTCGTCAGGCCAACGGGACGGCGGAGGAAGAAGAACCCTGTCCGGAGGGCGCGCGCCAAAAAACATCGTCGTCGTCGAGTGCGCGAAAACGGCCGCGGGAACCCCCCGAAACTAACGAACGACTACCTTATAAGACTATTGTTGTTGTTGTTGGCGGAGACGGCAGCTATGCACTTGTTCATCGAGGAGGCGGCGGACCGGGCACCGTTGACCAAGACGTGCTGCTGCTGTTTTTGCGGCGCGGCCGCTGTAGCTGCGACAGCATTATTGGTGCTGCTGCTGCTGGTGCTATTGTTGGTGTTGGTGTTGTTGTGGTGGTGACTCCTGTTACCGGTGGACACTACCGACGTGTTGGTGACCAACTCGCTTTCCAGTGACACCACGATTGCACTGAACGCGTTTTCGTCCACGTCCTTACTGAGTACTTCCTCCAGAAACTTGACTGACGCCATTTTCTGACCGACTCGGATCGCAGACTGATGTGCGCATGCGTACGCGGCGTTCCCCCGCCCCACCGCGCTCGACCCGCTACCGTGGCGCGCGCGCACACCGGACGTCGTCGTCGGTCGCGCGCTATCCCCTCCACGTCGCGCTCGCTCGAACACTTCCAAAGACCGACCCCCACCGCCTTCCTCAACCATACGGTAGCATAAAAAAAAAAGGCGCGTTTTCTAGTTTTTTTCTACGCCGTCCGCGTAGTGTAACGTATCCGCGTATACGGTTAGCGCGTTCGTTGTTGTTATTGTTTGTTTTCGGAAAAATAGTTTTTCGCTATGCGTCGTTATCTCCGTATTATTACAAACTTTGCTTTTACGCCGCCGCAACACCCGCAGGCCAGCAGCTGCTGTCCGCAATACCTCCTACGGCCGCGCGCCGCGGGTGACGTCGACGCTCCCGCAAATCATCAACGTGCAAACGCCGTGCTGGTGCGGGGAAAGGGGAATACGCGCGACCGCCGTACGCGTAATACGTGTACTCGTAACGACGCGCGCTAAACGAACAACCCGATTTATTCATAATATTATTTTATTAGGCACGCCGCGCGCAGTGTTGCCAAGCCAACGCGATGACAAAAACGTATAATTAATATACCGTTGCGTGTCTACGCGTCGCGGGGTGTGGGTGTACTATAGTATAGTAGTAATATTATAGTAAATATAGTAGTGGTAGTAATAGTAGTAGTATCTTGTAGTAACCTGTGCGTTCGGGCCGTTCAGTAGTAGTAGTAGTATTTTGTTGTAACCACTAACCTGTTGTAGTGAGTAGTAGTACAACTGTTGTAGTAGTATCGTAGTAGTATCTCTGATCATGTTCAACGATATGTGTTACAAGGTAACGGTATTGAGACGACCAAAACGTGTCATCAGTAATAATAATTATTGTCGTTGGCGCGTTCACGAAACGCGTTGTGGGTAACGGACGTAACCAGCGGTAGATAGGCATGTTCTATCGGTAGCCCCGATGGACTACTTTTATTTTATGAGTTTTATTAAAAAACGACTCATATGTATCTAGGTCTATAGTCTATAAAAAAAATTTGTCCTTCATTTTTAAGAGAAATGAACATTTCTTTTCTACATTTTCTAAATATTGTTCTGCACACTGTAATGAATAGTATTAATTCTTCCATATGTCTGGAGAAGAATATCTGCGTGAAATAATCTAGGCTAGCGATATTTTAGTCACGGTATCGTTATCATAATATGATTATTAATAATAATAATATTATTATTATAGTAACGATAATTGACGTTACAACAGGCTTTGGAAGACAACTAATACATAATAAATAATAGTAAGTTACCAAGTTAGTGCCTACGCAATTTAAAATTTATAACTTTACAAATAATTTGCGAACTATTGGACAGTGACGGACAGCCACAGGTATATACTATATACGAGAACGATATATATATATATATATATGTAAATGCGTTTGAGAGAAGCTGAATCTGTGAAATATGCAATTAAAAGGACTCTAAACCCGCATGAGTTGTTTCCGTCTTACAAAATATATGTACAACATGTCAAAAACTGTTTTGCAAGGAATAGTAAAGGGCTGTAATGATAGTTAAGACTCCAAATTTATATACAGTATAGTTCAGACCATTATCTGTGAAATATCCTTTTTATTTTTTTGATATCACTTATTCGAAAAAAGTTCTTATTGTTTCAAAATCCATTATTTGTTGTGTTTTTCAAACTTCAACAACTTTTTTTCGTAAAAATAAAAAGTTCTCCTTTTTATGTGGTGAAAATGTCGTTTCTTAGTTATTACTGTAGCCCACTCGGCTCTCATTGGGTCTTTCCCGCGCAAAACATTTTTTCCTATGTTATATATTTGTAAGACGGAGACAACAGGTGTAGCATCCTCTTAAAGTGATAAAACAACAAATAATAAGCATGAAAACCGATGGGATGCATGCAGAAAACAGCTTGGCGGGAGGGGGTGTTTATACTTTTTAAAAATTATAAAAATAATTTCAATTACTGTTTACTATAGGTACAAATTACAAAATACGTTTAGCACGTAAATAATTTTATTCTCGCATGAGTTTAAATTATATTTGTTACAAGAAATATTTATTGGCTTATTTAAAATGAAATGTGCATAACACAATTTATATGCTTATAGAAATTTAAATGTCTTAGGTACAATAATAAATACATTTTGAATAAATTGAGATACAATTTGTTTTTGTATTCTAATTTAAATGATATAGTAATAGGTACTTTAGTATTAATATTATTGCAATGCTAACTCGTAAACAATATTTTTAGTTTCACCATTTTGTGCATAAATTAATAATTCTTGAGTTTTGTCAACTCGTGAACAGTCAATATATCTTTATTATTGTCCATGAGATAAACATGCCTTTTCATGATGACATGATCCAATCCACATATATTTGCATTGATTGTCCTTGTGCTTTATTGAAGTTCATGGCAAATGTTAGACAAATAAGAAATTGCAGCAATATTTTGATTTGAATTATTGAATCTAAAAGAATTATTGGTATTTGCATTATTAAAACATGTTCCCCTTTTAAATTTACCATTGGCGACTGTTGATTTGAATTTTTATTATATATTTCTCATGCTTTTTTAACAACTAATCGCGTTCCGTTGCAAAGTTGTGGCAGATTTATGTTTCTCAATAGCATTATTGGGGAACCAATTTTAGATTTTGACCAGAATTGCTCTGATATTGGTTTTAGAATGGTGTGTTTTTTTTTTTGTGTCATCATCTTTTGGGGCAGTAAAAATGTTTCAAATTCCAACTCCAGTACCTTGTTCGAGGGGAAAATGAATCTAGTTGAAGAATAGAGGAGGTCAAATGGTCTAAAGGTTAGGAAAGCGCCGTTTTCAAAATTGACCAGCAGATAAATCATTTTGAAGTTACACACACATTTTTGTTGTAATTTCGAGTATGTGAACGTTTTGCCATAACGATGATAATTATATATCGACATACATTGATTTTAAATTACTAAGGGATATTATATTATTGTAAAGATGTACACACAAATACACAATCATCATTCATCACACACCAACACAAATCGCTCATATTATTACAGCGAACATGGAAAAATAATAATTATTGTTGTGTTTGTATATTAATTATTAGTTTTATAACTACTGTTTTGATGCCGTGACAATGTGCAGCTTCGGTTACGAAATAATTAAAAACAAAAAACACTGCTCCAATCTGTTCTATGGTGTCTGGTCGCGACATCCACGACAATCGTTGCATGTTATGTGTGTTGACCGTTGACGCGTTGTATAATTATGTTCTCATTCATTTCAAGCCCTATACCATAAATACGAAATTTTGACCTAACACCTGGACCGGCACATTATACTGGTGATATCTAACCAAAACAAAAAACTAAGGGGGCGCGAACTGAACCTCATATTTGAATATGGCTTCGATAGCTTTTGTGGTTTCCGAGACTACTCAGAACTAAGCAACTCACAATCATTTTTGACCATAAAAAAAAAATAGTATTTAATACAGAATATAGAATATGAAATATGACTTTTCATCTAAAAACATTTACAATATATTATTATAGGTAATAGAATAATACACAAGGTGATACATTTTTAACATAATACACTTCTATTATGAATTATGATAAGCGTATTATGACTTGTTGTGAATAGATATAAATCCGTATGGCTATATGGTTTTCACCCAAAACATACCCATGCGTACAAGCTTGACAATGACCGTTGACTATATTGTAGTCACTTGTCTACAGTACAAAAAAAACAATATTCTGAAGAATATAATTTCGTACATTTAAATACACTATTTAGTATTGACAATAATGCAGTATAAAATTAAAATAATGCAGATAAAAAGTCAATTAAAATAATACGATATGGGATGATATGGCCAGATGTCCATTTTATGTACGATATCATGAATCATGAATAAACAAATTGGTGAACGATCATCGATAACCCTAGTCCGAATCGCGGAAAAAAAGCCCACGGAAAAAAAGCCCAAGGAAAAAAAGCCCAGAAAAAAAAGCCTACGGAAAAAAAGCCCAAAAAAAAAATACACTGAGGAAAAAAAGCCCACGGAAAAAAAGCCCAGAAATACATAAATTATTATAAATTATTCATACCTTCTACAGTCCCGAAAATTAGAATCCTTTCTTCGGAATTAATACCATTGTCAAAAATTAAAAAATTTTCATACTCAGGATAATATAAGGATTTATAATATAAATTAAATTAAATGTAAAAGTGCTTATCAATAGTTGGGTAATAAAAATGCAATTTATTGACAGGTGGTTCATCAGTTCATGGCAGTATCAAACCCTCTATATAATAATATACCTTAATAATATTTCTTAAATTAAAATACATTAAAAATTTTCAATAGTTATATATTATGTATAAGTCATATTTGAAATTTTAATAATTTCTTTTATAAAATTACCTATATATGCCTCTTATACAATTATTTATGATTATTATCTGTTATAGTATAGTAATGTATTATTAATATATTATTATATTTTGTTCACATTTATATTTATATTTTTGGGCTTTTTTTCCTCAGTGTATTTTTTTTTTGGGGCTTTTTTTCCGTGGGCTTTTTTTTCTGGGCTTTTTTTCCTTGGGCTTTTTTTCCGTGGGCTTTTTTTCCGCCTACCCCCTAGTCCCTAACATACTTACAACTTAAAAGTATATTATAGTTTTATTTAATAACCGTGGCGTGAACAATAATATTTATAATTTTCTTATTAGGTATTTCCTTTCTTGGTATAATCTAGAGTAATTTACATTATGCTATTAATTTTAATCCAGTTGGTATCATGGTGCTCTACTAGCTCGAAAAATAGAACCACGTTATTGCTACGTGCATTTGAGACAGTCAAATAATAGTTTTAGTAAAAATTGCAGAATGCGCGAGCGTTAAAATATGTCGTAGTGAATACCTAACTAAATAAAATACATTTTTAGAATATCAATTTAATTACGTCTGTGATTGACATCACAATATAACTTTTTACAACATGCTAACATGATCATAATAATATTAATAATATAATAAAATGCAATTTTAAATATTATAAGAACTAGCAGGTGTACACAAATTTTTAGTTCGATACGATCATCCCGGTGCCGAGGGCCGAATCGCGGAAAAAAAGTCCCGAAATATATATATATACATAAAAAGTCATATAATATCATAAAAAATGTTAATTACTTACATCACATATTAAAATATAGTTTAATTTAATTTAATACAAAGTCCCGATGAAAATGAATGAAAATATATCAAAATTTAAGTATAAATAATAAATATGGTAAAATTGTATTGAAAAGTTACATAAAAAGTCATATAATATACATATTAAAATATAGTTTAATATAATTTAATACAAAGTCCCGATAAAAATGAATATTATGATTAGGTACACCTCTTCCTTATATTATGGCTTACGGCTGTTAAGTAATCTAATACACCGATATTGCCTGCTTGTATTTGTATACATAAATTTTGCAGACGTTTTTCTACTGTCCGAGTTTGCCCTAGTTTTTTAACAGTTTTCGACTCTCCTACAGCATCTAAAGCTAATTTTGCTTCATCTGCGGAAATTTCCATTTTTATTTTTCTTATTAATTTCCAAATAGTTGGATGCTTATGTCCACAAAGTTTTGAAAATCGGTTATTCCATCCTCCTGTCATATATTATTTGTTCGATGCCCCCTTACTAAAGTGGCATTATGTACATTCCACGAGGAAGGCAGGGGCGGACTGGCAGATCGGGAGATCGGGAAATTTCCCGATGGGCCGGTCGAATAATGGGATTATAGGCCGTCTCGGGCGGGGCAGTTTGATTGTACATTAACTAACTTATATTATGATTTTTAAATTTTAGTAATATAGTATTCAGTGTTTGGTGTATTTAAAATCTATAAAATATAACATAAATAATACGATAATAATCATACCAAAAATTATATTTTGTTGTTCTAAGACACAGTTATAAAAATAATTTTAGTTTATATAAATAGAAATAATAGCCAATAACGCATCCGGCAACCATTTGGGTTTGTATCAGTGGCGGTATCACTATTTGTTTGTATACGATAATTCAATATAATATTATTTAAAAATAATATATACTGTTTTCGTATTTCGTTCACGAGTCTGTCGTCTGTAATATTGTAATAACTAATAATAGTTAATTTATATTTTGCATTGACTACTGGAAAGAAGCACGTACCTTTTGAATATTTACGATCCCGATATCGCCTTTTAAAAGGTAAGATAAATATAGAAGATAATACTATTTTAGACAATTTTGTAAAATTTGGTTTGCGCGGCAAATGGCAATACGATGTGAGTCGTGAACTATTTTACTAAATTATAATTAATAATATATTAATATGTATGCAACAACAACATATTTAAATAATAAAATAAATATGAATTAATTTATTGAATTTTTAATTGTTTTTTATACTATAAAAATGAATGAAATTGTCTTCTCGAAACAGCATGACACGGAATAATCTAGAAGCTTTTGTCTTAATGGCTACAGAAAAAAATATTTTAATTTACATACAGCACCAAACGGTTATAGACCGTTTAGCCTAAAAAAGCAAAACATTTCATAAATTATTAATTCCTTAAGCCAATAAATTAAATATATTACCTAAAACGCATGATATACCTGCTGTTATTATTTATATTTTGAATATGCAATGGAAAAAATGTGTCGTATTTTAAACATAAATGTTATAATTAGGTTAGACAATAGTTTTTGGGCCACTTTAAAAAAAATTCCCGGGCCGCTCTAAAGAAGCCAGTCCGCCCCTGGAGGAAGGTGAAAATATAGGTGGAATTTTTCGAAAATGCAAGGTAGAAGCTGAACCTACACGCCTATAGGTACCATTTACATAATAAGAATCAAAATAAGTTAAAAGGTCTTCTGCATCTGGAGGCATTATTTCTTTTAGACATGTCATTCCGTCCAGTACTTTATCCTGTGGTAGGAAAGCTAAACCATCAATCATGCCTCAATATTTTCGAAAATTATTAACTTCTTTATAAATATCCTAGACAAACCAAGTTTCTGAATTTTTCTATGTGTCGATTGACACAAATGATAAAAACATCCGTTAATCGTAATATGAGTTCTAAAAATATTTTTTTCAGCATTTATGACTGCTAATTCAAAATCTAAATGTAAAAATTTCGGATCTGGGTACAAGTCACGATCTTGACATTCTTTTAATAAAATACTAAATATTTTTTCATATGTAGATTGACTTTTTTTCTGCAGAATGCAATATACTGATGTCACAAATACGGAATTTATTTGTACACGAATGACGTATAATTGCTTGAAAAATGCCGGGGCGAGGCCAAAATTACCGTCGACGAACCAGGTATCAGATTTGGCCAATAACGACAAATAGTTATCAGTGGCGAACATTAAAATTCTATCATCAGAATTTGGGCCATTGTCATACAGCAAAAATCTTTCATTTCCATATTCCCGATACTCTCCTAGTAAATTAAAAAAAAATATGTGTAAAAAATAAAATGTATTTTTTAATGACTTAAAATTATGTGAAAAATATTAAATTAAATACAATTTAATAAAATAATCAACTGGAGAGTACCTAGGTTAAGGCATTAAGATACGTTTAGTATAATTCATTCAACGTAGGTACTTAATTTAAATAAAAATAAATTAAAAATTTACAATATTATTTACCTTCAATAATTATTTCGTTTCCACAAGTAGGTTTAGGTGGATCATTACATATGCTCTGTGGTTTCTAATTGTTCTTTTTAGATATTCTTCTTTTTACAATTCAGCGAGTATACTTCGGGGTACGTTTGATACCACTTCCGCGAAAATTTGAGCAGATAAATCGTTAGTTAGTTTCGCTTTTTCCACCATTAGATTTTTTATTTTAGTCGCAGAAATAAGATTTTCATTTGATTCATGCACATGATCGTTATTTACATATATCAAAGTTGGCTTATTTATGTTTAAATCAGTTTTTAAAAAACATGGACACTTCATAGAGCTGTTTTTTGAACACCTCCAACGAAGAAAATTAGAGCATTCTTTGTGGAAATTGTACAAAAATCCCTTATGCGCAACTTGAGGGTATTTTTTGTTAGAATTAATTAACTCCAACTCCATTTTTTAATTTTAAACTTATAAACTGCGAAATATATAAAATTTAAAAACAAACGTATAAACGATATTATACGATGTCATCCAAAAGACTGACAACAGTCTCATTATTACATATATCATGACCTGTGTCTGATGTTCGGAAATGGGGAATTTTCTAGTGTACAAATTAATATTTATAGGATCAAAATATATGGCTTATGATAGTTATTATGGTAGATAACAAATTTATTTTATACCTACCTATACATTACACACTACAATAAGTACAAAGTACAACTGTACAACTGCAGTATAAGAATAAGTATTTTGGTAAATTTTCCAGTAAACTTTTTTTTCTATTATTTATTACTTATTATGGTAGATGACAAATATATAATATGCACAAGCATTTTATTCATTACACTTACACACTAAAATACAAAGTACAACTTATTTTTTTTTCCTAGTGTGGGATTTTTTTTTCCGATTACCCCGAGTGCCGACGCCGCGCCGTCCCGAGCTATCTTTCAGATGTGTATAACTAAAAGATTAAAGAAGACACTATTGTGTTCCGCTTCCGACAGGTGGTCACGGCGTAATCATGCTCAAATTTAAGTGTAAGTACTCAAAGTTATGAGTAGGTGTAGGTATATACCGTATATTGTTTTAAGTGCTACAAATCGGTAATATAGGTAAGTATACAAATGCGTACGATTTCTCTCTACTCGACCCAAAAACATTACGATTGCGTACGAAAATTAGTGCCACGGTTTTTTTCAACGACTCAATGACAAAATATATCATCGGTGCCTGTGCGTTTATGGAATTGAGCGCTAAAAGTTATGTGTAAATTCTCTGGATTTGTTTTTATCACATAAAATCAGTAAAAATTACTTAATTATTATTAATAATAATAATCCTATTATTTTATGAAACTTTATTTGTATTATGTATCAAAATGACAAAATATAAACTTTAAAGTTATAGTACAAGAATAATTCCGAATTTTGTTGATATTTCATAAACATAAGTTACCTTTTATATTATTTATATATTGAATAACCTCTTCAGCCCTCATTAGTTAGACATAATATACAATTTGGTTGTAATAATTATTTAATACATAGTATGAAAATATTATATATAAGTATATCAAAATTTCACGATCGTGAACAACGGCAACGTTGCACTGATTTTGGGTAGGTAGAACGTACTCGATTATTATTGTAATAGTGATAAAGGTCCATCCTCAATCGTAACACACCCCTGCAAACGTTGAATCCTATATTCCTATTTATACTAGGTATATTATTATATTAACATATAAGTACGCTTGTGGTGTGTGACGTATAAAAGTACTTATAATTTTATTCTTAACGCTGATTGAGACATTGAGTGTCAACTCAAAATTGGACAGATGATAAGCCATATCTATGTTTTGTCAAATGCACATTTTGAAAAACCACAAAATATATTTTCACTGATCAGTTAAAAAAGTTAAAGAAAAATTAAATTATGTATAAATATGGTTCCATATGAATTATATATTCCTCGTTCATATTACGTTCTCCCTTGTTGTGTACTAGGTACCCTATTGTTATTATAAATTATAATTAACAAAACATTTAATTCAAAGTGGACTGCAGTTTTAATTTATTTTTGTATAATAACATGATGTGTGCGGTGTACACTCAGTCTGCACAAACACATCTATACGTACCCATATTGGTATTTACGTAATATTTGATGAGATACAGGTTAAAAATATTTCATGCTTTTGCCGTAAGTCGTAACATAAATACATAATATAATATGTTATAAATAGTATATTGTGCTATATGAAACCGAAATATTATCAATGTTTATAAATAAAGTACTATTTATTTTATAATAAATGACACTATATTATGTAAATAATTGTAAGTACCTACTAATTAAAAATGAACGTTTGCTGAATTTAAAATATTTGAAACTGTAGCGCTAAACTAATTTAAAATTTAAAATTATTATACAAAAAAACAATTGAGGAGAAATAAGTAATAGGTAACCAGTTTTTGAGTTCAGTGAAGGAAAATTTTACATAGTTAAAAACGTATTGTAAATAAAATAGTTTTACAATATAAAATGTATTATTGTGCAATTTATATATTTTTATTGTCAAACGACTAGCCGATAGTGAATTTACGCATCGTGTATTTTTAATAAAAGGCTAATTATACTAATTATAGTTTGTTATACTGAAAATAACAAAAAATACAAATAAAAAATGTTGTATACGTTTTGTTTTGTTGAAAATAAATATTATACCACCAAATTTAAGTTATAAACTAAAAAGTAAAAAGTACCCACCATCATTTCATAATATAGTATATTAGTATATTATTTTTAGGTTTTTAAAATACACTTAAATTATTTATTTATATATTACAACATAGTATAGAAATTCAACTCATAAGGAAAATTAATGAAAACAATTCTAATAATAATAAAACTATCTCGAGAATTTCTAGTTGACAAGAAACATAATAGTTACCTAACTAATATAATATTTTAATTTTTCTGTGATTTGAAGTCAATTTTGTTATCTACGTACGAGTTGAATAAAGTAAAAAATTACTTGCATAGTATTTTAATGACTGTAATGACTAATAAAAACCTATAAATTACTAGAAAAATTTTTTTTTTTTATATTTATTTTATATTCAAATAATCAATTCGGGAGTAATCGAGGTAAAAATAAATTCAGTGCAAAAATATTATGTTATAATATTACAAATAATAAATATTTAATAATGATTAATTAAAATTACCTTCGAAATAATACAGTAAACTATGCTAAACATGGATATCATACAAGCTTGTTGATGACCAAGCATGTTCACCAAATGTTTTCCTTTAATAATTGATTTTTGAAACTTTTAAATATACTTGGAGACCATTTTTTCAAATGTTTGTATTTTTTTGTACTACTTTAGGAGTGACCTTAGTGTAGCGATACAAGTTTCTGTTTTTCAAATGTAAACGCCCTTTTTTATTATTGATTATTAAGTAGATAATAAAATTAATATTAAAATTCGAACGAGTAGTTTCTCAGTTATTAAAATATTCATACTAAGGTCTAAAGATAAATAAATAAACAATAGTCCTTAAAAAATGGTTTTTCAAACCTTTAAAATATACGTAATATTTTAATATTTGGATCAAGCATTTATTATACTTGGGCCATTTTTAAAAATTATTTATGTTGATGGATTGAAATCACCATAGCCCTCATATCTAACAAACCTATTATCATGGACCTATTATCCTTAGCAGTAAACAAAATCAAAATATAACCCTGCAAAAACTCCTCGTTCAAATTTTTACGTCAACATTTTCACAAAAATGATTCACTAAATAATTTAAAGTAGTAAAGAAGGGTATTTTAATTTGGAAAACTGAAGTTTATATCTCCACAGGATACTAAAACAGTACAAATAATCTCAAGAATTGGAAAATGTTATCGACCATGGTATATTTAAAAATTCCAAAAATAGCTAAATTCCTGAATAACTGCATTATTGAAGAAGAAGAAAGGGGTGAGCATCATGCTTGGTGAATAACCCTGCAGTACCTATATGAAGGCGGTATTTGATTTAACTAAAATAATGTATAAAATAGATGCTCTGCTGTACAGTAGGTTACAAGTGAGCCACTGTATAATGGATGGTATTAAATTCAATGATATAATATCATATCATTGTATAAGAAAAACGATTCTGAGAGGATACGGTATATCAGTCTAGGTATAAAACATATTATATACTTATCTATGATATTAAAAAAAATGTACCTATAATAAATTTCAAATTAATCATATCACAATATCCATTAAGTACTTATAACGCATTATACATCAACAACAAACCTTGATACTATCATAGATTCATTAGTGCCGCATTTAGACATTTTGCGCCCTGGTGTAAAAAAAAATTGGTGCCCCAAGCCCCGGTGAAAAATAATTGCTCCCTCTAAGGTGCTTACCCACGGACAATATGGGAGATAGATCCTCATTAACCTTTTAGATTTTGAGCATAGAAAAGAATATTTGTTTTACAATGTGTGCTTTTTTTAAAAATATTGTTTAGTAATTGCTTGATCCTCTCTCGCAAAGATACATTTAAATTATTTCACTTAAACCTTGCTTATAATTCATCATAGCCTATATCATAACCTATAAGTTGTTTTCTTTTAAACATATTTAAGTAGGTTATAGGTACTTCATGAATAAATAAAATATAATTATATAAAACTATGCAAATTAATATTAATTAAAAAAATGTCAAACAGCATAATACTGCTATATATATATAATACTATTATACTAAATTATATTATATACTTAATACTGTTATTAAAATAATTAAAATTATAAAATTTTAATAATTCACAAGTAAACAAATTTCTGACCACAAAATATTGGGGCAGTTGTACGAAGCGCTCCTCCCTAAATGTGGCCCTGATCATAGACATATAATAGTGTACTTTAAAAATTTCAAGTACCCACGAATAATATTATACAATCACAACAAAATAACTAAAATAGTTATTCTAGGTTTTTATTATATAATTTCGTCCAAATTTGAACTTAAAATGACTATAAAAATAAACTGTGCTATCAGAGAAGATACTGTTGAAGAAAATCCAAGCACTTTTCTGTCCTAAAACGTGATGACAGACACAAAAAAAATTAAATATAAAAAAAAAAATTAAAAAAACACACATCATTGTAAGACCAATACATTCATCGTTCCACTCAGAATCTAAAATATATCAAACGTGATAGATAGGTATTAAAATTAATATTAACTAAATCGTTGACATCGATTTATTATTACGCCTATAATTATCGATACTAGCCTTGGTTAATACGTATTATATAATAATTATTATACACAATGTACTTCATAATATTCATAGTATTAAAGTTATACACATTGTCATGTAAGTATATAATAAAGTAGGTACGTAATTAATATTTCACATTTTTAGCACGACGTGCGGGTTATTAAATAATAATTATTAGTTATTACTACCGATATTTTATCTAATCTATGAGTATAATAAAAGTTACATAATTTATTTAGGTAGTTTGGTCATGATCGACATGTCTAATCTCCTCATAATATAACTTTACTATGTTGAATTTGTAGATACGGATTAAGTACAGATAGCGTTTCTATAATCATCGAGCAATACCGATAATACTATAATATTATTATGTATAATTATTTTCATTAAATAATATAATATTTAAAGACGATAAATTAAAAATAAACCAAGTACGGTTTTGATAAGGTTCTGTAATGATATCATAATATTCATTACTGCCCATTATAATAATATGTAACGCATATTAATACAATTTATGGGAACGAATTTCGTTGAACTGTTCGATATTTGGTTGATCATTGCCCACTAATGGACGCCGTCTATACTACTATATAATAATATCTCATTACTACATTACTACATAGTCCATTTCAGACTACCTATACGAAAATAATATAGTTGTACATTATTATATTCTGAGATAATATTGGATAATAATTTATTACTAATATCGAATATCGGCCCATTATACCTATACGCGTGTGTGGCCATAAAATTGAAATAAAATATTATAATATCAGGTGATCCATTTAACTACGTAGACTCTCGTTATTTCAAAAACACTCAACAATTAAGATGTGCACACAAAATTATTTTAATTTATTAAATTAGGTTTTAGAAAAAATAATATGTGTTTAACTATTTTTTGTGTTTATCGTTTGTTAATTTGTTTACATTTTGAATGACAAACATGCGTTTTTAATTTCTTACTCCATAGCACAATATTTTTTGGAGTAAGTACTTACGTGCATCGGTACATAAAAATAAAATGCTGGACGAATAGTAATGAAGTAATGAGTTGTAATAGAATTCAAAGTTAAAAAAAAAAAAAAAAAAAAAAGGTGGGCAAGTGGGTGTCGCTCTGCTGTACAGTAGGTTACAAGTGGGTCACTGTATAATGGATGATATTAAATTTGAATTCAACGATATAATATCATTGTATAAGAAAAACGATTCTGAGCGGAGACGGTATGTCAGTCTATGTATAAGACATATTATATACATATCTATGGTATTAAACAAAAAATTGACCTATAATAGGTACCTTTAATAAATTCCAAATTAATCATATCACAATATCCATTAGGTACTTATAAGCGTTATACATCAACAAAAACCATGATACTATCATAGATATATAATAGTACACAGTACACTCTAGAAGTTTCAAGTACCCACGAATAATATTATTCAATCACAACAAAATAACTAAAATAGTTATTCTAGGTTTTTTAATATGTAATTTCGTCCAAATTTGAATTTAAAATGTCTGTAAAAAATAACTGTGTTCATATATTTTTTAGATTTTTTGGTTACAGTATGAACTATTTACGAGAACCTTTGTGTTGAATTTGCAATCCTTAGCTATAAAAACTGAACATTTTATAATTTATTAATTACAATGATTGATAATTTTCGAGATTTTGATAAATTTTGTCAAAATTTCATCTTTAAATGCTTATAAAAAAAAACTGTGCCTATGTATTTTTAATATTTTTCAACTGATATTGTAACAATATATCAGGAGCCTTGTATTAAATTTTTACACTTTTTGGCTCAACAGATAAAACTTTATTGATATTTATAGAAAAAAAAAACTAAAAAAAATTGAAAGCTGTAAATGTCCATAAACAGCTCAAAAAGAGTCAAAATATTTTCAAAATTGTATGGTGTATAGGAAACGCTAATATAAACATTCAGCGAAATTTTCATGTATCTACAGTTATTCGTTTTTGAATTACAACAAAATAAGGAAATCGCTACATGAGAAATCGAGAAATACGACAATGTTGTAAAAATTTGAATTTTAAACGCTCATAAAAATTTAATTTGACTTTCCGGTAGAGATTTTTTTATTGATAAAGGTAGACAAACTTATGAGTAATCTATAATAATTCGCTAATTTTCGTGATTTTTCCATATTTTGTCAATTTTTGAACTTAAAATGCTTATAAAAAAAAATTGTGACTAAGGACTTTAATATTTTTCATCTGCCTTTGAAACAATATATTAGGAGCCTTCTATTAAATTTTCAAGCTTTCGCAACCAACAAATAAAATTTTATTGATATTTTTAGAAAAAAAACTAAATAAAGATGGAAAATGAAAATGTCCCTAAACAGTTCAAAATAAATCAAAATATTTTGAAAACGTTATCGTGTATATAAAATGCAAATATAAACAACCAGTGAAAATTTCATGTATATACGTTCATTTCTTTTAGAGTTACACCAAAAACCAAAATCGATTTTTTGGAAAACCGATTTTGCGTAAAAATTCCCGTTTTTCCTTAATTTTTATGTTGTTTTTCGCGGCGCTTGTGAAAACTACTTTGACCCCCCCCCCAAAGTACCAACTAGATTCACTTTCCTATCAGAAAAGCTACTGTTGAAGAAAATCCAAGCACTTTTACTGTCCTAAAACGTGATGACAGACAAAAAAAAATAAAAAAATAAAAAAATATAAAAACACACATCATTGTAAAACCAATACATTCATCGCTCCGCTCAGAATCTAAAAATATGAGAACAAAATATAAAAACGTAATTGTTTCTAAAAATATTGGTTTATAATGACTTGATTGAAAATTTATTAAAATTATTTTTTTTCATAAACGAAATCAGTCTGTACGTTAAAAAATGGATCACCCCAAGGCCCTTATAACATTGTTATTATTATCTTTATTAATAAATAATAAATGACAATATGGTTGTTTGAATACTGAAATAGAAAACGCCACAGGCTGCAGACTGCAGTAGCAGACAATTTGGACTTTTATGATTATGTATGATAATATATTATTATTTGTCATAAAACGTCGTCAGTACGACATTACCTATTATGAATATTATTATAATATTAACATGTTAGGTATATGTTATTATTGTTACGCGTGTCTGGCGTGTATTGCATCGACGGTAGCTGGCTGGTAGGTATTGTTCTGTGGTACTAGGTACTTTTTAAGTACTATATTGTAGTATTGTCACCATATCTGTGTTCGATTGAGAGATCTGATTTGTCGATTTTATCTGGAACAACATATTATTATTAATTCACTGTACCGACTGTACCCAGCTATAGCTGAAAATGTTCAACTATCTAGTATCTAGAGTGTTTGAAAACGGTTAGATTGTTCATAGACATTAGCATTTAGCATTGATTATACGATGTAGGTAGTATGATCATTGATCAATATTCAATGGTATTAGGTACTGAAAAACTTGAAAGAAATCAAAATTATTTTTATCGTCTATTAAATAATATTTAAATGTACAGATTTTAAATTATAAATTGTATTACAGGAAAAAAATTTTAAATCCAATACGAACTGTGCGGTCTACACTGAACAGTGATATAGCAATTAGCAGAGCACTGATAGTTTCTACCTTAAATAAGTTATTATTTTCATTATCTGAAAGACAGTTGACAGTCCTACAGCAAACTTTGAATAGTACTTAGCATGACCGTATTCAGGTGGGGTCCGGGTTCAATCCCCCCCCCCCCCGAAATTACAATGAAAAACATTTGTATTGATTTTCTTTGATAATCCCGAAAATCGTGAAAATAAAAAAAAATATTTTTATCCAGATAATTTGTTTGCTTTTAAAGCCAAAAATAGAATAGGTACAAATGTACAGTTGTAATAAATATGTGTCGTTATATCGTTATCGCCAACCGAGGTTTATGGTCGCGTCAATGAATGAATGTTTCGTGACAAGTTTAATATCGTTATTTTTAGTACCTATTCTTCGTGTTTCGTTAGTGTATCTAATCAGAACTCAGAAGATGTCGATAATGTTTAATTCTAACTCTGATAGACGGGCGTATTATTTCTTCATTTGGATTCCACTCATCACCGTATAAGGAACTTGTCAAAAACCTATTGGTTATTGATGATATTTTTTTTTATTTTTTTTACTACTATTTTCTACTTAATGATAAAATTTTATTTTATTAGAATAAAATCATAGTTTATTTATTTTAAAACAGTTTTAATACTGGGCCATAGATTTAAGTTAGTATAATATGAATAATATAAGTAGGTAAAATGAAACATTTTTGGATTTGATGATTAAAATTGTTTTCAATCAATTATTTTGAAGTATCATTTTTTATAGAGCGAGTACACATTTTTTTTAGTTTATTAATAAAATATAATTAAAGTAGCTTAAAGAAGAGTCACGCCCTAATACAGCAATTTCAGGACTTGACAATTGTAACATACTTTTGTTTCCAAACATATGGAAACTTTTGCAAGTCTTAGCAACTATACCTATGCCAACAACGACACCAGAAAGAACATTTTCTTCTTTAAAAAGATTGAAAACGTGGACGACTACGAATTGGTTCCCAATTGTTGAATTGGTTCCTGGGTTGTCTACAGGTAACATATCAGTTGGTTCCCACAAGCTTTCATAAGTAATACAACCTTGTTAAATGAACTTACCAAATAATTATGATATATTCAACCAGCAACAATTTCCTTCCCATTTATTCAGACTGAGGACTGTCTAGAATTAAAATAAGTTTGAATAGTTCAAACACTAATTATTTATTTTAAAAAACGATGTGCATTTTATTTTTGTACAAGTCCAACGTTCCATATTTCCCGATAGTTCCTTTTGGAATCCGTATTTGAAACCCTTAATAACGAAGATTTTTTTATTTTGTTCACTAAACATCACTTCCATTTTAACGCACGCACTAGGTTAGTTGTGACAAGGCTAACGAAACATAATCAATCTATTAGATATAAAATTATATTTATAAACTTTCCCAGACATCGTAAAACTTAATAAAATATTATAAGATTATCGATTGTACATATCGTATCTTGTAACAGTGAGTTTGTATACTGATAAACTGATAAGTAATTTTATTCGGGAACCAATTCGAACAGTTGTACACTGGAAAGTATTTTTTTGTCGGGAACCAATTCGTACACTTAAATTGACCCGGGAACCAATTCGACGTTTGCCACAACTACAACATACATCCCGGGCGGCTATGACAAGATAAGAAATTACCTAGATGTTGCCCCTTAAATAATGACCATAGCGATTCCCCTTAATAAGTAATTTCGTCCAAATTTGAACTTATAATGTCTGTAAAAATTTACTGTGTTTTTAATAGATTATTTATGAGAATTCAAGCTTTACATTTTCAATCCTTTTATACATTTTTAACTACTAAATAGTAATTTGATAAATTTTGTTAAAAATTGAACTTTAATTGCTTATAGACAATTCGTGCTTATGGATCTTTATTGTTTCTCAACTGCTATTAACTTAACTTCTTATGAGGAAACTTTTGTTCATTTTCATATTATAGGTAAACAAAGAAATAGTTGTATGAATATCTGACAACAAAATATTTTGAAAATTGTCAAGATTATGATACATTTTGTGGAAATTTGAACTTTAAATGCCTATAAAAAACATACAAAAATGTTTAAATGATACAAATAATGTATATTATACATTATTATACAGATATACTATAGTAATATTTCAACTACATCGCCCCATGTTCAAATAGGTACCTTTGAAGTACATTACTATATTTTAATATTATATAACATAATATATATTTTTTTCTCATCCACTTTTCTACATCAATGTACATTGTATATATTATAACTGTACACCCACCTATTAATAAAATAAAAAATATTTTTACTAAATCAAATTACAACATTTGGGTACTTATATAATATATATAGTATAGGTATTATAATTTTATTGTAACCCGTCAATTCAAAATTGGTAATTTATAAAAAAAAAAACACTATTATCGAGTATTGACTATATTCTAGACAAATTGAAATGTTATCAGGATGTATATTGTAATTACTAATTTGTAATACGCTAACCTATATTATGTTCTGAGGGATTGATTCGATTGTCTATTATGTAAAACACGAGAAAAATGAATCGTTCTTTAAACTGTATAAAATAATATCTTCAAACGTTTACAGTATTAGTATATTAAATAATTAATACTTAAATTTAAATACAATTTTTAAAAGGGGCTAAATTTAATAGTGGAGTGGCTAAGCCCTTCCAAGTCCCTCTCCCCAAATTGAGCAGTTTATCCTGTTAGCGTGCAATCTTAGCTCCTACAAATAACCGAGAATCTGTGATTAATGATTCATTTTCTTGGCTCATTTGAAAGAGTTTTAGCGTAATATAATATGGAATATAAGTTGATAAAGTAATACAGACAACAGTTAATTAACCAGTAGAATATCTCAGTTCGCTTAATCCACGTGGATTTCCAGCACATACACTTCGTACAAAAGTACTTAATACTTATTATACATTTTTATTATATTTAACTTGACAGCCCCGGGTACCTATAATATATTATACACGGGTTTACTTATTTATTCATTTGATTTTGTCATTATTTCTGTTATAAATTTTTGTTTAGTTAATGTTTTTTTTTTTCAAAAGCTAGAACAAGCACTACAGCAATTTTGCTCACTGCTAACTATATCAACTATTCCAAATTTACAAAGAACTTATTAAATACAAACAAATCAATTTCCTATGTAGTAAAAATATAAGAACTATTAAGTGATCTTTAGACTCAAAATAAAATTAGGACTTAACCTACACATATTTTCTCCCAGCATACTCAAAATATATAATATATTGCTAGTTTATAAAACCAGAAATTTATTTTATGGGTACCCTTCTTACAATGTTTGTGTTATAATTTTATCAATTATAATATTGACAAAACCACATTCTTGGAAATTAAACTTTAGTACAATATTTTTTTTTTTTTAATACTGAAAAAAAATAAAATATATATAATATAAAACACTTAGGTATATCAGCGCTTGTATATATTGTTGGCAGGCTAATGAAGTCGTTTTAAAAAAAAGTTGGTGCAAATATACACCCTACACACCAGTACACCACCCCTCCACAAATGAAGCCCCTGCAATAAATTCGTGATAAAAAATAGGGAATTGGTTTTGGTATATAGGTACTAGGTACTTCTTTTGAGTAGATAATTCGCTCAATGATATTTAATTATTTTCACCGATAATCAAGTGCGATGAATTTTAGGTAACTATAGAGACTGAGTGAATAGGAATTAGGAAGTGTATGATATGGCAAATGTACACCCAGGTTGTGTTGTGGCATATATTGTTGTGAAAATAAGAGAGATTAGATTGAGGTAGTTCAGGTTATCAATATTCAAGTCAGTGCAAAAAATTCAACTAGAGTCCAATTCCTAAAAAAAAATTGAAGGGGAGTGTTGGCGCCCGCAGGCAAATGCATTTTAGAAAAACCAAAAAAAAAAGTAAGAAAACATTATACAAATTTAACACATATTGAAGAGCTCAAACTAAAATATCCAGAATCTTAAACGGAAAAAACAATTATTGACAATGATAAGCTCATTGAAGAATAATAATACAGAGGGCACCTGCAGTTCATCAATATTCATGTCTGTGCAAAAAATTCAACTAGACTCAAATTCCTAAAAAAAAAAATTGAAGGGGAGTGTTGGCGCCCACAGGCAAATGCATTTTGGAAAAAGCAAAAAAAAATTTAGAAAAAATTATACAGTAGGAAAACAAATAAAAGAGTTCAAATAAAAATATCCAGAATCTTAAACAGAAAAAACAATTGACAATGATAAGCTCATTGAAGAATGATAATACAGAGGACACCTTCAGTTTATCAATATTCAAGTCAGTGCAAAAAATTAAACTAGAGTCAAATTCCTAAAATAAAAATTGAAGGGGAGTGTTGGCGCCCGCAGGCAAATGCATTTTAGAAAACAAAAAAAAAATTTTTGAAAAAATTATACAAAGGACCACATATTGAAGAGTTCAAACTAAAATATCCAGAATCTTAAACGGAAAAAACTATTCAAAATGATTAAGCCCATTCAAGAAAGATTATTCATAGGGCTCCTGTAGGGTATCAATATTCAAGACTATACAAAAATTTCAACTAAAGCAAACTCCTAAAAACAATTTTGAAGGTGAGTGTTGGCGCCCGCATTCAAATGCATTTTAGAAAACAAAAAAAAAAAGTAAGAAAAAATTATATACAGTAGGAAAACAAATTAAAGAGTTCAAACTAAAATGTCCAGATTCTTAAACAGATTACACAAAACAAAAAAAAAATTAGAAGAAATTAAACAATAGGACCACACATTAAAGAATTCAAACTAAAATTTCCAGAAACTTTACAGAAAAAATTATTCAAAATGATAAGATCATTAAAGAATGATGATTCATAGGGCCATCAATAAAGGGGGGGACAAAAGGAGCAGTTTCTCCACGTTGCAGGGGTGGCCAAATATTTAGGGGCGGCAAAAAAAGTCGATAAGGTCGTTTGTAATATATGAAATGTAAATTATATAGTAGGATAAATATTAATTATTAATTTTACGAATTTATGATGTCAATTTTACTGTCGGAATATCTAACATCGTAGAGAGAACGCTGTTTATGGACCTTGTTTTCGTAATACCTAGTAACTACGTAGGTACTAATCACGATTAAAGATATCTAATCGAACTTTTTTTAATATTATCACTATTCACTAAATATATTGACATGTAATAGCCGCCGGGGCACCGAACTGCAAGAATTATACGATATTGCCACCTACCATTATATTGCAGTACTGACTACTGAGACTATGTAGCTTGTTATTCGATTATAATATCTATTATATTCCTATCTATTTGTATCTTTACTATTTATTTATACAAGAAATAACGAAAGTTTTGAACTTGGTCAAATTTTAGGATAATGTTAGTGTTATATAATATATTGTAAAATACAATACCTGCCGTAGTGTAGCATGAGTAGATAACTAATGAGTAGATAAGCATATAGTCTTTTTTTGTAAGTATTTTGTATAATGTTTGTTAGAGCGTAGAGATAAATTTTTTTTTTGGTTATTTAGTTGTAAAAAAAAAGGCGTATACTGAATTAGGGGCGTCATATTTATGTTTGCTTCCCCATAAATTGTCCCTTGATACAGCCCTGTGACACTAACTCGTGTAAACAATTTGAAGCACATATAAGCGATCAACGAGTCTCTGACAATTTCATTGATACATACCAATTCGCATAGATAAATATGAGACATCTATCAGAGTAGTCCAGTCAAGGAATGAGGTGTAGAGTGCGTGAGCAGGTAACTTAGCGATTCCTTCAGAAACTTGTTCGGGGGGCTTAGGGTATTAACATACTAAAAGTCCTGACACCTAGGTGGTGAGCCGGAGGGGGGGAGGGGGGTTAAAGTTGCGCTTTTTGGGTTTTTCGCTTATATCTCGTAAACGGTGCATCGGAGGAAAATTTTTTTAAATAACAAAATAAAGCTCATAAAATTATCTAAAACTTTTATATCATATGTTTTTTTCGAATTCACAACCGTTTTCGAGCTACACCTTCGAAAAAAGTAGAATATTACAAAAAAACCATTTACCTCCCTATATTCATAAAACAATCCATCATATTGTCTAAACCTATTCATAAACTAAAAATATGCATAGAAAAGAAGTTGTAGATATTTAAATTCACTTTCAGAATATATACACATATATTAATTGTTAATCTCCAAGCTGCCTAAATTTATAGCTATTTTACAACTTTCATAACATTTTGCAAATTTCAGAAAATGTATAGGTATATCATATTCTTGACCCACAACCTTTGTTCGTTTATGTAATAATATATGTGGCCACACTTTTAAGAAGTAAAACAGACAAAAATAATGATAATACACACTTTATTTTACAGATAAGTAGTTCTCAAGTAATTCTTAATTTTACATGCAATCATATTTTCATTTTCTTTGAATTTGAGGGCCCAGGTTGTTCATCCATTGCATCTTTGTCTGTAGTAATGGGTGCCTCTTGCTCTTCATCGTCCTCATCTTCAACAGGCACGCTGTTCATGCATTTACCTTGGCAGTGGAGGCACGCTGCAGAACAAGTCAGCATTGCTTTCCGGCAGCCACTTTTTCCAATCATACAATATCATATCACGGAGCAGGTTTTAGGCATAAATA
Source organism: Macrosiphum euphorbiae (assembly GCA_949089665.1). Lineage (NCBI taxonomy): Eukaryota > Metazoa > Arthropoda > Insecta > Hemiptera > Aphididae > Macrosiphum > Macrosiphum euphorbiae. The sequence continues at coordinate 590,400 of CARXXK010000005.1, read as the reverse complement.
GAGTCCGATAATGTTAGTCAATAATTAGTTATCTATACATATAAAATCCAAATACCACTGACTCACTGATCGCTGTATCTCAAAAACTACTCAACGTACGGACTTGAAATTTGGAATAGAGGTTCTTCTCATATTTTCATCGTGCAATAAGAAAGGATTTGCGAAAATTCGCATTTTAAATAGGTGCTCAAACAGGGACATTGAGATTCACGATGGAAATTGGAAATTTTATTTTTATTTATTAATAGTTGCCATTGGTTACAGTCTACAGTAGAAATTAGCATTTATTTATTGGTTGCCATTGGTTATTCGGGCAGATCAGGTACAAGCTTGCATCAAATCGAAATATTGAACATTGCCTACCAAGGTGGCTGAGTTGCACTTACCGCAGCAAGTTACACCCAAAAGGAGTTCAACAATCATAATTTTTTTAAGAGTTGCGATTTTTTACGAGCAACCAAATTTGTTATATTAATCCACCATATTATATCAAAATAAACTTGGTATAACTTTGATATTTTAGAGTTAAATCATACACTTCCGTATAAACAGCCGGGGTCCGCGATCTACCTGATAATGTACTGCTGCGATTCAGAATTTTTATTAAGGGCAACGGAAAAGATAAGATAAATTTTGAACACCATACACCGAATATTGAATAACGAATTGAACAAAGTTTGAGTCATATTGAGTTGATACATTTATCGGGAGACGAAGTACACGGGGATCAGCTAGTAATATTATATAGACATACGGGTAACGGAATGACAAGTTGAACACTCGAACATTTCCAAATATTTACTATTATATATTTATATCTATATTTATTACTAGCCAACAATATTATAGTCTATCATTAAGTTTATAATCGCTATTAATATTTTTAGAAGTTGGATGGAAATTATGGTTTTATGAACAAATGGTGATGTAGTTTAAATTTATATAAGTAATAATAGTAGAATATGTAATATAATATGTTGTATAACATTTTTATTGCAAGAATAAATTGAAAAAAAATTAAAAACTCAATTTATGCATATATTAATTTTTTAATAAACACAAATGCCCTAATCTAGATGTTTTTTGAGGGAGGGTCATCCAAGGAAAGGGGTGGCAGAGTAAAAAATGAAAAAAACGAATATGGTAGATAATATGATGGATTGTTTTATGAATATAGTGAGGTAAAATGGTTTTTTTTGTAATATTCTACTTTTTTCGAAGGTGTAGCTCGAAAACGGTTGTGAATTCGAAAAAAACATATGATATAGAGTCAGAGACTTGTCATTAATATGTGCTCAAAATTATCGGGATGTGGACCCATTCATAGTATTTGATTCAAAGTTGACACAATAAGACTGTGATCACAACTTGGAAGTATGATTGGATGTAGATTGTAAAAGTAATAAGTAGCTATTAATGATTTAATACATATTTTATTAATGATTTATCAGCATGTATTTTCCCGTCTTGCAAGTAGGTATCAATTTCAGCAAATCTAAATTAAATTTTTAAATGTAATCTTTAATCTTTGTTAGTTCTAATATTAGAGTGATTAATATTTTTTAAAACTATTGAAGCCTATAATGATAACTACTGAACGGGCTACTGAATGAAAAAGTGATATCTTTCACACTTGTAAGACACACTTGTAGGAAACACATGCAGATGAAAGGTTTTTTTTTTAAAAAAACAATTTTAATGATTTTTTTTAGGTTCATGTTTTTTTAAATATACTCGGATAATTTCGAGCTTTGGAGCAACTTTAGAACGTATTCAATTAATTTTATTTTGTACTTATTAGTTATTGAAACATGATATGGAGAGTAGTCCTTTTGGTCATCCAGTGTCCACAAATATTTCAATTCATAATATTAAATCCCAGCCCTATCCCCCATACTCTGATTTTAAAAGCCCAGGCCACATAAGCGCAACAAGGGGGGGGGCTGGGGGCGAAGCCCCTCAAAAATTCTAATAGCCCCCCCCCCCAAATAAATTATTTAATTGATTTCTAAAATATTAATAAACCTTTAAAAATTTAGCTGTATTTCGACCTTTCTATAAATCGTGGCTAATATATCAGAGTCCTATACGTATTACTCTTATTTTCTCTTTTCTCTTTGATACACGTTTTTATCGTTCGTATTATGTACGCACTGATTAATTGGCGATTAAAAGTGATAATCTGGTTCGGGTACACACAGATTTAAAAAAAGAACCAAGTCCTTTAAAAGAGTACGCTGTTACAGTAACGACTGCAGCTGACTCTGAGGATTGTTCCAACAAAAATGATTCTGAGGCAGAGAATTATTGAAAATTAAACGCATTTTTTGTTATCATGGACACAATCATTTCAAACATGAAATGTAGATTTTCTACAGAAAGTCTACAAATTGCTACATCAGCTGATTGTTTGATGCAATTTGATTTTAATGGTAGTTTGCATCTGATTGATCATTATAAAGTAATTGAATATATAATTGTTTTTAATAAAAATACTTCTAGACTTCGGAAATTAATTAATTAATTAACTAATTATTTCTTTATATATTATTATTTAGTAACTGATACAAATTAATATAGTATTTTAAATTTTAATGTGTTTTTCAGGATTTATTTAAAATTAATAAATGTGATCTTAAAAATGAAATGACTGTCTTTAAAAATTCTTACTGCAATAATTAAAAACAGATAGTTTTAGTGTCATTCAAGAAAATTTTTCTAAAAAAGTATTCCCAAATTTATAGGATGGTTCAAGTTGCCAATATATTGCCAATTTCTTCTGCAACATCAGAGCGTGCATTTTCTGCCATGAGGCGAATTAATACTTACTTAAGATCTACAATGGAGCAAGATAGATTTAGTAATTTATCGATATTGAATATTGAAAAATATGTAGAAATTGATCCTGAGATAATTTTGGAACAATTCACAGTCATCAACAAAAGAAAAATGAATCTTATATAAATATATAATATGTCAATAACTATTTTACAATGCATATAAATAAAATATATAATTAAAAATAAATGTTGATATTAATGGCGTTTAAAAATTTTAAGATGATGGATAGGGGGGTGTTGGGGGGCATAGCCCCCCTAAGAATTTGTGCTAGTTGCGCCACTGCTAGGCCTCCTTCATATTCTCTATGCAAAAAGTAAATTTAAGAAATATTTGTAAATCAAGGCACAGTCTCTCTTTTGTATAAATATTTGTGATTTCATTAATGTTTAGTATTGTGTATAGTTAGATTGGCAAAACATAAGACAATACCATTTAGACAAGACTGTGACTAACACAATCATGCTTTTATAAAAATTTATGATGTAGGTACCTTCTATTTTTTGATTTAGTCTTCTTTTTTTTCTGGTACTTTGGTGGACGGCACTTTAACTACGGTTCCTCGACCTACAGAGGCAACCTTGAGGCATTTTCTTTTAGGTAATTAATTAAATCCTCAATCGTAACTCTTAATTTAAGAGTTTGTAACTAATACAATCATAATATAATATGAGTATAGTACATTTCGTAATATTTTTTTATAATTTACTGTTATACCTATTAATTTTGTATTTCTAATGCAATATCTGCTGATATTTATGGACAGCACTTGCACCATGGCCCCTCGATATAGTAATGAGGCGACCAGGCCCATCTCTTTTAGATAAATTATTAAATACCAACTCAATCAAGTCTTCCAATTTATACAATCATAATATAATATGAGTATAGTACATTTCGTAATATTTTTTTTTATAATTTTGTATTTCTAATGTAATATGTGTTGATATTTATGGACAGCACTTGCACCATGGCCCCTCGATATAGTAATGAGGCGACCAGGCCCATCTCTTTTAGATAAATTATTAAATACCAACTCAATCAAGTCTTCCAATTTACATTTTACATTTATATTATGTAGATAATTTGGGATAATTTGAAGAAAAATTTGAAATTAAAGAGAGACTGTGAGAAGTAACAAAATATGTGGTGTGACTTGTACATTTGAACACTTGTTATAATGTATTATATTAAACTTTAGTTAATTTTTAATAATGTACCATAATAAACATTTGAACAATTATTACAATAAAAGTATTTTATAGGGAAACCTGGGCGGCTGGGTAAGACGAGGACTAGAGGTAAAATGGCCGATGGGACATCGTTGTATCTCGAAAACTATTGATTCTTGAGAAAATTTTTTTTACAAAAAATGTGCTATGTTGGTCACACTTTAATAATATTATTTGATATCAACAAATAATTAAAGTGATACGGTGCATGTGCGTATTCAATATAACGGCCATACGTGATGTAAAATTTTGCAGACATCAAATAGTGAATAAGTAAGTAAATAATTGTCTATTCTTAATATTACTCCTATATAATTTTTAAAAAATATTATTAGTTTTCGATTAATGCAAATTTGGTAGAGTTCATTCTGATTGTAAGTTTAATAGAAACGTTAAGTTAAATTATTACTGTTTGAGGTAAGACGGGAAAAATGCAATGGAGCAAGATGAAGACATGTCTAATCTTATCTCAATTTATTTTTTCAAATATAACAATTTAATACATTTAATTTAATTATTCTATTCTATTTAATAATCATGCTCTTGAACAAATATAAGTCATTTAAATTCTATAGCTAACTACATTTATGATATTATATTATATTAACATAAATAATATCTATAATATTTAAATTTATTATTATTTTAAAGCAAGTTTTACAATTTATTATTTGTGTTTTAATGAATTTTCAAATAATTTAGTTTTTAGAAATGCCTCGTTCAAGAGTCAGAGTTTCTAAACGCCAAAATTGGGATTCAGAAAATATGAGGAAGGCTGTGAAAGAAGTAATTGAAAAACGCATGACATTTCGTAATGCCTGTATTGAATTTAATGTACCTAAAAGCACTCTAGAAAGAAAGGTTAGATACAATCTTACTATATTATTTACTTACAGTGATGGGAAAGAACGCGTTCATATTGTGTGAACTTGACATGAACGAGTTCAATTTTCAATAAATGAACTTGAACGGGAACTAAGTTCTTATTTATTATGATCTTGAACGTTTTGGGTTCGTTCATTGGCAATTTAAATTTCATAAAACATCAGGGTCGTTCTCAAGAATCAAAACATAAAATTTGTTTATTTTTAGTTTGGGTATTATCATATTAATAATTTTTGCCCAGAAATTACAACATCGTTAATTGCCGATAAGAAAAGTTTACCACACTATTATGATTCCGTTGTAACTTGATATAATAAAATAAAATGTTATAAATACCATTCCCAACAAATAGTATTATAATTTAATAATTTATAAAATTCTTTTAACTTTTTACATGTTATAATTCCATTGCACATACAACTATACACATATAAATTGCAATTTTTATTTTTTAAACACATTTTCTTTAGTACCTTACTCTTTATAATTCTTGATAATAATATGAAATAGTTAATTTTAAAAACTATGAACTAGAATTTGAACTTGTTCATATTTAATGTATTGAACTTGAACTTGAACTAGTTTATTTTTAAAAAGAACTTTCCCATCACTGTTTACTTATCTATATTTTATTTAGTATACGGTATACCTACTTACCTATATGTAAATTAAATGTTATTTAGATTAAACAAAAGAACTTAGATCCTAGTTATGACACTGGGAACAAAGTGGCATTAGGACCAATATCTAAAGTGTTTTCAACTGCTGAAGAAACTGAGCTGGTATCCTATATTCAACTTATGGAAGGACGTTTATTTGGACTAACGCTAATAGATTTACGAAAGATTGCATATCAGCTTGCTATCAAAAACAATAAGAAAAACAATTTTTCACAAAAAAAAGAAATTGCTGGGTATGATTGGTACAGATGCTTCATGGCAAGACATCCTGAAGTATCACTTAGGAAACCATAAGCCACTTCAATCGCACGAGCTATGGGTTTTAATAAAGTTGTTGTAAGTCAGTTTTATGAGCTTCTTGGAGGGTTATTACTTATTAGGTACATATAAGTTTTGTGCTGATCGTATTTTTAATTGTGATTTAATTTAGATTTTCTTTACTTTTTTAATAAAATAGAATTTGTTTATGTTGAATATATTATATAATTGTAAAAAATCTTATAATATTATATTATTAAATTATTCTTGTATATAATTTAAATATTATTAAAAACGAAAATTAGTTACTTATATGATTAGTGACTATATAACGAAAACTGATAAGTTTAAAAAATGTTAATGAACTATTTTATTTTTCGGCTAATAATGATCGCCTTACCCATACGCTAGAAATCACTGGGTTAGTGTTGTTACTTTTAATATTAGATTGAATTAACCTATTATCAAACTTGAATATTTTAACCCTTTCACTGTTGAATTAACTTTTTCCTGGGATAACATTTTAGTTTTCATTTATTTTTTTCGTATTGCATATATTGTTATACTTTAAGTATTAATAATGAATATATAGATATTTTTATTTTTTAGTAGATTAATTATAATTTTTTTTTTCTTTAGATTTGTCTAATCGTTTATAATCATTTTTAAATTGTAATTATTTAGACGATCATAAGTCATAACTTATATAATAATTAAAATATCATCAAGTAACCAACGTAACGACGTATGTAATCTTCTTAACTTAATATTTTTAATCTAACATTAAAAGTAACAACTCCGTTTTGGTTCTGTTATTCGTACATTAGGTATGCTACGTGTGGATCAAAGATGGAAAGCAAATAATGCGCTGACCATAGATATACAGGGCCGTATTAAGGGACCTAAGCTAAGCCCCCCAGCCCCTCTAGTTGCGCTTATGTGGCCTGGGCTTTTAAAATCAGAGTATGGGGGACAGGGCTGGGATTATTATGAATTGAATTATTTGAAATATGACCAAAAGGACTACCCTCCATATCATGTTTCAATATCTAATAAGTACAAAATAAAATTAATTGAATACGTTCTAAAGTTGCTCCAAAGCTCGACATTATCCGAGTATTTTTAAAAAACATGAAGCTAAAAAAAATGTCTCATATTTATCGATGCGAATTGCGGTATGTATCAATAAAAACGTCAGAGACTCGTTAATCGCTTAAATGTGCTTCAAATTGTTTACACGACTTAGTGTCACAGGTTGTATCAAGGGACAATTTATGGGGAAGCAAACATAAATATGACGCCCCTAATTCAGTATAAGCCTTTTTTTTACAACTTAATAACTAAAAAAAAAATTTATCGCTACGCTCTAACAAACATTATACAATATACTTACAAAAAAACTATATGCTTATCTACTCATTAGTTATCTACTCATGCTACACTTAGCCACTTAGGCAGGTATTGTATTTTTCAATATATTTAAACACATGAACCAGATACAATTTATACAAATTAATAAATTATTACATACACAATATGTCTACGTTTCATTATTAATTTCAAACTCATGTCTCTTATATGGTATATTCTATACCTATACCTATGAATTACTGTAATGATAAACGACTAAGGAAATAGGTATAGGTACTATGTCTAAAATTTTAAATATTATATAACACTAACATTATCCTAAAAATTGACCAAGTTCAAAACTTTCGTTATTTCTTGTATAAATAAATAGTATAGATACAAATAGATAGGAATATAAATTATAATAGATATTATATTCGAATAACAAGCTACATAGTCTCAGTAGTCAGTACTGCAGTCTGCAATATAATGGTAGGTCGTAGGTGGCAATATCGTATAATTCTGGCAGTTCGGTGCCCCGGCGTCCATTAAATGTCAATATATTGTGTAGTGATGAATAGTGATAAGATAATATTCAAAATAGTTCAATTAGCACGTAGGTATTAGGTTATTACGAAAACAAGGTCCACAAACAGCGTTCTCTTCCAATAAGTAGACCTAATAGTTCTAATATTAGATTCCATTACGATTTTAGATATTCCGACAATTGACATGGCAAATTCGAAAAAAAAAATTAATATTTATTCTACTAAATATTTTATTTTTATTATATTACAAACGACATTTTTTTGCCACCTTTAATTATTTGGCCGTCCCTGCCGCCTGGAGCAACTGCCCCTTTTGCCCCCCCCTCTCCCGAATTCCCATTTGGGATGTCATCGCCATAGATATATCATATTATATACAACAACTAGATAGCCGTCTTTATATTACAGTTGTGACCAATATTGAAATCGGCCGCCATTTATAAAGCAGGCAATGTTAACATTTTTTTATATACATATATATTTATCGATACATATATAGTATGATAATATTATTTTGTAAACATTGCCTGCTTTGTAAATGGGGGGTCGACTTCGATGACAAAAAGGAGACGAATATCTAGTTGTTGTATATATCTATGGTTAAAAGTTGTAGGCAATAATATATCCCCTGATCAATTAAGAAAAATAAAAAGAAACATACTGAAAAATAATAAATTACATACCCCGCGTCCGTGGTGAATCAAAATCTGCTATAAAACTTGGTCTTCGAAACACTGCAACGTCCTCACATTTCAGTCTGCTTATGATATATTTTATTCCCAGCTAACAAATCTTCACTGACGAATTAAATACCATTTCTGAAATAACACGCAGCCTGCAGTAAAATGTTCAACAATATTCTTATGACCTAAGCGTCACGGATATTATATTTTATATGTATAATGTTTAATTTGTATTACACCTACCTAACTATTATGTGTTAGCAAGCCCAGATTAAGGATCAATTGGGCCCCGAGACACCATACACTTAGTGGGCCCACTTTCAACTTTAACTTCAAAATAATTGTATTATTACATATTAACGACTTTATATTATTGTATAATTTTTTACTATGCAAAAAATATAAAACTTTTAAGCCACCTTTAATTTAAAATTTACTTTAACCGGTATTAAATTCAATACCGACTCGAAAAAAATTGGATACCTGTATAATAATTAAAAACCGAAAATATAATTTAAAAAAAGGTATTTTTTTTTTTTAAATATTTGTATCTTGACATTTTTGAAAGTTAACTTTACACAAGCGATCGGACGCTCGATCCAGCGATTCAAAAAAATTAATAAACTAAGAATGAACCTAATAGTCCAGGTCTTGAAACCAATTTTTGAAACCGGTATAAACCGGTATATAAAGTGGCCACGCCAAAATGGCCACGCCAAGATGGCCACGCCAAGATGTCCTAGATCGCATTTTGGGTTATCAATTATCACTTTTAAATGGCTTGAAACCGATTGTAAAAAAATTCTGTTTTGGTTTCGATTTATACACTGGTTTCCAATTTTTTTCGGTTTTGGTTTTGGATTTAATACCGATTTCCAATTTTTTCCGATTTTTTTTTTGATTTTGTCATCGGTTTCAGTTTTTAAACCGATCTAGGACATCTTGGCGTGGCCATCTTGGCGTGGCCACTTTGGCGTAAACCATTCTGGTGTATGACTATTTTGGCGTAAAACTATTTTGGCGTAAGACTATTTTGGCGTAATAAAATATTTAATATTATATTACTATATTTACTATGTAAACTACAAAAGCAGACTGATATATCTGTCGTCTGTGCGTGTATGTTGCGGGTAATCAGTTATCAGTAATCAGTTGTCATAAAATTTAATATTTACTAATCAGTTGTAATCGACAATGGCTCAAGTAAAGAGCATTCGCGGTCGAGAAATATACACCCACGATGGATATATGTAGGTACACATTTGACGCATATAATTTTAATGAAACAAAAAAATTTTGGAGATGCCGATACAAAAATGATTGTCCTTGTCGTATTCATACGTCAACTGAAACGTCCAAGGTAAAAATATTTTTACTATTCAATAAATGTATGTATATATGTTTTAATTAATAGTTATTTAAATAATAATATGGAAAATATTATAGGTGTTAAAGATTCTAAATGATCATTGCCATTTATATTTTTTATTTATATGAACTAACCTAACCTAAAGTAAATAACTTTTTTATTACCTAATACATTTATATCAATTGATTTTTTACTCAACCTACTCTATTAATTATTATACATGATTATTATATTATTATTTATTATTTATTATATTACTCGTATAGGTACTAATCATATTAGTCCAAAACGCCAAAATAGTCTTACGCCGAAATAACTATACGCCAAAATTGCCATACGCCGAAGTGGCCACGCCAAAATGGCCACGCCAAGATGGCCACGCCAAAATGTCCGGGTCCGCCCAAAATGTATATTTTCCCCTTATTGCATTTATGCTTCCACTAATTTAGAGAACACTTTTATTTTAAAATTAACACTTCCATTTATTCTAATAAAAGTCAACCATTATAATAAAATAAACAAATTATAATTTAGATTTCAGCCTTTTAGTTTTTTTTTACAACAATTTAATAAAATACATTATATACCGTGTGTTCACTAATTTAGGGAACACTGAATTTCTCGGCTGGATTATGTTGGAATAAATCGAATTTTTTTTACAAGCTTGTGGTATATAAATACACATTTTCAGATAAATTTCAAATTTTCAAACCCTTCGGTACGCGCATGCGCAATGCAACTTACTTTTTTTTTTAATATAATATATTAATATAATAAAATTGAATTTTTTTTAAGTCATTTTGACCAGTTGACCATGGCTCTAAAACCAAAATTGACTGAATGAGAGACATTCAAATTTCAATAAATAATACATTTTTACAATTCACTATAAAATGCATAAAACCATTTATAATTATTAATTATTGGTTACTTTTTGAATATCTTTACGTATTTTTTTTTTTATACGTGTTATAAATAAGATTAACATTATATGGATATAAAATTATTTAATCAAAATTGATTACAACAGTTATTTTATAACTACACAATTAATTAAATAAATTGTTCAAAGTTTGCTCCGTGTTTGTCGACACATAATTGAAAACGTTGTAGACATCCTCTATTAGTTGCTGACATTATTTGACTTTCAGTAAGGTTATTACACGCAACCAAAATTTTATTTTTTAAATCTGCTAGGTTAACTGGTGGATCTGCGTATAGACTACTGTTTTCAAATGTCCCCATAAAAAAAAATCAAGTGGTGTAATATCTGGAGATCTTGCTGGCCATTCAATGGGTCCATAAGTGCCAAGCCATTTTCCCTCATATACCCGATTCAAGTAATCTCGAACAATTATAAATGGTTTTATGCATTTTATAGTGAATTGTAAAAATGTATTATTTAATGAAATTTGAATGGCTCTCATTCAGTCAATTTTGGTTTTAGAGCCATGGGCAACTGGTCAAAATGACTTAAAAAAATTCAGTCTATCCGAATTTGGTATCAAAACTACCTGTTGCTATTAAAAAAAAAGTAAGTTACATTGCGCATGCGCGTACCGAAGGGTTTAAAAATTTGAAATTTATCGGAAAATGTGTATTTATATACCACAAGCTTGTAAAAAAAAATTTGATATATTCCAACATAATCCAGCCGAGAAATTGAGTGTTCCCTAAATTGGTGAACACATGGTATATATATTATATGGAAATATGTAATATATTACTTATTAACTATGGTCCTCGAAAGTTTAGTATAATATGTGTTAATACTTTTAACTGAAATACCTAATTTACAAGAGCTAAATATTTTTTTCTTATAACTACTTATATACTTAATAGTTAAATCAGTAATCGAAAATACTCAGAAAAAAAAAACATAATGAAAATTGTGTTTACCAATACAGTTCATTTTTTATAGTAATTTTTCATGATATAAAATTAAGAACAATTTTATTTTATAATTATTATTTATTAAGTAAAAATAATTTATCTACTACCTATACCTATACGGCTATACCTACTTCAATATATATATATTTTGTTAAATGTATTGGAAGCGTTAAAAAAATATATTTTGGCGATAAAGATGGGCCCCCAAAATCAATGGGCCCCGTTACCGTGCCACCCTTGCCCCCCCTTAATCCGGGCTTGTGCGCTAGCTTGTATTTTAGAGTGGACTACTGGAGCAATGAATATTTTGATTTTACAATGATTTGTATATGATTCTCGTATAACGTATAAGATATAAGATCCATTTTTTTAAGAAATTAAAGTTCAATTTTTAACAAAATTTATCAAATTGATAGTTTACAAATTACTATTTAGTAGTAAAATTTATAAAATGTTCAACTTTTATTGCTAAGGATTGAAAATGTAAAACAAGAATTCTCAAAAATAGTTCATAGTGAGTGTTCATACTCTAACAAAAAAAAACTAAATAATCTATTAAAAACACAGTTAATTTTTACAGAAATTATAAGTTCAAATTTGGACTAAATTACTTATTAAAACAAAGAATAACGATTTTAGTTATTTTGTTGTAATTTAAAAATAGTAGGTGTTCGTGGATTTATAAAACTTTTAAGGCCGTTCTTACAATGTCCGGTTAAATTTAACCTACACATAACCCGTATAATCCTGCAGGTAATAAAATCTGTTATTAGTCGGTTAGCGTTAACCGACACTTTACCGGACATTGTAAGAACGGCCCTCAGAGTATATTATTATAATTTATATACACGAATACACGATGACACTTTTAAATGTAATTTTTTGAGCAAAAATGACTATAAACTACTGCTGTACTAATGTCTAATAATCTGTAGGCAATGTGGTTATGATCATAAAAAATTATTCCACTCAAATTTAAAATACTTTATGTTTTATTATTTTTTTATAGCGAAATATGATTTATTTTTTACCATATATTTTAGAAAAAATGAAAGTAAAATTAAGCCCCAAAAGAATATGAAAAAAAACTTACTTTAATAGTTTAATTATCGACTCTTTCGGCGGAATCCGTTAAGTGTGAGAACTGTGATGCCGATGACGAAACGCTTCAGAGAATACAGAACTTAAAATATTGTGATTTATGAAAAATAAAATTATACTGGACGCAGTAAGTTTTTTACTCATATCTGCTTTGCTTATTGAAATTTTAGAATTTTTAATCGACTGTGTCGTCTGCAACGACATTGAGATTTGCCATAGAATATAAATGATAGATATTATATTATACTAGGTAAAGTCAATATAATGATGTATCCACGGATCATATAATGCAACTTTTTATATCAAAGAGTTCCGTGTTAAGAAACAATATTTGTTCGTTGAAATTTTATATGACAAAAATCAAAATAGTTATTAGTTAATGATTTTGAATTTAAATTATAATAATATGATATTGATATGGGTATTATTTAAATTACTATTTTTGTTTATTAATTTAACTATTGATTAAGATGGTGAATAGATATCTGTAGAAGTACAAGTATATTTTTTATAAAAGCTTATTGTATTTTATGAATCATTAAATAAAAAGGTGGGTAAGTGGATGTCGCTCTGCTGTACTGTAGGTTACAAGTGGGTCACTGTATAATGGATGGTATTAAATTTGAATTCAATGATACAATATCATTGTATAAGAAAAACGATTCTGAGCGAAGACGGTATGTCAGTCTAGGTTTAAGACAAATTATATACATATCTATGGTATTAAAAAAAAATTGACCTATAATAAATTCCAAATTAATCATATCACATTATCACAATATCCATTAGGTACTTATAACACGTTATACATCAAGATCAATTACAAACCCTGATACTATCATTGATATATAATAGTACACTTTAGAAGTTTCAAGTAGGTACCCACGAATAATATTATATAATCACAACAAAATAACTAGGTTTTTTAATATGTAATTTCGTCCAAATTTGAACATAAAATGACTATAAAAATAAACTGTGATTGTATATTTTTTAGATTTTTCGGTAAGAGAATTAACTACTTACGTAGAATCTTGTTTTAAATTTTCAATCCTTAGCTATAAAAACTGAACATTTTAGAATTTATTAATTACGATGATTAATAATTTTCGAGATTTTGAAAAATTCTGTCAAAATTCGATCTTTAAATGCTTATAAAAAAAAACTGTGCCTATGTATTTTTAATATTTTTCAACTGCTATTGTAACAATATATCAGGAGCCTTGTATTAAATTTTTACACTTTTTGGCCCAACAGATAAAACTTTATTGATATTTGTAGAAAAAAAAACTAAAAAAAATTGAAAGCTGTAAATGTCCATAAACAGCTCAAAAAGAGTCAAAATATTTTCAAAATTGTATGGTGTATAGAAAATGCTAATTTAAACATTCAGTGAAATTTTCATGTATCTACAGTTGTTCGTTTTTGAATTGCAACAAAATAAGGAAATCGCTACATGAGTAATCGAGTGAAAATCCAATGTTGTAAAAATTTGAATTTCAAACGCTCATAAAAATTTAATTTGACTGTCCGGTAGAGATTTTTTTATTGATAAAGGTAGATAATCTTATAAGGAATCTTGTGTTTCATTTTCAAATCTTAGATTTAAAAAGAAAAATTTTTACGAATTCTTAACTCAAAATAATTTGCTAATTTTCGTGATTTTTCCATATTTTGTCAATTTTTGAACTTTAAATGCTTATAAAAAAAAATTGTGACTAAGGATTTTTAATATTTTTCATCTGCCTTTGAAACAACATATTAGGAGCCTTCTATTAAATTTTCAAGCTTTCGCAACCAACAAATACAATTTTATTGATATTTTTAGAAAAAAAACTAAAAAAAAATGGAAAATGAAAATGTCCCTAAACAGTTCAAAATAAATCAAAATATTTTGAAAATTTTATCGTGTATAGAAAATGCAAATATAAACAACCAGTGAAAATTTCATGTATCTACGGTCATTTGTTTTAAAGTTACACCAAAAACCAAATTCGATTTTGTCAAAAACTGATTTTGCGTAAAAATTCCCGTTTTTCCTTAATTTTTATGTTGTTTTTTCCCGGCGCTTGTGAAAACTATTGGGAATTTTAAATTTTGACCTCCCCAATGCACCAACGATATTCACTTTCCAATCGAACAAGATACTGAAGTCGAAAATCGAAGCATTATTTCGACTACTTATCGTGTACACAGACACAAAAATAAAAAAATAAAAAAATAAAAAAATAAAAAAAAAAAAAACACACATCATTGTAAAATCAATACATTCATCGTTTCACTCAGAATCTAAAATGTGATTATTGGATTTTAGGTAACATAAAGGTATACTCAGTAAATTCATCAAATTTACAGTATCGACTATAATACCAACTACCTACCTAGATTCTAAAATTCCAAGTCTATCATTTTCTCCGAATACTGCTGAATAAGAAATTATAATAAATAATAATAATGATATATGTTAATTTTAAATTTATCGGATATATTTTAGATTTTAGATCCTGAGGGGATCGATGACTGAATTAATTTTACAACGATGTGTTCTTCAATTTTTAAATTTTTAAAATGATTTTTTCTTGTGGTCTGTGTGAACGATAAGTATTCATAATAAGGAATCAATTTTCATATATAATATTATATTATAGGCACTCAGAATGTAATCATATATTTATTTTTAGTTTAGTTGTAGGCATTTAGTAAATAATAATAGGTATACGAAATTGTGTTTTCGAATAATAATTAATTGTTTGCATTAGTACCTACACCATAACAGGGAACTAAAATGTTGTACTAAATGTTTTTATTTAGTAGGTGTAGTGTATAATTGATTTACAAATGTAGTTTTGATGTTTAAAGGATGTTGTAAGATCAATTTATGAGATCCTTGCATTTAATTGTTAGGATTTTTGTATACGAATAATTATTTTATAGAAGATTTTTACATATATATAAGTCAATCAGAAATTATTTACACTGAATGTTGATGGTAAAAAGCTATTAAAATATCTATTATTTGTATTTATTTGTTAATAATAATTAAGACTTAAATATTAGCAATAATCTTGTTCCTTTCACAAAATGTTTATTGTTCTAAATTTGATTTACATTTATACTCGCATTTATATGTTTGGCATTTATCTCAAAGTGATCTCTGAATAATCATTCAATGATGAATTTAATAGTTACATTCCCGGTTACATTAATTATTGGATTATAAATTAGAATAAACTACAGTTTCCAGCTTCTACTACAACATTATTTTATATTTTTTTAATTTTTAAAATGCAGTCTGCACTTTGTTCCGGTGATTTTACACGTAATATAATAAAATTGATACTACCTAGTGATTTGTACCCGATTGTTTAATTCAATTATTTACAAGATTTCAATAAAAAAATATCTATGAAGTATAAACATCCGCATTTCTATTAACTATAAATTCTTAATTGTATGAGCCATACATATTACATATATATTATATATATATTATATTACATATTTTTTCGAAAAAATTATTTAATGTCTCACGGGTTGATCTAGCAAGTAGCAACTGACTGCTACGACAACTGTGCAATTTTTTTAAGCATAATCCGATTTGATAACATCCAGAAAAGAGTTTGTCTTAAGACTGTCTGTCTTGATAACAACTAATTTAATTTAAAGTGTATTGTTATTTTAGATGATAATGGAAAATAATAATTATAGTAAAATATATAATTGCAAAACATTTAATATCTAGCCATATAGGGTATAAACTACACTAAAAAAATTGTGAGTATGCTAATAAAATACAAGAGGTTTATAATGTATATAAAATATAAAGATTGATAACATTATATTGTTTTAAATACTTCACGCAAAACCTAAGGCTTATAGTATACCTATGAAAAGGCACTTATTAAACTTGGAGTAGTGAAACGAAGACGGACTTTGGACGTTCGGTCTACCGTATTTTATACATGGCGCTTTTAGGATTAAACTTATAAATGCTTCTACGTCACCCAGTTAACAGATTGTCCGGGGCAATAAATATTTAATTTAAGTCTTAAAGTAAATGTAAAATACTAAAATAGCAATAATATGAAAACAAACTTACGCGTAAACATCGACTCTTCCGGTGAAATCTAGCTAGAGTGCCGACGTCGCCGAAAAAACGGCTATCTTCATCCATCATCATCTTGCTCAGAACTGAAACTTGAAAGTATCGAAATATTTAGTGAAAATAATCTGACCATAACGAAATGTGTGAATTTGTGCTAACAAACTGTCCGTATATATTGATCGCTTATTATTTTTTTGTTCGCTGAAATTATTAGAATTGTTAATCGTCGCCGACGAATGTCGACAATAATTGACGATAGCCATAGATAAAATATATTATTTACTATGATAAATCCATAGAACTTATATACTATACTCAGACACTCAGTACCTAATCGGTCTTTGTTAAATCGTACGTACTTTTACAGAAATTGTTGTGATCAGCAATGTACTTATTCTGGTTTTCTATTTCATTCATAGTTCGCATGCCAAATTTAACTATACGAAACTGGTCCACAAATGTATAGACATTCTATTAAATTACAATGTGAATTATTATAAGTCTCCTTTGTGGACTTGTGGTACTTTCCAAAAACTCGACTACCGGGATTTCAATTAAAAAAAAATGTGATTTAGGTAACATATTGGCTATTGATCTATTATAAAATAGAAACTGAACCAACCAATAATATCACTATATAAAATAATTAAATGTGGTAATTTGAAGACAATTTTTTAAAACCTCTAAAATATTTTTTTAATTTAGTGTTATTGTTATAAATTTATAATCTAGTTAGTGCTCAAGCAAATTTTTCAATTTTTTTTTTCGGTAACCCGTGTGTTGCGACCAGTTAAAATGTATATGGTATATCTATGATGCAAAAATTAACTGCCGGAAATTATTAGTTTTTATGGTAAAGCTTTACGATATTCACGATTTTCGGTGTTTTAAGTGCTTGTAAAAATTTTGTTTTTTTAAAAAGAAAATCACCATCATTATTTATTTTTGTATAAAAGAACTATTTACTCTTTTATAGTGAAAATTGATCATCATATTACTTGACCAAGGAGAAACAAAGTACATTTATACGTATCTATATATATAATCGCACTCTATTGCTTGTTTAAATGTCACGTTTTTTATATAATATAATACTGTTTCATCTGGTATCCACTGTATGTACCTATCTTGTTTGATCGACGTGTGATGTGTCGCCGGTGTAACGACTCAAGCAATAATAATAGTAATTATTATTTTTACTATGTACAATCTTCTAAAACCTAACCTCGTTGGGAACTGTCAAACCGACGACGACGTTTGTGTGTCCACAACTCCGCCGCTACAAAATAAAACACCAAGTAATATAATATCAGTATTTAATAGTATAGATACCTATAGGTACCTATATATTTATTCGACCAGTGCATGAAGAATAGACCTAACCACCAAAACATTCAGGACCCGGTTTATTAGAAAATTCATCGTAACTTTGTCAAACGCTGAAAATATATTTTTTTATTCTGAAAAATCAAACACGGTGGTATTTTGTATAAAATATAATTAAGTAGGTACCTACCTATTATTTTATATCGTTCAAATTTCCTTATGCTTATGGTCACATATTTTTCTGTGTTTAACCAAAGCGTACATCAATAATATTCACATACCTAAATTATAAACGTCCGAGATGATTATTATTTCAATATATCAATATATTATATAATTTATAGTATGGACCTATTGACTATTACCTATCTAGTACATAGTAACTACATACCAACCAGTGGCGTATACATAACTTTTGTATGGGGGGGGGGGATCAGTTGCAAACAAATTATTATGGAACGAAAATACCTAAACCTAGGGGTATGTGCTCATTTAAATACCTAATAAATGATAAAACATATATATATTCAATACATTTTATTTTAAATTCTACAAGTAATTAGGTATAGAACAAAATTTAATTTTCTTTTTTTTTTAGTCAATAATATTTATTATTTAAGCAATTTTTAGCTTTCAATGAAAAAATTACTGATAGCTATTAGCTAGTATGTTGTAGGTATATCCATGTTAGTTGATAATATACAAAATTGATAATGTTTTGGTATAAATGCGTAAAAACCATCGTGCAATAACCTTATATTATACCATAATAATATTTCTTTTTCTAATGTATAGGAAAATGTATTATTATATCGTCTCCACCGCATTGATATCGGTGACGGTGGCGACGGCCCGTGGCTGGTCTGCCACATATTATTATTCTTATAATAATTTATTATACTTGTATATATAATATACATATTATCAAATATCACATAATACGATTATACGATTATATGTAAATTATTTTTAATTAATTGTTGAATATTGTGTTAAAATAAAAATTTACAAAAAATCCTTGTTATTTTTAGATTCTGAGTGAAACGATGAATGTATTGATTTTACAATGATGTGTGTTTTTTTTTTTAGTTTTTTTTTTTTTTATTTTTTTTGTGTCTGTGACACGATAAGTAGTCGAAATAATGCTTCGATTTTCAACTTCAGTATCTTGTTCGATTGGAAAGTGAATATCGTTGGTGCATTGGGGAGGTCAAAATAACATTTTAAATTTCCCAGTAGTTTTCAAAAGCGCCGGAAAAAACAAAATAAAAATTAAGGAAAAACGAATTTTTACGCAAAATCGGTTTTCCAAAAAATCGATTTTGGTTTTTGGTGTAACTTTAAAACAAATAACCGTAGATACATGAAATTTTCAGTGGTTGTTTATATTTGCATTTTCTATACACGATAACATTTTTAAAATATTTTGATTTATTTTGAACTGTTTAGGGACATTTTCAGTTTCCAATTTTATTAGTTTTTTTTTTTATGAATATCAATAAAAATTTATTTGTTGAGTAAAAATACTTGAAAATTTAATACAAAGCTCCTACTATATTGTTTCAAAGACAGATGAAAAATATTAAAAATCGTTAGTCACAGTTTTTTTTTTCAAGCATTTAAAGTTCAAAAAATGACAAAATATGGAAAAATCACGAAAATTTGCAAATTATTTCGAGTTAGAAATTCATAAAAACTTTTCTTTTTAAATCTAAGATATAAAAATGTAATACAAGATTCCTTATAAGATTTCCTACATTTATCAAAAAAAAAAATTCTATAAGAAAGTCAAATTAAATTTTTATGAGCGTTTGAAATTCAAATTTTTACAACATTGGATATTCACTCGATTTCTCATGTGGCGATTTCATTATTTTGTTGTAATTCAAAAACGAATAACTGTAGATACATGAAAATTTCACTGAATGTTTATATTAGCATTTCCTATACACCATACAATTTTGAAAATATTTTGTCTCTTTTTGAGCCGTTTACGGACATTTTCAGTTTTCATTTTTTTTAGTTTTTTTTTTCTATAAATATTAATAAAGTTTTATCTGTTGGGCCAAAAAGTGTGAAAAATTAATACAAGGCTCCTGATATATTGTTACAATAGCAATTGAAAAATATTAAAAATACATAGGCACAATTTTTTTCTATAAGCATTTAAAGATCGCATTTTGACAAAATTTATCAAAATCTCGAAAATTATCAACCATCGTAATTAATAAATTATAAAATGTTCAGTTTTTATAGCTAAAGATTGAAAATTCAAAAAAAAGATTCTCATAAATAGTTCATACTGTAGCCAAAAAATCTAAAAAATATATGAGCACAGTTATTTTTACAGACATTT